>OX465282.1:139280212-139986059 GCA_949987705.1 Thereva unica | reverse complement strand
ATTTCAATTTCAATTATTCAAGGACCTGTGTGTCTTGTTTGCCTTTAAGTAAATTTCTGTCCTTGCGATACATTTCAACATTTTTCATTATGCTTCATTAAAATTGTAGAAAGTGAAATTAATTTTATTACAATAAATTTGGCAGAAATTGTTCAAACAATCATCAAATTAATGGCGATGATTAAATGCATAATAAAAGTGTATATGTGTAGGTGTAAATGTAAATATGTATATTGAACGACGACAATGGCGCCAGAGTCCTGCGAAATTTAATCAGTCATGAAATTAACTGCCACGTAGAATTGATGGAGATGATAGATCGTTTTGTTGAAATTAGGCTGGCATAAAGGTAATTTATCATGAATGCGGAAGCAATTGTTTGGGGTTAAGTTCATTCATTAATCCTTGTTTTTTTTGTATCGAGTTGTTTGTACTCTAGATTGTACAGAAGCTGATATCATTGGTGACACAGAATTTACAAATTTATAAGGAGTTTTTCAAAGAAATAAATTTAATTTAGTTAAAGGAAATATTTTCGAAAAATACTACACAGGAAACATATTCAACGAAGTATCCAGGGTTGCCAGATCAGGGGAATCTCCCCTAAAATTTGGGGGAATTGTAGCTCGTCAGGGAAATTTCAGGGGAGAAAGCCGCCGGGGGAATTTCCGCGGTAATGTAATTTTTACGTATATTCTTGATTTATTCGGCTCAACTTAGATAATAATAAAATAATCAACAGGAACTCACTTAGTGAATTCCCATTTCGACCCCGGTCGAATGTATCGACCAGCGCCGGCGTGTTGGGCCCCGGGTGAGTAGCCGTTAGGCAAACATAACCTCTCCTCCGAAACTTTTATTTGATAATTACTTTTGCTAAAAAGAAAGTTGGTAAATTCATTGTGAATCGGGGGTCGATGTTGTTCAGGACAACATGTGGTGTTGTGGGACCTCTCCTATGGATCACAATGTGTAATGATTAACCCCTCGACGAGATCGAACTATTTACGAACGAAGCTAGCTGAGATATTAAAGCGCGCCTTGAAAGCGCTGACCTGCCGTTTGTTGAACACAAATAATCTGTAACCGTGCTGGTCAACAACCTGGGAAAACAAGTATCCGTAAGAATCAAGATATGGAACAGATCATTGATTCACACCTCACGTTAAGGCACCTGGAAGTGATGAACAAACAGAGGCTTAATTTTATAACACACTTGGAGGGTATGATGTATAAAGCTTCTGCTATTTGTGCAGCATTTCCACGAATGCTGTCCAAAGTGAGGGTTCCAACCGGTTCGTCGTGTCTTGATGGCTAAGTCTAGCTTTACGCAGTGCCAGTGTGGCCAGCAGCATTGAGAAAGAGGGCCAACAGCAGAAAATGGAGGGCCGCATACCGATTGAAAAAGATTCGTGCGTGCGGGGTATGCGACAAATTATCGCTGAAAATCACTTGCGAGCTTGGATTCGGTTTAGTCGTTTATAAATAACCAAGTTGCGTTGGAAGTAGACCAACATCTGAAACAAGTTTGTAAGGAGTCGGTGGACCTCAGACTTATCCTAAACGTTGAAAGGTTATGAGGGAGTGTGAGGAAGTAAGTTACGATCTCACGTTGAGTGGATATAGAGGATATGGAAAATACCTCCCTCGTTTCGAGCACGATGGCTCAGCGCTGTGACTGATGACTAGGTATCCAGAATAACGCAGAGCAAGTCTTCTTGTATTATGTGAGTGTCAGCTAAACCCGGCCGAATCCAGAGCTATTCTTCATATGATCACACATTCAGTTAGTAAATGGCGAGCTAACTGAGGATTCGGAGGCTCCACCAATATCTAATGATAATGCTATGCTGCCGTCACCAAGCATAGAAGAAGTTAGCTGAGCAATCAGCCGGCTCAAAAACAACAAGACCTCGGGTGCAGACGGCATCCAAGCGAATCCTATAAAACAGGATGGCCCCGTACACCATTGCAGATTTTCACCTTGAGGCAAGCTATGGAAAAATGTCTAGAGTTTCAAAACTCAATTCAACCAGTCTTCATATACTTTAAAGCCGCCTATGATAGCATAGCCAGAGTAGAACTCTACAAAGCCATGAGAGAATTCGGCATCCCCAACAAGCTGACAAGACTATGTAGGTTGACCATGACCAATGTGTCAAGCCAAGGAAAGGTATCCGGAACACTGTCCAGACCAAACAAAATCTCTAATGGATTCCGACAAGAGGACGGTCTGGTCTGCCTCCTTTTCAACCTGGCGTTGGAGAAAGTGATCCGAGATTCGGCCGTGACCTCAAGGGGAACAATCCTCCACAAGTCAGATTGAGCATGCGGCAGGAAATCTGGGACTGCACATTAACGAAAGTAAAACAAAGTACCTGGTGGCCTCGTCTACAAGAACACCTAACATTGGTTCCACAATCAAGGTGTAGGAACAGGAGTTTGACGTGGTAAACTCATTTACCAACCTTGGGTCAATATTAGCAGTCGGCAATAGCATGTAATCAGAAATACGCGCACGACGGATAAAAGCCAACAAAGCCTACTATAATCTGTCAGGCTCTTCAAATCCAAATATCTAACCATAACGTCTAAACTTTTACTATATAAGACGATGGTCTTACCCGTTCTCACATATGCATCCGAAACGTGGGTGCTTAGCAAAAAGCACTCAAACCTCTTGGGCGTGTTTGAGAGGAAAATACTTCGGAGGATTGTTGGCTCCGTATGTGAGGAAGGACGATTCCGGAGACTCTACAATGACGAGATCTACGAGCGCTATCGCGGCATAGATGTTGTGAAAAAAATAAAGCTCGGTAGGCTACGGTGGGCAGGGCATCTAGCTCGTATGAGTGAAGATGAGCCTGCTAGGAAAGTTCTCTGCGGTAAGACCTTCGCTGGAAGGATGGCGTGGACCAGGACGCTCAGAGTTTAGGGATGCCAAACTGGATGACATCGGTTCAGAATCGGGACCGGTGGAGAGAACAGTTGCGCGAGGCCAGGACCGGATCCCGGCTGTAGAGCCGTTAAAGAAGAAGAAGAAGCTACCCAACAGGATAAAGAGGCCTCCTCGAATAATGTTGGATGCCTCCTAGGAGAGGTATTAATACCTCCAAAAGTCTTTGTCATGATTTTAGCATTTGCATGTCATTGGAAGAGAGGGCTCCTTCTGACCTCCAAGAAAGCCTAAAGAGAGTGCTCCTATAGTACTCCCAATAGAGTTACTCCTATAATACTCTTGTAAAACTAGCTGTAGACTGAAATTGGAGATCTCGTCTTGAGTTCCAAATTTATATGAAATGGGGGTCTCCTTTTTAGCTTTCAAATATTTTTGGGAGTGATGCAAATAATATTTTTTTCACTGCACTTCGCGGTGCGGATAGATGCAAAATGAAGCAGAAGTCCGAGTACTCACGAGTACGAAATGGTCAAAAGGCAGAAAACGAAGTCATCACCTAATGAAACATAAATGCAGTCTCCGTACAAACTAATCAATGACTGAAAATCTATTTGGGATTGCTCCTATATTCATCCTCTAGGGAGGGAGGTCTCCCCAAATTTTTTGAACCAACTCTTTCACTGGATTTTCGAGTCAACTTTTTGACAGCTGTGTGGTTGTTGTTTCTTTGTGGAAGAAAAGAAAGAACTAGCAGAGAGGAGAATTAAGATTAAAAACGTCAACAATAAGCCAAAGCTTTCTGTCGTACAATTGGTTGGAAAATTTGGCTCGTGTGAAAGCCCATGCGACTTTTCGTCGTTGGAAGTTCCAGTGATAGAGTCGTCCTCTATGCCGGTCTTGGCATGAATCTATAGACCCAGGAACTGTTCACTGCAGAAGAGTTAGCAAGGCTTCCAAGCCTGTTGCATCTTTTATTTTGTCTGCACTGCCTATTCTTCTTCTTCTTTTCTTTGATCCGTTAGCTGGCGGTCCGAGCGAGACGTCCGCGCAACGGATACGCTGCTGTCGGTTCCGCTGGGTCTCGAACTCTATTCACGATTCGTTTCCATTCGTGCCGCCTATTACTGCCGAAACACTTTTAGACCCTGGTTTCTGGCCTTCTAGCGCCCTTACCAAGTTTTTTGTTCTGCATACCCGTAATCGAGCTCATCATGTGAACGCTTCCACTTCGAGCGATCCACAGATCTTAAAAAAAATGTAGACTCTTTCCTTCTACTACCAGGATGTAAGAGGTACCAGGTCAAAAACTAAAGACATCCTTCACGCAATGATGGCTATTGCTCTCGATGTCATAGCATTCACAGGAACCTTGCTCCATGTGGGCATTCTCACTGTTGAGCTCTTTGATTCCTCGCTTGTAGAAGCCGTCTTAAGGCCCAATTACAATGACCGGATTAGAGCGGAACAGAATCGGATTGAACTGTCAAAGTGGTTTTCCAAGCATGCGTTTTCCATTTAACCGATTACAATGAACGGATTCAAACGCATTTGATCGCATCTGTGCCGGATTCGTTTTAGTTTGTTTAGAAATCGCCGGATTGAGCTGTCAAATTTTTGGTAAACAAAAGCTGTGAATGTTTAAGGTTTGGTTTGTTATGTTTTTAAAAATGTTTTCGGACGAGCAGTTAATCGCAGAGGTGAAAGATTACGAAGTACTGTACAACAAGGCAAAGAGTGGATATAAAAACTTTGACGTTTAAATGCGAACTGATCCGTTCATTGTAATCGGTGCAGTTTCCTATCCGTTCTGATGCGTTCTTTTGACATTTCAATCCGCGTAGATCCGGTCATTGTAATTGGGCCTTTAATTGTAGGCCAATTTCACTTCCTAGTTTCTCTAACCACGTTGACGTCGACGCTTGTTGCTCTTTATGATAAGGGATAAACCACCCCTAAAAAGACTGACAATAAAAAAAATTGTAAAAAATTGTTTTTCCAACATGTGGTGCTTCAAATTCAATTGAATGCGTATTATCAGCCAAAAATTAATTATATTCAACACTTAAGGGATAAAACTACTCCTAGATTAAAGCGGAATTTGAAAAATATTATTTTTTTTGCATTTAAATTTTATTTGCATCTAGGAGAGAAATTTTTTGTCAATGACTTTTAATTCTACTCCCGCTTTAATCTAGGAGTAGTTTTATCCTTTAGGGGTTAAAAATAATTTATTTTTGGCTGATAATATGCATACGCATCGTTGGTTGCTGATTAATTTCGTCGTGCAAACCAACTAAGTTACCCATTACATCTGCTTCATATCACTTTATCGACCTTTAATTCCCTACACAATAATGCTCATTCCAGGGATTAATGAACCAATAAGGACCAGTAGGCTCTTTTAACCTGCGTATATTGGCAATTTTACAAATATTTACATTTCTATTAACTGAATTAAATTTTCCATAAAATCGTCCACAATTCCCACTGCTATTATTACAGCCAGATAAAGGGCCACCAGAAGGGATTACCTTTATATAGGAAATTGCATTTTTTAAGGATATTATTCGTATTCAAGCAGCAAGCTCCTTTCGCAAGAAGGCGACCCAAATAATGTCCTTCTGTTAATACTAGTCATGCTGTGTCACATTTTCGTATTGTTATGGAGCAGCTTGTTATTTTGTCATTCTTTCCAATTAGGATAATGCAGGAGATAAATATAAAGGACTCCCAGAATCAAATAAAATCGAGATTATTATGGTGCCATTTTCTATTTCAGTGTGCCAGTGTTGGTACGTGTGCGTACGTACGACGCGACGAAAATTGTGGGGGTGGGCATTTATGAGTAGTATTGCGTGCCTACTGTGTACGCCCGAGAAGTTTACAACCTGGGTAATGTTGCAGTATTTAATAACCGGATTACGCCGGGCTTTCGTCCTTCTATAACCCTGTTGCGAGCCAAAACGATGACTAAATGTAATTTTGATTACTGGTTATTGTCATGGCTGAGCGTTATGGTGGTCCTTGTTGCTATTGTAGCCCAAATGCGATTGATATAAAAATTTTTTTAAGTGTTCACGCTTCAGGTGTATAACAAAGTCATTTTTATTGTGTCTTTGCGAAAACACTTTAAGGACGACAATTTCATAAAATCCTTATCGACTTTTTCGTGTATCAAGTAAACGAAATTGATATATCAGTATATGTGTGTATGTGTAAAGCAATAGATTTTTTTGGGTGGTTTGTACTGTAGTCTGGACGATAGGTGTGTAAATCGTGCTCTTTTAATACTGCCACACGTGAAATGAATAAATTCTAGGATTGGGCTGATATTCACCTCTGGGCGATTCAAAATTACGACCATTAATGTCTAGACTTTACCCACTAAATCGGCCGCAAGGACTTACATTTTTGGGCAACATTAGGGATAGCATTTATTTTTGGCTTTTAACTTTAAAAGATTAATGTGATGTCATTAGTAACGTCGAAGATTGCGTATTGATGGCGGACACAATTTTTGCCACAACATGTGGTGCTTAGCATATTTTCGGGATTGTTAATGTTATTAGCATAATGATGGTGATAGAAAGGGCTGGGGAGAATAAGGACGAGTGAATAGGAAAATGGATGATAAGATTTCAAAAATAAATCGGAGTTGTTCTCTTTTGATTACTAACACCTTAATTTGTGCTGTTTAATAATTTTTTTTTTCAGATTATCTATATTAATAAAAGAAAGTGTCTGTCAGACTGTCAGTCTGTGTGTCTGCTTGTGCGTACCGTCACGAGTTGGGGCCAAACTAGAAGAGATAGAAATCTGCTTTTTTTTTGTAGATGCATGGATACCCCAACAGGTGGAAGAAAGTTTCCGTTTTTCGAAATTTTAATTAGTTTTTATTTTAAATTAATTAATTCCGAATAAATCGGAGATTTTTGGCCGTTTTGCGTTTTACATCTCTTGCAACTTGATTTTGACCCACTGTCATGTAACCGATCAACCACAAATTTTGTCCATATGCAATGTTCGCCATACATTTTTGTAAAAAGATCAAGATGACGGCTGAATTTCGCAATTGCGATTCCCGATCCCCGACATGGGTATCAAATACAGTGGCTTAAAGAGTCGCTGGAAGAACAAAGGGTGCTAACGCCAATGAGTTTGATGTCGCGGTTTTGCACCTTGTCCAGCCAGGCCAAGGTGGTTTTAGGGCGCACGCCCAGATATAAGCTGATAGGACTTGATTGTGAAAGTTGCATCTCTTGAGGAATCCCAGGCTTGTTTGGCGATTTGGAATATGTGATTATTCCTTCGCAGATCTGAAGAAAAGGTTATTCCTAGGATGATGGGTCAGCCATTACATTTTTTTTGCCCACTGAGATAGAGGGACGGGCGGTGCAGGTTTTTGTAGAGATAAGACAGTACTTTGTTTTGGTTGCGTTGAACTCCACACGATTCTGAGGCCCAAGCAAGAATGAGTTCAATTTCCCAGTTAATAGAATTGGACATGAATTCACGGTCTACGAGACAAGGTCTGGCACGTGTTTGTCTTATCATATCGAAGGTGTGGGAGTAAGGCAGAGTACCGTCATCGGCGAAACTGTGAAGTAGGTTGGAGTGGATTGAGAGCAGATAATTAATAAAGATAAGAAAGAGGGTAGGTGAGAGAATCGAGCCTTAGGGAACGCCGCACAGTGTGACGAAAGATATTAAAAAACGGAAATAAATAATTTTTCACGAATACCAATGAAATGTCCTGAACTTCTTTCAAATATACCCAATGTACAAAAGTAAAGTGACAATTCCTAGAATATCCCTTCCAGGACCGAAAAATTCCAACTGAAAGTTGTAGTAAATTCTGTTTCAATCAGTTAGAAATTTGTGTGCGAAGTTTCAACAAGTTCTGCAAAAAAACAAAGTGAAAGTAAATTTTTTATCATAATGAATCCAACAGTTTATGGCATCTATAGTATTATTTCATTAAAATTATTTAAATAAGACTTAGTCCGGGCGCTGGAGCATTTCCCGTGGTTTTGGCGTGATGTAACGGACTTTTTTGGTGGAATCGGTCTGAAATGATATCCTCAACAATATTTAGGGGGTGCGCAAGCATGAAACTCCCTGGAAAACTTTTGGTAGCCCAAAAACTGAAAAGTTCACTGAAAATTCCCTGTTTTTTGGCCTTTCTTGTTAAATATCTCTTAACGAAGGCTTCTAGGCGAAAAATTTGTTGAGCAAGTTTTGTTCGTTATTAGATTTGCTAAAACTTACCCTAAGGTGGATTTTTGAAATTTGAATTTTTGCATTGCAAAATAGCCGAAAACCGCGAAAAAAAGTACCTCACTTTAAAGTTAGCACAAGGAAAGGAGAGACCATTATCTTCCAATTTAATTTTGGAATTAGATAATTAAAGGCATGATTAACTTATATCCAAAACCCGATCACGGTCGGTCAAATAGTTTTTGCATAATGAATTTTGCAATTAAGTGAATTTAAAAAGTTAAATTTGTTACTGCGCCAAAAGAAAAACTCCCATGCTGGTCCTGATTTTTTTACGTATGCTCTAAGACTCTCTTTACAATATCCAATCATTAAAATTCTGGTTTTTAAATTTTTTTTATGGTTTTTATTTTTTTTAAGATTTTTGGCAAAAAACTGCAACTAAGGCGTTTTTTCCACAAAAATTGCTAACTCGGCGACGCCAGAAATACTAGGCGCGTTTCAAATTCGCTCGAAAAAGGACTCAGTTTCTATTGCACCAATTTAGCTGCTTTTTTTTATATTTCAAAAAGCAATCAAAAAGGTTTAATTTTACTGGATGAATCGATATGGACAAATTTTGTTCAGACTAGTAGAGGCCGAGTAGTTGCTTAGAGCGTGGTGTTAGTACAATTGTACAATACAAAGGATGTCATTGTAAGTTTCTAGACTAATATTCATTCAGCAGCAGCAGGGCCGGTTCTTCAAGTTAATCCACACTGGTATTCTTTCATCGCGAGTAACTTCAGCGGGAGAACTAGCGAGGGGTTACTCTTGTAACCCAAGAATTCTTTAATGATTTGTGTAACGGCCTGCATGGTAATCAAAAAATTCTACTGGAAATTTAGGAAATTGGTTCCAGTTCCTTGAAAAAATGGTAAAATATGGTACAAATGTGGTCTTCTACACATTTTAGTACAACTAATGTAGTTTATAATAGCATATAGTGGTGCCCTCGCAATAATATATTCCAGAATGCGTCGTTAAAATCAGCGGCAAAGATTTCATGGAGGCGCGACGAAATTCATCGAAAAATGAAGCTGTGGAATATTTGTTCATCAAAATTTTGACCCGAATACCTGAAGGTTTTGTTCTGGAGGATCAGTTGGACGTCCAGGACATTGTACGATTTGAAATTTTGAATTTAAACAAGAAATTCATCGGGTGTGGCAGACGTTGGGATCGTTTTGAAAAAAATTCTGATTATTTGGCTAAGGTTTTCAGTTTCACTTTGAAACGCAATGAGGAGGAGATGGAGAATGAAATGTTCGAAGATCAAGACAAACAGCCGGGTTTGTCGAAGCGTGGTCGTCCTCCAAGTGGTGAATTTAGTTCCCTCAGTGATCGACAGAAAAGGAACCGTCTGCGAACATCAAGAAAATCATTGCATGGGGAAGATGAACTTAGTGGTGTAGATGTAGTGGTAAGTTGGAAAACTCACCAACTAAGGGTAGCACCATGAGTTGGACATAATATTATGTTTATGACCATGGTTGATGAGAAAGTCATTAACCATATTACCGGTAATAAACGTTAGGCTAATTGCTACGTTTGCGGAACTAAGACAGGCCAAATGAACTCTATTGTAACTGATGGCCCTAGACTAAGTACCTGCAAAGAAGATAATTACCGATACGGAATATTCACACTTCATGCCTCGATTAACTCATTCCAGTGCCTACTTCATATTAGTTACAAAGTCGAGTGGCAGGTGTGCAGGAAGAACAAAGATAATAAAGCTGCAATCGATGATAGGAAGAAATCCATTCAGGAAGCGTTTTTTAAGGAAATGGCGTTGAAAATGGATCAACCATTCAGGATTCGGTAATACGAATGACAGTAATACGGCGAGAAAGTTCTTCTTGGAGAGAAAAGTGCAAGAATTACTGGAATTAATGCTGTACTAATTAAAAATTTCCGGACGATTTTGTTGGCACAGGAAACTCGTACGAAATATGTTCGGCGATTTCGACTGGAACACACTCGGAAAACAGGTCGTATAGCTACGAATGAAGATTTGATTAAGCGATTGTTCCTCTCTTCAGACACATTCATCAAGTTTTTATGCGGGACAAAGGCAAAGAACGAAATTCCGAAAGTTGAAGATGTGTTAAATATCTTAGATTTAGATGAAGATGATACAGATTCTGAGTACGAAGACGATGAAATTGATGTTGATTTTAACCAATATTGATTGTAATTATTCTAATATAATAAAATTTGTATACAGAAACATGAAATTTATTTTTTACATTATATTTGAATACAAAAAAATTTTCTTCCACAAATCGGATTTGAAGTTTTCAATTTTCATATACTCCCATACAAACTTGGTACATATAATTAAATATATTTCATTAAAGTTAATATAATCGACAAATTCTAATGATTGTATATGAAAGTCCGTCCATTAAGCTGTCTATAAATGAGAATATCCTTTTTTGGTCCTGAATCCTTTTTCGTCCTTTTTCGCAAAATGCATGAAAATTATTTTTAGTATGCCAGGATTATGGTTCTAGCATTCAATATTCAATCCCATATATTTTTCCGTTTTGTCCCATAACCTCGTCACACTGTGCGCCGGCGGAGAAGGAATGAGAGTTATATTCGGCGCCACCCAAAACTACCTTGATTGAACGGCTAGAAAGAAAGCTCTCAATCCAGTTCCTTAGAACTGAGTCGATACCAATAGCTTGGAGTTTAGACAACAGAGCGGGATGTCATGCTCTGTCGAAAGCCTTGCCGCCACTGATTTAGAGCAATCAGACCAGACTAACCGAAGTAATGGATGTTTTGGTTGAGAGCCTCAGTCAGACACACAAGAAAATCGCCAGTTGATCTTTTCGGTCTAAAGCCGTACTGCCTGTTGTGTAAAATTTGGTTGGATTCCAGATATGTATTCAACCTTCTCGAATATTGTCTCCATGATTTTGTTGCAGAGAACAGAAGTAAGCATGAGCTAGTTTCCAAGAGTTGGAATAAACTCCGGAGAAGTATGACAGGGCGAAAAGTTTGCGCAGAGTTTTAGCCAAAGATGAGGCACATTTCTTAAGTACCAAGGGGGGAATATTGTCTGGGTCAGTGGATTTATTGATGTCGAGCTCTTTGAGACATTTATACACCTCGTGAGTCCTGGAGAAAATTCCGTCCATTGAATGGGTGTTGCGCTCGAGGACCGGTGGTGGCGTATCAGTTTCAGGTAAAGAAGAATTTGAGGTAAATAGAGATGCCAATAAGTCGGCCTTGGATTTGCTTTCTGTTGTCAACTCCTCCCCAGATGCAGAGGTTGTGGAAGACGTAAAATTCTTCTTGATGGAAGGAAATTTTTTGCTGCCTACGCGTGTGTTGAGGATCTTATTTCTCAACTTTTCGTCGAGTGACGCTTCATGATGATAGAATTACAGGAGTTTCTTGATTTCATTTGGGGAATATTTGTACGCTCTGTAGGCGGCTTAAAAGTACTAGAATTGGAACACTTAACGTGTACACTTCCTATGCCGTCAAGTCAATACACGTGAAGACACCATGCCACTAAAAACAGCCTGTTGATTGATTGACATGTAAATTTGAGACAGCAAAACATTTTTAAGATATGTTTACACTGTATTTAGATTGCATCGTTAAAACTCCATTTTTTTAAGTTATTAAGTTAAATTTACTACTCACCATCTTTCTATGAACCGAACGTTATGGAAATAAATAAGGTGCTCGCTTAACTTCACATCTATGTATACTCACTCAAAGCTGCTCCATTTTGATTTATCTTTTGCTCCAGTTTCTTACTTTATTTCTGTTTTTAGTATGTTAAAAAAATCTATTTCGTTTTATTTGACATTTACCATAAAATGGGAATAGGATGTTTTGTTCTGTGAGATAATAAACCTTAAAAAGTGAATTTGGGCTGTTTTTTATGCAGTAAGGTCTGAAATTGGATTGTATTATTCTATGCAAAGTGAAGACCGACAGTAAAGTTGACATAGAAAAATAAAAGAGTATAAAATCGTTTTCAAACTCATCTCATTTTTGTACCCATTGTACCCCAATCTCCTCAAATAAACAGTTCATCTTTAAGACAAGGCCTGTTTTCTAGAAATTTAATCTATTGTTTCTTGCGGCTTTAAGCACGAGCTTTTTGTCAACTACCTCAAAAATGATTTCACCAAGAAGCAACAGGTGCAAAAGTTTAGCCCAATTCGTGAGTAATAGGTCGTTATTGTTGCCGTATGAAAACAACGACGCTAATAACGCTGGCGCTCATCTATCACAAATATTGCTCTACTGTTAATAGCCTTGGAAAAGTACACTGGCCTATTAATATCGAAAATGGCGGCAATTTATCATAATCATTCGGAGGCTAGTATCAGTCTCCCCGAAAGTCAAACGAGGTTGCTTCCAGCCATTGATGACTTTTCTATCACGTTTGTGCCGCATGCGATATATCTGGGGCCCAGTCTGGAGATTCAAAATATCCTTTTATATTATTAATGGATAAATGCCATAAAAGTGGATTTTATTAATGATTTTATAACTACTTAATTTTAGCATGGACACGACGACGACGAATTTAATAAAACGGACGGGCAAACCCAGCCTTTGCTGACTGACGAAACCCAGCAACTGGTAGCAAGTAGCATAATGGATATTGTTGGTCATGATAATTTAGATAAATTTTGACGATTACACAGACAAACATGTCTTCACACACGCTGCATATTTTGCTGTCTGGATGTGTCGATATAATAATAAAAAGGACATAAGTTTCGTGCCTTGAAACCATCCTGAGCCCCACATAAGGCTGATAAATGGACCCTGGAGGATCCTGAAATTTTACGTAATCCAAACGATTGCCGCAATTTTCTCGAGGCATAAAGGTTAATGACGGTGAATATTTTAATCGGGGTCATTTTCTTTGGTGAATTAATAACAACGAAAAATATGACATTTTACAGTTTTTGACGGGCGTGGGTGGTTGGAGATGAGACAAACGACTGTCTGAAACAAAATTGTTATTAAAGAGCGAAAAGAAAAAGACGAGACTGGGGTTAAGATTAAAATCTGCTGCGGTATTTCGACTATAATTTGGGTGATGCTTTAATTCACCTTAGTACTTATTTCTCACTACATTTGAGCGACTGGAAGAGAAATATGGATAAAGCTTTATTCGGACTTTATCAAAGAGAAACGTAGGAGGGTGATCGACCTGCCGAATTGACCAGAATCGGGAATCCGAAGAAACTAGGCAAGAAACCGCATGGATATACGAACTTACTATTCACGAAATAATGCTACTGGATCTGGGGCAGCCGATGCGCCAGCGGTGGGGACCAGAGATGCTGGTGAGAAGTGGGTTACTGGCCGAACACCCAAATTAGTCGCACCGAAAATGGAAATTCAATTCGCCACGTGAAATGTGCGAACAGGACACCACGTCGCGTCGGTCGAAAGGAAATCACAACAATGGAATTATTGCAATGCAAAATATCAGTTGCTGCGCTATCGGAACTACGACTTACCGGATCCGGACATTGACGATCGTCTCGCCAACAATCGACGAAGCGATGACCCTTTGCTATTTCGGTGGTGAGAGACGAGAGGCCAGTCGGGGTCGGGTTTATGGTCGATCGACGGCTGCCAGTAGTGTTATCGCATTCCAACCGATATCGGAGCGTTTGGCGGTTATAACCATCGGTGGAACGATTAAGACCCATATCGTATCCATTTATGCGTCAACCGAGGCTAGCCCGGACGCGAACAAGGACGTATTTTACGATCAGTTTCAACAGACGCTGGATACGATACCCCGAACCGAATTAATCGTAGCGTCAAACAACTTGATCGTTGGCAACACTATCTTCCGCCATCCGCTCAAACATCAACTCACCTGGCGAACTCCATCTGGCAACGACTCGGCGACGTTAGACTACGTTTTGATCAACGTAAGATTTCGATCCACGCTCAAAGACGTACGTGCAATGTCTAGGCCCTATTGCGAATCGGACCATTATCTTGTTCGAGCGATATTACAAATGCGATTACAAAAGGCGAAGAGAACGGCGCCACTAGCAGCCAAGAAGAATTGGACGTGCCTACGGAACCCGGCCATCGGGCAAGAGTTTCAAATGGCATTATCCACTAAACCGAATTGTCAACATTTTGAGACCTCGCAGAGTTCTATGACCTTGAGAAACCGAGATACAATTCGGGAAAACGCGATATCCCCGTCGGCCATTTTTTTGTGATTTCGAATTTGTTTTCTTAAAAATTCCTTGTTGCTGATTCCGCTGTGGCCCTGGCATCCTTGCTACTGCTCCTCAACAATTCCATGGCTGCGTTAAGAGATTGCACAGGAACGAACTGCTTAAAGTTGGTCTGTCCCTGCAGCCTTCGGCATGTTTCATCAAAGTCCAATGGATAAAGCCCTTCCTCAGCAAACCGGGTGGTCGCTCCAATAGCTATGGCAGGGCATATAAATACAATGTGAGATCGCTATCTATCCAGGACATCCGCTTTTAACTACCTTTCAAGCTCCGATGGCTTAAGACCCAAACAAATGTAGCTTGATTGAGAATGCCCAGTTCACCAAGGGTACGTTGGTAATCCCAAACTAATTAAGGCTTGCTCCTGCGGGACCTTATCGCCCTGATTGTATCATGACTATCAGAGAGCACAAAGATCGTTTAAAGACATAATTTAAAAGACAGTTGCTAGAATGCCTAGGGCTATCGCTGTACTGACCTTGTTTTGGAGCCATCTGTGTACCATGCTAGATCACCCTGCGATACTTTAGAAAAATTTTGAGGATAGCCTATTTTATATGTGCACGGAAAGTGGCTCATTTTGAGATCTTAAAGGGCATGTCGTCCTATAGTATTCCCGCTTCGATAGCCATTCGCGTTCAGCCACAGTACCTCGTTTTTGGTGCATTTCTCTATTTCAAGGTGGAGTGGTACTAAATTAAGGACAGTCTTTAACTCTGGCGTTTGCGGATCTGTCACTTTCCTGCCATACTGGTGCAACTTTTATGGTCCAATCAATACGAAACAAAAAAATTGACGAGGAAGGAAGTTGTACCTGATGCAATTTGCAAATGACTCCGGCGATGAAAAAGCAGGCCATTCTTTGAATTTTGCTTAAATCAGCTAAGACCCTCCTAGGTGCCGTTCTGTGTAACCAAACTAAAGCCCATTAAGTTATTATAGGTCTTATGACGGTGGTATATATCCAGTACATGGCTTTAGGTTTTAGAGCCCACGTAGATCCAGAAGTTCTGCTGCTTGCTCACTGGGGATCTACATGTCTTGCTCATCAAAGTATCCATGTGATGGTTCCAGTTGAGCTTAGCATCTAGCGTCACTTGCTTGTTGTGAAAAGCTTATAGCTTTTGATGCGAGAATCGGTTCTGCAAGTCCTAGCAATGTTCGTTCCTTGGTATATGAAATCAGAACAGTTTTGTCGGGTTTGACATTTAGTCTCATACTGGTGCACTTGCTGGATTCAAATCAAGTGCATAGTAACATGGTACTTTCTATTTCACTTGCAACTAGGATGACATCGTTTACGTAAACTCGGGCAAAAAAGTTTTGGCCATTTAGTATCTCTAGGAGTCGGTGCTGAAGATAAGTATCCCGTTACACCTTGTCCACAAGGCAAAACACAAGAAACTTAACGGCCTGAAAGATTTAGCCAAGCTGTAGGTACTCCGAACATCCTGCCTTGGATATAAATGTGATGTTAACATTTCTCAATATGGGATATAACCATGGAAATTACAACGTGTGCCAAAATACAATTCACGGATTCCATTCGGCAATTTTCAATATACGAACTTTTCAAATCCAAATAAATCGGAATCAACTAGTAATGTTTTTTTTATTACTTTTTATATTTTACACAAATTTAGCACATGTAAAAATTTAATCCTTATTTAAAATATAATTTGTTAAAATCACAATAATCATATTAAATATAAAATAGCCAATATTTATCTTCCCTTTCTGTACATTCCCAGTGTGCACCAATGAATCAGTAGCATTATCACAATTATTCACATTCTACATACTAACTTCACAAAAGGTAAATATGGTACGCATGTAAAACTCTACTTTAATCCATAGAACAGTTTTTGATAAACGGGTTTGCTTAAACTAGTAAATAGTCTTAAGTTAATGCAATTCCATCTCCAGGGAATTGCGAGAAGAACAATAGTACGTATTAGAACTGCCACCAGCAACGCCATTTTTGTTTGCTTGGTTGGAACAGCTGCCGCCATTTTATTCGCTTGCCACCAGTTCCACTTTTGAGAGGTCCAATTTCCTTGAGCCATCGTTAGGTGGCATCTGACGTTAATAGTATAATCGTAGGAGCCTTTTTAATCTTTAAGTTGATCGTCCTTGGTCGGGGTTGTCAAAGGATGTGCTCTAGTCCTGGAATGGAGTGACATTAAAGTTTGGTTTTTATTGCTTTTTGTATAATGTAATGTTGTGGGGTAAAGTATGGTGGTTTATTATGATGACATGCTAATAAAAATTGCGGGGTTTTTGCATAAAAGAAATATGTGCGGATATAAATCTATAAATTTGGGGGATTAGGTCCTTCAGCTAATGTTCTATTTGAGAAGGACATGTGTGTATGTGCAAACAATTTAGAAAAATAAAATGTAATCATTAAAATTTTGGATATTGCTTTAATGGCAAAGAGTATTGAAAAGTTGAGTAGATCGGACAATGTAAATAAAAGGTTTGATATAATACCGTGCTTGTAAGATTAGGATGTGAGCCGATTGGTAAAACGTATGGTCTAAGGTGTTCGCTGAGGCGGAATGCTGTTTTCGTTAAGATATTTTGTTTAATGGTTTTGTGTAATTGATTAAAGATGCGGAAGGATACTTGATATTGCATAGTTGCGTTATTTAAATATTATAAAAATCTCGTATCGCAGTGTTTGTTATCGAACTCCTCCGAAACGGGTTGAACGATTTTTATGAAATTTTTTATGTATATTTGGTAGGTCTGAGAATAGGTCGTAGGCTATTTTTTATACCCTCAACCAAAAGGAACAGCTGAAAAATCTAAAAAATTGGTAGTTTTGGGAATGTGCACTTCAGTTTAGTTTCCATACCTTCATGGCCTACCTATTTTTTGACAGCTTCGTAAATGTAAAATTGTCATTACATTGAATCATTCCATAAATTTACGCAATTAAGCAAAACAAAGCAATTAGTACTATAATATACTTAATATACCGTTAGATCCATGGCGGCCATCTCAAGACCCAAGCATTCGTTCTTTGAGGCACTTCATCTGTGTAAAATTCATATCTCGAAAAATGCCAAGTCAATGGATGATTTTGATTGGCTACTATTGGCTTATGGGTGCAGCGAGGCGTACCGGGTCCCAGCTGGTGGCTTTGTTGATGGTGATCGCGAAGGCAAGGCGCCAAGGGGACTGAAGCCGTTTAAAGTCGAAAGGTAAATCGTTGGAAATCATCGATATATGTGGAATTAGGACATCTTCCCCTTTGAATTTACCATTCATGATTCGATTAAATTCGTTATTAATTTTTTGATGGTAAGTCTTGTTCCGTTGCACAGCTTTGGCGCGTTCAAATTTCGAATTAACATCACAGGTGATCCAACTTTCAATGTCAATATATGTAGTGGCATTGCTGGTGCCTTCAAAGAATAAATAAATTCAATTGGATAATTGACTACTTGTTCTTCGTCCATTACTGTGTCAATCGATGTGTATTTGGCAGGTTTTCCTAGCAGTTTCTTTTGAATTTGTTCATTAAGTTTGTTGATATCTTCATTCTTGGGCTCTTGATAAATTCCGCAACTGTTTGAATATTGGGCTGCATTTGACAAAGGTTTGGCGTCTCTTATCTCTTTCTGAAATCGTTCTGCTATGGATTGGAATTTCGCAATTTTCAATGTCCAAAAGTTATTTACAAAATTTTTGAGCTGAGGTATCTTGCAGCAAATGGACACGCATATTCGTTTTGGGCTTGATTTTTTGAACACTGTTCCATAGAGATGATGCTTTCAAGCTTGCGTTAAGCCTATCTGCAGGCGTTGGTCGAGGTATAACAGGCAAAGTCTAACGAAAATCACCTGCAAGTAGACTCAGAACATTTCCCATCGGTTGGTTGCTTCCTCGGAAATCTCGTAAAGTTCGTCAAGCGCTTCGACCGATTTTCTATGGGCCATGGTGCATTCGTCCCAAACTATAATTTTGTACGTTTTAAGGACTGTGGCCATACCTGAGTGTTTTCTGATGTTACATTTAGGTGTTTCTGTCTGGCTTGATTACTGACGTCCATCATCGAGTAAGCGCTGCTTCTGCCAGCGTTGTATTCCAATGCTGATCAATTTCAAGTAAACCCAATTTATAATATGCTTCTCTATAGGTTTGACATAATACGCCGTCGACGGTGCTCAAGGCAGCAAATTATGTAGGACCTTTGATAGTATGCAATAACAATCTCAAATAATAACATTCAGCGTTATTTGTGTGAACTGTATTTAAACGACCCAACTTGGGTCACCCAAGGCATTCGATGAATATACACGAATATACTCTAGAACCATTGCACCCCGATTTCTTCTTTGAAAGGTTTTTGTTGATGTGTCTCAAGTGTAGTATTTGGGCACTTCGAAATACAGAAACGTTTTTGCAAATGCATCAGATGCACGCAATTGGAAAAAAACCGTGTATTTTCTGCAGAGAAGTAAATTCTCTGACCATTTTCCAAGTGTACAGCAAGATGTTGAACAGTGGGATATCGTTCATGAATGTTGAATGCAAATATCCGCCATACTGCTTCATTGCTGCTTATGTAACGCCGTTCTCGTACCCAAAAATCCCTAAATACAAAATCTGAGCAATATAGAACTTTATATGCTATGCTTTGTATCGAATTTTCAACAAAGCACTATAGTAGCGCCCCTAGCGGCGATTCGTGAAAGTAATCACCATCACCAACCGTTTTCTCGCACCCAAAAGCCTCTATATACAAATTTTCTCAATCGTAGAACGTATGTTACTATTCTTTGTATCGCATTTTTAACAAAGCGCTCTATGAAAGCGCCCCCTAGGAGTGATTTTTGAAAGTAGGTGGTTAGTAGTTAAATTTAAATTTGAACATACATACATCGAATTTTATATATGATAGCTGTTGTAAAATAAATTCAGGAGGTAGTATTCTGCGTAGATTAGTGCCTTACTCAAGAAAATATCTAATAGAGTTACAAAAATACAGGGTAATATGTAAACCTCTACCGAAAAAATTTCAAAACCCCCTAGCGGTTGAACCTACCCATAGGATTTTTTGTTCGTCTATCCAAGACCTATCCACAGCCAGGCGTTTCAACATTTTCACTGATACACCCTGTGTAAATCATGTAATTTTTAGGTGGGCTCAGAAATGGAATACGACAAGGATGCCTACTTTTACCATTATACTTTCTCATAGTAATAAACGACATCTTTGTCGCGCTCTTAACAGAAGAATAGTACGTTTTTTGATATTATGGTTACATACACAGCTTTAAAGCTATGTATATCAACTTGAACTGGGTAGGTAATTTGTCATCGGCTCTGTAGGCCATTAGTCAATTTCCGACAAAAATATTTTGGATTAATGCGTAATAAAAAAGAAATTTTACGAAAATATTCCGAAATAGAATAATATATTTAATGGAAATGGAGATATAACAATAAAATATTTCCGTTTCATTTTATATCATCAAAATGATCTCACAATATTTCTGGATGAACATTTCCTCCTTTACGTGCTATAAAAATTTTATAATTAAAATGACCCAAGTTACCGAGCAATGAAAGTAAACAATAATCAAACAGCATTTAATTTCATTGTTATCATAATTTTGTTCGTATTATCTTCAGAACAATACTAACAGTAATCGACCCATAAATAAGAGCAAATAAGTGTACAGCAATTTCTAAAGTACCTACCTACAGTTTACCTACAACAGGTAAACAGAACGGTTGTTGCCAAAAATAGACAACGACGAAAATACCTTGAAACGACTTACTTTTTCCCACGAAGTCATTACTCGGTCAGTAACTTCGTTTTTTCGAGCAGCTTTGCTCAATTTATAAAACTGCCTATTTTATAGCTCAATTACCTTAAAACAAGTAAACAAATCTACTACTAAGTAAATTTTGGGCTGATAACAGCTTTACACATGTTTCATCTTCCACATTTTTCTTATCTCATGAATAGCATTCCACATGCAAGACGCCACACGGAACTAATAAGTATTTGTTTTTAATAACCCACTATAAGGTGAGCCCCTCATGATAATAGATACTTATCTACTACCGGTGTGCACGAAAAAAATATATTCCCGCTTCAGATTCATATCAAGTGCCATCGGCCATTAAATAATAAAATTAAGTGAAGTGAGACGTTACCTGTTCATACACCTGCAATCATAAAATCATGAGCTTCAACTCTTCGTGCCCGGCGTACAAATTCCCCGGCAATATTCTTGCTGCGAAAGTCGCGCAGAATTTTCCCGTGTTTCTCAATGAAATATTTTATTATCGCGATTTTTATATCCTGGGTGTTCCTTTTCAGTTGTGCCAGGCAATTTCCCCCGAACACGTTAACAACTTAATTAATTATTTTAATGGGCAAAGGTAGAGAGGTAGAGTGTCGACTTATTGGTGTATTTCAATGGTGTTAAATTTACTTTCCCTTTTTATGATAAGGGATATATTTTATAGCAATAAATTTAACCTTTTTACTGTTGTATATCGTTACAATATCATGCCCGGGCATAATTCTTATTTTCAGCAGATTAAGCAATAGTATAGGGATTTTCTGTTCAAGGACTGCGTGTGTTGCTACTGCTATTACAGCAGAAATGGGGAACATTCACAATTTGATGAGGAAATTTCGGTCTGCCACAGGTGAAATTAGCCTCCGGCTGATTGACCTTCAGGAAGGACCGTCGAAATACCCTTAATTGACAGTTGGAGAAACATAACATAAGTCTCCTAAAGGAGTTTGATCTAAGGGTATTTGACGACGGCGCCAAGACATCAGGGGAGGTTAGTGCAGGGGTATATCATCACCACCTATGTTTCATTGTTCCACCACTTTCCAACCCTTGGTAGTATTCTCAAGCGGGAGTATGTACTTGGCACTACTGAAGGTCTACCATGAGCCTTAAAATAACACAAGGATGTAACATTAGATTCTTCCCATTCTTCTCAGATGAAATAATCCTGCCATGAGGCATCACGGTAATAGGTTAAGTAATTGAATTAATATTGCTAGCCCTAAAATAATGAGTAATCAAGGTAATTTATATCAGAAACCTACCCCACCCACCAACACCTTAAACCCACCCCACCCTACTATTAACCAAATTCACAAACCCTCGACTCCTTATTCAAACTTTACCCGAAGCCACACAATTATTGTAGCTCGTTCCTATGCAGATACCAGTGATGTTCCTTCGAACAGCTCTCGCTTCTCAAATCCGTTACAGCCCCAGGTTTCGGACCTGATAGCAGTGGATACTATCCAAAGCAGCATAAATACACACGCTGCTAAACCTTCAATTCAGCCACAGCCCCAATCTTTGGTCGAAAATAGCGAACCTCTAGCAATGGAATTTCTAGTGAGTACTAATAACAATACCCCCGCGTCGTTCATAGATCCGTTGCAACCCCCGTTGTGAAAAACACCATAATATCCGGGGTTTCTATTGAAAGTAGATATTTATTATCTCGCTTGAGAGGGGAAAATTTTCGACATTGTACGACTTTTCCTGGCTTACATGCACGATCAGAGCCGGCGCTTGATTGCTTTTGTGCCCGGTGCAGTATGCCATATTGCGCCCCCATCAGCTTTTCATATTTTTATATAAGTGCAGGGCAGTGGAAAAAGACACAAATAATCTGTGAAGTTCTTTTAATATATGAAAATGAAGGCACGGGAAAATTAAATTTTAATGAAGTTTGAAATTTGTTTTTTTAAAATCTTAATTTCTGAAATTGCGCCCGGTGCAAATGGACCATTCACACCTATGAAAGCCTGTGTCCAATCAGGATTTGCTTCGGGATCTTGCTTTTGTGCTAGGTTTTCTAGCGCTTTAACTTCCCAAAACTCTCCCGCTAATGCTGCTTCTTTAAGCTTCATACTGCATTAGTTTCTGCTGGCATATGGCCTTCGTCGCCACTGCTACCATTCTTCACACATCCACTAACCTCATCATCTGCTCCAGGATGTTTTTCGCTGCTCTTCCCTAGATGATGTTTCAAGCAGAATCCTGGGCTCCGCAAATCTAGAGTCCATATTAAAGGTCCCTATGTCGTTCTCCATGCCTTCATATTTCAAGGTGTAATCGGTGGTCAATGAACTGCATGTATTAATTTCCACTGTATAATCTTGTATAAAATAAACGCAGCCCACCTTGGCAGCCTTTCTGGAAAAAGAAGGCGGTTTCAACAATTTCGGCGCTTTCAACAACTTAAAGCAGAGGCGATCCAAGGGTCTCTCGCTGATTAATTGATCTATAATCGTATAACTAGTACGAACTGCAAATCAAGAACTATGGCACCGTGCCGGCCAAGAAAGTATAGGCGACGAAAATAGGTGAACAAAAAGGAATTCATTGGCCGCGTCCAATTGCGCCCGGTGCAAGTGCACCATAGGCACCTATGAAAGCGCCGCCCCTGTGCATGATAGACCTGATTATACTATCATTAACGGTTACACTAGGACTAATCTTAAAATATTGATCCAGCAAGATGGTTTACCAACGGATCGTACTACCCTGCTCGATTTATACGCCAAGTATCACGAGCAATATAATAGTGCCGCTAAACAAGAGAATAAGAAGAATGAACCGTGCTGCCTACGCCGCTAAGAATGGACCGTGCTGCCTACGCCGAACACGTAATATCATAACATGTTTATCGGCTTCAGAAGAGCCGCATTGCTGTGGACAGATATTAAGACCGTAACTAGTCTCTTCCGACGCACCCTCTCCCCCTTTCAACCCATAACCATAAACCCAACTTGCTTGATGAAATAAGACTTTTTTACCACAATTACAGTGGTATGAGAGGTAAACTAAGAAGCCTTTTTATTGACGGGAAATCGTGTCATTTCAATATTCTCGTGATGACCGAAACGTGGTTCCATTTCTACAATCTTGGACCATAACTGGACAATCTATCGCTGAGATAGAGACTACGAATCTACCGAGTACTCGAGAGGAGGAGGTTTCCTTAAAGCCATCAAAGATCCTCTAAACAGTGTATTGATTACCACGAATGGATCGTTATTCGTGTCAAATCTAGCAAGAAAACATAGTTATGGGCCCTGTTTATATACCCCCAAATTCTGAAGAATCAAAGTATGATGATTTTACAAATATACTTAATGGAGTTCTCCAATCACTCGATTGCCACAAGGAAAATGACGAAAGGCTCATACTGGGAAATTTCACCCATCCTAACATATCTTTTACTTTCGACGACGACAACAATTTACTCCCCATTAATTTCACCCACGCTATTGACGTGAAGCTTATTGATTATTTTTACGCCAATGATCTGCAGGAAGGGATAGGTGTCAAGAGGGTTACTGGTTGAAATAACGCTAGTGCATCCGGGGCAGCCAATGCGCCAACACTAGGGATCCAGGATACTGGGTTACTGGCCGAAGGCCCAAATAAATCGCGTGGACATCATGTCGGTCAAAAGGAAATCATAGAAATGGAATTATTGAAATGCAAAATATCAGTTGCTGCACTATCGGAACTGCGACTTACCGGATTCGGGACATTGACGATCGTCCCGCCAGCAATCGACGAAACGATGACGCTTCACGATTCCGGTGGTGAGAGACGAGAGGCCTGCGTCGGTTTTACGGTCGATCGATGCGCTGCCAGCAGCGTTATCGCATTCCAACCGATATCCGAGCGTTTGGCGGTTATAACCATTGGTGGAACGATCAAGACCCATAACGTATCCGTTTATGCGCCAACCGAGAGCAGCACGGCCGCGAACAAGGACGAATTTTACGACGATCAGCTCCAACATACGTTGGATATGATACCTCGAACCGAATTAATAATACTCGCGGGGGATTTCAATGCAAGACGTACGTGCGATTGCGGATCGCACCATTATCTTGTTCGAGAGAAATTGCAGATGCGATTACAAAGAGCGAAGAAAACGGCGCCACCACCAGCCAAGACTGCCGGCCACTGGCGTGCCTACGGGATCCGGCCATCGAGCGAGAGTTTCAAATGGCATTATCCAACAAATTCGCGGCGCTCGGAATACTAGACGAGATTGATGTAGAAAAAATGCAATTGTCTATTGTGAAGTGTGCAATGGAGTTGTGTCTACCTATCCATAAACGGACGCAGCCATGGATCTCGGACAGCTGTCTGGATCTCGTCGATCAGACGATTGAGCAAAGAAGTTCGACAGAGAATGGAATCGGAACTAAAAGCTTACTGGAATAACGTTGCGGTCGTCATGGAAGAAGAGTGGCCTCGAGGCACGAGTACCGGACGCTGTACCAGATAATTCGGAGGTTAGGCGGCAAAACAACGTCAACAAACGAAAACATCAAAAAGTCGGATGGAACTTTCGTGACTTTTCCGCATGAGCGCCTGCAGAAAAGTCTTCCACCAGCTGTACAACCACGATCCGCCACAAGGTCCAGCACCAGAACCGCCGATTATCGAACATCCGACGTATCAAATATATACTATATTTATAAATATTTTCCAAATTTTATGGTTATTTATCCGAAACCATAAAGTCTAATGTGAGCTTATTTGGAAAAACTTTGCTTACCCAGAAAATATCGATTTGAGTATGGTTGTAACAAAAGTGAACATAGAAATTCTTACAACCGCCCTCGTAATTTTGCGATTTTTTGATCATTTTCCCAATTTCTGAAATATTTTTCTTTTAAACATTATTACTAACAAATCAACTAATCTCTTTTAGATGTCTGGCATCCAATAATTTGATTGGATTAATGGGAATGCTAGCGCAATTGACACTAAAGATACTACTCCCAATTGATATACAAAATTCCTACGTACGTTGGTCATGTGTCGGACGTGTTGTTTGGAGATTTTTTGGATTAAGCTCCGGTTGCATAGCAGCTGTTATGGCTGCAGAAAGATGGATGGCATTGGCGCGTCCATTTACTTATCATAAGGTAATAATTGACTTACTTAATATACTATAGAGTGATTGTCTTATTTTAGAATATTTTTCAGCATATTACTTATCATATTGTTAAGAGATGCATCAACTACCTGATATTAATTGCAACTGTAATAACATTTATGCCATTGGTGGGATTTGGAGTGTATTTTGATGAGGAGAAACAAAAATGTTTACGATATAGAGATGCAACAGAATTGAAGGATATTAGTTATGCTTATGTTTTTATGGCATTTGGTAGGTAATCTGTGAATTTTATTTTGTATTTTAAGTAGAATAATTTAGATGAAATTTGTTTTAGTACAATTTTTTATTCTTGTTAAAGTCTACAACGTCTATCAAAAATTACTAACTTTTAGTCAGACATGTTCTCGCAATGTTTTGACCATAGTGTTGCCCGAGAATTTTACGCGTACACGTATGACAATAGCTGACAAGGAAGAAGTACTTGTAAGTACAGCATTCATATTGCTTGCTTATTAAAAAAAAGAGAAGAATATGGATTCGACCTTACCCAAATAAAACAGAGGCACAACAGAGAAATTTAACTAGAATAACGAAAGGTGACTTTGAATATATCACCCACAACAATAAGCCTTAACAGCGGTGAGAGGGCTCTTTCCTGGGGTGTGCAGAGCTACTTGTGGTTTCCACTATACTCTTATCTAAGCTGTTGTTAAATATCAGAGTTCTAAGAATGCGTATGATCCACTTAATTTAAACTTAAACCATTGTAGATCCCGATTTCCGTCAGGGCCATCTTGATGCTGGCATTGTTGAAAGGACTATTTCATCCTGTACGGTACCAATCGATTTTCCTTCACAATATGCGTGCTCTGTTACATATGTTCTAGGGACTTAAGGATAAAGGATGACGAGCTCATTAGCATAAAATCATTTACGATGTCGTACTGTAACAATTGACAATTATATATTGAAGCAAATATGCAACCTATTGTTGGAAGACAACTTCAGCCAAGGCGATCTCTTCGAAATCTACCCTACTTGGTGAGCGATTTCAAAACCAACATGCCGGCAAGTAGTTGCAACTGGCCAGTATCGTCGGGCTATACAGGTTTATTGCCGGAACGTTTGAATATATTGACGGAAATAATTCTGAATTTTGTGCTATGTTGTTCAGTCATAATTGCCAGCCACACATTGTCGACAAATGTTGCTGATTTACAGGTACCTTAAAAGTTGTTGTGGGAGGCAAATTACATAGTTTTCTATAGATGCTGTACCATACTTCAGAGTACTTTGTGTTGGGCACCTAAGATTTGTATCTACCATGCAAGGCGCAGAGTTGTTCCTTTTGATACCACACCGGGATTTAGGGGCATTATCTTCAATGCTAGGTTCAAAAGAAAGCAGACCAGACCATCCTTTATCGAAGATCTTTGAAATGTTGATTGGTCTAGTTTTACTTGGCTTGTTAACCTGCATAGTCGTGTGTGCTTGCTGCAGGCTGTGATCAAGTCGTTTGTTACAAGCCGCAGGATACCTCTTTTCCAGTCTTCTAGCAACGTTTTCTACCACTGCAGTTGATTCAGTATAGGCTCTCCATATTTCACCACCTCCTTGCCCGTACCCGAGGACTTATTTTTTTAGCGGCAATTTATGACTTTGCTAATTTCTTTTAAGCATGGTTTATTGGCAGCAGCTTGGATTCATCATCAGATATTGGTGGAGCTTCTAATTCCTCATTTAGTGATTCTGGAAAAAGCTCTAAGATGCTTTTGGGATCGACCAGTCAGCTCAGTATTTGGGTCTTATTCTGGACCTAAAGCTGAATTGGAGGTTGAATATTGAAGGAAGGAATATTGCAAGGAAGGCCAGTATAGCTTTCTTTGCCTATAAGCAGACCTTCGACTTGAGATGGGTTTTGAAAGCCCACGGCAGTATATCTTTTGCCAAAGAATATAACAGACGCAGATTGGGCTAAGCAGAGAGAATGCCTTGCCTCAGAATAGCGGGTGGCATGACTTCATAGTCGGAAAATTAAATTGTGGCAGTGACTTCGATATCAGGATCCCTTTCAGAGAGGAATGGAAAGAGTTTTAACCTAACTAACAAGGACCTTGATGTTTTCTGTACACTTCTTCTTCTCTTCTTTAACGGCTCTACAACCGGGATCCAGTCCTGGCCTCGCGCAACTGTTCTCTCCACCGGTCCCGATTCTGAGCCGATGTCATCCAGTTTGGCATCCCTAAACTCTGAGCGTCCTGGTCCACGCCATCCTTCCAGCGAAGGTTGGGCCTCCCTCGCTGTCGCACCCCATAGGTCTTACCGCAGAGAACTTTCCGAGCAGGCTCATCTTCACTCATACGAGCTAGATGCCCTGCCCACCGGAGCCTACCGAGCTTTATTTTCTTCACAACATCTATGTCGCGATAGCGCTCGTAGATCTCGTCATTGTAGAGTCTCCGGAATCGTCCTTCCTCACATACGGGGCCAACAATCCTCCGAAGTATTTTCCTCTCAAACACGCCCAAGAGGTTTGAGTGCTTTTTGCTAAGCACCCACGTTTCGGATGCATATGTGAGAACGGGTAAGACCATCGTCTTATATAGTAAAAGTTTAGACGTTATGGTTAGATATTTGGATTTGAAGAGCCTTGACAGACTATAGTAGGCTTTGTTGGCTTTTAGCAGTCGTGCGCGTATTTCTGGTTCCATGCTATGGTCGGCTGCTACTATTGACCCAAGGTAGGTAAATGATTTTACCACGTCAAACTCGTGTTCCGCTACCTTGATTGTGGGACCAATGTTAGGTGTTCTTCCAGACGAGGCCACCATGTACTTTGTTTTGCTTTCGTTAATGTGCAGTCCCAGATTTCCTGCCGCTTGCTCAATCTGAGTGAAAGCTTCTTGTACAGCTGTTGTTGTTCTTCCAATGATGTCAATGTCGTCTGCGTAAGCCAGTAATTGGGTGGACTTGTGGAGGATTGTACCCCTTGATGTCACGCCCGAATCTCGGATCACTTTCTCCAACCCCAGGTTGAAAAGGAGGCAGGCCAGACCGTCCCCTTGTCGGAGTCCATTATAGATGTTGATTGGTCTGGACAGTGTTCCGGATACCTTTACTTGGCTTGACACATTGATCATGGTCAGCCTACATAGTCTTGTCAGTTTGTTGGGGATGCCGAATTCTCTCATGGCTTTGTAGAGTTCTACCCTGGCTATGCTATCATAGGCGGCTTTAAAGTCTATGAAGAGGTGTTGAATTGAGTTTTGAAACTCTAGACATTTTTCCATAGCCTGCCTCAAGGTGAAAATCTGATCAGTCGTTGATTTGCCTGGGCTGAAGCCACACTGGTAATGGCCTATGATGTTTCTGGCGTATGGGGCCATCCTGTTTTGTAGGATAGCGGAGAATATCTTATACACGGTACTCAACAACGTTATACCGCGATAATTAGTGCACGCTGTGATATCTCCTTTTTTGTGTACCGGACAGAGGATGCCTTTTCTCCAGTCTTCTGGCATCACTTCCTGCTCCCATACTTGCACAATTAATTCATGAATCGCTTGGTGTAATGTAGGCCCTCCATATTTAACCAGCTCCGCTGCGATGCCGTCTGCACCCGGGGCCTTGTTGTTTTTGAGCCGGCAGATGGCTCTGCCAACTTCTTCTATGCTTGGTGGCGGCAGCATAGCATTATCATCAGATATTGGTGGAGCCTCCGAATCCTCAGTTAGCTCGCCATTTAGCAATTCATGAAAGTGCTCTTCCCATCGCTCCAAGATGCCTTGTTTTCTGTACACAGAGGGTTTCAAATCATAGTCGCGTGTAGAGGCTAGAGTTTTTTTTCGCTAATTTGCAAAAAGGGTACTTCGCCAGAGTTTTCCAGACACAACTTTTGGCAGTTTTTGAAACCTGGCTAGTACTACTATCGCCAGGAGCCAGTAGATCTGATAGCCAAGCGTAAAATGGTAGAAAAATGCCAGAAGGAGTTCTTATCCTTGCTTGGGAGGTATAGGATCACTCTTCAGTGGGTTACCGGGTGACGGGAACATTGTAGCCAACGAAAAGGCAAATGAATTGGCCAGACCCGGGACAACTCTCCTAGCCTCACCGGTGGAGAATGTACAGACGCCATTCCAAAGCTTCTGTGTTCGCTTGCTAGCTCATTTTGCTTCTCTTCTGAGCTCTTTATTATATTCTTCCTGGTGTGTCTGTTTTCTGTGTGACTGCTGCATTCCTTGTTACACAGCATTCTTACATTACGTTAACTGACATTTCTATCTCTAAGGCTTTTGCTCGAAATGCAGTCAGCAGTACTTACTAATAAGAGGATTTTTGAGGCATTCTTAACTATCGTTGAGCGTTGAAATTTTGTCTCACGACTTCTAAAGTGTTGCCATATATTAGTCATTTCGTTGCCCACGCCAATTTTGTTGATTCAAGTCTGGTAGGCGAACACAGAGCAGAGTGATGCGAGGCTTTCGAGTTGGCACCTCGGTACGTTCATACCGTCGTTATACCTAAAAAGTGACGGTGGTATATCATCAATTGGTAAATTTCTTTGCGAATATCTTCATCAGGATGTGAACAGCTATCTTTGTCCATATCCTTACGCACAAACCTAGTAATCTTTGCGACCAAATTTTTACGTACTGCCATCTCTATGAATCGTTGTCCATTGTCATTTGTGCTCTTGGGCAAGCTGTGGGTGTGTCGAAGTAGTTTATTAACATGAAGTTAGTGAGAGAAGTATTAATTTCATAACCGCCAATATCAAGTACTAACGCTAAATAGAATGAAAAGAGCTGACGTCGAGATTTGTCTGGATGAAAATATGATTCTCAGATTGATAATTTCAGAAACATATTTGTGGATCTCGGATCTCGATTACCCTGTCAAATATAGGCAACTCCCATTCAAACTTTCATCGCTTTCCTTCCCCCTTAGCAGTTGAATTTCCAAAAATACGTTCTTAGCGGAAGTCTATGATGTAAATATAGATTTCAAAGTTGTAGGCTTTACAGCTCGGGAGATTTCGCGATGAATCTATGGATGCTATTTAAAGGGTTATATGTATTATATACAGATAAGACTAATAATAATTTTTTGCTTCGACTTTGATTTCGAAGCAAGCATTCGCATCATAAAGTTAATCATAATCGCATTCATAACAAGAATTGTTCATTTAAGTTAACCTTTTAATATGGAAATCACAAGGACATTCAAGAGCTTACACAGAAGACAAGCACGATCTTTTGTTTACGACATCATAACGTCCTATTCTATATCTCCTTTATAAGCATCCTTTCATGGAAAAAAATACAAACAAATGACAGATGCGAAGGTCTGATAATGTTTGTCATAATTTAGAGGGCAATAAAACGTTTGCTCCGTCGCATCCGGTGCTTATATGGCACCAAGTAGACCGTACAATTTGCCTTTATTCTTCTTGAAGGTGTTTAAATAAAGATATTCTGGTTGGCATCAATGGAGTAATAGTTTGTATTTCTTTCGGTTATCTGATAGCAAAAAATTGCTCTATTAGAAACCCCAGTATCAGTAAAGAAACTTGTTTCGAATTCCAATAATTTCAAGACCATTCTTTTATAAATTGAACTAGTCCCAGGACACAAAGGAAGAATTTTCTCGAGGGTAAATTGTCATAAAGGAAGAAATTTTCGTCCTGATGAGCATTTCGAAATCTCAGCATTTGCGTTTTTATCGGCACCCCAATCAGCCCGCAAAACAATGTCCTTTCTGACCTTTGCTCCATTTTGCTGAAGGTTTGTTAGTAAAGTTCTGCAAGTAAAATTCCCCCCCCCCCCCCCCGAAAACAACATTTCGCCCCCGATAAAAATATGCTTTATGTGTGAGTGAATGTGGTTGGTACTTTTATCTCGTACAGTTTTTATCGTGCTTTCAATATATAACACTCAAAATCAGCTTGTGCCATTCAGCATAAATCACATAAAATATTTATGCAAATCTTCCACTTGAATACTTTCGGGTGACTCTGTTAACCGATCTCTGGCAGCGTGTATTTTCGCACATACTCCTCGTATTTAAAGGATAACGTTGGAAATCTGCAAAATTCATGCCTACTCGATTTTTGCCCTACGCCGACGGCAAAAAGGGCCAAGTTAGAGAGCGCCATTGAATGCCGCTGCCACATTGAGGAGGCTTCGTCTTCTCGTTGCCTGAAGAAAGTTAGAATATATTAGCATTAGAAATATTTCCGCCTACATACGAGCTTCGTGTAAATGGAAAGAAAATGAATCTTTAAATAGTATTCACGTGGGCTTGCCTTAATTTGGGCTATGTTTGTTGCTCCTTGTAGGTTTGTTTGACAAATTTACAAAGCGGGAGTTTTAGATGCCGCTAGGTGCAAATTATTGAAAATTCGAAATTATAATTTAATTTTCGCGGTTAAACATGGTGGGAAAAGAAATTATATAAAATTATTACTGATTTATAGGCGGAAGTTCATTTCAGGGAATTTCCATAATGGGCTCCAAAGGTCGAAATGAATAGCATACTATAAAGCAGCATTTTCAACGACTTATTTCACTAAGCATGTAACATATGTCAGTTAGTGATACTACCACAGAAACACAAAATAACCACCCAGGAAACCATGCATTGAGACACCCACGAGGTACCGAGACTTCTGCGCAGCTTGCTTAAGGTGCATTTCCGACGCACAGTGTTGTAAGCTGCTCAAAATTTATTCTCTAGAGCTTTTTGGAGTGATTCAGGTACCTTCTAGTAATTGGTTTAAGGAACGTTCACCATAGCAAATTTGTACTGTTAGCACTATCGTATAAGGAAGTTCTGCCAGTTGTTCGGTTGTTCGGACTTATTTAATAATAGATTTGGTGATAGATCCGACCACTGCCACCAGTATTATGAGCTTGATTTTCTGTGCTTCTGCCGTTTGTCAGGCTTTATTTAATCATAATGTTGGTGCTGAATCCCACCGCTGCCACCAGTATTATGTGCTTAACGGTCCGTGCTTCTATCGGTTGTCAGAATTTGTGTAGTAATAGTTTTTGATGGTGGATCCCACCGCTGCCACCAGTGTTATTTGTTTGGCGCCTGGTTTTTCGCGGTTGTCCAGGGAAAGGGGTCAAGGAGTCGTCGGAACACAGTAACTGTAATTTAAAGTAAGACAAAAGGGAACCCTCCCGACGCAACTTCACAGGGATGTCGGAATCAGATAGAAAATTGGTACTTTATTAAGTAAATACTTTTATATAAAAAAGGAGCTTATGCTTAGAATAATTGAGTTGGGGAAGACTATTTTATGTCGCTTTTGGGGAACCGACTGTTCCTCTAGGATAGTAGTCGGAAAAATGCGGAACGTGAGCCTCGTGTGGGTCTTTGGCCTGCTAAGCGTGGATCTACCATAAAAAAGCACGTGGGGATGGCTCATGCACTGAAGTCGGGTTTCGGCCTGGGTGAGTCTAGTTTGAAGAAATGTCGTTCAACGGACGGTAAGTGAGATCGCCATTCTCTTGGTAGGTAGGAGCGACAGTGCCATCCTGGTTTTAGGCTGGGAAACAATTTACGCCGTTTGCCGCACTCGTGAAAAACTTTTGCGTGAAACGAGCAGTAAGCTAGGGATTTAGATCCATCCCGTCAAATTTAGGTACCAGATAAAATCTTCTATTTTAAGTTGCGTAACATCCCCCAAATAGTTTAAGAAGAGGCTTCCAAATACACGGTGTTATTGGTCTGAGCTGAACATACGCAGAGAAAATGTTCCGTTGTCTTATTAGCCTCTTCCTCTCGGCAGTGGGTGATATGCGGAATTCTCAATCTGGCTGCATGTTGTCCAATTGGCCAGTGACCCTTTGACACGATTCTGGCAATATCCTTGCGTTGCATCACCAAAAGATTTCGCGATCTTTGTTTGTTATAACAAGGTCGTCTTCCTAGACTTGTCACATTATGATAGGCGCCTCCATCTGGAGCCAGCTACTGAGAGAAAGTACATGGAGGTGCATCTCTTTAACTCGCACAGGCGGTTCTGTATATTCTCCACCGGTGTGCTTGGGTTGACCCCAGTCAGCATTGCAAGGCAGGCATGAAGAACTGGAAAGTTCTGGCGAAATTAGGCTGGCGGAGAGAGAGTTAAATTATGAGAAAACCACTTCAGCTCTTACACCCGACTCTGATTTGGATCCGTCTGTGTACAAGACAACGTCATCCTTCTTGTCAGGTTTGAAATCTTCCCATTCTTCTCTGGTATGGGAATTTTGATTTGTGATCATATAGTTGATTTGTGATAGGGAGCGCAGTATATTACTCTGCCTATAGGTATTTTCGACCCAACAGCCCGTTTCACGCAGCCGGAGGGAGGTACATGCCGCCTGCTGCCATGTATATACTACATTGCCAACCAATGCATCTGAGCTTGTTGATATTAACACCTCCTCAACTTCGACGACTGTTAGTTCATCCAAGCGCTCACTGAGCTCTTCATCGGAGTTAGCCTCTTCGTTAGATTAAGCTGTTTTGAAAACCTTTATCTATGCACTCTTGGTTGATTAGCATTACCAGGGATCTACTATATCGCTGGGGTTCCTCGGCTTTGAGCAGTTCTGCAATGTGATCTTTGTTCCACAGATGTGCCATTGTTACTCTGGCTGGTGACTCCTGGCACGCCTGTGGTTATGTTGCCTGACTTTGAAGTACTATGATTGGTATTCGCAAAGCTTGAGCTGGCGATTGCCGAACTTGGAGCAAGCTGAGGCTGCTCCGAGGGGAAGGTTCTAATCCTTGTACGTTGCTGTGTAGGGGGCCCTGTGCATCTGTTTGTATTGATTTCTTTTATTTTTGTTCATGTTGTTCCCACGAGTAAAGCTAGAAATGAAGTTCGTCTTGGCAGAGCTACATACCAGAGTAAGACACCTTACCCAAGGCATTGGCAGGGACCAGCCTGGTTACCAATTCAGCTTTCGGCACGTTACTTTTGTACCTTGGTTTAACAGTCGCGACTCAAACTACGGGTACTCGTTTCCAACCACACCACTTTTGCTGCTTGTGGTAAGGCAAGATGATGGTAAGTTCGATGATTACATTATTCTGCATTACCCTTACGTCTTCGGAAAATAAAGTCTAGCACCCACCGGGCTTTTTCTTTATTATGGTGTGCTTATGCCTAATTCTAACTTCAAACTCATTCTGTATACAAGAATGGTCCTGGTCAAAGCTTCAAATTTTTTATAGAATGTTTAAAAAAACAGTGGCAGCACTGATTCTCCAATTTCACGCACGCAGCTGATGCACATTTCATGTACTGCAAAGAAAATTTTTTGAACATTAAATACTGCTTGCGAGTCTTTTCGTTACCCAATCGACCTAATTACCACTGCGGAACTAATTTGCCTAATAATTAGACCACCTCGTTTGCATAATTTAGTTCCCATGCCCAACCGTCCCAATACCTACTCATAAATCTTTTTCATTTCTTTCAAGTCTCAGTCGCGCAGCATCACTTTACTACTTGCGGGATTTGTTGTCTTTTGATTCATGGTCTGTCTTGTTGGATTTGATTTAAAAGAGGATACGTTTTTGACCAGGCTACTTATAAAACGTGCCTTATTGCTTTCCCTCTATTCAGTTCCAACTTACGATTCATCACCACCTGTTGGATCACCCACCAGCCTTCTTAAGCTATCGTATTCTCTTGTATTCTTCGAAGTATAAGAATATTTGTGGTGCAAGTTGCAAATTAGAAAATGACACATCATCACGGATCCACTCTTAGTTCCTTCATCCTCCTAAGAACTTCTAACTTCACTTCAATAAATCTAATGCCTTGTTCATTTAATTACCACAGTATATGACGTGTAAACCAATAATTATACTTAAACTGGATATCATCTTTCACTTGGTATTCGGGAAGGATAGGACAAGGATACAACTAGAACATGATAAGTTAACCATAACATCGTAAATTGCCCAAAAACTTTCTCCCATGCACAGAATGTTCTCAAATTTTAGGAAAGCGATTTGTAGTTATTAATACACTCGAATACATCATAGCCAAAAAGGAAATTATATCCATCTGGCTGCTCCTCAGTTATTGATGGATGGGATTCATTTTTCCGGCAGTTATGGGCATATAGGAGGTCACGTTTCTGGGCCAGAATGATATTAGTGTGGGATGGCACCCAAATCTGCGACTTACAATAAAAAAACAGAACGTAAAAATACTTAAGGATTTATGAATGACACGTAGCCATGCTTAAAGATATCATTAAATTTTATTTGTTTAAAAAAATTTGCCAAATCAAAAAGGAGAGAGAAAGTGAAAGTGTGTGTGCCAAACAACAAAATGCCAGGGGCATCCTTTCTCATGGGTCGTAGTGGGAGTTATATTTTTTTGAAGGGTTTGTTTTTTAACCCCGTTAGCGTGTAAATATTTACATATACATTTGTTTGTAAAGAAAACGAAAAAGCGAAAAATTTTCATTTAGTCACACACACACTCATACATATAGGGAAACAGGATAAAAATAATTTCATTTTCCGCTCTGCGTGTGCAAGCATAACAAATATAAAGTGGCAACACCTGTGTAGATGTAAAATTGCGTTACTTTAAAAGTTTTCTTCTGTTTTCACGCTTTTTACCTGAGATTGTATTTTTTGTTGTTGTTGTCGTTTAGTACATTTTAGCTTCCTTATTTTGCAGGAACATTCCTCTGTGTTGTAATCGTGGGATGTAACTTCTTCGTTACACGAGTCCTGTGCTTTATTGGACGTACAAAGACGAACAAGAAATCCTTCCGTTACGATATTGTGAACGGGGAAAAGGGAGGAACATCACTTTCCCATCAAAGCAGCAATCCGCCAGCAACATCATCCGATGAGATCCGCTTTGCGAAATTGATGACTTTTTTAAGTATATCCTTCGTAATCTGCTGGATGCCGCAGATGGTAAGAGCAATTAAATAAAGAATCGCATTTAATTAGTAGCAATTTAAGGATTTCATTTTTTTACTCATCCATCTTGTATTTCCAGATCTCGGTGCCGTTAGCATTAATGCCAAATCCTTTGCCACGTAAGCATTGGTTCTTTGGCATAGCAGACATTCTAATGGCCCTTCACTTCACATCAGATCCTTATGTGTATGTCTTAAGCAGAACAAAATCTTCGTTTATCCTTGATTGCATCAAGAGATGCCGAAGCGGAGTAAAACGATCGCAGAGCCTTCAATGTCGACTGCGGCCCAACATTGAGCAAACGGTGGATTACGGATTAAATACTTAATTTACGACGACTTTCTTATGCTATATCCTTCTTAGATGTAAATTATTCCCTCTTCCCACACCCCACCGCATAAATGTGGATCCAAAATCTCCTGATCCTAAAGTCCTGTAAAGCTGTAATTACCGCAGCCGCAGCGCATATTCCCCACACACTGTTCTGTTTGTATATGTTGAAAGAGATCCTTTGAAGGCAGTCACTTGAGTGCAATAAAAGTCACACTTAAACCGTTTTTATTCGATGTGTTTTTACCTGGAAATAACGAAATTTCGCAAGGATTTTCAGGATTATTCTGGGAAATATAGTTCTCTTTTTTTTAGTTGTTGTTGTTCACTTTTAGAAATTCGCGTGTCTCGTTGGTCGTTGCGGGCCTATGAACAAAAAATAAATACTCAACTGTAATGGGATTGATCTAAAAATAAGACAGGAATAAAAATAGACGTTATAAAAGGAGAATATGAACTTTTCGGCTGTCGTCCTGTCGTGGGCTTTTATGACTTGATATTTTCGCAGTAAATAAGGTATAAGCAAATCCCTCAGTTGGAGTGACAGTATTAAACCAATATCCATATCATTTGTAACTTTTTTTGACATTAATCGTGGCAGAAACATGCAAACATTTGGTTTATGATTAATTGGGCATAAAATCATAGTTTGCCATATAAGGTATAGGATGTAAAATTATTTTTAACACAGAAGTGCCACTGGCGAGAGTTGTAAACGTTAACGAAAATAATTTTAATTCGAGATTTTATCGTAAACACCAACCTGGATTATCCCGATATTTTTAATTTTTTTTGGCAGTTCACAGTTTGACGTTTGTCACGTCATGGTACAATGTCTAGTAGTAAGCTATGTATTGGCGATAACATAAGTTTGGGGTTATAAATGTTCGGAAGAATGCTGAAGAAGATGACAATGAACTCTGCAACTCTTGGATGTTGTGTGGGATTATAGCGGGCAAACACCAGCCGCTTGGCTTTTTAACGGGGGTATGAATGCCGTAGATTTTTTAACCATTTTCACCACCTCACGACGACCACGTTTCTCCAAAAGATTTAAATGACCAAGAGCTAAGGTGTACACGCGGGCATTCCACGGCCAATTTGAGTTAAAAAATATTTGCCAAAGTGGTTTTCGAAGTGCCCCACTCTAAATTATAGAGTTGCATGCGAGAAGACCAATGTACATAGGACTTGTGTATATATTACAGCGATGGCTGGAGGCAGAGCTTACACCTTTTAAGAAATTGCAAGCACTGAGATGCTGTTTGGCGATTTGGAATATTTGGTCATTCCATCACTAGTCTTTGGCTAATGTCACGCCTAAGATGGGGGTCGCAGCTATGGGTAACCCATTAGCTTAATCCAATCCACTGCCCCAGTTGTAGGACTAAGTCAACACCAATAGCTTCGAGCTCAGCTAACAGCGCTGAGTGCCATACTCTATCGACAGCCTAGGGGATATCTGGACCAAACAGACCAGACTCAATCAGGTAAGGGCTCAACATGTGTAATCATGTGGTACATGCTAAAATACCACAAAAAAACTTAAAAAATGTAGGACTTACCCGACTGAACTTCCACACACATCAGCCTCTCGTCAAAAGGTGAAGACAAAATCAATTGCCTTTATAATTCCAGTCGAATGGGAATGATTAATTTCATACAATTAGTCCGAACGATTTGAATATGACCCATCAATAAATTTTCCACATCCAGTACACCGAAGAGTAATACAAAATCAATGCATTTGGAGAGACTAAAATAATTCAAGCGAAAAATAGTAGTGATTCTACAATCTTTAGCACTTGCTAGCCTTGTCATGAGTCAAGACCATCGTTGCGCGACAAATAATTGGTGGCGATAAGTTATATCACTCAGAAGAGGAAACAGAAAGCCAGTAACAATAGACCTTCGCATTGAAAATACCTACCGCTTGGTGATTGAAGATAACAAATGGATAAGTTCACATAAATGTTGTAAGAAAAAGATCCTATGTTTATAGTGGGGAAAATGCGCTGTCTAAAACAAAACCAGCATCAAAAGAAGGCTATGATTTGTTGCTGGTGGGACTTCAAGGGGGTAATAGACTACCATTTCCTGAACGAAGATAAAACTTTTTTGATGGAAATGAGAATGCAAATTGTGTGTGTCCAAATGGCAGCGGATGACTAACTCACCAAAAAAGGGAGGACTTCTTATCCAAATGGTTGAGACAACTTCCAGAATGCGATACGATGAAAAATTTCTACAATCTTTGCTGTTAAAGAAGCAATTCACACTTAGAAAACAACTTTAGAATTTCTGCTTGGAAGAGGCTGGATTTGAAATGTTTTGCTATATTGCCTGACTCAGAGAAGACCCTTTTTTTTTTTTTTTTTTTTTATGTGAAAGACTAGAGTCTTAGGAAAGGCCCTTTATACTGTTGACAATCTATTTTCTTCGTATAGAGTGCAATGTCGAACAGCAGCTCTAGTCGGGGAGGAAGTAACCGCCACAACCTTCCCGCGATAGTTTCAGTCCACCTACTCCCAACCATTACTATCGCGACTCTGACATCGGGGCATCGAGAAACAACTCGCTGGAGTGTTATGCCTCCTGAAACGAGTTGAGTCTCATCAACCAACCGATGACATGCGCTTTTGGTGGAGCGGGGAAGGGCTAAGGAAGGCTATGACATGAGGAATCAGGAATGTAAAGAGGGAAGAAGAAAGAAGGAAAGTTATGTAGGTGGTAAATTTGGGAAAGGCTAGGACCGTGGCACCGCCGGGATTCGAACCCGGGACCTCAGGGATAGCAGTCAGGCACCTTACCCCTAGACTACCGAGGCCCCTTGCACCTACTTCTTGGTTCATCTCTGAAACATCTGCTAAAACGTGCCCTCTTCCCAACTCCCGTCTTGTTGGAATTTTGACTTTAGATTCGTGTACTTTGGTTAAAAGTACAGTATCGAGGACAGAATTCCACCTTCAGGGCAGCCTTTGAGACTGCCTTGACACTAACGGTAGAGACCAGCAAGGCATTTAACCACTAAATTGCGTCTATAGCTTAAAATAATTTTTACAAGGTTTCTAAGCTTTTTTTAGCACGACCAATGAAATTATATAATATTTGGAAGATTTCAACGAGTCCCCTAAAAACATTTCTCACCGAAAGAGACAATTCCTATTTGCTAATTGTTAAATTTTGCTTTAATAAGTTTTAAGAATTTTTATATGGCTTCCCCAACATTAATTACTTTAATAAAATGGAATTTTAGTTCTATTTCTAAAAATACTCCTAAAAAATTAGAAGAAAAAATCCCTTAAATAGACCCATAATTCTTACCATAAAATTTGGCAAACTCCTTCTACAAATTCTCAATTAACCAATATCCTACATTATCAATCTCATGTATGACTTTCTTTTTGACGATATAAAAAGGCGAATCCCAAAATATATTGGAGTAAACACAAAACAATCTCCTGTTGACTGAATTTATATTATACCAAGGACTTATTTGTGTTACCAAAAAACGCTGCAAGGTTTTCCCTATTATAAACTTCTCTAAAAGGTTCAAATATTGGTTCTTTGAAAATATGCATTGTACAGTTTAATATTAATGTTCTATACATTTACCAAAATTAATCGTGGTATGCTAGGCTATTTCTGTCTGTCAGTACAGTCATTGCACTATCTTGTATAATCCTGCTCAAACCACTAAGAACAAACTTAATAAACAATTGTCCTTGTTTAAATGGCTCTTTCAGTATAAAAAAATGGGATTTACTTTACTTTAAAAAGGACAAGCTCTTAATAACATCGAAGTAAAAAAAACTTTTGGCTATGTTTGATGTCTGGCGTCTTTCCTTTTTTTCCCCGCCTCTGGCCATTACAATGGATCTATAAATTTGATTGCCCATCTCATAGCCCCAGTTTTATTATATTCGTTCCTTTTGGCTAGTGACACCCTAATATCCACATCCGAATTGCTTTAGTTGGCATCTGGATTATTACTTACTTATGTTGAACTAGACAAACAGTATGTACGACATCCATCTTGAGTATTTCAGTAAGCCTAAGGGGTATGAGGAAAAGTCCCCTACTGATATATTTTTATTATGTTCATAAAACGATCCATAGGAGTGGTGAATGTCTCCCTTTATTAGCACAATTCCTCATTGAGACAATAATCACATTGTACTACAAAGTAATTATTGATATGAAAACTTTCCCTTTACTACTTGGTTGAAAATCCAAGTCATTTAAAATCAATTTTTAGCTCCATCTTTGTTTTATGTGGTGGCAGTACTAACCTCACGAATTACTGCTTGCACTATCATTCCGTCAAGTCATTAGTCACATTCTGATGCAATGTCTAGTAACAAGATTAGCTCGAAGGAGAGACTAGGGTATCGAGACTGTTTATTTATTAAACTTGGGTCAGCCGTTAGAGCCAAACCGTCCACTGAAACGGGGACACCAATTAAGTATGCGATATTAGCGATAAAAGAGTTGACCTGATCGAAAACGCAGTACATATGCCGTTCAAAAACAAATCTTACAAACCAGATGATAAATTTAAAAAACACAGCAAATCGCGAAATTAATAAAGTGGTGCTGCGCAACTAAGATATGAAAGAGAAGAAGAAAATTTATAAGTAGTTATGGGACGGTTTGGCATGGGAACTATATTATGCAAATTAGGTGCCCTTATTATTTACCCTTAAAAATTTGATAGCAGCCATTAAATGTGAACGAAATGGTCACATAAGTCGAAAAAAATGATTTAAAAACTATGAAATTTGGTGAAATAGCGAACCAATTTCAAGGTCAACGAGCGTTACCTAGATTCCATGGCCAACCACTAATTGACAGGTGATCGATAGATGACTTTGATCTAGTTTCGTGACTTAGTTCTGACGGTTGGGAAAAATTTTTCACGCTGAACCGCCGCCATACCTACTAAATTCTTCCCTCTTTTCGCTTTTACTCGTCTCTCCTAAAAAAACTGTTTCCGCAGTCAGACGCGATAAAACACAGTTGAAGAAATAATCCTGTATGCCTCTCCAATGATAGAACCGTCAATAATACAAAGGGGCTTATCTCTGAGCTATTGCCTTTCGCATAAAATTACTAAAGGCCCAATTACAATGACCGGATTAGAGCGGAACAGAATCGGATTGAACTGTCAAAGTGGTTTTCCAAGCATGCGTTTTCTATTTAACCGATTCCAATGAACGGATTCAAACGCATTTGATCGCATCTGTGCCGGATTCGTTTTAGTTTGTTTAGAAATCACCGGATTGAGCTGTCAAAATTTTGGTAAACAAAAGCTGTGAATGTTTAAGGTTTTATTTTTTTTGAGTTGTTATGTTTTTAAAAATGTTTTCGGGCGAGCAGTTAATCGCAAAAGTGAAAGATTATGAAATACAGTACAACAAGGCAAAGAATGGATATAAAAATTCCAAGATTAAATTTGACGTTTAAATGCGAACTGATCCGTTCATTGTAATCAGTGCAGTTTCCTATCCGTTCTGATGCGTTCTTTTGACATTTCAATCCGCGTAGATCCGCTCATTGTAATTGGGCCTTTAAGATCAATTTATCAAAAAATATGATAATCCCCAAACATAAATCAACACACACAAAAAAACTTACAAACAAATCATAAAAAATTCCTTCCCAGCTCTCAAAATAATCAGTTAAGCTTTCCATAAAGCACGAAAAAAGTACCTGGTCATTGTACCTCTACCACCTTTCCATTTCACACCCCCACCCACAAAAAAAGATTTTCAATTTCTCACAGGGGATTAGCACACCTTTCTGCCCTGATGTATAGCTTCCCCAAAAGGCGATATTCTTATAACTTCAGATTCAAATTGCATTCAGCCTTGTGGGCCGCCTTGTGCGTCATCCCGGGTCATATGCCCAAGGATCAAGAAGTAGGAATACCTCTAGCAAAAAGAAGACTTTCGACCGGCCGTAAATTTTAGAGACCCTTGAGCATGTCAGTCACCTTAATTTGACAGGTGGGTGCTTCACTATGGAAGGAACCATGAAGTGATTTTGAACAAAGCAGGGTGAAATGCTGTTTTCGTCGTTCCGTTACTTTCTTTTGGTGGAAATTCGCACCTTAATTTTGTCCCATTAAAATTTTAAGAAGACTTCGGAGATCTAGGTTACTTTAAACAACATACATAAGTCTTATCTTTCGCTCCTTCGGTAGAGAGGGGCATAAATCTGTCCTCAAAATGATATAAACTCCATCTCTGCGTCTGGCTTCATGGTACTCCAAGAATTCCAAGGAACTCCCAGGTGCCCCCATACACGGTCAAATTGGCTGTACAACCAGATTTTCATCAAACCTATAAGCGCAATGTATTTTGATCGGCCGACCGGCCCACAATCGATAGTTTTGGTTGTACAACCGCACTTCGCTGTACAACCAATTGGACCGTGTATGGGGGCCTTAAGATCCAATGGGGGCAAAGTTACGTTACGTCACGAGGTGTATGAATTATGATATGGTTGTTAAATCAACATGGGAAATATGTTTTTGTATATTTTGCAAGGGGGCAAAGCGCCACAAAAATCCCCAACTTCCATAATTACTCCGAACCGACGACATGACGACAAGGCCTTCTCTTGAGGGCAATTACCTGGTAATTCTTGTACGATGGGCTCATGTGGAAGCATAGGTCCTTTGATGGATGTATAAGCCTGCATTACCATAACCCTTTTTGCACTCGAAATACCACTTTTGCTGGCATGAGCACCCATCATGTCGGGATTTGCAAGTGCCAGTTGTGCTGGACAGGTTTGTACGCTTTCATTCTCCCACTATACTATATGCAGTGCTGAAGAGGGATGTTTGTATATTTCTTGGGGGTAAAGGGTGAGAATTTGGTTGTAGCAACTATTCGCCTTAAAATCGCCGCAATCAGAAACGTACAACGCGATGCTATAAACCGTAGACGATTCAACGTAGATCTTCTGCGGGAGAGCGTTAAAAAGCGGGAATTTGCTGGAAATCTACAACTAATACTAAACCAGCACAACGTTTCTGACGACACAAATATTGAAGAGCTGTGGAGTAGAACAAAGGGCGCAATATTGACGGCTGCGGAAACAAGCATCGGTTATGTCCAAAGAAACCAGCAACACTGGATCTCGGACACAACCTGGCAAAAAATAGAACGCAGGAGAGCCCTCAAAAATAAAGTAAACTCTACAAGCGACCCTGAAATACGTTATCAACTGGAACGGGAATACTCCCAATTACACCGGGAGGTAAAGAGAAGTGTCCGGCGTGATAAAAGGCAGCAGATAAATGAGCTCGCAGAAAAAGCGGAAAACGCGGCAAACACAGGCAACAGTAAGGTGCTGTACCAAATCACTAAACAGCTCTCGGGAAAGCACTCTACTAAAAAGCATGCCGTTAAGAGTGCGGATGGAAGGCTGCTGTGCAGCGACGAGGAGCAGCTCCAAAGATGGAGAGATTACTTCTTCGCCGCCCTGAATGGTTCATTTACACAGGAACCTCAGGAAACCAGCAACAATTCACAGCCAATTCGAATCACCACCCGGGCCCCATCCAAGACGGAAATAGTAACCGCAATTCATGCGATGGCCAATGGTAAAGCAGCTGGGAAAGATGGCATCCCGCCAGAATTGTTGAAAGCCGACTCAAGCCTCATAGCAGATGCGCTTCAGCCAATCCTACAAATAGCATGGAACACCTGTACCTTTCCGGAGGATTGGACGGAAGGTATCATAGTCAAAATACCAAAAAAGGGGGACCTAACAATATGCGACAACTGGAGAGGCATCTGTTTACTATCTACTGTGGGCAAAATTTTGTCCCATATATTACTATCTAGGATAAGTGAGGCAGTAGACCGAACGCTTAGGAGGCAGCAGGCCGGATTCAGGAAGGGCCGCTCATGTATTGATCATATCAACACCTTACGAATAATAGTGGAGCAGTCTACTGAATTCCGATCCCCCCTTTACCTTGCTTTCGTAGATTATGAGAAAGCGTTCGACTCGGTCAATAGGAGCTTTATATGGCAGGCACTACGGCGACGTGGACTGCCTGATAAAATAATAGAATTGATAAAAGCCCTATATAACAATTCCAAATGCAGAGTTCTCCATAATGGAAAATTATCCGACAGCTTCGAGGTGAGCTCAGGAGTACGACAAGGATGCCTACTCTCGCCTTTACTATTTCTTATAGTAATAAATGACATCCTTGTCGGCGCTCTAGATAGTAGAACAGGCGGCATACAATGGGGTTTGTTAGACCGCCTTAAGGATCTCGACTACGCCGATGATATCTGTTTGCTGGCCCACAGACACCAGGACCTCAAAAACATGTTAAACAATTTAGCAACAGAAAGTAGTCCAGCAGGCTTAAGGCTAAATCCGACTAAAACTAAAGAAATGCGGATAAATGCAAACACCAACGAACGAACTGCGCTGAATAACCGTGACGTGGAACTGGTAAATAAATTCTGCTACCTCGGTAGCATTATTACCGAAAATGGCGGGGCAGAAGAAGACGTCAGTTCCAGAATAAATAAAGCACGAGGCGCTTATGCATGCCTGTCCCACATATGGAGATCAACGGTGATTTCCACTAACACCAAATTGCGGCTGTTCAACTCCAACGTTAAGGCAGTTCTTTTGTATGGTTGCGAAACATGGAAAGTCACCCAATTCATCACAGGGCGCCTACAAGTCTTCATCAACAGATGCCTTCGTCGTATCCTAAAAATCCGCTGGCAAGATAGAATTTCAAACGAAGAACTATGGCGCCGTGCCGGCCAAGAAAGGATAGACGATCAAATCAGGCGAAGGAAATGGAATTGGGTTGGCCACACCTTGCGACGCGAAAACGAAAATCTAGCCAAACAGGCCCTTGACTGGAATCCGCAAGGTTCCCGTCGAGTAGGAAGACCTAGAACAACGTGGAGGTGAACCCTACTAGAAGAAGCCGCAACAACTGGGAGATCCTGGTCGGAGCTAAGAGCTGTCGCGCAAAACAGAGTCCGCTGGAGGGCAACTGTTTCCGCCCTATGTCCCATGAGGGATTAAAGGAGTATAAAGAAGAAGAAGAAAGGGTGAGAATTGGGTATAACCTCAACTTGTTCAATTGGTGAAGGGTTGAATCTCCAAATTTAAAATCAGGGAAGATAAATTCGAAATCCATTCGTCTTTGACTGAGATAAAAAATAATTTGGAAATTAAAGGGTTTCTAGGATCTCATATATCTCCTATATTTGGTATCTTGATTTTATTGTTCCTTTACGTCTGAGTTGCACAGGTGTTTTACATTTTTTTTATAAAAGATAGTCGAAGAATTGTTGGTAATATATTTGCAAAAGGACCTTATATGCCTCTTTATGTGGCAGTTCTAAGTTAAGGAATTACCCTTTGGTGAAATGTTTTGTATCAATCTTAGTTCGAGGGATAAAGCAGATTTTGAGGAGTCTGGAGAATGTTGATGTATATCGCGATGTACTTTGTAGGTAGTTTTCTAGGCCCAGCAACAAAAACGATTTGTATTCGAAGAGAGCACGAGTTTAGGATTTGAACATTACCTTCAGACCCGATGACTGAAAGAGGTGAACTCAATTCGACATGATTCTTACCGCCCCCATCAGGAATGAATTCAATGCCCCTGTTGATAGAGTGAGACAGTTGTCAGCCATCGTCAAAACAAGATCGTTTTCTAATGTTTTGCATTATCGAAAGAATAAGAGTAAAGTATAGTGGTTTTCAGTCACCAGCGAGATAAGGGAGCAATATGTAGATAATGTATGACAATACGCGCGTGCCGTAACTATCTTGGATTGATGGAAGTGCGATCATACCAGTGGCGGTTCGTAAGGTTCAGGATAAGGGAAGCAATGCCCAAAGCGAACGATAAAAGTAAAAGTATCGAAGGTTTTATTAATTAAAAACACTGAAAAATAACATATAGTGGTGTCAGATAAGCAAACATATGGAATTGTTTCCAATTTAAAAAAAATGTTTGGAACATGTTAGTTACATCGAATACTATACGAAATGGACATTTTCTACCTCTAGCAACCGCCGCTATGTAAGTTATCGGCTATTTTGTGAAAATTTCATCATTTTGGTCGTTCTTTCTAAATATAGATGCATATGTATATCTCGGAATGTGTAGGTCCGCAAAATGCAAAAAATAGAGGCTGCTCGTTATGATTTTGGCTATCAGCGGTTACAATATCAAATTTTTATCTGTACACCTAACGTCAAGACAAACTTAAAAAACTGCTAAATTTTAGCATCTTCGGATTTTTTCAGTCAACTTATACAAAATAACTGGTTACAATTTCAGGTCAAAATATCTTATTCAAATCCCAAAAATTGACTTCAAATTTGAAAATTAATTGCCCTTTAATTTTTGTGCATCGCATGAGGTTTTTCCTTTTTTTAATATGCATTTTCTTTTATGATGGTGGACAAGAAAAATTTTTTGAACTTAAAAAAAGTGAAAAAATCGAATTCAAAGCCGTGAATTTTTGCATTTTGTAGAAATAGTTTCACTGCTAGCGGGCGTTTTGCGCCCTTTTTCAAATTCTGTTCAAAATTAAAGCGTCCAAAGAAAAGCTATAATAAGCCAAAATCTAAAAAAGATAGTAATAATAAAACCCTATTGTAACCTTCGCCTACTATCATTACATTCTTCTTGCAAAAAAAAAACACTTCAGGCAACCCGTACTCAAAAATGAATTTCATAAAAATATTCTCTATCCTTTAAATCATCATTAAATAGAATCATAAAAATATAATGGAACCTACAAAGATATCAGCTTATTCAATAAACACCGCCTGCCACCCCACTAGAATAAGTAATAGATAAAGAGAAGCTTCACCTATCCTCGATCTCTTTTTTCTTGACTCAATCAATCTTCAAACGAAAATTCATATTTTAAGAAGAGTCAAAAACTAAATTACGAAACAAAATTTTAAGAGCAAATTTAATATTGCTCGAAGCCAGAACAAAAGAGAATATGGTGGATACAGAAAATTTCTCTATCTTCGACTTTTCAATTCTCGCTGTTCGGTTCCGAAGAAGCTTCGTTTAGCTCAGCTTCTGAGGGTACTGTATTAACGCAAACCTTTGCGGGAGTGTGGGTCCAATTAGATTGAATGTGTTGGAGTTTTACGTTGATTTTCTGTGGCAAAGAAGCTGGAGATATTACAGCTTCCCCATGTTGTGTAAAGCCTCGGCCACGATAAGAACGGCACCAGGAAAATTTATTTAGTATTGTCACTCTACCGCTCGCCGCTCCTATCATGTTCGAGGCCTAACACAGCATTGGGAAGCTGTAATATCTCCAGCTTTAGTGTTTCCAGAGGAGGAAATATAATATACAGTGGAGTTCACTTAACACGAAAACGGATAGCACGAAATATTGCATAACACGAAAAAACAGTGTAGTCCCGGTCCGATAATATTCTTTTCATGCGAATTTGTTCTGATATGGCGAAACGCTCTTCGCTTAACACGAAAAAAGAGTCTCTGCGGTACTTATTTTGTTCATATTTTCTCCAATTTCTCTGAAGATTTCTTTTCCCTATATTTTTGAAGGTCAAATTTATTTTTTTTCTCTGCCTTTTCTTAAAAATGCAGTCCTATTCTAAACTTTTCTTACATCCGTAGCATACGAGGTAAGAAAATTCCAGCGAAGTTCAGAATAGGCCTAATGTTTTTGAAAATGGGGGATTCGCCGAAACAAGTTTCGTCGTAGTTAAGGTGAATAAATTAAATCTTTTTAATTTTCAAGAAAAATTTCAGTCTGTTTTTGATTTTCGGTGCAGCACGCTTTTTTTGTAATTTGTGCGAATAAGTAAAGTTCAATTTTTTTTACTGTTTCTCTTTTTTACTTACTTTTTAGATAAATCTTGGGTTCATTATGTTTTTAACTCGTTATCGTATTTCAAAGACAACGGTTAATACGAAATTCGGATAACGCGAAATCTTCATCCCGGCCCCACCATTTCGTGTTAACCGATTTCCACTGTATTAAGATTTTTGTTGTGATTAATCTTGATATATTTTAAAATTTAAATGTATTATCATTTATATATATTTATTTTTATGAAGTTGCCTATTTGGTCAAGGGAAGCAGTGCTTCCTTTGCTTCCAAAGAGGAACCGCCACTGGATCATACCCTACTCGTGGGGCCACTGGAAGCTACCCTGAAATGGATGGGCTAATATTATCGGGCCTACCAAGCCAAGACGTAAAGTTATTGTGTTGAGGACTGCATGGAAGTCTTTCCTTTAACGATTTTCTGTGGGCATCGGAAACATCCAGTTTTATAATGATTTACCCTGATATGGAGGTTCAGTAAGAAAGGACCTGCCCCTTCCTACTATACTCATGGGGCTTTTATGGACCAATCAAATTGGTGAGGGCCAAAGCAAGGAGGCCAGAGTGGAATCGGAGAGCCCTGAATAGCATACCCGAGTCCCACTTCACAAACTCATTTCCAATGGATCGAAAGCAAGACTGCGGTCAGGGACCAAGGCAGTTAAAAAAGAGACACCACTTTTCCTAAGCTTTTTGGATCCATCAGAAAAATAGAAGCACCAGGTCTAGGACGAATAGTCGTATGCCGAGTAAACCAGCAGACTCAGACCCCTCGCCTAGATTTACGATGGAGGAATACGTCATGTATCGGCTGTGCACTAAGGCAATCGGCATACAAATGATAGGGGGCGCATTATAGTGGAAGCGTTTTCAGACTCAACAAACCACTTTCCAAAAAGGTGAAAGAGGGTCTACAGTAGACATCATATTCATTTGTGATATACGAAAAGCGACCACCACACCATAACTTTCTGCTCGGGAAAAAGAACAGCAGTGGGTAGCAAAATTATAAGTGCCGGATGGGCCCGGAGCAAACTCGATGAAGAGCTAAGAGCAAAGAGATAATCCTGCAGAAGCATATTGCTCAGACAGGATGCGCAAATGAAAGACTCGCAAGCATCACCGCGGTGACTATCAAGTTCTGCTCAGAACTGACTGATTAATGACTGAATGTTGACTTGGCTATCAAATAGGAGATGTCTTATTATGCTTACAGGGTATGTCAAGAGAAAGGACAAGGATATTTAGTAAAGAAGGAAGGTAAGAAAGAATAAAAATTGTGTAGGCCGAAGAAATGGCAAAACTAAGGACCATGCCCTGAAGTGGATTTGAACCAAGGACCTCTAATATGGTAGTAGGATACCTGGGCGACCGAGGCCGAGATGATGAATACCCATTATCAAATGCATTTTCGGTTGGTGCGTAGTAAGTAATTAGCCTTATCTTTTCTATTCTCGTATGAAATCTTACTGAAATAATCTAGTGATATACTATGTAGTACCGTGTTCATAAGTCAGTTTTTATTTGATCCGTGTACCTTAGTGTGGCCGTCTCGTTTTGCAAAATCTAAAAATCATCACTTTATACTTTTTCACAGTCCTGACAAATGCCAAAAATCAAACTCCTTATTCTAATTTTTGATATGTAAATCTGAAAATAAACATTTTCCACTCGATTCGATTTCGGTTTGTCGTAAAGGAAGTAGATCGATAATCCCTCGTAGAAATACTTCCTGCTGGAGAAGCATATTCTACCACAATCACGTGAGCAGTATTTTTTGCACAGGAACGATAAATCTCCACAACATAAATCGTAAATCAATTTTTTGCTTGATTCCAGACACACATCTTCCTTGAGACCGAAAAAAGTTGAGAAGGCTTGAATCGGGCGTTTGCTTTAGCACCAAAGCAGGATTTTTTTGCTCAAGGTTAAGGACTTCATGAGTATGTATTTCTTTACTTTTTTTTGATTCATGAAACAGCACAGGATGTTATTGATTCTGCAGTTTTTTAACTTATTGTTATTCGAAATTTGTTTTTCATGTATGTTTGATGGTGAGTTATTTGTGACAATATGGTTTTGAAGTGTTTTGAAACCTGAAAAAAGGGCTTTTATTTAGATGAGTCGCAAGTCTAAGAGAAATAGTTTTTTGAATTTTGCAATATGCTTAAGAGCAGCTGTTGATGGTATAGTTTGCCGTCTTTGAATTATAGGAAATATGTAAACTACATGGGTATAAATAAAACAAAATTGCCGATCATCAACCACGAATCTACATATAGGACGTTCAACAACGAATATCGCAGTGCTAATCTATTGAGAATAGAATGGCTTATAGACTCGACCGAACTATGCTGATATAGACAGATTAGAAAGATAGACAGAACGGGTATGATATTTAAAGGCTCTTTATTCGAGACTCGACAAAATTTCACAAAGAAGTCGTGAAAGGTACTGTAGGGTTCTCGGATCTATATAGAGGATCGTCGGAGAGGCCTATTCTGAACTTCGCTAGAATTCTACCCCTCCCCGGATAAATCAGAGTTATGTAGGAGTTATTTCGACTAGGGTTGCAAGCTTGTACCCCCTTTCTCGTCAAATAAAACAGTAATATTCCGCATTATGGAAATCTGGAATTTTATTTTTTAGTAGTTATTTGTATTTAGGATCATCGCCAGCTCCCCCCCCCCTCCCAACCAAGACAAACTCTTGGGACTGCCCTTGGCTGCCGGAGATATACGACCTAAGGACAGAGGAATATAGGTTTCACCCTTTCTGCGGTAGAGAAGATGTAGAAGAATATAGAAGAAACTATGATAGTTAATTATGGCCTGCGCCAAAACTATTGGGAATTTACGTGCGGGCGGGGAAATGACAATTCCACACACGTTAATATTTAGTGTAGGGATAAAATTAAGCGCGCGTGCATTGTATAATTTCCCCTTCGGAGTTATTTATAGAGAAGGTAAAATTTATAAACTTGTGTTTTTACACACCCAAATTGTTGTTAGATAGCTTTTCAATGGATTGGGCTAAAAGAAAGATGAATACCAGAGTTAAGTGCAGGTCTAGTTCTATCTAGGCTGCTATGTAACTTTTAGAAGTGGATACACAATACGAGTTGCGCGACAGTGGACAGATACTGCACTTGTGTACTCGCATGTCAGTAGCCTTCAAAGATTTCAGTTGCTTTATATATAACTCCTTGTATAACTTTACAAACTTTATATTTTGTTCGGCAGTCCATACTGTCATTTCGCAATACCGTGTAAGATGACGGCCGAGTCGCATGCGAGCTGCTTCTTGAGCCGTGTGTTGCGGAAGGACAAAAAAATGTTGTAGTAGCTCGCACTATGTAACCACGGTTTTGTTCTTACCATAGATTTTAAAATGTATTAGATTTTTTGGAATTTCAATGCCCTTAAGAGGGGCCGCAATCATATTTTAGCCCGAGGCCCCAGAATGATGTATGTATAGCGCGGGCCTGGATCCAGCTTCCGACGTAATATACTAAGGCAGTACCTGGACATGAGGACCTTTGAAGGAGCACCACCCGCCCTGATATTTTATTGTGGCGACAGAGCGCTGATTTCGTTGATAGAATAGAAGATGGTTTAGTAGCTTATTGTTCTTACAGGCGATGACGGATATTCCATAAGCAGTTTCGTGTAGCTACTGTGTCGATCTTCCGTCTTGAATTTGATCCTACTTGACAGAAACTGACTTGAATGAAACTTATTGAATTTGATTCTACTTGATTTTAAGATGTTCGATTACGATGTCAACATGAGATAAGAGTTTTTCAAGCAAGGCAAGCGATCAACCAGTTTGAGACTTTCTTTATAGGTGAGAGGTTCGAATAATAATGCACGTCGTGTAGATTTCTCAGAGCATACAGCAGAAAAGTATTTTGCATTGGTTCAATCATGCTGCTAAGTAGAAGGAAAATAAAGGATCCTAGATCAGGCAATTCCAGATTGAGCGGACTAGGAAGCAGAAAATGCGCTAGAGGTAAATATCTTAGCCCTTCTTCCTAGAAACTTATTAGTCCTTACAGTAATATTATCGTAGATTAATTGTAATTTCACTTTATATTTAGAACAATGTCTAGATTTACGATTTGATCGAAATGGTCCAATGCCTTGTGGTGGATATAATAGCACTACACCCAGGGGCGGCTCTTTCATTGGTGCAAATGGTACATTTGCACCGGGCGCAATTTCTGAAATAAAGTTTTAAAAAAAATTAAAAGTTCGAAAAAAAAAAAATGAAAAAGTGTTCCCGTTCCTTCATTGTCATATATAGGACAAGAACTGTACAAACTGCCTGTGCCTTTTTTCATTGTCTTTTGCAAGATGTGGGCAATCCAGTTCCATTTCGTTGGTGTTATTTCATCGTATATCCTTTCTCGGCCGGCACGGTGCTATAGTTCCTGATTTGTAATTTGTACTAGTCGTACTATTATGGATCTCTAATTCGGCGAGAAACGCCTGGTTCGCCTCTGTTCTGAAGTTATTGAAAGCGCCTTGTATGTCCAGGAAGACTGTTAAGGTGGACTGTTTTTTTTCTATGTAGGACTCTACAGTAGAAACTAATACATGCAGTGCAGTGATCACCTACTATCCCTTGAAATATGGAGGCTTAGAAGGAATCTTTATTTTGGAGATTTGAGTATGTAGTACTATAGATTTGCCGAGTACAGGATTTTGCTGGAAATTGTTAGAGAAGCGTTGCTAACACCAAAAAACATCCTGGAGCATTAAACAGCATTAGCGGGAGGATTAGTGAAGTTAAAGCACAAGCAAACTCATCACAAAAACAAGATATTGAAGCAAATCCTGATTGGATAAATCCAGGAGCGGCACTTTCATAGGTGCAATTGGTGCATTTGCACCGGGCGCAATTTCAGAAAAAAAGTGAAAAAGCTGTTCCTTCATATTCATATGACTTCACAGAGGGTTTGTGTTTTTTTTTCATTGTCCTTCACCGCGATCGATAAATGAACAGCTGATAGGGGTGTAATATGGCAAACTGCACTGGGTGCAAAAAAGCCAAACACCGGCCCTGACTACACCTGTGTATTTTGTCTATGGGAGAAAGTAGTTATTTGAATGTTAGGGGCTTTAAGCACAGATCGAACATAAATAAGACGAATATAAAATGTCCTGGATAAAATTGGAAGTTTCTACATTCAATAAAAATCCTTGAAATTCATGAACCTATGTTGTTTCGTTTCTATATCCTTTTTTCAATTTCAGTGCAGGACCTTTTATTCCAATTTTAAATAGCTTTGCAATCACAATATGGTGGCGTAAACGATCAGAGGCCTTCTTGAAGATCATGTTCGATCACGGATTTGATGGTCCATACCATATACTTAGCAGTTCAGAGATCAGAATCATATTGTTTGTAGTGGTCGAATGTTCTATACTGAGTCTACGACATTAATTCTTAAAGATTGGGTCGATCAAAGGAGTGATCTTGTCGTCGAATATAAGTCTTTCGAAGAGCTTAGAGATCGATGATAGTTGATGGCAATAAAAATAATGGCAATATTTTTTGAGAGAATCAATAAATAAATGATTTGTTAGTTTTTTGATAGTTTTTGTTGTGAATGTTGTATAATATAAAACCATTTAGAAAAAAAATTGCTCAAAACTGCTTAAGCTGTTTGGGACTGTCAGTAGCTTCAAAAAATGCGCATATGTTTGTTGCTTATGAATAATATGGCTGATGGTGTTTTTTTAGGGTAAATAAAATTGTAATAATTGTGTTCAATTTATGATTGTATGCGGGGCTGAAGCGAGTATTTGCAAGTACGAAAGCATTTTGCCATAACGTAGGACTATTCAAAAAAATATTCATGTAAAAAGGCTAAATGCATCAAAAGTATCTTATTGCTTCTTATTTGATATTCAAAACTAAAATTATAAATATATTTAAAAATCATGCTTTTAGTTAATAAAAACATTTTTTAAAAGATAAATCCTTAATATATGTTTATTAATTTATTTTGATTTTCAAAAGTTATTTGTTTTTTTTTGAAATGTGGTTTTAATAAAGCTAAAACATGCTTTTTTTGGTTTTTTGTTTTTTTAAATATTTCAGTCCTAGTCAGAAATTACCTGCAGTTATCACTACTCTCGTACCGAGCGAATACTCGTTCTTTTGTTGAGTGTTAGAATATAAAATGTTTTTTATTTTTTTTATTTATTTTTTTATGATAAAAGATGAGGTATGATGGTGGTGGGTATTCGGTTAGTAGTCAAAAAACTCCTAGGTTAAACCTAAAATATGAAAAGACATTTGCTGTTTGCCGAAATTGTAAAAATGTTATGTTCTACCTAATAACGACATCTTTAACTTCTGGGCGTGATTAATGTGGTTTTTGCGCCCAATGCCAGTAACGTTTATAATCAATATCTCCGAACAGAGGATCTGTACCTAAATTTAGAAGATAAAGCATTATTGAAGGTTGATTGATTTTTTTTTGAAAAATAATAACTCATGTTTTTGAAAATTTGTTTTTTTTTTTTAATATTTTTTTTTATTTCGTGTTTTTTCTTCTTCATCGATAACAAAAACTAATCCTTAAAAATTATGGACCCTTACACACTAGAAATGTTGTGCTTAGAATAGCAGCTCCGGTCTGGTATACCATTGTAATTTAAGACCATATCGGAATTTGTACCATTTGTTGATGTTTGCCTTAAGACATATTCTTTGGCTGGCGATATATTTGTTTTTGGTGTATTGAGCAAATTGAATTGATCCTTTCTTATGCTACTTCGTTGATAATAGCTCGATCTCTTGAACGTGTGCCTTCCATTTATATCTACCTGAGTTGTTGCGGTCATTGAAGGCGATCTCTGGTAACTGTTGTCTCTGTAGAACAAGCCTTTATAAGAATATTGTTTAACTAAAATTGTATTTAATTAATATTATCTCACCTGGTTAAGCTATATTGTGTATATTTTCCGCCACGTTTAATTGGACATAAATGGAAGGCCCCGTATATAAGTGGATTAACTAAACTGTTTGACATTCCAAAGAAAAATATTCCTGATTGTAGATCTTCACCAAGCTGTAATGAAATAAGAAAATAAATATTATTTTCAATGGCGTAGCAAGAAATATTTTCAGGGGGGGGGAGGGGTTAAATAGTTATAAGTCGAACCCTGAACTTTAAACATTATCTGCCAAAATTGATATAACTTTTAGTTATGTGTGAATAGGAATAAGACCAGTAGAAGTGTTTTAGAGTAAATCTGTTGATTAGATATTGACGTACATGATCTCGAGTATCACCTCTCATTTTCAAACCCTGTCCGACGATTTCCAATCGGTAAATGCCCGGCTTGACCAGCTGTCTGACACACTGGCCTCTTTTTTAACGAGCTCGAATTCTCTTGTGGCTAAATTCCATGAGCTCTCATCTCGAGTTTCCACAGGCTTGGATACCGTCGATGATTTGCACTCACTGATTTGATCCTTAACCCTGGTGCTCCTACTTCTTCCGTTTCAGCTGAAACGTCGGCCTCCTTTCTGCAGTGCTAAATGATATTAAAAGAGGCACGATGCGTGTCAGGACTGAAGTCGAGTCGAGTAGAAAAATTTAGTGGTTTTCGATAGTAAGCATCCCTGTGCCGCTCTCTGTATGGAGGTGCAATGCGAAACTCCAGCCACCGCTACTCCGTTACCGTTGGTAATGTCGTTGGCCTTTCCACAATACCCAAGAGCCGAGAGAACCTATCAAGTTCTATTTCGTGGAGCCAAATCCAGAAACATTGAAGCGTCCTCTAGCGTCCCGCAAGGTAGTCATCTAGGTCCTCTTCTTTTTATCTTATCTATCGATGACATCGTCACCTTACTAAAGCACTGTAATATCCTTATTTACGCCGATGGCATCAAACTGTACCGTCTCATAAAGAGTACCGAGGATTGCAAACTTCTGCAAGCAGACCTTAACACCTTCTATTCTTGGTTTTCCAATAACAACCTGGTTCTTAATATTAGCAAGTGCGAGATCATGACGTTTTGTAGAAAACGTGGTCCGATAACTTATGACTATACTTTTGTTCACAACATAATCTCTCGCGTAAACTCTGTAACTGATCTTGGGGTTAGATTTGATTGTAAGTTGAATTTTTCCACACATCAATTATATCTCTTCCAAAGGCAGTTTAGCCCTGTGATTTATAAAAAGATGGTCTAAGGAATTCAACAATCCCCTCATCACTAAGCACTTGTTCATATCTTTAGTCAGGCCCTTACTCGAGTATGCCTACCAGGTGTGGTCTCCTCACTACTCCTCCCAAATTGGAAGAGTCGAATCGGTTCAAAGGAAGTTTGTCCGATTTGCACTCAGCCGCCTCCCTTGAGATAACCCTCTTATTCTTCCGTCTTATGAGCACAGGCTTAAATTAATTAACTTAAGCTCTCTCCATAAGCGTCGAAGGTTGCTGACGTTATTTTCGTTCATCGACTACTGAATGGTAAGGTCGACTCAGGTTTCTTGCGTAGTCGTGCGTCGTTTAGAGCGAATGATTATAACCTGAGGGGTGAACCTCTGTTACACATTAATTCCTCTAATACGAATTACGGCAGGTAATTCCATTGGTTCCATTGAATACTCAAAAGAGCAAGCCCGTTCAGCCGCTGTTCTCCAATTGCACTACTTTGATAATCCTTTAAAACCCCTTAGAGTTGAAAAAATTCTTTCGTTGCTCTCAATAATGGTCATTCCAATCTTCAGACAGTTAGCGATTTTCGGAAAAGGTGTGATTAAAGATTGAAGCATCGATGTCGATGAATATGTGTGGGCGTTGGACGATCGACTGATAAAAAGACTGACAATAAGACTGATTTGCACCAGAGCCATCCTAAGACATTCCCGAAGATAGGCGCCCTTGGGCTACTAAAAAAACTGCGTCCCTCTTCATAAGAAAATGAAGCGATGTCTAGCGGGAGCAAAGACCATCAAAGGAGAGGACAAAAGTAGTAATTGAGTTTTCTCTTTATTATACCAAATGATAGGAAAACTTTACTATGGTTACTGGGACTAACGCCCCCTTTCGAAAGATTTATATATAGCAGACTAGGCAGTTGAAGCAAAGCCGTTCAGCGAAGTGCTAACAAAGATAGCCATATTGAAAATAGAAACCAAACAGCAAATTCATTTAAAGCATTAAATAAATTGGCAAAAGCACTAATTTTGAAGTTATTTAAACCAAAGGGACATACGGAGATTCATACCGATGCTAGTAAGGACGAATTCTGAGCTAATGCTCTTGCAACGGGATAATAACGATCAGCAATTGCATTCAGTGCAATGGATGAGTCGTAAGGAAAACTCAGCGGAACGACGCTTTTTACGCTTACGACCTAGAAGTTCTCGCCCTAGTACACGCCGAAAGGAGGCGGAGAGTTTACGTTCTGCGAACGAGGATTAAGATTATCACCGACTGCAATGCTTTTGCCACGACAATGAAAAAGGTGATATTGCACTGAGAGCGGCTAGATGGGCTATGTTTCTAAAAGAATTTAAATACCAGATTGAGCATCGTTCAGAAACTAAAATTAGGCACGTAGATTGAGCAGAATTGAAATACCAATTGTCCATATGTTAACTTACCTATTTAAACAAGCCACAGAAGATTTCAGAGCTATAAAAGCGATATTAAAGACCTCCGCTTTACCTTAAACATGACTTTTTATTTAAGAATCCAAGAGAAGAGTTAATTGCAGATCATTAAATTTGCTCACAGGCAGAACATATTCAGCTGCTAAGACCGAAGTCTTAATCAGGAAAGCCTACTTTATTCCCGAGAACTCCATCTATCTAATGGCGTTACAGCCCAAATGTAGCCTTGGCTTCGTCTAGGACATTTCTGCAACTTTGATGGTCCCTTGTAGCATGTCTCCAGTTTCGAATATTAAGCCACCCTTATCCAGCTGGGTCTACCTACTGCTATACTTCCCGAAATTTCTGATACCGTTTGGGTGTCCTCCATCGTCATTACGAGGCCGGCAAGTCTTAGTTCCCTGGCCTGAGAAACAGGAAGGAAAGAAAACAGTAAGCAATAAAGTATGCGCAATATATTGTTAGATCCATGGCGGCCATTTCAAGACCCATGTACCCGTTCTTTGAGGCATTTCATCTATGTCAAATTCATATTTCGATCTTCATATCTATTGGCTACGATTGGCTTATGGGTGCAGCGAGAAATACCTGGGCCCAGCTAGTAATATTATAAATGTTCAAGTTGAATTTTCTTCATACAAAAGGCGTTTCGGGGGGCCCCTGATTATTTTTATGCTAATTAATAAAATAGCTATAAAAAAGGATAAGATTACAAAAACAAACAAAATCTCCTCATTTACCAACTTTATATTATCTAATTTCCAATTTAATCATCTAATTAACAAATCTCCTTTGGCGGCGGTAAAATTTTATCATCGAATTTCTCTTAAATTAAATCCTTTTAGGCATGCCATTATCAGGTTCATTGAACTCCGAAATAGTGGTGTAGATTTAACGATGCTTTTAAAGGATTCCTCGAATTTCAAGGCCTTTAGGGATTTATGGTTTCTGGGTCGTCGCAGGGTGACAATCCCGAGAATATACATCCTGTGTCCATTAATTTTTAATTTATGCTTGTGGCCAAGAAAAAGCCGACGTCCTTTTAAAAGTTTTAGTTGCTGTCACTACCTTAGTGGTAGTCTCTGGTGTCCTTGGTAAGGGACTTAAAAGTAGCATTAGAGCTGTCTTCGGGGAATGTGAAGTTTGTTTCTGATTTAGTCACTAATACGATTATTATGTAAAGTTGTTTCGAAAAGTACATATTAAAAAGTTTAGATGGATTTAATTTGATAAATGGTAGTCTTTTGATTCTGATTAGTCGTCGAAGATATGTCTTTAGTTGGGTTGCGTATCTAAGGAAATTTTCACCGAAATTTAGCCGTTTAGAGACAGGGGCGGATCTAGAAACAATTGCAGCCGAGTTGTCATTTCCGCCTATATGTGAACTACATATGTTTGTTGAAAATTGACTGATCCCTGCAAACAATTTCTCGGCTGCTCGCTTTCTCGGACTATTTTCGAGAGAAAACTTGCCGAGAATTATTCGAGAAACTATCGTTAAAACGACCCCTAAAGCTTTTACGCTCTCTTCTAGGTTTTGTTACTTTCTCTCTTCCAGGATTGCTTTGAAATTTGAGATTGGAGGGATTTTGCTATCGGGCGATGAATGCGTGTGCGTGCACTTAGCCAGTGTCCATTTTCAATAGTTAAATCCTGCTAAATAAAACCACTCAAAATTAAAACGAAAAACGAAAAGAAATTAAATTAAAACGAGTATGATTGCCCCATATTGATTAAAAAAAACGGCTTGAAAGTGAACAAGCTATACTCGCCCTAAAATATAAATTTGAATGGAAAAATCGAAGCGCATAAACATGCAAAGCATTCGAAATTCATTCGATAAAACGGAACACACATACATGCAAAGCCTTCGAGATTCCATCGAAAAAGCGACTCGCTAAACCGTTCCTTTTTTACCATTTTCGATAACGCTTCCGAATCGTTCTCGATTTCGTTATCGAAGAAAGCTTTCGCCTTTTATGAATCGTTCTCGCTTCGTTATCGCATCGAAATGTTTGCAAGGATATTTGTCGTGTTTGCCTTGGTGACGTTTCTCAGTGTTGAAAGCTTCCGCAAAAAAAATTCCTAACGGTTGCCAGTCTCCTGTTAACCGACTGTGGTAATGCCGCATCTAATGCTGTATCTGATGCGTCGGTAACTATTGAGATTGGAGCGCCATGCATAGTAAAAGCTAACATTGTGTTTTCCGGCAACGATTTGTTGAATGCAGGGTAAAGAATTTCTCCAATTCTGGAATAAATTACTACCCGTGAACTTTGTCGCTCGTATAGTTCGTATCCCGAGTCTTGTTTAACCCGTGTGGCCCGTGAGACCCGTATTTTTAGTGCAAATAGACACGTTGATAAAAAACCTGAGAACTTGAGGCCTCAGTACAATTTACCGCCATGTAAGGGGAAAATGTACTGCCTCGCATACTTTCAGCTCAAGTCTAACCGTAAGGAATGTGCTAATAAAATTGCTCACAGAGCTAGATGTTGGTTCTAAAATGAGTTTTCTATCAAGGATTTCGATGAGATAATTTTTCAAACTAAGCACAGAGCTACAAGTTAAAAATTGGGTAGCATTTTTTTAGTTTCAGTTTTTTTTTTTCGTTAAAAATAAAGACAGTAGTTTTTATAATTATAGAGGTCAATTTCCTATTGCTAGTTCAATTGCTTTCAGTCGAAATTTTTTCCATAAATCAAACGAGCCCTGTTTCCACACTTTCGGGTTAGGCTGGCCGGTGAGGGCTAAACAATCGAGGGGCGCTACTTTCTAGCGCTCGCATACATTGTTTTATGTAGGATTTAGCCTAATCTTAAAGGGCCCATACACGAGCGAACAATTTGCGCAAATTTGTGTTTGCCAAAAAAAAAAAAATATGTGATTGCCCATACACTACGCAACGAGTTGCACAAACTTCAGTTCCGTTTATGTTACGCGGCACGTTGAATAAAAATTTTCAAACGCGTTTGATTTTCTTCAAACAATTGCGCAACACATCAAACCTGTTCGACCGTGTATAGGCCCTTTTAAGGCCACCTTTTACACACAGATCGACGGCAGGCCCTAGTCTAAAAATTGCCAACTATCACCATACATTTGCCGGCCGCCAACTGGATGGGGCCTGCATTTCAAAAAAACTTATAAAAATCTCGGTGTGGGCGTATTTATCGTCTCAAGCCGTGAATTTTACGCCGCGAAAGCACGCCGTATCCACTCGGAGCTGAAAGCAAGGCGTGAACTAGGTGCGAAAACCATCCACATTCGCGTTCGCGCTTGTTCGCGGGTGTTAACGGCGTGAGTCTGGAGCTGCTTTAAGACACAAACAGATTGGCGCGGAGGCAGTCACGGAACTTCCAATGCATTTAATTTTTTTCTTGCTGCAAATATGGTGGTCTGTGTCTCTAGTTTTCTGGTCTTTCTAGTCAATTTCACCGCCTCCACCAGCCGCCGATGCGCCTATCTGTTTGTGCCTTTAAAGTTTTTAAAGTTTTCATTGAGGCCATGAGCATTTTTCAACTTGAATTAACAACCTGCTATGCTATACTGTCGTCTTCGGCCTGTCAGGCGGATACATGAAGTCCTCATCCCTTAGTCAGACTGAGTAATGTGATGTCTACCGACCTGGACTGAAAGGCCACGGCCTGTAAGTGAACGGGTAGTAGAAAAACATGTTTTACTTTTTACACTGTTAATTGAGGAAAAAAATAACCCCTTCTCGGGGTAATTTGGATTTTAAGGAGGCAAAACTCCAAAACGGCTGCAAATTGCAAACAGCTTCCTTGGGACTTTTCAAGACAAGAATTTCGGAATCAAAAAAAAAAAAAAAGAAAGAAAAGAAACAGCCGGTAGAGATATTGCGATTTTCCATGTTTTCCTTGTATCTCGTTGTTGACAATAAAATTCTTTACAACTTTAGTTCTTGCAAAAATGTTGGCCCGATTAACCCTTTCGAAGTTATTCAAGGTCAAAAAATTTGTAAAATCCTCCTGAATACTCAAAACCCCAAACCTATTCTATACTTCATACTATGCTTATTACTAGATATTCCATCATGACGTGACCAACGAAGTCACGTACTCGTAATGCAAAGGCTGATCTGTGACTTTAGAACTGCCACATAAACGAAAGAAGGTGGAGCAATCGACAGTATAACATTGCTTACTTCGAAGCTTTATGGTAAGTCCATATAATATGGAGTTTTGTCCGCTCAAATTTCGCGCAAATTTTGTACTGAGCAAACGTCTCTATCATGTGGACCCACCTTTAGAATTTCATTCTGCTTTCACCATAAAACCCTTTATGAAAATTGCAGTCTTTGTCCCAGGGTAACCCTTCTCAAATTTATCAGGTATTCGATTTAATTTTCAAATTTACATGACTTACACCAACCCCATTTCACGTAAACCAGTCATGAACTCGTATTTACTCTCTCGGGTGCCGCGTTTTTATTGTAAACTATTGTGACAGATATTTTTATTACGAAAGTAAACAGTAAATTTCAATTGGGATGATCCGAAAAACCTTATCACAGTTTAGCACAATGGAAAAAGGGAACCCATTCCGCACCCTACAGCAGATCCACTTGCGCTCAACCCTTAAATTCCACTTTTCCTATGACGACACAGAAGAAAGTGTAAAGTTCATCCCCATTCCGTTTAAATCCTCTTTCCTTTCGCCCTGCGGATAAACCTTTAATGAGACTAGAGGAAAACGGCAAATAGCGTCGTTGACTAACCCAAATCCATTTTTGTTATTTCCTTTCTCTTTCCGGGTTCCGACCTTGCACCTCCTTCACAGGTGAAATAAAGTTCAGTTCGGGCTGTTCTTCGGGGCACAACGGGAGAACCCTTGATACCTTCGACATTGCCTTATTTATAAAGGTATTCCCTTGATTTAAAGTTGCAAAATTATCGCCTCATAAAATATTATTTCCGAAGACGAAATTTCGTTCTACATTTTTGTTCCGGCATGACCCAAACTCAACTCAATGGCTTAGGTATGTGCGTAGGAAACCCAATGCTGAAATCTCGCTTTTTCCGGACTCTCGTGGAAGTTTGTTAATTTAAATTCAAAGCACGAACTCATTTACTTGCAAGTACTTCCAAAGTGAATGCTCAATTTTAAGGAGTTCCGGGGAGAAATTGGAAAAAAATTACTTAATTAATTTCGTAAAAGGCTGTTTGTGACGCATCTGGGGATAAATGTAAATTCGAATTCAAGAAATCATGCTATGGTTATGCGGGTTCCATAATCTCTGCTTCCTTCCCACTCAGAGGGACTTTATGACAAATTTTTATCCATTTACAATTACTTAAGGAAGTAGGGTGACCCTGAATTTATGTTTTTGAATTAATTTGCCTCCAGAAGTTGGTCTGCTGGTCAAACCATTAGATATGGATCCGTTTAACTTGAGTAGGTGGACTATATTGGATGCACGAGCGGATTTTGTTGAATAAATCATATTTGACATTTTGAGTACATTAAAAAAATTGACTTATTAAAAGCATATGCCTTTTAGATTTGCAGATTTCCGCTAGAGGAAATTGTGCCTTTTTATGACATTGAATTGGCCAGATCTTGTGGGCACAAAGTTGGAGAGTGTGTATGTGTATGTGAAACATTTTCGCCCAAGGTTACGCTGACGATGTCGTCATAGTAATTACAGGTGAATCTGAAGGCGCCATGTCAAGGCGCCTGCAGCAGGCACTTGATTTGGTCTCTAGCTGGTGCGAGAGCGTAGGTCTAAAAGTCAATCCCGACAAAACGATTCTAGTTCCTTTCACCAGGAAACGATCATTACCGACATTCGCGGGCAGAACTTTAGGCTTTTCACAACAAACCAAATATTTAGGAGTGACGCTAGATGCCAAGCTCAACTGGAAACAGCATATGGACACTGTGATGTTTAGAGCGCGCAGATCTGTGGGCTTGCCGCAGAGCTTGTGGTTCCACCTGGGGTTTGCAACCGAAAACCATGTATTGGATATACACCACCATCATAAGACCCATGGTAACTTATGGAGCTTTAGTTTGGTGGCACAGAACGAAGCTTAAGGGTTCCATAACCATTTTAAGCAAAATTCAAAGAATGGCTTGCCTCTCCATCACTGGGGCCATCCGCACTTCCCCAACAGCGCTGGAGACTCTCCTCAATTTGGTGCCCCCCCCACCTTGAGGTAGAGAAGTCCACCATGAACGCGGCGCTGCGGCTGAAAGCGAATGGTTACTTGGGCGCTGGTCTTGGGCGAGGATATTCTATAATAATCAACATCGTAGCAGAGATTCCGGAAGCGGAGATGCTATCGGACGGCATGCCCTATAAAATCTCAAAATTTAAGCAACCTTCTGTACATATACAGGAAAGGCTTACCTGGACTTTTCCTAAAGTTTTGCCGGGCGGGCTAGTATGGTACACGGATGGCTCTAAAACGGAGGCAGGTGAGGGCGCCGGAATCTGGAGTGAAAGTCCCAGATTCAGCAAGGCTATAAGTCTAGGCACTCTGGCAACTGTCTTTCAAGCAGAGGTGTACGCTATTCTGGCATGCACTCATGAGAACTTAAGAAGGGCCTACCAAAATAAACGGATTTTTATCTTCTCTGATAGCCAAGCGGCAATTAGAGCGATAAGATCCCGTAGGACCAAGTCGAAATTAGTTTGACCCTGCCAACGTGCTCTTCATGAGTTGGGCGCCCTCAATCAAATTACACTTGTCTGGGTCCCGGGTCACCGGGGCTTCGAAGGCAATGAAAGTGCGGATGCCCTGGCTAAACAGGGCTCTGATTTAGAATTCATTGGTCCAGAGCCGGCTATTGGGGCACCGTCCAGCTTGCTGCAAAGGGCCCTGGCCGATCGGACTTTGATGAAAAATATTGAACGCTGGAGGTCCGCGCCTGGACTGGCCAACTCTAAGCGGTTCCTTCCAGTGCCGTCCCCTAAGACGGCCAAGGAATTATTACGGCGCAGTAGGAGTGATGTTGACACTTGTTGGTTTAATTACCGGACACTGTGCCCTAAATTACCACTTATGGAAGATAGGAAGGGCGGAGGACCCTACATGTAGGCTTTGCCTAGAAGAGGATGAGTCTGCCCTCCATGTTCTCTGTGAGTGCCCTGCAACAGCGAGGAGCAGGGTCTCTTTGTTCGAGAAGTCCCTGCTCGAACACTCAAGTCTAAGCGATAAACCACTAGGCAGACTGCTGAACTTGTTCAGGCGGTCTGGCCTACAAATATGAGGTGTAGGGGTTGTAGTACAATAGACCAACTTAATGGCCGCAGTACCTTTGGACCTAATACCTCACACAGGAAAAAAAGTGTATGTGATAAAAAGATATACTATCTCGATATATTTCGCCGCGATGGAGACTTTTTGTTCTAGGCTGTTCTAACCTCAGGATCCACCCTTTAAGGGATGGCAATGAACCCTGCATTTGAGCTCTTACATGTTGTAAGAGTTCGGAAATACAGACTGTGTAAGGTTATTTCGCAATCAGCCTGTTACTGCTGTAAGGAGGCATAAACATGACTCGGTAGACTATGGAGTAAGACGCCATCACGGCGCTATTGACAAAAATAGTAGTTCGCCCAGCTTTTATATTGTACTCACAGAGATACCCCCCGTTTTAGCTTTCAGATACGGATTCCCGAAGGGCGACCCAGATCCTCACAAGTGCCGTATCTCCAAAGTGGTGACCCCGAGTGCCGAAGCGGATCGTGCAGACGAAGAGCTTTTGCTAACGTCTCTGAGTGGGCGTTTGCAGTGAGGGACCAACTAAACCCCACATCCTTCGCTAAGCGTTCAGGCGAGGGGCTTCTTCTTCCGGGGGGGGGCCCTCATTGAAGGCAAAAGCGACGTATTACTAGGTTGAGGTACGAGTATTTAGCCATTTTTTCATACGAACAAGTCACATGCACGAAGATTCTGGAGTAAGTACGTTCATTGATGAGTCGCGAAGTACTGGTCTTACGACGAAACATGAGTTCCTTTTAGACGTAATTGGTAGAAGAGCCATACGGGTGCCGCATTTTTGGAGACCCAGATCCATACAAGTGGAATAACTCAGGAGAATTCGCAATACTCTGGTAGGCAATTAGGACGCAGACATCCTCATTGAGGTGTGAGGCGTTATTCGTACCCTAGTGACATCTGTCGCCGATTGCCGGATTTCATCCCCATGGACTTTTTTCTGTGGGGGTATTTTAAGTTTACGATGGCAACGATCAAATCAAAATTAAAAAAACAATATCCACCGAGAAGCGCAATCCTTAATTATTTTTGCAACGCATCGTTCGGTATAATCTCGACAGATTCGGTGGTTGTGTACGCCACGAAAGGAGACGGCATACTCTTTAAAAAGCCGCATGTAACATGCTTAATGTCTGATTGTATCGTACACTGTGTCCTTTTCGATATCTAACGATACTATTCTTTCCCGTTTTTTTCGGCTACTTGCAGAGCCAGTACAATTTGTATTTAATAAATAACCTCAATAATTTAATACCAAAGCTTTAAAAAAGGACAACCTGTGGATGATAACCAAATTGTAACATTTCCTCCCATAAAATTAAAAAAACTCAGAAATAAAAAAATTTCTTAGAAGTATGCATAACTTTACCATTATAATTTATCCTAAAAGTATGCAATTTAAGAAAAATGATCCACAGAGACGCTACGTCGTTATAGATTGGACTTTTATGTAATTTATGAATTTTTTATGGAATTTCTAATATTCGTTCTTCTTATGTTTAATAAATCTTTAAAAAAAAACAATTTAATGTAAATTTACTTAGTGCTAAATAAACAGTTTATACCACATAGCATGCAATTTTTTTTTTTCAATTTCCCCTTCAAAAAAAAAAAGAGGTAGAAAATTTTCCAATCGCACCCGATTTAGATGTTGCAAAGATGCCATACTACAAAAGATCACGTACAAGAAGCACGAACTTAGTTATACGCTATGTTTACGTAGCAGAATTATGTACTGGGATGCCAGGTATCACTTAGGTTAAAGATATACCTCACGTATGCAAAGCATATTTTTTCTCTTCACATGTAAGAATAACCAGAACCGGAGATGGTACCCAGCGGTACTTTCACCTTCAATCTCCGTGGAATGAGTTATCGCCTCCAGAGTGTGTGCGATGTTATTATACTAAGAGCACCATTGAAATAAATTGAAGTGTTTTTCAACCTTGTTTACTTACCCCACCACCAATCTGAACAAAAGAAAAGGACCTTAGAATGGTGGAGGAAATCATCTTCTTGGACGGATTTCATTTTTTTTCTGTATGGAAGGAGAAGTAACCACTGAATCAGCAGCGGTGAGAAATGAGAAAAAGAAAGTTTTTATTGTCAATTTATTGCCGGGATGACAATTTTTTTATTTTTTTTTTTTTTTCAATCGAGAAGAGCGAAAATTTTCAGGTGGAAGTATTAATACAATTTTGATTTTTTTTGTGATCTTCTTTTTAAAGTAACAAGAAAATTGAATAATGCTTACTTGTAGAGATTGGTTTGAATAAGACGTCCGTAGGTTTTATCCCTACTTATAGAATGATCTATTCTTCAATGTTGATGAAAACGGAATAACAAAAATAAGTTCATATTTCGAAGGTCTTATGTCCTTTAATTTGACGAAAAGCGCTGTTGGCGGGGATTTAAATGAAATTTTAACTTAGTTCGTCGTTTCCTGTCCTCATGTGACTTTTTCCCTTAATTCGATCATCTCAGTCCAGCAAATTTGTGCTATATGTAAACAATTCAATTTTGGGGCGCACGGCTAACAAAGGCGTCGGAAGGTGGTGACACCTGATTTGTCACATCTGTCAAAACCCAAGAAGAATTGGTGCAGACGTGTTTACCTAGCAGATCTGTTAGCAAGTACTAATCTCACCTCCCCGCGGTGCCGCCTGGGTTACTTCTTCGGAAGGAGCTAACGGGTGAATGGCGAGCTCTCTGCGTTACAAAACATAGTTTTAAGTCGGTTGGGCTGAGAGTTAGCAGCCCGCTCCCAAAAAAAGACCATTGCTACGAATTGGCAAACAATGCCTTGGAAACGGATGGACAAGTCCGCTGGAGGGCAAATGTTTCTGCCCCATGAGGGATTAAAGAAGCAAAAGTAAAGTAAACAATTGTGGAATCAACTTAATATAGATTATTTGACCTAACTTAGAGATAAGTCAAAAGGAAAAAAAACCGTTCTGACCACACGACCTAAATTTTGAGGTTGCCGGCTCAAGCGGTTCAAAGGAGAATTTTGTAGTATCGGACCTTGGTTCACCAAGCTTTCAAGATAAGTTTGCGGCACCAAGCTGTTGGCTCAGGAGTTGTGCCATTTTTGGTCACCACTGGAACCGGGTTCGGCGGATCCACCGCAAGTTAGGAGGGCTGAGGCAGATGTTGGTCTACCCGACCCCGCATATCAGAGGAGATCCCGGTCGCTGACCGGGTATAATCGTCGGAAGGCAGAAGAAAGAAGCGAATTGAGTAGAAAGAAGCACAAAGACCAAGAAGGACCGTAGAAGCCCGCTGATGGTGCCTTAAGATAAGTACCCGCTTGTTATTTAGATTGTTCTTCTTGGGGTAGGACATTCTACCGGTATCGTGTCTAGGTACCGGCTCCGCCCGGCCCTTCATCCCGTTCCCCTAGGCACGCAATACTTCTGAGGACGGCCTCGCTCCTAGGAGAGTAGAGAAGACTGGAGTTCCTTGTTCCACCCCCTAAGACCCCCTAAGAGAAGGATATACGGCCCAATTAATGAAGACAATGCATGGAGAATACGCTACAATCACGAATTGTACGACTTATACAAAGAATGTAAACTTTCGACCCATGCCAAGCTACTGCGTTTACGTTGGGCCGGCCATGTCCAAAGAATGGATGACTCAAGGATACCAAAAAAATCCCTGTATCTACTACCAGATGGCAAAAGACCAGTTGGTAAACCACGGTCAAGATGGGAAGATAATGTTAAGACCGATGCAGCGAAACTGCTCAACACGAGAAACTGGAGACAAGCTGCGGAGCAGAGAGACGTCTGGAGGAAGAAGCTGAAGGAGGCCAAGGCTCGAATTGGGCCGTAGAGCCATCGAAGAAGAAGAAGAAGACCCCCTAAGAGAAAGCGACCAGACGCAAGCAACGGAACAAAATCCACGCAGATCCCTAAAAGAATATTTAGAATATTATGTTGAACCTTCTCATGACTTTCAGCAAAGTTTATTCAATGGTTGTGATCACATTCGTTTCTATGTTATATTAGACTGAGTGAGTTCCCGTAGATCTTGCATTGAGGGGCTCAACTGATATTAGTTGTTGTGACAGCGGTTATAGGGTATTGGGTGCTGTCGGGCACGTCAACGCTAACGTCGACCCGGGAAACGTTTTGGTACCAGGGCGGTTGCGAGTTGTCGGTGTCGGGCTTCGAGTGAAGATAATTAGGTTGTGACACCCACCACCTCAGCGTAACCTATAGGGGTAATGTTGCTTTTTCGTTTGTAATAGTATTCGATTGTAATACTTATTCGTTTGTAATTGAGAATTGTTGCTACTAGCTATTGATGCGCCATTAAAGGTTGACTATTCTGCATACCCCGTGTTTATGTTGCTGACAGGTGGTAGCTTTCAGGGTGTTCGCACGGTTGTGTTTTTTAGGATGATGCGCTAAGCACCTGGATGAAGAGGCAGCGGACGACAAAGCTTTCTTCCGAAATTTCTTCAGGAAACCTCTGCCCCATATCGGCATTCCGTGACCGACCGGATTGGGAGCGTCCTAGTACAGATAAGGTAAGTCCTGTTGAACGAGTCTATGTGGTACCGCCCGGCTCTCCCCATACCATGACCCCCCCATCGAGCAGCCCTTATCGAGAGGCCCAGGGTACGCCTCGAGAGTGTGTTAGAGGAGTAGATATTTTTGTGTTATTGAATGAGGCCTGGGGTTGGACTCTTCAGGCACCCCAATCCGAGGCCACATTACAAGATATATTAGTGAAAGATTCTTCTCTCGAATCTAATACATATTTCGATGATTGCGCAGCAATAAGATCTACAAAAACGAGTTCTTAGAACTGCGAAACAAATTAAAGTTTTAATTTCTGTTCGTCTCAGAAACTTTTAACTTCTTGAACTGCTTTTCACCAATGATAATCGAACTGAATGTTCACTTGACTTCATTTGTTCCTCCTTTATTCATTACTTTGAAAAAACGTCCAAAATAATTTTTGTTCTTTCCATTTCAAATCGAAAATTTCCCAGTAAAATCTTCCCCATTTTCATAAATACATCGGCACGTATTGCAATCCTGTCCCAAGCTGGGGCATCATTTCCCCGAAAACATTCGGTAGAGTTGTGTGTGTACATTTGGATGCTGGTGCCCCCCATTGCGTCAGATATTTTTATCCCCAAAGTAAACAGTAAATTTCAATTGAGATGATCCGAAAAACCTTATCACATTTTAGCACAATGGAAAGAGGGATCCCATTCCGAGACCGGCAACTCATGCTTAACCCTTAAATTTCACTTGTCCCATAACGACATAAAAGTGTAAAATTCATTCCGATCCCTTTCCCATTCCGGTTAAATCCTCCTTTCATTTCCTTAGCACGGAGCTTTAATGAGACTAGAGGAAAGCAGCAAATCTTCTAGTCGCAAACGGATATTGAGCGCCGTTGACTAACCCAAATCCATTTTTGTTATTTCCTTTCGTCTTTCCGGGTTCGACTCTGGCACCTCTTTCACAATTGAAATTAAATTCAGTTCGGGATCTTTTGGGCACAGTTTGACACAGAAACGGAAAACCCTTGATACTTTCAGTATTGCCTAATTTATTAAGGTATTCCTTGATTTAAACTTGGAAAATTATCGCCTCATAAAATATTAGTTTTGGAAGATGGTTTTGTTATGGTATTACACAACAACAATGGCGCATGTGCGTCAGAAACTGAATCTTAAAACCTCCGGACCGAAAAAATCCTTCGTAAAAGTTTGTTCATTTAAATTCAGAGCACGAACTCATTTACTTGCAAGGATTTACAAAGCGAATGCTTAATTTGAAGGAAATCTTAACGAAATCGCAGAAAAAATAATTAATTTGTTAAAAGGGTGTTAATGACGCATTAGCACAAACATATTTATACCGTCTTTGGTTTTGTGAAAACGTATGTACATAGTTGTTCTAACACAATAACATCGCCCAGAGTTCAATTCGAAAAAAGGTACATAGTTTCCTTGGTACCCAGTTCAGGCGACGGACTTGAATAGAGGAAAGAGGTGACTAGCAACGACTGGGCACATATCCTATTATAACTGCTCTGATTACATTTACAGTAATTGATATTCTAAAAACTAAAAAGCTTAATATACTTATCTTAGTTATTAAGGCCTGTAAACATCAACAGAGATTTTCAATATTTCAGAATTCACCTTAAGCAGCAATGAATTTGCGACATATTGTGCATTGCGTCAAACATCTCTCGGCGGCAACCTTTTGGTATGTAGGGGCGTATCTTGTCAGTGGACGTGTCACAGTACAAACTTTGTCCGCTTGCCAGTTCATACCTGTTGCTGCAAGCGTGTTGCTGATGCGCGTAGACGTCCATTCCCTGCTTCTTTACCAATTCATCATAATCTAACGGAGCTTTTGAAAATATGGCCTCGACCATCGACAATGCGTCTGTGACAACATTATTCTTTCCAGAGATATGTTGGATGTCCGTGGTAAACTGACCAATCAATCTAGTGCAGGTGCTTGATGCGCTCTCTGATTTCTGTTGGAATGCAAAATAAAAGTGGTACATAGTCTGTCAATAATAGAAATGAGCATCACTACAGCGTATGTTCTTATGAGTTCTCTTTCATAAGCACTATACCTTCTCACCGATAACTTTCTCGATATAAATCCCAATGTTTGCCATCCTTCGGCAATCTTCAGCTGAACAACCGCACCTACAGCTGTTTCTGATACATCTACCACCAACGCTATTGGCACACCTGTTTCTGTGCTTACATTTTTCAAAAGCATTGCTGAGCTCTGGTGTCCAAAGGATAAAGTTTTGTACTTCTTCCTGCTTCCCGCATAGCACCCATGAAGTGGTGCTTGAATTTCTGCGGCCTTGGGAGTGAAACGCCTTTAAAAATTGATCATTCCTAAAAACCTACGTAATTCATGTACTTCCGAATGACTCTACTCTTGCCGGCAGTGGCTTTGTTCCTTCCTCCGAAATTTCGTAGCCTAGGCTTTGACTTTCGAATTCTCGAACAGACATTTCGCTGGATTTATTCCAATGCCATACTCCCGAAAACGCTGAAACAACTGCCTTAGATTCTTTTTGAGCTCCTTTGATGTACTAGAAGCCATGAGGAACCAAAGGTCATCATCGAACAACCTAAAAGGTGTTATGATGGCCGACGTTTGGATATCATCTTGATCGACCGTAATTTGTCGGTACCCCCGTGTTAAATCCTTCCACTGCTGGTAAGCAAAATCCTGGATATGAGGGATTGGATAGCGGTCAGGAACAGTGATCACATTCAACCTCCTATAATTCCCGTATGGCTTCCAGTCACCGTTGCTCCTCTTCACCATGTGTAACGAGCTGGACTAATTACTCTTTGACGGACGGCAGATACCTAAACTGGGCATGTGTTAAAATTCGTGCATTGCGATCTTCAGCTGCTCCGGCGAAAGTCGTCTGGACCTCAAATAAACTGGCGGGCCACTCCTCCGGATAAAGTGAACCGCTCGATGCTTAACCTCTGTGATTGGGGTGGGCTTTGTGATATCTTCGAATCCACTCATCACATGATGTAAGGCTGTGCTTACTGCACTCAGTTACATACTGCTACGAGCAGTTCGAAGTCCAACTACAGATTCGAACCTGGCGGAAAAGCTCATCAAAGACACAAACCAACCACCGCGAAATTAAACTAATATAAAACAGATGGCATTTACTCACATCCAAGACCACATTCACACCCGAATCCATAACCGATGATGCCATTGGTTCCGTAATGCTGTAGCTACCTATATTACTACTTTTTTTTTGTTGTAAAGCAGATACATATCTCCCAACACTCCTTTAAATTTGAACAGTTTACGGTAGTTTTTGGTATATTTTTTTTTTCAAAGTTATCCAATAATGTTTTCACCAAACACGATAAATAAACAAACAGAAACCGTAATCTTTCTTAAGAATTACACTTCATGATTGCCTTATATTACTTACAAGACTATTTAAAACTTTTAACCCTGATACAATCCTTAAAACTGTCACAATATTTACTTGTATCCTAAATAAATTAACAAAAACACAAAAAAAAAAACATTTTAATTTGCATAAAACTTTTAATCCCAGCCAGAAGTTCCATTCCCAGCTTGATTTGATATTCATCGGTAACCGTTATAAACTTCTCCCAAAAGTTTCCTTCTTTAAACATTTTCTTAAAAAATGTATAATGGAAGCTGGTGCCTTACCTTATTCACACTACAATCGCCCATGATATCCTTATCTAAGATACGAATCCAACCCTCTTCACAGAAGGAAATTCATAGCCCAAAACCAAACCGGAGGAACGAAATAAGAAGAAGTAAATTTCCACCAAAGAAACTTTTCCGCAAACAAAAACTTAAACTCTTTTATTAAGCAAACAGAAACATTTGGTCCATGTGGAAATTCCCCACGCTACTGTTGCCACCAATTTATGTGGCTGGGTTAACCACATATGTACATATATGCTCAATTTCTTTCAATTTCCAATGTAGCCTACCACAGCAAGGACCTTCACAATTTACGAGAGGAATAAGGGTGAGCGCCCTTCGCCAGAAGAAAGAGGCAAAAAATAACCGCACATAAATGAACTTGAACTGACAAAGGTGTTGAAACATTCGTGCCAGAAGTTCGTGGACCTAACCTCAAACATGACAAATCAACAGGGAATCTGATATGTGTCTGTCCGCCCTTTGCCAAATTATTCCCTTGCGCAGCACGAAAATACACCCCCATCCCATTCGCTGTGTCTGTTCAACATTGAATTGAAACCTTCCGAAAACTTGGGCAAGTTTTCGAGGATTTTTGTAAATATGTAAATTGATTTTCAATGGGAAAAATTCTCATTGCCCCAGGAAGATTTCTTGTTCTTCATAAAGCGCCGTCAACTTTTATAATTTTCAATTTTATGAAGCACTTTTGTGATTACATTACTCGTCCTTAAGTGATTTGTGAACTTGGTTGAGTTCAAAAAAAAGTTCAATCCAAAGAATTGAGACGTCCCTGGAGTGTAGGGGTAAGGACCTTTTAGCAGTGAATACTATAATGTTGATCAGGAATTCAATTTTCCGTCTTTTATCCTTCGTACGAATGTAGGAAGTGCAGGAAACTGCCAAAGGTGAAGCACCTAATAATTTTCCCCAATATCGATACAAGTACGTGGAGTGGAGGCTGATATTATTATGCTCCCTGAGGAGCTGGGAGTATTAGGGATGTGTAGCCAGCAATATTGAATTTTCTGAAAATAGATTTGGTGTGGCTTTTTTTTCCATATTTGATGGCTTTTTTATAAGTTGTTAGCAATACTAAAATTTTATTTGTTTTTCTGGTTATATCATTGTGGAGCATAAACCTTACTAAAGGGTCAAAGCAAGACGGACGGAGTGGAGTTAGACCTACTAAGCATACTCGAGCCCGATTTCGTGTAAGCGACAAGCCACAAGGCAGGTTGCTGAACTTGTTCAGGCAAATATGAGCTATTGTAATACAACAGGCCGAGTGAATGGCCGCGGTAATCAATAACTCAAAAAAAAAAAAAAAAACAAAAAAAAAAAATAAGCTGAGGGCGAAAGAAAACTATTGACTACCAGCTGTCATGTCACTCTGGAATGGTCCGCCGGGAAGCCGTTGCCTGAAAGTTTCTCGCCTTGAGGCCGATTATCACCACACACTTAACGGCCGCTAGCGGAATGGCACCTGTAGTTCAGGAAAATTGGCAAAAATCTTTATGTCTGTGGGTATTTATCGTCAGTCTGGGCCTGAAGATCTGAACTTCTCTTCAGTCTGAAGTTTTCGTTGAGGCCATGCAGATGGTTTCACTTGAATGACCAACCTGCTACGCTAAACTGTCCTCTTCGCCTTCTTGCAGGCCACGGCCTGTCAGGCGGATGCCTCAAGGCCGCATTCTTCAGCCTCACTGAGTAATGTGTGGCCTTGAACATGTCGTACCTGCCGACCTGGTCTGAAAGGTCACGGCCAGCTGGTCAAAAATACAGCGCTGCGACGTCGTTTAAAATTTCAGCAACCTTCTGTGTACATACAGGATTGGTTAACCTGGACTTTTCCTGAAGAATTGCCGGGTAGACTAGCATGGTACACTGATGACGTCAAAATAGAAACAGGTGTGGGCACCGGAACTAGAGGGAAGCCCCAGATTCAGCAGGGTGATAAGCCTAGGCACTCTAGCAACTGTCTTTCAAGCAGAGGTGTACGTTATATTGGCATGCACTCGTTGCGGCAAACGAACTGTCGTCATTTTCATCGATTTCAAATCCGCTTTCGATTGCACCGGTTGGAACAGCTTGTTGTTGATTGGAAATCGAACACGTGCCAGTGAAAATCATCCAACTTCTCGAAGCGTCGTACGATGGCTCAACCAGCAGCGTTCGTATTCGAAGTAACTTATCGGAGGATTTCCCGATTCAAACGAGTGTCCAACAGGGATACGTCGCTTCGCCACTTCTCTTCAAACATTGTGTTCGTCGCGATTATGCATGAAGCATGCGATGGACGACTTGAAGTTAGTGATGAGCAAAAATGGTCTTGTTCTTGCAGTCTTGTTGTATTATTGCACATTTTGCAAGAGCAAGAACAAGAATTAGTTATGCTTGCAAGAACAAGAACAAGACAGACTGAATAAGAACAAGACAAGAACAAGACTAAATTAGTCTTGTCCTTGCGTTTGCTTATCACTACTTGAAGTTCGATACGCGGCGACAACAACTTCGTAACCGACTTAATATTCGCCGACGATAGTGCCATGTTCGCCGACACGGATGCCAAAGCAACGGACATCTCATACATTTCTGCATCGGCTAGTCAGACCAAAGTGCTCACAACGGACGGATCGAGGGCCAATGTTTACCTCGATGGAACCCAAATCGAACCGGTTCCGAGGTTCAAATATTTGGGATCATTGGTTGAGAAAATGAAAATGGCATCGTCCACCGACGTTCACAGCCGCATCGGCCAAGCAGCATTTTCCTCGCTCAAGGGGTGCATTTGAAAACGAGCAAATATTACTATCAAAATCAAAGTACGACTTTACCGAACCTTGATCCTTCTCTATGGACATCAACAAGCTCGAGGTCTTCCAAATGCGATGCTTGAGTCAGATTCTCGGTGTCTCACTCTCCGATCGCCTTCGAAACGAGACAGTCAGACAAAGATGCGATCAGCAGACAGTGATCGAAGAAGAAATACAAAAACGTAATCGAAGAAGAAATACAAAAACGGCGACTACGGATTGGACGTTTTTGCCGAATGGATGATAACCGTCTGGCACGTAAACTTCTATGGCGCGACCGTCCCGCCGAGTGGAGAATTCTCTATACCAGCGACCGGCACCGAAGAAAACCTGGCTAAAGAATATCGAGGGCGACTTGAAGAATCGACGTTATCGAGGTTGGAGACTTGGCCAAAAATCGTCAATTTGGAAACGAATCGTGAATGGAGTTAGAGCTGCACAAACAGCTGCAGCAGCGTATACCTTGAGGAGACGTTTCCCTCGGACCGCCAGCTAAAAGGCGTTGCAACGCATTGATGTGTTTGTGGCAAAACACTAACCCTTTACACAACTCAGTTTGGCAACTTGTTGGACGGTAGATGGGCCCCACGGGAAAGAGGAAAATTCCAATATTCTTCGTTTTTGTAGCGTTCTGCTATTTACAAAATTTGTTTGTGGGTTTTTTATTCTTACGAAGTCAAGTTTTTACTATAATTACTGCACACCGAATATTATTTCAGATAACATCACACCCCCCCCCCCCTACCCTAGCTTCTGTATTCGCCCCTGCTATAAGCCATGGTGAGCTTTTCCTTCTTCTATATTATTTCTTCATTTCCCTCTGCTCATGATAATCCTCTTACAGTTTACTCCTAATTGGTTTATGTCCTTCGAAATGCAGCTAGACTCGAATAGTCCAGGGCATCTCTATACCATCTGCTTACGGGCTTATAAAATGATTGTTTCTAGGGTCTTGTGTCGTCTGTTCTATGGATATGTTCTAGTTATACATAATGTGCATATGTATATATCAATATTTGTGCTGAAATATTTTCTGTTTTTTGGTTTGTTATTCCCCAAAGCTTGTATTTTTCTACATCAGCAAATCGAATCTTAAGAGTTTATGGTAGGTATGGTAGCCTCCAGCAATAATATTTTTTGTGTTTTGTTTGGATGTTCCCTTTTATAATATCATGCAGCTGGTTGTCTTTTGCTTGACAAATAGACCTACTTTGTTAGCACAGTTTTCGATTTCTGGCTATGTTGACCTTAAGATTGTTTTCCATACAACCTTTTTATTTGGAATCATTTCATCAGTCTAGTCTAGTCTTATGAAAACCTTCACCCCATTCTCCGCAAATATGCAAAAGCTCACGGCCCAACAATAAATCTACGTAGAGCCTTCGTATTGATCCAAAAATATTTTACAATCCTTGAAAATTCTTGCGATACGTTTCCCAAAGGATATGTTCATTTGCTCAATCTCCTGACGCGACCCTTGAATTTAAAGTCCTTTATTAGACGCTTTCATTTCCACAATCAAAAGTTCGTAGCTGCATGAGGCTAATAAATTTGGGTTTTCGTGAACAGTGAATCCCCCGCACACCAAGGTCAACTAAGGAGTGCCTTGATAGGTAGTAGCCAGGTCATAGTATCTCCTTTGTCTGTCCCTCATGACAGCCAAAAAGGAGTTTGTAAAAGTGCATCCCATTTAAAGCCGTCAGATTGAGTTCGATACCCTGAAAAGGATAGAGCTAGGTGCGCCATTCTAATAAACACGCAATGTTGCATGCACAGAGCATAAGGTATACTATTGTTTTTAATTAATATAACATCATTAATAAGTTGGCAGAGGTTTAATTAAAAAAAAAAACTATTAAAACGCACTGCAAGATAATACAGTGCTGCACATCCTTGCTGTATAACAAAGCCATCAGTGCCATCACTGTCATTAGTTTCAGCAGAAGTAAAGAAATAAAATTTCGGTGCTTTCTGGCGCCACCAAAGCTATTAAATCTCGTTGTCCTTGTGTAGCCGAAGGACTCTAAAGGTTGCAAGATTGTGGAACTGACCTTGGCTCAGCCTAGTCAGATTTTTCCTTTAATGAGAGAGCTTTACTCTGTGTTACTGCGGGTGCGGTAGGTTAGGTCATTCTGGTTCAAGGATAACTCAGGCAGGATTTTTTGTGTTGTTTTCTCTTTTATTCTGTCTGGACAAGGACTTTTGTGCAGATAGATACTAAAAAAGGATCTACCTACTCGAATCTGTTCACTAATGAACTTTGATTGCTTTGTAGGTAATTAGATTGTGGTATTTGTAATTAACTGTATTTTGTGTATTCCAGTATTAATCTAGTATTAATTATTTATCATTCTGATAGTAAAGTGCACCTGGTTCATTCAAGTTGTCAGCTGTTAGGGTGCAGTGTCCGGTAATCAAGCCCACAAGTGTCCTGACCTTATTACTACTGCGCCTTAACAATTTCTTGGCCATCTTAGGGGACGGCACAGGAAGGAACCGCTTAGAATTGGCCAGCCCAGGCGCGGACCTCCAGCGTTCAGTACGTTTCATCAAAGTCCGATCGGCCAGGGCCTTTTGCAGAAAGCTGATGGGTGCCCCCCGCCTCTGGACCGATGAATGCATTATCAGACCGCTCCTTGCCTTTGAAGCACCCACTAACCGGTGACCCAGACAATGGAAACCAGATTTAGAACGCCCAGATCACTAAGAGCATGTTGGCAGTCCCAAATTAATTTCGACTTGGTTCTACTGGACCATACCGCCCTAACAGCCGCTTGGCTATCAGAGAAGATAAAGATCCGTTTGTTATGGTTGGTCTTTCCTAAGCTGTCATGAGTATTCTTCTTCTTCTTTGATCCGTTAGCTGGCGGTTCGAGGACGTCCCCGCAACGGATACGCTGGGTCTCGAACTCTATTCGCGAATAGTTTCCATTTTGCGGTAACTGATAATTTTTGATTCTTTAGGTCGCCCTCGATATTCTTTAGCCAGGTTTTCTTCGGTGCCGGACGCTGGCATAGGGAATTATCCAGTCTGCGGGACGATTTCGCCAGAGAAGTTTACGTTGCAAGGGGTTATCATACATTCGGAAAACATGCTCGATACTTCGGCAAACGGAAACGAATCGTGAATAGCGGCACCCAGCGGCGTCGATAGCAGATTTTATCATTAAAATTGCTTATAACTTCAAAAGTAAGTGCCGTAGCAAAAAAAGTTAATGTCCAAAAACTTCATAGCAAGTTGTGCAAGCTTTCCAAATTTGTAAAACGAACTCTGGACGTTGGTGGGCTGAAACCTTGACTTTTACAATGTTAGATAGGTGGGAGTATTCTGCGTAGATCGCTGCCTTATTCATGAAAATATCTAACAGGATTACAAAAATACAGGGTAATTTGTAATCCTCTACCAAAAAAAAATTCAAAATGTCCTAGCGGCTAAACGGTTACGACGAAATGGCGGCCAACCCAAGATGGCGCATGACATAACAGTTTGCGTGATAATGCAATCGGATCAATTTGTAAAAAAATCAAGATGGCGGTTCCAAGATGGCGGCCGTATTTTGAAATTATGTTCCCCGACCCCAAGCCACTCGGTATGGGTATCAAATGAAAGTGTATGACGAGTATAGTACAGTAGGCTGTGTGGCGTCGTTTTAAATCAAATATGACGGTCACCACAAAATGGCGGAAGACATAATAGATTCAAAATAGACAATAAAAATATAGTTTAAAAACACTAAAAAATACGCTTTTATTTTAAAATGAGTAGAGTTGTAGAGTTTTTTTTGCTCCAGTATATGGAAACAACATACATACTTTTCGAAATGGAAAAAAACGTGGGGCGCTAACGAAAAGTTCCAGTGTTAATACAATAAGATAGGTAAAGATAGGTATTAGACTTTTTTTGGGTACCAAATTGTGCATTTTGGGCTGCTTGGTGGGTGACGAATAGGCATATGACACCTTTTCTGGGATAAACAATTATAGCGAAGCTCTGCACAGGACGTCCAATCTCCGGCCATAGCAAAATCTAAGCAGACGAGTTTCAATATGTTTGAGTAGGTGTTTTTGCTGGTCTAACATAAATTATACTTACTAGCTAGGCTTCCACTTGTCGTTTTGAAATTGACAAATGGCCTATTCTTACGTCATTTAGTAAATTCGCAAGTGGAAATAGCGAAAAGCTGACTATAATTGGATTGACCAGCAGCATTTGTCAATGACTTACTAAGAATTTAAATAGTTAATACTGTCGGTTGCTTCAATTATAGGCAGTTTTTCGCTATTTCCACTTGCGAATTTCGAAAATGACGTAAGAATAGGCCATTTGTCAATTTCAAGACGACAAGTGGAAACCTAGCATACTTCTGGCAAAATCTGAATTGCTTTCCTAGGCACTGGTCGCATAACAGATGAATGGGAACTGGAATGTCACACCCTCGCTCCCCCAAATAACCCCACCTTGCCGTATTCCTTCTATTTCGACCATGCAAACTAATCTGCTACCAATGTGGAACTTATACGTAGATTTTTGTACTATGGGAGCAGCGTTTAGCGAAATAAAAGATAAATTCCGTGCACAAATTTTTGTTCTAGGTGTCTTCCCTATGTGTTTATGCTTAGTGATACTAGTCTATCTTTGGTGGGAGGTGAAACCGGCTATAACATTCTCAAATCTATTCTTAATAAAATATTTAGTTTTTACTGTTTCGGTAAATTTCATCAATTTCAATTTATTTTTGACACTAAAACTAACCGAAATACTTTTTACGCCACATTTTCTTTATTCGATTTACAATGATAAATTGGAGAAAATCTAAACATTTTGTTGCAAACAAATTTATTCTACATGAGTAATTTTTTCAGCCTAGTAAGTAGGCCATTTCAAAAACCGCATCAACTTTCCCAACACATCTCTTCCTCAAATGAAATAATATCAAAAAGAATTACGATGGTCCGTTCCTCTGAAAACGACCACAGCAAACTTGACCCCATAATCCGGATTTATATAGAATAGTAACACCGAACCCCCATTACTGGGAAAAAGATATCTGAAACCTCTCAAGCAACCGAAACAATTTTAAATCAAGTGTTTATTGCCACACAAAATATATTATACCCTTCCTAGAATCCTGGAATAACTATATTTAGACAGCTACGCTATGTCCTGGAGCCGACATGTCCTTCTGTTGTCCGTCATAACAAACCCAAACACTTCCGAGTAGTGGATTGCCCGCATTTATGTCCGCAACAATAAAACTGATTGGATTGAGTGAACCCTACACCATGTCCGTCCGGACTTAACCATATCCATGTTTTTCCATGCCCTATCTCACTCTCTCGAGATATGTATAAAAAGGTATCCTTGAAAGAGTTGACAGGACTTGAATAATCTTTTGACGGGTTGAGTGTTCGCATTGAGCTCGCTCTGAAGAGGGGCAGGAGGACACTTTTAAACATGAAATAAGTTTCTTTTCGCGTAATTACGTTTCTTTCATCGTCCTTATACATTTCCTCGAAAAAGGACTTCTACGACGCAAATGTGAATTGAATTATAGAAAAGGCAGAAAAAAATGTAAGTATATAATATAAAAAGGACTCGAGGCTAGTAAAATTTCGGCGTCTTTTACAAATTTATTCCAAGGAGTAAAGTTACTGGACCGTGCAATAATTCAGTGATCAGTAACATTCCTTGTGTTTAGTCTAATGGAAAAAATTTCGTAGAAAATCGCCCAAGAAGAACCTTAAGGATTAAGGAGTTACAAGGTAGTCTCGCATATAAAGCGATAAAGTATGCCGTTACCACGATAACTGAATGATATTCGTCAGATTAAGGGAGGATTTATCCGGGACTACTATATAAATGACAGAAATTGTATTAGGGTACTATGATTGTAACTTCCCCCACTTTCTGGAGTAGCTGGCCACACTACTACATACAATACGCAAGAGGAAATGAATTTCACATCGTAAAAGCAGATTTACGGTGTCCATAAAATCTTTGATAAAATTGTGTATTTTATCAGAAAATCTCCTCTAGTCAAGAGGTGTCCTTTTTGCTAACATAATGTAGATAACTCGCTTGTTGTGTTACTAGGTGATGGTTAGAAGAAAAAAATTGCGAGTTAATCCTGTGTCCTTCGGTTCCTGGAATGAGACTTATAATAAACTGAATAAATATACCCGAAATTGAACTAGATCACATTAAGGATATCAAGGACATAAAAGTTGCGGGAAGAAAAAAGGTCGATACTAAAACAATTAAGTAATTTTTAATTCAAGAATCCTTAATAACATTCTAAGGAACATAAAAAAGGATTTCACGACTTAAAAGAGAAAGTGAATCGAAATTTAAAAAAGGCATATGGCTCCGTGAATAAGTCGAAACAACTGGAGAAGTGGTGGAACAGCACCGATTACAAAAATTCTTTTTTTCCCGTATTCTGTAGACCTTCAGGGACATTCATCACCACTAAGCTTTGCATTACCCCGAAAAATTAATAAATTAGGGTGGTTTTAGCACCCTCATGAATTGCAGTACTGAAAATTTTTGTTAAATTTATATATTTCGGCTCGAAAATCGCCTCTCGGGGGGTTTCGGGGTCGCTGATCACGAATCCGAGAACTTTTTCTATGTAGGGGTGGTTTCAACTCCTAAAAGTCCCCCCCCCCCCCGGTGACAGAAAATATTGAAAAAGGCTCCCGCACTTTTTCTATTCTATGGAAATACGGCTAATTTTCTTGAAATTTTGCAGGTTGGTAGTTGTCAACATCTAGATCAAAAGTCCCAGCGGGCCCAAAGCCCCATCAACCATTTTTCACCTCGAAAGCCCGAAAGGGGGGATTGTTTGGAGTAGCCTCGGGGGGCCTCGGTAGTCTAGGGGTAAGGCGCCTGACTGCTATCCCAGAGGTCCCGGGTTCGAATCCCGGCCAGCCCCGCGGTCCTTCGGCTTTTCCACTTTCCCACCTACATAACTTTCCTTCTTTCTTCTTCCCTCTTTACATTCCTGAATCCTCGTGTCATAGCCTTCCTTAGCCCTTCCCCGCTCCACCAAAGCGCATGTCATCGGTTGGTTGATGAGACTCAACTCGTTTCAGGAGGCATAACACTCCAGCGAGTTGTTTCTCGATGCCGCGATGTCAGCGTCGCGATAGTAATGGTTGGGAGTAGGTGGACTGAAACTATGCGGGAAGGTTGTGGCGGTTCCTTCCTCCCCGACTAGAGCTGCTGTTCGACATTGCACTCTATACGAAGAAAATAGATTGTCAACAGTATAAAGGGCCTTTCCTGTGACTCTAGTCCCTCACATAAAAAAAAAGCCGTTGGCTGGACTACAAAAATAAATTGAAAAAGAATTTTTGAATCCGGTGCTGTTCCACCACCTTCACATTTTAGAGTTTTTCCAGCTTATTCACTAGGTTACTAATGGAGAAGTAGATCAAGTGGAAATATGCCTGCCAAAAGAAAAATTATCTAGAAACCAAAGGGCACACGCCATAGAATAAGTGGGCGTCTTGTCGGGCGAAACGGAATTACTTAAGATGATGAGCGCAGTTGAGTATTTAAAGGAAGTTAATTTACATTTTAAAACCCTCTCGAACTTTACTCCAAGCAAAGTTAACTATGAGATCAATTCGCAAATTGTGTACATAGAAACTTAAAGTAAATTTTGACAGTACCCTAAGGGTTAAAGGGTTCTTGTCCTTATATTATAAATTTCAGTGCTATAAACTAAATCTGGCTGTTAAGACAGCTTGATGTTTTACTGTAAAATTAGTTGATGTGACCGAAAATGGTATCCTTCAAATACCGGCCACCTGTTTTAACCAATGTCCCATCTTTCTTCTTACATAATATATAATAAATAGAGTACATGCCGTTACAAATGGTCCACCTAATTGGTTAAGTGTCTACCCTAAAATTAGAATACAATATACAGATTTTCGACTATTATATAATCCACTTGTGACTGTTTATATAATATTGATTGAATTACTTCAAAAGAGGCATATTATGTTTGTTGGCTTCTCTAGCCTAGGGGTTAAGACTTGTGGCTTCATCCCAAAGACCTCGCAACGAAATGATCCGTGACCTTTTCAGTTCCCTTACTTTGGTATCACTCCTTTCAACATTGACTTTGCAAATTCATATACATTTGTATCATTTCATTAAGATGTCTGGATAAACATTTTAGGGCGACAAACTTTGCGTTGATACCTCCTGACTAACAATCAACGACCTTTCGGTTAGTCTCCATAAGGTCCTTTCTTGTTATGCTATCATCAGTCCTATGTCAAAATAAATGCTTATTTAATAAGCGTGGCTGGATTTGAAATTTAAATAAAATATCAAATATGTTTGCTTTTCGTATTCTTTAATTTTTAAATAAAATAACATTCGATTCCAGCGAAGATCAAAAATAATTTTATTAAATGGTTGGGTAGTCAAAGTGCAATCAAAAACCAAGACCAAAACGACCAAAATTCACAGAGGGAAACGAAAATGAAAATCTGGAATGGCAGGAAGAGGATCCCACACCGACATATAGGTAAGTGGTGAACCATGTCGTGTCGGCCTGGTCGCACACTCCACGACCCCTACCGGCGAGCTAGCGTTTGCCTTGCGGCCGACATAACCCCCTCCTAACGTTTGTTTAGGTTGATTAGAGAGGGGGTATTTTCCCAAATTTCTTTTATGCTTGCGAGTGGTTCCCGAGTCAGGTTCTTCAGGGCTCATTGGGAGTATGAGCCAGTATAATGGCGCCCAACTTGCTACTACATCATCTCTGCGCCATTGTGTACACATTTTAACCTGCCATCGCCTGTAAGCATAATAAGTGATCTCCTGTACGAACACCGAAGTCATCGTTCTGTCGCAGCAGCATAGAATGGGAGTTGGTTGAATAAAAAACCGCCTGTCGGCATTGTCAGATCTTTCAATCTTTTCTTTACTATCTCTCCGACTAGAGCTTATTGTTATGCATATTGCACTAAATGATAGAACCCCATAACCGGAGAGATTATGTATGTATCTATCAAGAGATGCTTCGAGAGTGTCATAGACCATTCCAATAAGCTCTTGCTCCAGAGCCATGGTCCCTAGTGCACGAATCACTAAGGCAAAAAAGATACCACGTGGAGTTTTCAGCTTATCACAACACTGCTAAGATTATATGTGTACATAGAGAAGAGTAACGGGCTTAGTATGCAGCCCTGCGGAACGCTGTACGTTATCGGTAAGTGATCCGGAATAGAGTTATGCAATCATAGCTTTTGGGAGCCATTCTGCAGGTAACTACGGATCAAAAAGGTAGCAGAGGATGTAAACTTCATGTGGGTTACCAACTTGGTAAAAAGGCGCATGTAGTCAATACTATCAAATGCCTTACTAAATTCAAGAAGAACGAGGAAAGCAACATCACCGGAGTCAAGAAAAATTCGGAGGTCAGTAGTAACCTTCAAAAGAGCAGTTTCACCACTGTTGTCTTTGCGAAAGCCAGACCGACTCAATAGGGACCCCATCTCACAGTGACTGTCAATTTACCATGCCATTCGTTTTTCTAGTACCTCATAAACATTAGATACTTATAGGACGATAGTCAGCAAGACTACTTGGGGATTTACATTAGTAGTAGTGCAATTACTTTCGCTTTTTTCCACTGAAGCGGAAAATGTGATTTGATAAGGCAGCTGTTAAAAATATGGGAGATATTGGGGAGAATTACAGGAAAAATTAGCTTGAGAAATATGGTTGGGATGTCCAGTGGCGTCGGATTCAAAAGCAAAGAAGACTTTACGGACATGTTCGTAGTCCATGTTGTGGAAACTAAATATATCAGTATTACTACCAGTAGACGTAGAGCAATTAGTATCACCAACTTTGCTCGTTGCAGCTGTGAAATGTTTATTGAACTCATTCGTGCTAAGAGTGACTTGGGCTACCGATTCATTTTCATGGATTCCAAATTTCTTTATGTTGGCCCAACATTTTATTGGCAAATTAGGACTAAGACTTTGACAAAATTGTTCTTGCTTCAGCTTTCCGAGCACATAATGGATGCGCCAACTTATTTTTACAGGAATCCAACAGTGTGGTCTCTTGTCTCAATGGCAGTTTAATTTGTGCTCCACTGAGTAGGGATATAGAATTAAGAAATGTGGATAAAATTGAAACACGAATGTCCAAGGCCATAGGTTATTTTTTGACATATTGTTGTCCTAAAGATATTCACAAACTAAAACAAATAACTTAAAATCCATCTACTATAAAATGAGCTATACTTACTCTTTTATCAGGATTTAAAAACGTAAAAATAATCATCATCACATTATATGGCGTCCAGCATATTAAGAATGCCGCTATTATTACAACAGATATTCGAAGTGACTTCATCTTAGCCTTATGTATCAGTCGTTGCCTATTCGTTTGAGGCTGCTTACTACTACTGTAAACTGCTAATTTGGAACCTTGAAACATTTTTTCGCTTCCTGGAAAAAGAAAGATTGTTTATATTTTTATGTCTTCATATAACAGCACTCCTATCTTACCTGATATTGTCCTAAATGTTGAAAGATACGTTACTACTAATATACATAATGGAATTATAAAAGTAAAGAATAGTGTAAAAGTATTGTAGAGCTGCTCCTGCCATAAAGCTGTATAGAAACCGTGTGTTACACATTGATAAAAATCCTCCAAAAATGGACCTCTTGCAACGCGAAATATAAAAAACTGAAATTGAAAAAGAAAATTTGTAATGAATTAGTAATGATTTTAAGATATAATGGTTTTATGAAATAGTTAACTAATCGCAACTGAAAGTTCGGATTAATTTGAGCATGTTTTCGTGCGAGTTAAATGGGGCAGGAAACGCATATTTTTCCGCATTTTATAAATACCCCTATCTGGCTATCTGGTAATGCCATTGACGAAATAGTCTCTTGCTTTAACACTAGACTTTGACTTTGACAAACATGTGATCAGAATTAAAAGAAGGGATAAATTATCGAGACCATGGCTGGATAAGAATGTCCGTTCTCTTCGTAATCAGAGAAATAAATTGTAAAAGCTGATGAGAAATAACCCCTAATGCAAATGATGAACTGAAACTAGGTTGGCCTCAGAGTACAGTCTTAGGTCAGCTGAGGCCTATACTGCATATCTTAGCTCTGTTGGCGATAGCATTATAAGAGATTCCAAAAAATTCTTTTAATTCGTTAAAATAAAACGAAACACCTTAGGCGATCCAATTGCAATGACCAATGCCAGTAAACACTTCTTTTGGTCACCGGAAATTCGTAACATGTTTGCTGACAGGTTTATCGAAGCATTTTGTCCAAAATCTGATACAACACACACTGACTTAACTCACATGCGCTCTGGTCCTTCAACTCTTATAGATAACATATTTCTATCCGTCGAAGACATTATGACAGGTTTAAACAAAGTAGATATCAATAAAAGTCACGGTCCTAACAATCTGCCTCCTTGCTTTCTGCTGTGCTACTCAACTCAAATTCTGTTTCCCCTCCATCTTATTTTCAACAAATCCTTATCGTTATTAAAATTTCCTAAAATTTGGAATAAATCCTACCTCATACCAATTCTCAAAGTATCTAATAAGAATTTCGTTGGACAACTTCAGGGGCATTGCAATATTATCAGCAATATTATCAGGGGCATTGCAATATTATCAAATAGTTTCTCTACGAAAAGATTGCTCAAATTGTCGATCCGCTCCTCAATGACCAACAATATTGCTTCAGAAAATGGCGTTCGACAGCTACTAACCTTATGACACTAGCTAGGGCCGGCGCTTGGGTTTTATGCGCCCGGAGCAGTCTGCCAGTATGCTCCTCATTTTTTGATCGCAATGGACAAATTGCTTCCCAGTCGAATTGCGCCCGGTGCAAGGGCACCATTTGCACCTATGAAAGCCTCGCCCCGAACGGATCGACCACCATATTTTAATAACAAGACTACTAAAATGGAGTATCTGGTCCTGTCCTTAGATGGATACAATCATATCCCATCGGAAGAACGCAGACCACTAGATTTCAAGAAGTAACTTCCGGAGTCCCTCAGGGCAGTCATCTTGGCCCACTTTTATTTAATATATTCATCTCAAACTTGTCAGAAAAACTAAGGAATATACGACATCTCTTTTATGCCGATGACCTTGTCTTAAGGTAGCTAGATGGCGTAACTCTGATTCAGTCAAAACAGAATACGTTGCAAGACTGGTTTATCATTATTCTTCCTTCTTTGGCAAAGCTCCTTGAACAGCTGACTCAAATGGCTAATCAAATAATTTCGTATTTTGAGCGTCTCAAACTTAAAAATATAAATATGACAATCACGTCCTACTTATACGAAAACTTCACATATTTTGTCCTTTCTGCTCTTAAAAGTTTCTTATATAACCGCTTTCAGGATGAACTAGGTGGGTAAGGGTTCTCAAGTGCCCTATTCCACGTTGGAGTCTCCCAAGGCTCCATTATTGGGCCACTTCTATTCAGTATTTTTACTAATGATATTCTAAGATTCATTGGTATGTATACGATGTGTAGGTTAGATGAAATAGATATGTGTGTGGAGAGACTTGCAGTAGACTTGCGTCATGTATCCTACTGGTCGACATTAAATTTCTCCAGCTAAATCCTTCCAAATCCCAGTGTATTTTTATCTCGCTCACTCTGCTACCGTTTGTGCTAACATTTCTACTATCGCATTAAACTCTCAGTTTGCGTTAATAAAGCAAGAAATCTTGGGATAATACTGAATGTGAATAGCAGCCTAACCTGCTGCGATCACACTAGTTTCATTGCTAGTAAAACCTACGGACTCCTGTTTTAACTTCGTTATCATTGTGGCTTGTTGAAAAAAGCTGTGCGTATAAATTTGCTTTAAGACTTACTACTAACTCCTCTAATGCATGGCCTTTCCATTTATCCTTCTCTCGATTTTTCATGCGCTCACAAACTTGAAGTAGGATTTAACGATTATGTAGGTACGCCGTTTTGACCACATTTCACCCAACTCGAACTAGGTTTTGGGCTGCTTTCTAAAGGCTCGATTACTTTGAGTGGGTTTAAAAGTTTCTCTGGCGTGTGGACTTGTTAGCTAGTAAACTAGACGTGTGTTATCATAGTTGCTAGTAAACTAGCTGCGAGTATCTCATTATTTGGTTTCATTGACTACAAAAGACGGAATTAGTTTGTGCTAGTTAGTTGACTACTGAGCGAGTGGAAAGTGCACCACTCGCACCAGCTGACTTGCCGGCTAGTGGCTCGTAAACTCGCTCAATGTAATTGAGCCTATCGTGAGTATTGGCTTGTGCGACTATTTCACAATATCCTACAGGAGAGCAAACCGGTTTGTACAGCGTTCGCAATTCGTCAGAAATAGTAATAGTAGTAGAAGTAGTACAGAACTAGTAGTATAATTTCGTATTTCCGCACGTTAATTAGTCATCGTTCTTTCTTTGTTTTCGCAGCACAACTTCGCAACTCGCTCGTTAAATTATATTGATTTAAGTTGCAATCACCCTGGTCCGCGGGATCATAATAAATTTTCAAAGTGGCCCGCGGTACCATTTGGGTTTGCCACCGCTTTTCTGTTCGATAGTCCGCCCAATTTCATAATAAGCACGCCCGATCTGGAATCCTATTTACCAGGTAAGCAGTGTTAGGTTTGAGTCAGTGCAGGAGAATTTTCTACTCTTTGCTCTGAGAAATTTATACGACTCGCGTGATTTCCATAACCTACGTGATCACAGTTTAGAAAGGGTTAAACTTCGACAACTTGAAATCGATGTTTTACAAATATTGTTTCAGAATTCATTGTTTTGGGATAAAAATTGTTTCAACATTTTTATGACGTTGCATAAAAAATACACCAAAATGTCAACCCCGGAAAACAATGTTATTCCATTTGGGGATGTTTTACATAAATAACATCGGATAATGCCAGGAAAAAAACACATCCCCTACCCGAGGAAATATGTGACATTCGAAATTCCATTTGCCAAAGGCAAATCAAAGCTAGATCCGTTAAGCCTCTTTTCCGGAGTAAATTTGCAGGGCTCCCAAGTTTGCACTTTCTATTAGATAAAAGCTTTCACCGAGATCATTCCATCTCATCCCATATTGGTACAGCTGTAAACCTGAGATACATCCACCCCCACCACGTACCAGGGCGGCAATATGCGGGCCGGGGCCACTCACTATCGGCATATAAAAAGGAAATTTCGGTATGGAAACAAACAGTCACCACCAGAGGCTTTTAAAGTATGCTTCCAGGATATTCACGAGGCGAAAAAGGATAAAATGGAGGAAAATATAGGCACGTGGAGATCGGCTTTGGTTTATCTTTTTCAAGGGTTCGTAAAAGACGTCGTTACTGAATCGATTTCAGGACAGATAAATGCGCTGCCAGCAAAGTAAAAGAAGTCCTTTTACGAGCTGTTAAGGACGGCTTTCATCGGGAAGTGTAAGTGTGGTTGAAGGAATTTAGTGACGGGTTTTTTTGTTACAAGAAAAGCGATGGCGATGGGGGGTGGTGGGTGGGGGTACTAAGATTACGAAAACGGATATAAATTCAATTTTACTGGGGCGGGTTTATTCATAAAATAATGGCGGAATGGGGGCATTTATTTAAATTGAATTTAATTTTAGATATGAGATTATTTTGTAGGAAAAATGAGATTTTAAAAACATAAAATAGCAAATAGAAATTCTATTAAAAGAACGCTTATTAACCTTTTTCCTTGAGGCGGGTTGATGTTTTTAGAAAGATATTACCATAGCTTAGTTATTTTTAGAATGCCTTTGGCACGAATTGGGTCCCAAATGGGTATCGGAATTTGAGAAAAATATTAAACACTGTAGAGAGTGTTCTTTGATCTTAGCTGTAATGTTATAAAGGGTCCAAAAGACGACAATAATAGGGACAACAGGAGACATGAGAACATGCCGGCCGAAGGCCCTTGATATTCTCTTGCAACTGCTCCCATCGACCATCATATCAAACTCCCTATTCTCGAACACAGTACCCTTAGGCTGGGCGAATCTGGAGTATTACGGTCTTAACATCTTCGAATTGATATAGTCGCTACAGCACAGATTACCTTCCCTCTAAATTGACCATCAGGAAAAACTTTTCCGTTGCAACATCCTAAAGAGGCCAATGGAGAAACGAAGTGGCCCTGAGAAAGTTCGATATACGGATATTCACGGACGGCTTTAAAACATCAGAAGGCGTCGGGGCAGGGGTGCACGCTAGTATTTTTCAAGGGAAAGTGCTGGCGATCCTGAAAGTCTGCCAGACAATGAATTTCAAAGCAATGTTAATAGAGAGAGAGATAAGAGCTCTGGATTCAAAAACGATGCGTGCCAAGCTAGTGACGCGATGCAGAGATGAGTTAGATAGGCAGTAGAAACACAACGTAGAAAGCACAACGTAACTCGCGTCTGAGTTGGGTAGATGGGTGCGAGAAGGCCGACTATTTGGCCATAGATTTGGGGATCGAGATGGTCGAGTCCAAGAAGCAGAGATAAAAATGCTCTTTTTGACTACCAAGGGGCCTCGGTAGTCTAGGGGTAAGGCGCCTGACTACTATCCCAGAGGTCCCGGGTTCGAATCCCGGCCAGCCCCACGGTCCTTCGCCTTCCACCCACATTACTTTCCTTCTTTCTTTTCCCCTCTTTACATTCCTGATTCCTCCTGTCATAGCTTTCACTAGTCTTTCCCCGCTCCACCAAGCGCATGTCATCGGTTGGCTGATGAGATTCAACCTCTGAATAGAGAAGACGAGGAAGTGCAATTTATTAAACACGGGGAAGCACTTTGGCAACACTAATGCATAGCATTCTTTACGTATTTGTGTCGATCCCGGTCAGTGGCTGTGTTATATTCATTCATTCAAAAACCGGGAGGGATATCGTTTCTCAGCAACCATCTCGGTGAAAACGCTTCACTTGGCTAAATGTTTGAAGCAGACCCTTCGCAAAACCTGAACAAATTTCACTACGCCTATGTCCGGGTTAGACAATGTATTTTGTTGTTGTGGTTAAAGTGAATGTATTTTGTTGTTGTGGTTAAAGTGGAAGGGGAGAATTAGAGAGAAAATTTCTTGATCCCAAGTGCTTCCCTCAAATCCGTGTACATGTACGCTATTTTCGGTTCCTTATCTTCTCTATTCAAAGGATTCAACTCGTTTCAGGAGGCATAACACTCCAGCGAGTTGTTTCTCAAATGCCCTATGCCAGAGTCGCGAAATGGTTGGAAGTAGGTGTAATAAAAAAAAAATATCGCGGCTAGGTTGTGGCAGCTACTTCCTACTTCTCTCTCCCTCTTTCTACTTTCTATCTTCCGGCTAGAGCTGCTGTTCGACATTCTATACGGAAAAAAAAGATTGTCAAAAGGGCTTTCCCTATGCTTCTAGTCTATCAAATAAAAAAAATTATGCTGCACAGCCAAAGGTGGGGTGCACTTGATGGCACTGGAGGCCTGTACTATCTCAAAGAAAGGACAAAGTACCTCCCACACAGACCCGACAAGATATTGCCATAATTACGGGGCATAGACCCATAGGGTACCACGCTGCAAATCTCGGTATCCAGCACAAAGTCGGTTGCCGTAAATGCAGGTAGGCGAACGAGAGAGAAACACTTGTGTACATGCCCGACTTCAGCTTAGGCTAATTAGCGACTTACCGTCCAACTCTAAATTGTAACTAGTCCTAAGTTAAGCTTGAACCACAACAGACGTAACGTAACGTAAGAAAACTGTCATAGTTTACAACAAAACTTAATTACGTGAGGCGTTTAGGGGGGAGTGAGGGGATCGAGACGAATCACATCTAATCTCAAGTGGGAGAGAGGGAGGTCTCGGCAAATATCACATAATTTTTTTATTTTCAAGAAACTGTCTAAAATTGGGAGAAAACTAGGTTATATTACGAAAAACAAGTTTCTCCACTAAACACCCCTATTCACATACCAGAAGGAGAGGACGACGCTTAGCATAGCAGGTGTTTAATTCAAGTGCAAAAATGTTCATGGCCTCAACGAAAACTTTAAAGCGGCTCCAGACTCATGCCGTGAACACCCGCGAACAAGCGCGAACGCGACTGTGGATGGTTTTCGCGCCTAGGTCGCGCGAATAGATCCGGCGTGAATTCTTACCGTAAATTCTTACCGTGAATAGAAGTTCAGATCGTCAGGCACGAACTGAAGATAAATGCTCAAACACAAGATTTTTGTCAATTTACTTGGCCTCAAGGCGAAAACTGAGTGGGTTTTTAAGGGGCTTAAAGTTCCTAGTTCTAGGGGATTGTCACAATGCTCCGAAATATTTGAAACATTTCTCTTGGCGTTTTAATCGAATCGTTAGCAGTAATCTGAATAGCCTGAATCAAAAAAAGAGACGCAAAGACTCCCATACAAGTTCAAATTACACCATGCAAAATGTCATCGTGTATAGGTACTCGAAACTCACAGCTACAGGATATTCCATTGATTTGAAATCCATGACGCGGCGCCATTTGAACGTTCCTCAATACAAATGCCCCTAGGCAACGATTGCTCTGAGATCCGAAGGCTCCTACCATTTTTATTTTTTTTTGTCTTTTATTTCGAGGCATTTAAGGTCGATCCCCACATTTCCGTATGTAACGGCACGGCACCGATGCTTTCAGTGTCAGTGGCTTCCGTGATGAATTTTTCACTCTGTAATTACTTTGTAATTTTGAAATTTGGACAATGATCTCAAGCGTAACATGGACCTTAGCGTGGGGTTTGGGTTCCATGGATCTATGTTGTATATACGAGGTGTGGCTATTAAATAACGAGACTGACGCTGCTACAGAAGAAGTGCCCATGGCCAAACGCCAGTAACCAACAGCTGTTATCGTGAAGCCTTCTCTTTCGAATGTAGTGCCTCTCGCTTCTGTAAACAAATCAGTACAGCCGTAGCCTTCGTTCCCATTAGAGTTGTTTTTTTGTTTCGCCGGAAAAATGTTAAGTGCAACAGTAGAGCAACGCATTGTCGCAACACATTCCGCATTGTCTGTTAAGAGGTTTCTAGCCAAATTCAGCATCCCAGTGTTAGACCATCCGCCTTATTCCCCGGATCTTGCGCCGTGCGACTTCTATCTGTTTCCTAAGGTGAAATCTGCATTAAAAGGAACAAGATTTGAGTCTGTTGAAGCTGTGAAAGAGAAAGCGGCACGGGTCCTGAAGGAGCTGACAGAAAAAGACTTCCGGCACTGTTTCGAACAATGGAAGATTCGCATGGAGCGTTGTAGGGATAGAGGAGGGGTGTATATTGTAGGTGATAACAAGTAAAAATGTATGAAATAAAAATAAAATGTTTTACAGCGTCAGTCTCGTTATTTAATAGCCACACCTCGTAATATATTATTGCAATGTCATTGGTTGTTGCGCTATTTAAGGGTGTATATATGTACATATATGGTAGGAGGATGAATTACATTTGGGTATGATTCAGACTACCATACATCAAAGCAATCTTTATATTTCTTGCTTTTTATACAAATGCACCTTGTAGGAAAGTACTGTTATATTCCCACAAATAAGTCGCATAGTTCACATAACGCCCAAAGTCGTGTATTTCTTATAAATTTTACCTAAATTTCTGTTGAATTCTTTTAAAATTTTGCGTATTTAAAAAATGATTAGTTTCACGTCTGGGATAAATTAAAAATATAGCTCGCAAGGTTTTTTTGTGTTCTTCACGGACGCCTGAACGGCACTGAGGACGTCGGTGTCCCACTACTTTAGATTTTTGGCAACATGGGGCATATTGTGCCCTGTGTTAGGCTAGGTTACGTTTGTGTTAAGCTACGTTTATGTCTATTTTGGTTCGGGCTTTCTTGTGACTCGTGCGTCAGTTTGTGACTATCCTTGTCATTAGCAGCTGTTTCGGTATTCTAAACAGTTACAAAAAAAAAAAATCGCAAAAAGTTTGCCTACAGTAATAATTTTAACAATTATTGTGACTGTTTGGCCAAATTGTGACTGCAAATTTAGATACCACACGCCTTTCCGCGTATCGAAGATTCCATGACAAAGTGAGAGTTTTTAGTACTTCTTAAAGAATTGAAGAGCGATATTCCAAAACGTGCTAAGTTCTTATGATGTAATTAGTGGGAAATAAAAAAAAACTGAATATCACTTTCACTCTCGCCTAAAGGGCTGTAATATTATTTCCTTTCTCAAAAAACCGATAAAATAAACTATCTATATCTATAAAAATCTCGTGTCACAGTGTTTGTTACCGTACTCCTCCGAAACGGGTTGACCAATTTGCATGAAATTTTTTGTGTATATTTGGTAGGTCTGAGAATAGGTCGTAGGCTATTTTTTATACCATTAACCAAAAAAACAGCTGCAAAATCCAAACAAAAATGGTAATTTTAGGAATTTTCATTTTAGTTTCAATAGCTTCATGGCCTACCTATTGTTTGACAAATGTAAAATTGTCATTAAATTGAATCATTACATTTAATGAAAATTTCAAATTTACGCAGCTGTCAAACAATAGGTAGGCCATGACGCTATTGAAACTAAAATGATTCATACCGGCCGTCTCAAGAGGGCGGTGTACCACTTTCTTCACAACCACCTCGACATGGGTATCAAATGAAAGGGTATTATAAGTAGAATACAATAAGCAATGTAGTATACAAAATATATCTTTAGATCCATGGCGGCCGTCTCAAGAGGGCGGGGTACCACTTTCTTCACAACCACCTCGACATGGGTATCAAAAGAAAGGGTATGATAAGTAGAATACAATAAGCAATGTAGTAGACTCAATATACCGATTCATGGCGGCCGACGCAAGACCCATGTTCTTTGAGGCATTTCATCTGTGTAAAATTCATATCTCGAAAAATATTAAGTCAATGGATGGTTTTTATTGTTTACTATTGACTTATGGGTGCAGCGTAGGCGCACCGGGTCCCAGCTAGTTATTTATAAAAATATAAATAAATTTGCTACATTTTATATGAAAAAAATGGTTTTATTTATGGTGGTACATTTTCATAATGTACTAAGTCAATTACTTAGTACATTTTGAAATAAAATTTCATAGTAAAATTATGATACTATGGTAAATGTTTTCAGTCCTCAGAAAGTCCAGCCCAGCAAAAGAAAGAATAGTATTTTTCAAATCTTTATTTTTAATATAAAACAAACATTAAAAAATTCAATATGAATACTAGCTATTGAAATTGATGGAAAATTCATTTGTATGACCCATTATACATCGGAATGAGTGTGATTTGTGATAAATGTTTATGTGAATGCATAACTACTACGTCATAGATTGGAAAGCAGTACAATATTAAAATTAAACAAAAATTGACTTAGTACGTTTTGGAATATCGCTCTTCAATTATATTTAGAAACGGAGGATGTAATCGTGTTATTTAAGCAAAGTGAAAATTTCCTTTCTACAACAAATAAGGATTAAGACGTAATTGAATTAAGACTTTGGCCTAGTTTTTCACTATCTCTAAGCGAAAACCACCATTGAAGCTCCTGGTTAACTCCCTCCATATATGAGAGTTATAAATATCCCACTAACCCAATACAGCACCCGCACTTTCCAACCATCACACATTAAAACAACAGGTCCAAAAAAAAACACTCAACAGAAAGAAGAAAATCCCCTTGTCATTTCCACATCAACAGGCGCTAAAGGACGATAGATCTGCGAACGTAATACATATTTTATGACTGAGTGAGTGGAAGGAGTACGCACGCTGAAAGGAATTATCAAATGTGTTTGTGAAATCGTGCGGATGTACGCACGTATCCTGGCTCCTGGAACACAGCTGTATTTTCTTTTATTTCAATTCCTCCACCCAGGATCGAGAAAATGCGGCTCCGTTATTCTGTCGATGCTTCCTATATATCCTTTCTTTCTTTTAGTTGTTTTTCATCTCAATAAATCATATTCTGTTATTGTTCAGTCAGGGCCATTACTCTTCGTCCACCCACTAGGCTTAGCACCCCCCCCCCCTCCTTGTCAACTTCTTGGGGAAATGCAAACACAACAAATTTTATGGGGGTAAGTTTGAAAAATGAATTGAAGGAAGTGTTCGCGGAAAAGCCCTTGTGAGTAATTTCCTAGGACGATTATTAAGTACTTATTTTACGCATATAAATTTATTTGGTGGGGGAAGGAGATATTCAAGGATGAAATATTTTAGTTTTGTTTTTGGTATTAAAAGGAGAAATAACTCGGAAATCAAGGGAATGTGGAACACCAGTTTTTTTCAGGAGTCTCAGGATGGAAGAGAGTTTTCCCAAGATCACCTCGCTTTGATCTTGAAAAATTGCTCAGACCAATCGATATCACAGAGAAGAAGTGCGTAGGTCTGGTCGGTTTAAGAATTGGGGACTAAATTCATATATCATCACTCAAAAAATCTCTTGTCTTGAAACTTTTTGCCCTGATTTCAGCTATACTCGAACACTTTGTTTGTGGCATGCGTGAACAGGAGAGATGTAGAGGAAGTGAGAATGAGTTTTGGGGGTAAATCTGGTCTTGCCCCACACCAAATAAGAGGACAGGACCGATGAAGGATATGTAAGATAACACATCCTGAGCTGTTGTCTGAAGGACGAATTGCATGCCCATTAGCTCTCATCCTGGTTTATATGACGCCTATGGCAATAAATCCTACCGTAAACAGCAATAGATTCCGCTGTCGAAGGCCTGTGAGGAGATTGCTAAGAGTAGGTCATTTATAAAGTTTCGAGACAGAACAGGTGACAGAAATTTGCTTAGAACTTATATGGCACTTACTTACGGATAGGAACAGAACGGATAAGTTGATTAACTTTCAACTTTTTCGGAAATTGATAGAAAGCATAACCTCAAAAGTGTGTTGTGTTGATTTATCCGCCATCTGTTATGAAACAACTTTTATTTGTAATGACTTAGTTAGGATTTGAATTAACGATTTATGTACTAAACTAACAATGCGCCATCTATTAGATTAGAATGAGAACGCACGGACAAAGCTTCGAATTTTGTCGAAGTACTTGAAAGAATTTTCTAGTAGGTTCCAGTATATGGTGGAATGCTCTGAAACTTGGATGGCAAAGCCCATGGCCGACTTACAAGCTACAAATCGAAGGAGCAGCGGGTAATTACTGGAGCGAGGAGAAAAATGCAATGTCCTTAACGTTATCACTAAGGGGCACAGAGGCAGAAATATTGCTGTCAACACCAGCAGACCATCTCAGCAGCTACGGGTTTTTCGTTGAAGCGTTGGAACTGCGTTACGGCGATCAGCACATGTAAGATGTTTATCGAATTCAACTTAGAAAAGGACTTCAAAGGCCAGGGCAAACTTTTCAGCAACTATGCGCCGATATAGAGACGAGTGTATCACTAGAGAGGCTAGTGTATCTGGCTTATCCTAGTTTCAGCTAAGACTACAACAACGAGGTCCGACGGACCAGGATCTGAAACAGGCAGCCAAGAAGAATACCGCAGAAGTTTTGGCATATGCTCTAGCATACGAGACTGCAAACCAAGCAACAAGGAGTGCAGTCCGCCTTAAAGAAATAAACTCGACGGAGGACATTTGCAATCGAATAAACACTTCGGAAGTACGTGGTCGATTTCGATGCTCGAAAGGGGCACAACTTGCTGTGAAGCGTGCGGACAGAGGAAAAGAGGTGGCAAAAGGGAGGACGAATGAACTAACTCCATATTTGCGTCTCCGTCGTCGTCATTTGTGATACCGTGCTTCCTCCGTGTGCTGAAATATTGGTGCGAGCGACAGTCGCTGGTGATCCCGCTAGCTAGCGATTCTACCTCATTGGACCAAAAAGAACAAAACAAATAAAAACTATAGCAATTGGAAAATGACTTGTGAGCATCGATGACAAGAAGGGAGTATTCATAAGAGTGCTAAACATCAACGAAAGATAAATAACGATTGAAGAAGGATGCGGTTCTGGGAAAAGGAGAACCGGCAGAGCAGATTACTTCAGTGGAGTGCGCTAACACGGAAACTGTGGCAAAACCAAAGCCAAAGACCAACAAATTAATATACTTTCAATTAATCTTTTGGAGCAATAATAGTGCCCCCAGGCAAGGCTTTGGGAAAACGATCAACTATCGTTCAACATAGGATCGACACCAAAGAAAGCCAATACCTAAAGCAATCGCCGAGAAGACTACCACTAGCCAAGCGGGAAGAGGCAGCCAATTTTATTGAGGATATGAGAAGACAAGCTTTATAGAGGAGTCCTTGGATGTCTGCCGTGGTTCTAGTCAGAAAGAAAGATGGCAGCACAAGGTTTTGCGTGGATTATCACTAAAAAGGTTAGCTACCCATGGCCTCGTATCGATGCAAAACTAGATGGTTCATACAAAGGACCGAGAAAAGACAGCCTTCTCTGTCGGAAACGGCTTATGGCAGTTTACAGTTATGTCGTTTGGACTGTGTAATGCTCCAGCGACATTCGAACGACTGATGGAATACATCTTGCGAGAACTACCAAGGAAGACTTGTCTGGTTTATTTGGACAATATCATCGTCATTGGAAAAACTTTCGAGGAACATCTGGGCAATCTATAGGAGGTTTTCCAAAAGTTGAGGATTGCCTAACTGAAACTCAATCTTAAAACGTGCACAGACCCAGCAGGCAAAATGAGCTCACAAAACCAGAAATTTGTCTTACAACTCACAATGAGCTGAATATGAGGAAAATATGACATCCCAAATGCCAAACAAAATTAAATCAGTTGTGAGAAAATAATGAGATCATAATGAGAGGAAAGTGAGAAAGAACCCGAAATTGAATGTCCCACTTAATGTTCATTGATTGGAAGGTCGTTATGAGCTAATTATGAGCAATTCGTATGATAACAATTTTTAAGACTATTATCGTCATTCCCAATTTGACTCTTTCAAGCAAAAGACTGAAATTGTTAGTGAAGTTTGTAACCGCGGTATCCTATGCTGGACAAAAAATTGCAACAAAAATATAAAAGAAGTGGAAAGTTCACCAGAGACAAGCGGAAATATATAAGAATGGCATTCGAAACTTCTCAAGCTGGTCAAGCCTCTTCTAGTAGTACTGCTTCAAGTTTTTTTAGATGGGAACAGCGGAATCATCGAATTTTCGGATGAGGAAGAATCAAATCGAGAAGTTGATAATTTGGGCGACTTGTCGGAATAATTTGACGATAATGATGATATCAATATTAGAGTAGGAGATGCAATCGCGGGAATTGGAAGTTGGGCTAACAAATATGGTATCGCTAGAAATGGAATAACTGATTTACTTAGTGTTCTGAACAAACTACTTCCTAGTAAATTTCCAACTGAAACAAGAACCGTTCTGATGACACCAAAATCAGTAGAAGTGACGAACATCGATGAAGAATGCAAATATTGGCACCAAGATGCTACAGTTTGTCTTAAGAAGGCATTTTAAAATTTACAAAAAGATAATAGCATTTTGTTAAACATTAATGTCGATGGTTTGCCAATTTTTAATAGCTCAACTGAGCAATTTTGGCCAATATTTGCGAATGTCGAAGGGATTATAAAGGAACCTTTCGTAATTGGAATTTACAACGGTTCACCGTGGAACGAATTGCCGAAAACGTGGACAAAAGTCTAAATATTGATGAATTTGGACGAAATTCGGTATTATAGGGTAATCGAACTCACTGATCACGAATTTAATATCAAAAACTGAAAATTCAAAATGGCGAATCCAATACGTCGGACATTATTTTTAAAACATTGTAGAAATAAACTCAAAACTTGTATCTAGATGTTTTTGGGCTTGGCGATTACGAATTTGATGTCACAATTTGGAAATTCAAAATGGCGGATGCAATATGGCGGACATAATTTTTCAAAATTGTTCAAAACTTGTATTTATATGATTTTGAGCAAGCTGAATACGAATTTGATACTTGAATTCGAAAATTTTAAGAACAGGAACTTGAGTGACTCCCTTTATAAGATATGTAGGTTCAAAATAAGACCAAAATGCTAAAATATTGGAATTTTTCTGAAAAAACGAAAAACATGGGAATTTAGATCACATTTTTAATTACATTTCTTGTAAACGATGTCATTCACTTAATATCATATAAAAGAATACACATTTACCTAAAAGACGAACCGAATTACGTTGCTCTACGATAATTATTCTAGGAATTATTCAAGTTTAAGTAAATATTAAAAAAATACATTTTTTCTTTCGTAAACACCCTGTACCTTAGTGGATAGTGGGGATAGCCCCCTCTCTAGAACAATTTTGTTTTCTCCAAAACCATCCAAAAATCACGCTTGAAAATATTAGCCACGTAGTCCAACAGAGGATTTATTGAATGTCTGATGACCGATACAAATTGCGAATTAGGTCATGTAAACAAATTCATGAACGGTAATTCTTTGTAGATAATCGCATTATCTACAAACTTTGTAACCAATATTTTAGGATGGGACTTGCCGTTTAAAATATATTAGCCAAAAACGGAATTTTCTGTTTTTAGGAGCAGCGGACAACCAATTTTCCGAAACTTTTTTAACATATTCTACTCACGAAAAACTTTTTTTTAGAAAAAGTTTCGTGAGTTAACATTTAGTTAGAGGTCTGCATTCGCATTGTGCTTTGACGACTGAACTAATATTTATAGGTATATATATCCGTGACTTTGAATTTCCTAATTTTGACATCAGATTCGTAATCGGCATGCTCAAAAACATATAGATACAAGTTTTGAACTTATTTCTACAAATTTTGAAAAATTATGTCCGCCATATTGGATCCGCCGTTTTGAATTTGAAAATTTTGACATCAAATTCGTCATCAGCGACGTCGAGAACATAATACCACAAAATTTCGTGCAAATTTAACAATATGGAGAATTTTCCCGCACTTTTATAAACATTTCATCAAAATTAAAATGTAGCAGCCTTAACTGCATATGTGGTTTACTAAGAGAGTTGCGGCTAGTAGCTGGATTTTCTTTTTTAATCCTGAAGTAAATATAACTTATTTTATAAAAAAATACTTCACTTAGTGGTATTCCGTGGAACTCATAACTTATCTCTTAATTTCGATTGAATTTTATAAATTTTTCTCGTTATTATACATAGTTATTGTTTATTTCAATAACAAAGGTTAACACGTCGCGTAAGAAGTCATAAAGCATTTAAAATTTAGTACATACCTGGAGAAACATTCTCCATTTTCAATATTTCGAATCTGTATTGTCGTTATATTTTATGCAAGTTTCAATTTGCACTATGTTTTTCAAGCACAGAGCCGAACGCTTTACAAATAAACAATGACCAAGTTCGACCTGCTGTGCACCTTCAAGGAAAAACAATTAACCATTCCTACTGCCGGGATTTAATAGTGCCAGATGAAAATCCCTAAATCGAAACTTTTACTTTCGGACTTTTGTCCACGTTTTAGGCAATTCGTCCCACTGTGTGGTTATAAGAAAACCTCCATCGTTAGGTATTTATTTAGATAAATCTCACAATGAGCTCATATTTAGCTCATATTTAGCTCATATTATATTTGTCATTTATATACACTCTTACGGCGGCGTATACACAGTAGTCTCAATAGCGCAGTTGGTAGAATGTTGGCTTCATGTTCCAGTGACCCAGGTTCGAATCTCGTATAAGGCAATCGAAAAAAAATATATTCTCAAATCATGAGTAAAATATGAAAATATATAATATAAAATTATATGAATATAAAAAATAGTAGAAAAAGACAGGGACAAAAAAAAATGAATGTGATAATAGTAATTTTGTTTTTTAACATTTCTCAGTACTTTTTTTCTGCTCAGTGAGCTCAATATGAGATCATTTTGAGATAGCATTTAACTCTTGATTTACTTCATATTGACCTCATATTTAGCTCAGAAACATGCGCCAATTAACTCACTATTTCGTCATATGTATCTCATAAATTACTATTTGAGACTTTAAACGAAAAAATTGCCTATCGCAAATAGCTCATATTTAGCTCAATATGAGCTATAATGCCTGCTGGGGAATAGCACAGAGACCAAGCTAACTATCTTGGACAATTGGTTTCATCCAATGGAGTTCAAACGGATCCTGAGAAAATAGCAGTACTCTTCAGGCGACCATGCCTGCAAGAGATTACAAAGATTGTGGTCGTATCGAAGAAAAGTGTCAAAGGACGAAAGTTGAGCCAACGACAGGGTGGGATGATCATGGACTCCGAGACGCTCAACAAGACGACCCAGGAATTTCCCCGTTTCTGACACAGAAGAAATACGAGGAGAAGCCTGAATGGAATTGGAATTGCAGAGAGAAGCGAAACCCTGTCTGCTTCATTTTCGGGGCAGATTCCGCAGACACATTTATTAACTAGAGAAGACTATTCCTCTATAGGTATAGCCAGACACCTAATGGTCATCGAAGTCAGCTTGATGTGATATAAACGTGAAGTAGGTCGATAGAGACTGTCAATAGCAATATTTTTAAGTTAGTTTAGTCGATAAGGGTCCTTTTATTTTTTTAAATTATTGGTATCACTTATGATTATGGGTCTCTAGTTCGCTATAGAACTGTATAAGAAGCTGGTGTCCAAAAGATCTGAGATTCGTTCATTGTGTTCCCACTAACAAAAATTACTGATTCAAGTTACATGACCGGTTAAAATTGGACGCCCAACTCTTTCTTTAGCAGTTTCGTAATCAATTGATCCATAAACAACAACAAAAGAGAACTTCTCACACCTTTCGCTATCTTATCTATAGAATGACGCACATTAGCAAGACATGCCTACTTACATATATGTAAAGGAAATGTTGAATAAAGTTTAATTGATTTTTCTAGGGATAAGCATACAACATCCTATCTCCAAGGGCTGGGGGGTATATTCTTGCTATCGTAATGTGTTCGTGTGTGACCTAAATTCTAATCCATGGAAACGTGACTCGAATATAATGTAAATCGCCCTACCGATAGTCTGATAGCGTTTTACTAAAGGTCATTATATTGGGAACAGGAATCCCACACTAAAGACTCATTTAGTCCATATTTCACTGTTAAGAGGGCGTCAATTGACTGAAGTTAACGAGATAAAAAAATTTTAATCAATAAAAGATAATTCGGATCGTGGGTTTGTTTCGAATAGAGCTACAGCTACGGCTACGACTACAGCAGCAGCAGTAACAAAGTAGCGAAAACCCCACCGTGAAACCACAAAATCAGAATCGATTTTCAGATTTTTGAGAAAGAAAATGAATGGATGAAATTCTCCCAATGAGATTCCAGAGATAAACGGCTGAATTTGGGTATTCGGGATAAGGAATCTGAAAATAATTTCCTGGAAATCGGGTTTTATTTGCCGAATTTGAATGGTTCAATGCTAATGGCATTAGGACATTATACAAAAGTCAGGATAATAGGCGAATCAATTATGGCTCATTAGGTCTGTTTGATTTGCTTATGAAGCGACAATATTTTGGTCTGAAGATTTGTAAAAGAGAACATGGCTTTAAAGAAAATTTATGTAGTTTTGATAGTAAAGTACAAAGTTTTCAAATATGTATGTTACGACAACCCTCATCAACCAGGGGGTTGACACACAGCAGCAGCGTAGTCCCATGAAACATGATATCTAAACCCAAATCATATTTTCTGATATAAATCTCATAAATGTGCGTAAAGGGTTAATTTTTCTGAAAGGTTGTCATTACAAGTGTGTTTGAAGTAGTGGAGTATACATATATTACCCTGGAAGGCCCTAGAAACTTATTTCTAATTTAAAATATTAAAACCTTTCTAATTTGGCAAGTGGAGGTCAATTATTATTAAATTTTGTGAAATTACGACAAATGTCCTCATGAAAAGAGTTGGCCTGTGTTACGCCGACGACCACGGCAACGAAAAAGGCAAAACGATGTAACGTTCGTTTCTAAGGACCCTCTCTTAGAAAAATACTAAAGTAACCCGTTTCAACTGTAGAAGGCATTTCCTAACAAAGCTTTAGGAAAAATAAATATTCCCAGCGGGAAATGGAATCATACCAAGAGGCATGATGGTGGCCTTTTTTGGAAAGCGGAAAGGCCTTCCTTTTGGCATTCCGCTCCATATCTTTTTTGTGAAGCCATGTCATTAGGAGGAATGAGTTGAAAAGCTCTAAAAGCTCATTATCCTTCCCCACGCATTCACGGTAAGGCGTTTGTGATACATCTTTTTTGTTGCTTCCAAGGCAAACGCAAAAACCATACTTATCCATGTTTGACCCTTCCATTTTACTTTTTAGGAACTACGAATACGAACTCCTTCCTAAAAGCTTCTTGAGGAAGGCCTTCACACTTTTCCCGCTGGGTTTACTCAATAGGCCGGGTGATTCTCCTTTGAAAGCTCACTTCAAAGCGTTAAAGCTTCCTACGCCGACGAGCTTTCCGGCTATAAAATAAACGGCTTCACCAGGCTAAAATTCAGTCTTTAATCAGGCTCGTTCCGGAGAGGTCACCTTCTCCGGTCCTAGACCGTGTCCGGATCCGACTATGTGCCGAAGTAGCGATTCCTATACCGTGTCGTGGTGTACGATCCGGCACGGTTACACTATACACACATTACACACAAATACACATTACCAGAGGAATGTTGCTATAAGAAATCTGTAAACATGAATCCCGTATTTACTAGATTTAAGAGACCTAAATTATAATATAAGTAATATTTTGAATAAATAAAGAAATTTTATTTTGTAATAAGGTGTTTGTTCTCACACGACATTGGACAACTCGAGAGCTCCCGGTAACCCCCCTTAAAAAAGGAGGTGAGAGAACACAACCAGACGAAACACCATTACAACGATTTACGAATTTTCTCATGGAATGTTCGAACTCGGTACAGAACTCGAGCTACACAACATTTGGCCGATACACTGTCAAAGTATAAAGCTGACATTATCACCATTCAGGAGATGAGAGGGACAGGGAATGGTGTTTTGCAGAAACCTGAGTATGACATATATTACAACTGTCATACAAAACACCATGTGCTCGGAGTAGGTTTTATGGTCAGCAAAAGAATGAAGCCGGCAATAAACGAAATAGTCCATAGTCAGCGACCCCAAAAACGTCAGGGTTCGATTTTCATAACGGTGTTATTTTGGAACACCCCCCTAGTTTTGAATGGACTAAAAGGGTATACATCCTTCGTGTGTGAGTTAAATTTAAGAACATCAGCCTCATAATCGTTCCCCGGGTTATGATAAAGAAGAATTGTTCAAATTAGTTGAATGGGAGCTTAATGCCTGCGCCAGGTATGATGTAAAAATCATACTGGGAGAGGGGAGCCTATATACCTATGCAATATGTCGGCACCCACAGCTTGCATGAAAACACCAATGACAATGGACAGCGAGTTGTAGAGATAGCAGCAAGTTAAAACTTGGTCGTTGCAAATACTAAATTTGGGCGTAAAGATATCCATAAAGGATATACCCAGCTGATGGAGCCACTCGCATCCAAATAAACCAGGTGTTGATAGATCGCCACCTTTCGGGTCTGATCACGGAACGAACGTACCGAGGTGCCAACTTTCACTCGGATCATTATCTTGTTGGTACGGTGCTCTGAGACTACATTACAACGCTGCAAAGCTTTGTATTCGATCAGGCTCGAATCAACACAGCTGCATTACATAATGAAATGGCCAGAGACAGGTAAGATCATGCATTAGAGCTCGCCCTAAGTCCTGGGATGAGATGCCGGGCGACGACGAGAGCTGAGCCCGTCTTAAAAAACTGTCAGTAGTACTGCTGATTCTATCTTAGGCAGAAGTCGTAGAGATCGGAAAGACTGGTTGGATAATGAATACAAGCTGGTAACTGAAGGTAAGACTGCTGCGTACCAAGCAATGCAACAGTCTCAGAAAACACGGGCAGGTGAAGAGGACTATAAAGAGCTCAGAAAAAAAGAAAAGAGAATGCACAGACGAAAAAAGGAAGCCTGGGAAAAAATCTGACGCCATTCGCACCAGGTTGCAAATAGTTCAAGGACAAAGAAGGTAATCTGATCACCGATCCTAAAGGCATCTTGGAGCGATGGGAAGAACACTTTCATGAATTGCTAAATGGCGAGCTAACTGAAGATTCGGAGGCTTCACGAATATCTGATGATAATGCTACATATGTGTCGCCACCAATCTTAGAAGAAGATAGCAGAGTCATCAGCCGGCTCAAAAACAACAAGGCATCGGGTGCAGACTGCATCCCAGCAGAGCTGGTTATATAAGAGCCCACATTCTTCTTCTTCTATATTTCGCCAAGCGATTCATGATTTAACTGTTCAAGTATGGGAACAGGAAGTGATGCCAGAAGACTGGAGGGAAGGCATTCTCTGCCCGGAAATATCACAGCGTGCACTAATTATCGCGGTATACCAACGTTGTTGAGTACCGCTTATAAGATTTTTTCCGCTAACCTACAAAACAGGACACGCCCGAAACATCATAGCCCAATACCAGTGTGGCTTCAGCCCAGGAAAATCAACAACTGATCAGATTTTCTCCTTGAGTCAGGCTATGGAAAAATGTCTAGAGTTTCAAAACTCAATTCAACATCTCTTCTTAGACCTTAACGCCGCATATGATAGCATAGCCAGAGTAGAACTATACAAACTGAAAAGACTATGTAGGTTGACCATGACCAATGTGATAAGCCAAGTAAAGATATCCGGAACACTGTCCTCCAGACCAATCAACGTCTTTAATGGACTCCGACAAGGGGGCGGTCTGCCCTGGCTCCTTTTAAACCTGGCGTTGGAGAAAGTGATCCGAGATTCGGGCGTGACATTAAGTGGCACAATCCTCCACAAGTCCACCCAATTACTGGCTTATACAGATGACATTGACATCATTGGAAGAACAACCACCGCTGTACAAGAATCTTTCACTCAGATTGAGAAAGTGACAGGAAATCTGAACTTCAACTTGCGCATGAGGTGAAGCATACGATCTTCGTCTTCGCCGTACATTTGGTGAATGGGCCGAAGGAAACATTGCCATGGATTTCATTTGAAAATTTTGTTTAGTGATCAAGCACACTTTTGGTTAAATGGCTAGGTCAACAAACAGAATTTGCCGCATTTGGAGCGATACAGAAGCAATTGTCGAAACACAATACATCCAGAACATGTCACCATTTGGTGGGCTTCCCGAGTAAAAATAAAAAATAGGCTCACAGCGGGCGAACACGGGCCGCTTGGGTTTTAAGGGGCATATGTTGGCCGTTGAATTTTTAACCAAGTTTCAACTTTGTTCCATGATATTTTTGTTAACGCTTTGAGTTTAAATAGCATTCAAGGCGAGAGTACCTACTTCAACAGCACACCTTATCTCACCAACCTAGAAAAAATCGCCAACAGTTTCCGAACTCTTCCAGTGATGGATTCAATTTGTTCCAAAAACTTCTCGTCAAAATTGATTTATTGTGTAGACACCATATTGCCACATAGAAGTTTTCTTATGAAGGTTGACCACGTTAATACCTTCCCAACCTTGCACCAATAACTGTTACAAGCCATATCGATCGACTTAAATAATAAAAAGGAAAAATAAAGGAAAATCTGTCATTTCCCTTCCTTTCGGTAGAGCAAAAATTAACACCATGACCAACATGAAGAGCGTCAGTCCGGAATACAAAATAGTTGAATGAAAATCCTGATGATGATGAGTGAAGTCATCAAATGTAAATGGCGCTCACTCTAACCGCATTGAGAGCAGAAAATGAATTCAGCATCTTTCATTCAGCCACTGCTGTACCCAAAAACATTATCCTAAACATCCCCAAGGATTTTTTATCTAGTAGGAGATGAGTTTCAAATGCCACTCGAACTATTGAAATGGGCAGGAAGAGTCAACGACGGCGACGTCGACAGGAAATGATTTGAGGTTGACATGCTCCGCAGAGGGCAGTTGCTAACGGAGGTCATTCAGTAAGCGATTCCGAATCTGTATTCAATTCTAGGAAAAAAAGAAGTTGGAGTCCCTGCAGGGATATAAATCAAGCGAGTGGATAAAAAGGATGAAAGATGGAGCCGGGTTCACTTATCGTGCCTGGTACAATGTTTGATACTTAGAAGTAATGTGCCGTGCTGAGAATTTTTAATACTTCGCCATAATCTTTCGGGCTCAGCTTGGAATGGAGATTTCTTTGGATTTTTGCTAAGAAAAAGGATCCAAGTTTAATGATTAATTGAAGAAATTTGCGATTTAGGACTAGGAGTCCTTCCAAAGTAAAAAAAACCCTTTTTGTTGTCATTAATCATTAATTAGAGGAGACAATTTTAATTTTGTAGTGAAATGTCCTTGCAGAAATTACTTCGATTATGTACATACTTAATGGATCTTGATCCTTGATCTTAATGTAAGATACTTGTGTTCTAAATTATGAGTTTAAAATAATTCTTGGTAGTTTGTGCATTTTTAGCCGGGTTGTCCTGCCGTACTCAAGCTCCGAGAAAGGAGCAAAGGTTGGGGCGATAATTAATAATAGCGATCCCCAGTAAAATTCATAAATTTAGTGTCTAAAGCAGTGCTGGGTAATGATGCAAATTACACGGCATAACATTTCTTCCATCAACACTTCCAATAATTCCAATAAACCCGTTTTATAGGCAAGGGGCCGCGGGGAAGTGTGTTACTTGTGCATCCCAAAAAATTCTCGACTGCACAGAGCAACACACTAACGCAATCATAATTTCATTCTCGGGGCTACGAAAATGGCTTAGATTAACTTGACAGTTTGCACACAGCTACATAGACAATAGAATTGTTACACGAAAAAATGCAGAACAGTCAGTTTATCGTGTAATTCGTATAACACGCACAAACTTCGGCCTCGGTAGTCTAGGGGTAAGGCGCCTGACTACTATCCCCAGGGGTCCCGGGTTCGATTCCCGGCGGTGCCACGGTCTTAGCCTTTCCTAATTTCCCGCCTACATACATAACTTTCCTTCTTTCTTCTTCCCTCTTTGCATTCCTGATTCCTCCTCTCATAGCCTTCACTAGTTCTCTTCCCCGCTCCACCAAGCACATGTCATCGGTTGGTTGATGAGATTCAACTCGTTTCAGGAGGCATAACACTCCAGCGAGTTGTTCTCGATGCCCCGATGTCAGAGTCGCGAAATGGTTGGGAGTAGGTGAAATAAAAATACCGCAGCTAGGTAGTGACAGTTCTTTCCTTCATTTCTCTCTCTATCTTCCGACTAGAGCTGCTGTTCGACATTTAAAAAAAAAAAAAATAAAAAAAAAAATAAAAATAAATACATGGACGACAGTACAAAGGGACCTTCCCTAAGTCTCTAGTGTATCACATAAAAAAAAACCGGTTTGTTACGGCAGAAAGTGTTATGCGGTGTAATTTGCCTCAATAGTTGACTTTTCCAAAGCACCACAGAGGCTTTTGTTTAGACCTCTTTCACTGGAATTCGAATGTCAAGAAGTAATAAAGACCTGGAGCAAAAGAGGTATACGAAACTTTGGTGTAGATTTCTGTGTGCTCACACCTGTAATAAGAAACGTAATAGATTTCATTTCAGTTAGTGATCGGATCAGGGCTTCACGAGTTAATTTCAGATTTCATGGCTTATACGCAAAGATTTGCTTGTGGCAACTGGCTTGCGCAAGTCAATTTGCACAAATGAATTGTTGCGTACGAACGAAACTTTTTGGCTTGCGCAAGCCAAGAAATTTTCCTTGTGCAAAATATGTGTTAATAGTAGGCTTGAGGTTGGCATTTTGGTATGGATGTCTAAAGGACGTTAAAGCTTCGGCTACAACCCTCAGCATGCCTTTGGGTTAATAGTGATGTTCGACTACCTACTCCTCCGACCTTATCATAATCAATATATAATATAATAATCGTGTCAAATAACCAAAAGGGTACGCAGTTTTTTTAAGTGGAACCAAATGGCATAATTTTTTTTGTTAAAGTGTTCAGAAACACCTATTGATCAAGTGTTATATGGTCGAATATGATCATACGAACATATTTATGTACATACACACATCGTTCAGTAGTACAGGGAAGCATCGGATAAAAAAAATTCAGGCAAAAGAGTCGTACTTATCTTCGGAGAAGATTAAGAATCCGTTTAAAAAATGTGGGTTGTCATTTGAAATTTAAGATTTACTTCCATATCCTGCGAGGAGGAGAGTGGTTCAGGGTAAATTTTGTATGGAAACGATTCCACCTTCCAAGTTGAGGAGCTTTCGTTCAACACTTTTTCCATGAAAATCAACACTTCAGGAAATATGGACCTTACCGGTACTTTTCCGTTTTTAGTTTAGGCGCTAAGCCGCCCTGATATATATGGTGTTCTTTTTTCCATTCCCCGCAGCGTAATGGTCCTTTGCCTGTCCACTTTTCCTAGCCTCATAATATTTCTCCTTTTTCGACTTCGCCCATTAAAATAATTCTCAGCAGTTACTTTTGTCATCGTCTATAAGCATAATAAGCGAAGTAGACACATCTTGTTCGATCGCTGAAGTTAGCAGACAAAGAGATTAGATGAACAGGAAAAAGTAGGAGGACTAAGAAATATGTAAATGGATGACTTCCTAGAAGATAGGAAAACTACGTCAGAGAGAACTTACAAATGTAGGGGCGACTTAAAGAACAGATACTCGATTGAGATTCAAGAACTGCTCCTGCAAATACTCAGCCCCAGCCAAACCGCACTAATTAATGCAATGGCCGCCAGAATTGTTGAACGCCGATTCAAGCGTCGCCTACGAAACGAGACAGTCAGACAAAGAAGCGATCAGCAAACACTGCTCGAAGAAGAAATACAAAAACGTTGACTACGATGGTTTGGACATGTTTGCCGAATGAATGATGACCGCTTGCCACGTAACTTCTCTGGCGAAACCGTCCCGCAGACTGGAGAATTCAGCGAACGAAAACGTGGCTGAAGAATATCGAGAGCGACCTAAAGAATCAACGATTACCAGGTACCGAGGCTTGAGACGTCGCCAAAAACCGTCAAGAATGGAATCGAATCAGCGGCAGCAACAGCAACGTATCCGTTGAGAGGACGTCCCGCTCCGGCCACCAGCTACCGGATCAAAGAAGAAGAAGAATAAACGACATCCTTGTCGGCGCACTAGATAGTAGAACAGGTGGCCTACAATGGGGTTTGCTAGACCGCCTTAATGATCTCGACTACACGGATGATATTGTTTTTTGCTGGCCCCCAAACACCAGGACCTCAAAAACATGTAAAACAGTTTAGCAACAGAAAGAACAGAAAGTAGTCCAGCAGTCCAGAATAAAATCAAAGAAATGCGGATAAATGCAAACACACTTGAACGGACCGCGCTGAATAACCGTTGTTCAGATGCTGGACTGTAGATCAATAATTCACAAAAACAGAAAATTTACTTGTTTACAATGGCTTTATTTCAATTCATTAAATAGTTGCACTTTAACACAGAACTTTATTTTTTGGTTACAATTGGTTTAATTCATTTTCATTTACTTTATTATGTACACATCACATGTTAAAAATTCGTTTCACAAAAAAGAAGTTGTTCTCCGTTGACCGCCAATATGCAAGTGCCTTTCGCTCGTTGAAGCTGTTATCCCTGTTATCACTGCCATGATAACGGTTGGTCCAGTTGGTGTCAGGGTAGCCAGATTGAGTGCGAACATACTCCCGGCCGTCAAGCATCTGCTTGACTGATTGGCAACCTGTAGATCTTGTTTATTGGTCTTTTGTAGGTACCTTGACTCGTTTTTATGGTAACCACGCGAACTAGGTCGTCCTTTCCTGGGTGAATTTCGACGACTCTTCCTAAGGGCCAACGAGTTGGCGGCACGTTATCTTCCCCAATCAGGACAAGTTCTCCTTGTTTCGGTGAATTTTGTTCTCTTCTCCACTTCGGTCTGGGCTGCAATGAAGTCAAATATTCGTTCCTCCAACGCTTCCAAAACCCCTGCACCATGCACTGGATATGTTGCCACCTGCCTAAACGTGATATCTTCATCTCTGAGACGTCTCCTTCAGGTAGAAGTGTTAGCGGTTCTCCTACTAGGAAGTGTGATGGGGTCAATGCTTCGAAGTCGTCTGGATCTGCTGTTAATGGCCCATAAGGACGGGAATTCAAAATTGCCTCGATTTGGGTTAGAAGCGTTGCAAATTCTTCAAAGGACATGATGCTGTCCCCGACAACTCTGCGCAGGTGCCATTTGGTTGATTTCACTGCAGCCTCCCAGATGCCACCAAAATGGGGAGCTGCTGGTGGAATAAACTTCCATGCTATTCTGTTCTGCGACAGAAAGCTAGAGATTAGATCATTTTCATAAACAGACAAAGCGAGATGATGCATATCGGCTATTAATCTCTTTCCACAAACAAAATTAGTAGCATTGTCACAAAATATGTTAGCTGGGATACCGCGGCGAGCTACAAAGCGTCGAAGAGTGGCGACAAATGCTTCAGCCGTTACATTTGTCACAGCTTCTAGGTGAATTGCTCGTGTTGTTAAGCAGATGAAGACAGCAAAGTAACCCTTTACTGGTCGCACGCCTCTCCCTATCCTTGCACAGAGTTGAATAGGGCCTCCATAATCGATTCCAACATTGTAGAAGGGACGAGTCATCTTCATTCTTGCGTCTGGTAAATTAGCCATTAGCTGAGAGCTTCGAGTAGCTCGTTGGCGAAAGCAGGTGATGCATTGGAGATTGACCCGTTTCACTATGCTTCGAGCACCAAGAAGCCAAAATTTCTGCCTTATAATCGCGGTGAGCAGTGATGATCCAGGATGCAAGTGTATTTTATGTAGTTCGCAAACTAAAGCTTGGCTAATAGGATGATGATTCGGTAGTATGACTGGATGCTTGGTATTAAAATTGTATTTGGAATTTTTTAGTCTTCCACCGACTCTGATGACTTCGTTGGTGTCAAGGAAAGGACACAACGCTGCTAGAATGCTTCTTGAGGATATGCAATGGTTTTCCTTCAGATCTCTGACTTCGCTGGGAAAACAGGTTTGTTGAACTCTCTTTATGCAAACTAGTTCTGCCTGGTTAATTTCAGACGACGTTATTGCGTGTGATTTCATATTATTTCCCTGGCGCCTGACGCCTTTTATGAACCGTAGGCAATATGCTATAATTCTTAAAGTTTTTGAATATGATGAAACCTTTGTGAATAATTCAGTGAAATCTGTATCAATGTGTTGGTGGAGACTTATACTTAAGGGTGACTTTCGTAGTTCATTACTTGCGTTAGATGGCGTTGTCGAGGGTTCTTGAGACGGATAATTAATGGGTTCCTGTGACAACCATTTTGGTCCCGTCCACCATATGTGTAGGTCAATCACTTCAGCAGGCAAAATACCTCTTGAAGCTGGATCCGCTGGGTTTTGCTTTGAGGGTACATGGTTCCATTGGGTCCGAGGTATCAAATTCAATATTTCTGAAGTTCTGTTGGCCACGTACGTTTTCCATTTTCTCGGGACATCTGATAACCATGCTAATACCACTGTTGAGTCCGTCCATGCGAAGATTTCAGCATTTTTCAGTTGTAGAGAATGCAACACCTTTTTCATTAGTTGAGTGAGCAATACCGCACCACACAGTTCTAGGCGAGGTAAGGATACTTGCTTCAGGGGTGCAACTTTCGTTTTTGCAGCCATTAAACGCACTGATACCATTCCTTTGATGTTTACAGTTCTGCAATAGACAACTACTGCGTAGCTCAATTCTGACGCGTCACAGAAACCATGTAGTTGGATGCGTTCTTTGTACAGCAGGGTGCAGCGCGGGATTTGAATCTTGGTTATCAGGTGAAGTTGATCCTTAATGATTTTCCACTTCTGGACAATGTCATTTGGCAATTGATCATCCCAATCGTATTTGCACAGCCATAACCCTTGCAGGAGTATTTTTATTGAGATTGTGACTGGTGATAGCCAACCTAATGGGTCAAAGATTTTTGAAGACTCTGAGAGCACCTTTCTCTTGGTGTTATCTGGTTTGTCAGATAAGGTGACTTTAAACATAAAAACATCAAGTCTCGAATTCCATTGAATTCCGAGTACCTTGGAGGTGAAAGAATTTTCGTCAATGTTCATGAGATCTTCGTCTGATGCGGTCAGTTTGTCATCACGTGTGAATTCCGGTGAATTGGATAGCCATTTTGTTAAGTTAAATCCTCTGGCCGCTAGAATGTCCCTGATGTTACTTTTTAGCACTAGTGCTTCCGTTAAGGTGTCTGTGCTGCTTAGGAGGTCATCAACATAAAAGCTCGTTTTTATGACTGATGCTGCTTCGGGATATTGCTTTTCAAAATCCTCCGCTGATTGATGCAAAGCCCTAGTCGCTAAAAATGGTGCGGATGCCGTACCATAAGTTACCGTGGCTAATCGATAATGCTGCACGGGTAAATTGGTATTTTCTCGCCAAATAATTCGTTGGAAATCTCTTTGTTTTGGAGTAATTAAAACCTGTCTGTACATTTTTTCAACGTCTGCACAGAATGCTATCTTATGTTTGCAAAATCTCAACAGAATTGTAATAAGATCATTTTGAATTGTAGGGCCTACCATAAGTCTGTCGTTCAAAGATATTCCAGAGGATGATTTGCAGGATCCGTCAAAGACAACTCTGATCTTTGGGATTGGTGAATTTTTGAAGACTGCATGATGAGGAAGATAAAATATAGAGGAATGTTCTCTTTGTACTTCGGTTATTGGAATGACCTCCATATGGCCGAGCTTTTCATAATCACGCATAAATTGAATATATTGCTCCTTAAAATTTGGGTCTGACTGAAATTTCCTTTCCATACTGTGGAACCGTTTAATTGCATTACCCAGTGAATCGCCCAGATTTCCTACGTCTTCCTTGAATGGTAAGGATACTACATATCTGTCCTTAACTCTCTGTAAATTCTGTTTGAAATGCGATTCGCACGTTTCTTCTTCTAACGTAAACCTTTCGGACCTCACCTCAATCTCCTCCGTTTCCCAAAACTTTCTAAGGGTCCTGTCAAGATCTTCCAGCACATGCAGATGGCATGTATAGCCGTGAGAAACTGAGGGAGGGATTGTTCCTACTGCCACCCAACCAAACATTGTTTCTTGTGCAATTAGCTCGCCGGACTTGTCGTACAGTTTTCCCTCCTTCAGGACTTGGAAGACATAATCGGCCCCAACTATTATGTCAATTTCTGATGGTTTGTGAAAGTTGGGATCCGCCAACTGGACTTCTCGTAAGGAGTTGTTTTTAAGATGTTGTACGTTTGTGGAGGAAATAAATGAAGTTAATCTGTTCAGAATGTACGCTTGAAGTTTTAGTCCGTCGGTCTCCTTCCATCTAGCAAACAGTTGCAGGGGAATCCTTCCCCTTGTCATGCCTGCGTCTACTTCTTGCACACCGGTAATCATTATTCGCGCATTTTGTCTCGGGATATTCAAACGCTGAGCGCAAGATTCAGAAATTAGAGGAAGTTGCGAACCAGAATCTAGCAAGATGCGGCAGCATACGAATTTTCCCTGATTGTTTAATACCTTTACCATGGCTGTTGGTAATAAGGATATTTTCGGAGAGGTATTCAGATGAGGGAGCGAAGAAGTTTCTGTTGACATGGTGTTGATTGAAACAGAGTTGATTGAAGCAGAGTTGATTGAAGCAGAGTTCATTGAAGCAGAGTTGATTGAAGCAGAGTTGATTGAAGAATCAGGCACATTGTTACTTGATGGATGAAATGCTTTAGTTGAAGCTGTTAGGTATTGTTGATTTTGACTGTCGTGCAATAGTGGATGATGCTGCCCTTTGCATTTATTGCACTTCATTTTGGAGTTGCACACTCGGACAGAATGATTTGGACCTAGGCATTTGAAACACAGTGCTTTACTAACCACAAATTCCTTGCGCTTGGTTGGAGATTCACCTTTGAAAGTGTCGCATCGGAAGATTGGATGGTTTGATGCACACTTTGGACAAACGTTTTGCTGAGCGGTTGCAGCTACATACAATGATTTTACCGTTTGATTCGGTCGTTTAACAACAACACCGCAAGCTTCAAGCGCGTTACACCTTTTGTTGAGGAACGATATAAGATCATCAAAACTTGGGAAATCCCGAGCAGCAACTTCTTGTGACCAATGCTCTCTTGTTTCATTATCTAACTTCAAGGTTGCAAGATAAATTAACCAGGCATCTCGCTTTTCAGCGTCTGCACCTAAACCCTTTAGGCCCCGAATAACTTCGTCAAGTGTGTCGGTCAAACTACGTAAATTCCTTGCAGATGGTTGATGAAGAGCAGGTTGATCTATAAATGTTTTTATATAAGAGGTAGTAATAAGAAACTTTCTGTCAAAACGTTGTAAAAGTTTCTGCCAAGCTTCGTGATAGTTGCAATCAGTCACATTTAAATGACGTACGACAGATGCTGCACTTCCCGTCAAGAGACCTTTCAGATATTGGAATTTTTGAGCGTTTGATAAACTTTCATTATCATGAACTGATGATTGGTACAGGTCCTTAAAAGAAGGCCATTCTTTATAGTCTCCGGCAAATACAGGGATATGGATTTTTGGTAGACGAATGTTCATTAAGTGAGTCTGGGTCCTATCAAACAATGAATGATTTAAAGTGCAGTTTAAATTATTTTGTTCAGCGGCGGTATTTGATTGCTGAGTGTGCTGCACGGAATATCGTGATCGTAATGCGCGGCGCAAGAGACTCTTTGCTTCGAAGTACTTTTTTTCGAATTCTTCTATGTCCGAGATTTGGCCCTCCAGTAACATTAATTCATCTTCGATGGCTTGAAATTCGTACCATGCTTCTTCTAATTTGGATATTCGGAGGCTAATGGCTTCCTCCTCGGTTTGATCGTTAATGCTGTCAGCGAATGTCTTTATTCTAGTAATTGTACCTTTCACTCTTCCTCTTTTTTGAATTAAGACCGCCCTATCACTCATTTTAATTACTTAACAGACGCACTGCTATGATTGCACGGGATTATATGTAAGAACCAATTAAGAAATTAAAGGAAATGTGGCAAAAAGGTTCAAAGAAAATTTCGTACACACACAGCCGAAAACCGAAAGTTAATTATTATTATTGAAATCGACACCGTGAATAATTTTCTATATCTTTAAACAATGCAATAACTTCATGTGATCTATGCACAAAATAACATCTACCCAAATTTCATTAATAAATCGCACTTGATTTTCAAGGTGACCTTTAGTTCTGGAATTTCCACACTTGAAATCCCCTTTTTTATAATGTTTTCAGAATTAAATTTCTTCACTAAAATCGCACTTAATGTCTCCAGATATTTATCAACATTAATTTTATGGATTGCAAAAAATATTAATATATATTCAACTTAGAGATGCCCTTGCTACGATAAGTATTCCTTAATTATTATGATCACCGCACATTGTGATCATGTACTAAATTGTCGCAAGTTGTGAACCGTTACCACACAAGAATTTATTTTCGATTTCGATCACCGCACGTTGTGATTATAAATGACACCGTTATCACAAAGGAATTTATTGTAAAAGTTGTGAGATTTAATAATATAATAAAAATGTTGATCCAGGTGATACTTATCTGTCGGTTGAAGGTTATGCTTGATGATTATGTTGTATAATCCGGCTCGAAGGACCACTGTTCAGATGCTGGACTGTAGATCAATAATTCACAAAAACAGAAAATTTACTTGTTTACAATGGCTTTATTTCAATTCATTAAATAGTTGCACTTTAACACAGAACTTTATTTTTTGGTTACAATTGGTTTAATTCATTTTCATTTACTTTATTATGTACACATCACATGTTAAAAATTCGTTTCACAAAAAAGAAGTTGTTCTCCGTTGACCGCCAATATGCAAGTGCCTTTCGCTCGTTGAAGCTGTTATCCCTGTTATCACTGCCATGATAACGGTTGGTCCAGTTGGTGTCAGGGTAGCCAGATTGAGTGCGAACAACCGTGACGTGGAACTGGTAGAGAAATTCTGTTACCTTAGTAGCATTATTATTATTGCGGCTGTTTAACTCCAACGTTAAGGCAGTTCTTCTGTACGGTCGCGAAACCTGGAAAGTCACCCAATTCAACACAGGGCGTCTACAAATCTTCATCAACAGATGTCTGCGTCGTATCCTAAAAATCCGGTGGCAAGGTTGAATCTCAAATGAAGAACTATGGCGCCGTGCCAGCCAAGAAAGGATAGAAGACCAAATCAGGCGAAGAAAATAGAATTGGATTGGCCACACTTTTCGACGCGAAAACGAAAATCTAACCAAACAGGCCTTTGACTGGAATCCGCAAGGATCCCGTCGAGTCGGAAGACCTAGAACAACGTGGAGGGGATCCCTACTAGTAGAGGCCGCAACAACTGGTAGAGTCTGGTCAGAGCTGAGAGCTGCCGTGCAAAACAGGGTCTGCTGGAGGGCAACAGTTTTCGCCCTATGTCCCTGAGGAATTATAGGAGTATAAAGAAGAAAGAAAAAGTAGCTTCAAGATTGCAGTAGGTATTGGGGCAGTAGGTATTGGGGCAGTTGGGCATGGGAACCAGGGACGTGGCGTTGTGGTTACCTAATAAATAATGACATATGGATACCACAAGCTAGGCTCGTATGATTTAGTAGAGGTTTAGTAAAGCGTTCAGTTTGGACAAGTATGAGCGTTCAGTGTGGGCAAGCAAGTTAAAATTTACGCTGTATTGGGATGCTCCTATGAAAACTTAAGAAGGGCTTACTCGGCGCCAAGTTCTTTGATGAAACAATTCCAAGTTATTAAAATTTAATAACACTGGTGAATCGGCCTGGTTTACAAATTTGAAATGGTGTGGCTATTTATAGTACAATAGGCCTAAGTCGTGGCCGCGTTACTCCTTGGACCCAATGTTTTATTGAAAACCAAGAACAAGAAAGAAAACAGTCTTGTGTCAAGCATTCCTCTTTTTCGCACATACCCCAGTCCAGAAGAATAACTCGAATGTTAAACAATTACTACGTCCAAACATTAGGGTTGCCGTCATCTGCTGCTTGAGTATCCCTAGACCCCTTCACATCTCCTACCCTCTTCTACGTTGATGGGTTTGTGAGTTCGACTGCGAGAGGCTCAACTATTGCGCAGCACTGCTCTTCTTAGGGGTCGTCCATAAATTACGTGAGGCGTTTAGGGGAGGGAGGGGGTCGAGCCGAATCTCACCAAATCTAACGTGGGGGAGAGGGGGGTCTCGGCAAATATCACGTAATTTTTTTGTTTTAAAGAAACAGTGTAAAATACCGAGAAAACTGGATTAAATTAAGTAAAACATGTTTCTCCACTGAAGACCTCCATTCACTTACAGGCCGCCGGTAGGCAGTGGCCTGTCAGACCAGGTCGACCAGTTCGACTAAGCTTGATTCAGTCTAACTGAGGGATGATACTTCAGGTACCCGCCAGACAGGCCGTGGCATGCAGATGAAATCATGATTCTCTAGAGACACACAGGTGAAAACGACTGCTTAGCATAGCAGGTTATTAACTCAAGCGCAAAAATGTTCATGGCCTCAACGAAAGCTTCAAGGCGGCTCCAGCCTCACGCCGCGCCGTGAACACTCGCAAACAAGCGCGAACGCGAGTGTGGATGGTTTTCGCTTAGCTCGCGCCTTGCTTTCTGTTACGAGTGGATACAGCGTGAATTCTTCCCGTCAATTCACGGCTCGAGAGGAATAGAAGCTCAGATCTTTAGGCGCGAACTAACGATAAATCCGATTTTTGTCAGCTTTCTTGAGCTGTAGGTATTTTTGAATTTTTAGGCCATACAGTTGGCGGCCAGTGAGTGTATGGTAATACTTGGCCTCAAGGCTAAAGCTTTCAGGCCATGGCCTGCGGGCGAACTGTATGTAAATTGGGCCCTCGATTGTTTAGCCTCTAAAGGCTAGTCAAACGTGCGACTCGTCGAATGCTGCAGAGTACGAGCCAAGTAACACTGAACCGCGAAAAGGCCACTAGAATTTAGTGCTACAAGAAAGCACATACCGAATTTTAGCGTAATGAAATTAGTTGGGTGAGTGCTCACGTTTTGGTAGTTGTGTGTCCACCACAAGCGGAAAAGCGAGGAGGGCAAGCAGTCCGAATTATCAGTTATCTCAAATAAAATCTTGCACCCAAACCCCCTCCCCCCATTCACACAGATGAACTTTTTACACACCTTTACTAGATTTCACTACGGTTAGGTACACGGATTTTATACGCGAGGGCCTTTCCTGCAGTTCTACATTCAAACTCTGTGGTTACGGCCGTAATTTCGTATTTTTAATGTAAATACTATGGATTTTACAAAATTTGAAAAATCTCACGTGAGATTAGGGGGGGGGGGGGGTCGGGACAAATCTCACGATATCTCACCAAGGGGGGAGGGGGGGGGGGGGTCGAAAAATCTCAAAAATCACCTCACGTAATTTATGGACGACCCCTTATTAATTTTCGTCTTTTTGGTAGTGAGGGCTCATAGGCACGTCCAATGCTTGAGACATCAAGTAGTCTGAGTTTATTGGTTCAGTCCCAATGGTAAAATCCCCAGTTGATGAAGGAAACATAATTGGGTATACATGACCAGCGGTTTTAAAGTGACCTTCAAAACTATATCTAGTGATATTGTATGCATAGAAATTATGTCAACACGAAAGGACATAGAGCAACATTAATCACAAAAGTTGTCCTTTAAAACATTTCATTATAGAGACTTTCCTCGTTTCCACATTTTCGATTCAGCCTAGTCCTAGTTAACATTCGGTAAACACAAACTTCTCTGCCAAAATACTGCTGACAAATCACGTTCAGCCATTGAAGTGAATAATGAACATATCAGAAGTGAGCCGAATAGAGATTGGAAAGAAAATGACCAACGATGACGAGGGATTACAAGTCATTTTCGCCCGGAAAAAAAACAGTAGATGACGTTTTCGATCTATGACTAGGCACAAGGGGATACAATCAGTCATGGGTCCATATTGTGAAAGAAAGCACTCATATACTTGGGTCACCAATGACTAGGGGAATAACTTTCAATTAGTGAATTTAAATAATAATAGCCGGAGTGTAATTATCCTTCGTTCTGGCAGTAAGTAATACGTTTCAAACCTTTTTTACAATTTACAAATAAATCACGGGGAATGCAAATAGAGAGAAATGAAATATGGACCTTCCGTTCTCCCGACTCTTGGGGTCTTGCGATATATAAGACAAACCACCAGGAAAAACTCATTATGGTACCGCCTACGTGCACGGGAATATTTCTATTTGTCCGTTCATCCACCTTCCTCTGAGACAGGACCTAATTCCGCAACAAGTCGTTAAGTCCCTAAAGGGGGTACAATAATTACCTTTCTACCTTCGTTCTGTCCAACCCCACGGGAGAGTTGAGTTTCTTCGTGAAGTTCGTCTCTCGCCTTTTTATAAATAATTCAAGCTGACATGAATGAGTGAAATCCAGATGACTTTTGCTTTTTTACTCATTAACAAGCCGCAGATTAATAGGATTCCTTTGACCCGGCCGAGTCCCAGGACTTCATCGGGGAGGAATTTCATTTGAATAAGAACTGGCTAATTAACTTAGACCTGTGCAGTCGTTCCGGCTCGTCCTTGGCGCAATTTTTCTTCATTTGCCGGCCATAAAGACCCGAATCAAACATAATTAAGCCAAGGAAATGGAGCCGTGTAGCCGTTCTACATACCTTTTAATTGCGTGTCCAAAAGGCGAAGTGATATCCCTTGCGGCTGCCGAATAATTGCCCTGTACGCCCGCCGGCAGTCCAGAACTGCCGCCTCTGCACGGGCAAGGCCCAGGACTGTCTTATCCTGTCGCTGATTTTTGTTTTTCTATCTTTCCCGGAATTTGCGGTATTTTGGGCCTCGGTGGAGGCCGTTTCTCTTGCGGCTTAAGTGGCGAAAGCTGAAAAATCTTAATCATTCCCAGGCAGTTTGTTAGGCGGTAATTTATGGCCCAACGTTTTTCACGAAAACAGACGTTAATGGCACTTCAATTCGAGTTTATTTTTCTTTTATCTTGCCGACCTTGGGGGTGGGCGAAGTAACAACTGGTCCCTAGGCGCGCGTTCGAGGGTCCTTCCTCCTTTTCGGCACCAGAGCCCTGGAGCACTTTGCGAGGCTTTCAAGATGTTCTGCTTTGGTTAGGGTTTCATGGTTAATAATTTCAGGAAGAATATCACGAATTTACTGCACAGCAGCATAACACACGTCAAGCCTCTGGCAAATAAAACGAAAATCCTTAAGCTGTGGCAATTTTAGCGTGCCATAAACGTAAAGTCCTTGGGCGGAATAATTGATGTTAACACTAACGGGCCATCGCCTGTGCTGTTCTAGGTAAAATATTTACTGCAAATGTTTAAACATTTCACGGAAATGGCTACTTCCTCCTACAACTGGTCTAGAGATAAACTAAAGCCAGCCAAGGGTGGTTGGGGATGTTTTTAAAATAAAATTTAAGCATAAGGCATGTGTGATTTCCCGCCATATTTATGCGGTAAACAAGGGCTTAGCGGATGTCGTCCTTTAGAATGGCATACCGACAGTCACTGGCATTATGTGTCACGTAATGTCGAGTTGTCAACAAAATTGGTCGTAAAAGTTGCTGGTGGTGGGGGTGCCAGAGGACTGAGGGATGAGTTGGGAGGATGCTGCGGAAGAAATTGATCGATTTGTGGATGTATATCGTGGCATCTTGCTAGAGGAAGTCTACAGGAAAAGATATTGAATCTGAATTTTTGGAAAGTTTGTGAATTAATAAAAAATAGACAAGAAATAACTTCGAAATAACAATAAAACTTTTATGTTATTTTTTTTTTAAATATGCAAAGTTTTATCAAAGATATTCTGGGCGCCTAGTATATTACTTCATCTGACGGATGTCAGTTTTGTAAACAGAGTTAGTTCCCACAATTTACTCATTTGCAATCGCGTTACACTCACGGACCCCTTCAAGCCCTCCAGTCGTCTCCACGTGTTGCTAGTTTTCTCAAATTGCTTATACCAAGTTTTCGTATACGTCTATACTAGAATGCGTGGACTATCCACGCTGGTGTTCAGATAAATGCTGTCCCTAGGCACTTAAACACACCCTCAAATTAAATTTAACAGCTGTTATCTAGATAAATAAAAAAAAGTGTAACCCTAGGTGCGTTTCATTTTCATTAGAGTGCTTACGCTGGCCACTGTTGCCAGATTGGGGTTTTTTTTCCCCAAATTGGGGAAAAAAATACGCCCGTGCGAAAAATTGGGGAAACAAATTTAATGGGGAAAACTTTGGGGAAAAATTGAGTCAGAGATGTTTAAAGATAAAAAATGCAATTATTTGCATAAAGACACCCGACTTTCTCAAATTTTTAATACAAAATTGATTCTGAAGCTTGGAATGTTTTGGATTTGTAAGTTATTTTATATTTTTAATTGAAGCAATGTTCGTAAATGCAAATTGATGAACAGATAATTATTTTAAATAAGATTAATAGTGTTATAAACTGACAAAGATTGCCGTAATTATATAAATTATAATATTACGAGCTTTTCCCTCAATTATTTAACATAGTTATGAATTCACGTGTTAAATTTAATTTCGTTCAATGATAAACATTTTTAACGAGAGTTATTTGCAACTTGTTATCTTTTTGTGTATATTTATAAATACCTAAACTATTTTTTGATATAAAATATTTTTTTTTTTTTTTTTTTTTTTTATATGAAAAAACCAAGCTTAGGTGTAACCCTTTGTACTACCAGTCCGTCATGTATTATGTATTATGAATTATGTATTTCATTTGTAGTACCTATATAATTAAATAAAACAATGTTTAAGCTAAAATTGATTTAAACGAATTTATAATAATATTTATTTTAATTTATAATTGGAGTCTTATTTAAAAATGGGGAAAATTTCTTGGAAAGGTATTATTTTGGGGAATTTTCATACAAAGTTTGGGGAAATCACTTTCAGTGGGTCCGGCAACACTGGCTGGCGTAGTTCGGCGCACATTAGTGTAGACGCCGGCGTAAGTACTCCAACGAAAATCAAACGCACCTATTCTCTCAGTTCGTACTTAACTAGCAAATAAAAGTGTCATCAACTTCCGGAAAAGCAGTGCATTTGAGAGACACAAGTAAGTTCTTTACTCCGTCCCAAGAAAAAATAAAAGATGGCCTTACAACGGGCGAATACTGGCCGCTTGGCTTTTTAAAGGGCATATGATGGTCTTAGAGTTTTTAACAATTTTTAAAGGGAGTACATACTAGTGCACGACGGCAAAATTTGTCCACCAGATTTAAATAGCCGAGTACTGATCTGTATACACGGGCATACGATGGCAAATTTGAGCAAAAGAATCTGCACCTGGCATACCCAACCTGGCATAAAAAAGGAAGCAGATGGACCCACAAAATAACGTGAACTCTACAAGCGACCCGAGCAAACGTCACGAAAAGGTGGTATCCCGCCAGAATTTTTCAAAGCCGACTCAAGCCTCATAGCAGATGTGCTTCAGCCAATCCTAGAAATAGCATGGAACACCTGTACTTTTCCGGAGGATTGGACGGAAGGTATCATAGTCAAAATTCCAAAAAAAGGGGACCTAACAATATGTGGCATTTGGAGAGGTATCTGTTTATTATCTACTGTGGGTAAAATCGTGTCCCACATTATATTATCAAGGATAAAAGAGGCAGAGGCGAAAGCTTAGAAGGCAGCAGGCCGGATTCAGGAAAGGCCGCTCATGTATAGATCATATACACCTTGACAATCATAGTGGAGCAGTCTACTGAATTGCGATCTCCCATGTACCTTTCTTTCGTAGGCTATGAGAAAGAATTTGACTCGGTCAATAGGAGCTTTATATGGCAAGCACTGCGGCAACTGTCTGGGTCTTATTCCTTTTTTTCAAGCTGCAGAATGGAACCTGTGCTTGCAAAACAAGAATGTGATGTTTGCGTTGCTCCTCCCTTGCCTGAGAAAATGTGGCCCAACACCATCACCGACATTTTGGTTTTCACCTCTACCCAGGTTTAGGGGCTGATGCGTCCCCCAAAGCCCTCTCGTCCGTTAAGGCTACTTGCAGGTGATCTGGCCATTCTGGGCCCGGCTGTGATCAACCTGCCGCTGCTGCACTCGTTACAGCAGGCTTCTTCTTCGAGGGACCCTTTAGCGTTTAAGCATCTCGCTCGGTCTTCTCTTTAGGAGAAGATCGAGGTCTTTTCTGTACCTCCCGCGACTCGGGATTATTGGCTTGGTTTAGTGCCAGTCGTGTGTTGTTATTCTCAACAATCGACTGGAACTTAATTTTTTCAGACTGATCTCGCCCATCAACCTCTCATTCTTAGCAATCTTGTCAAGGATAAACAGGGCTTGCACTCACCGAATTGGTCATTATCGCAATTACCGTCTCCCAGCTGAAGATGAGTAGCTTTTCCTCTCGCTTTTCCTCCGCACTAGAGGCAAGCAATTTTTTTGTCCATCAAGATCCCATGAACAATGTGGAAGTGAGTCCATCCTGCCAGAGCCATTTACCAGAATAAGGCACTTATATACAGTCCACTCCAAGGCACTTACAAGGGGAAAGAGGAAACGGAAGAAGGAAGAGTGGGGTGTTCCTAGATTTATCTGGCCTCTTCGCAACTAGCCTGCTCGGCGTGTGCGTCCCTACCGATGGCTTGCTAGTTCTCCAGCTTACCACCGCCGACATTGGCTAATGTTATCTCGAGGCATGCAAACCCCACCACCACGGCAAAATGTAGGTACCCGATGAGGTATAGGTACAGCTCAGTACTCGACCATTCATATCTTTTGGACAAATTGGCCGTCGTGGACTGTCGTTAAAAATAGTTAAAAACTCAACGGCCATCATATGCCCCTTAAAAAGCCAACCGACCGGTGTTCGCCCATTGAAAACCCAACTATTATTTTTTTCACTCGGGACATTACTTATTAAGAATCCAAAAAAAAAAAACGCGAATAGCTCAGCGGATGTTTTCCTTAAGTGCGTGAAGGATAGTTAGAGTAACAATAGTTCTTAACATTTCCTCATACAAAACTCCATCGGGGTTGGCAGCTGTCGAAAAAATACACACTTCAAAAATAAACCAAAGGAAAAACAGAAAATACAAATCCTGTAAGAAAATTAAACAGAAAAGGACCATGAGTCCCCAGAAGCAGATGGCGAGACTCACTGATGGAAGACATCAATAAGACAAGGAAATGGACATCACATTTCGAGTAGTAGTACGAGTAGAGATGGTTTACGAGATACCTCGAGACGGAGTTCTACTCTTATCTGCCCCGAATGACCTTGAAATAAAAAGATATAAATTCCTGCAGCCATTTCCATCCATTAATCATGGCTAAAAACTTTTCACGACAAAAGCGCTTTCCATTTAACTTGACTTTTAATATATTCGTCTGAGATATAAAAAAGCACACTTTGTTACCTTGCAGCTATTGTACAGCCTGCAGAGAGGGCAATTGGAGAGAATAAATACATTAGCTGTTGTGTCTTGATCTCTTGGGACTCATGAAATTCATGCTTTAAATAGAATTGAAAATTTAATATAACAAAGACGCACAAGTACTTAACAAATGCGTTATACAAAATTTAAATTTCCACCTTGATGTAAGAAGTTTTAATAAAGATAAAAATAAAAATAAAAGGGATGTGAAAAATAATGAAATTTGGCCTATAAAGATTAATCACAATTTGACAACAAAATTCGTGAACATGGTCTGGCCTGGTGGTTATTAACTTCTCTGATAAGCTAATATCGCTCATCTCTCATACGTGCCAGCGTAAGCGTGAAAAGAGAAATATGTATGTACCAATTTCCCACCTTCTTGCCGTAACCATTAATCTCAGCAAGGCAATATTTCACTTTTCTCTTTTTTTGTTTTACCTACGTGTCAATTTATTTATTTTTTTTAAATTCTATAAAGTAGAAGAGACTCATTTAGTAGCGATGCATATCGGTAGTGCGGCTTTTTGTTCGTTTTAATATGTTTAACTGAAATTCATTCAAATTCACATAAAGCTAAACCACATCCAAATTACTCTGTTCTTAACTTCTACGTTTAAATAAATCCTCCTCTACTATACTTCAATAAACACCCTAACATCTAGTACGCCCTGCTATGACTCCTCGGAGGTAATCAGATGCTTCAGGGTAATTAGATGTGAAGGAAGACCAGGCCTCAAGGGACTTCCTAGGCTAATGCATCACTGAGATCTGCGACGCATGCGAAACCATGAGTCTCAAGCTAGTCCAAGCTGATGATATCCCGAGGAAACCTGAAGCTCGCATCTGGTTGCCTAAAGTAAATCTAGAACCTGGAGAGATTATCTAGTGTCTCCAGGCATAAAATCCGGCGGTTCTTATGGATTACAGGGTGGTTATCAAAACTGAGGAACCGGTTAAGAATAACATTTAATTCTTTCCCCTCATCCAACGAGACATTGGAGAAGTATGGAAGAGGGCAAGGTTTGAAAATTTTCAAATGTGGAGGAACTGGCGGAGGCTTCGGGTTGGGAGGACTCCAAAATATCCACAAACAACCTAGAGGAGGAAAATCTGGATGTCGCCTTAATACAAGGTCCCTGGATACGAGGACGGAACGTAAAGGGGATCTCGGGCAGGCAATACAACACCGTCTACAACCATTTGGATCATGCTAAGTCTAGATCGCAGGCCGACTCTATAGAGCTATGAACACAAATGAGGTCGAATCATTTGGGAGCGAATAGAGACACTCCTGGAAGGAGATTTCCGCTATTATTACAAAGGAAAAGGCCCTCTGGACGATCAATAGCTGCTCTCCTGTAAGTACTACCAGTCATTCTACAGAAAATACCTGAGGTCCTGACATCCTACTTGCTCAAGTCATCGATTCCCACTTCTGCCAATCGGTTGATGTGACTTTACTGTCACCAGATCAACACCTTTATATAGTGTGGTAGATCCACCGAGACAGTTCTGCACGAGGTGGTGGGAGCTATCGGAAAGACCCGGTATTACAAACAATATACTCGTTCAGCCTTCTAGGATATATAAGGCGCCTTTAACAACGTACGTACTGAATCGATTCGAGGAGCTCTCTTGGACCCAAACTTAGAAGCAAACCTCAGGCGTTGGCTAGCAGCTTTGTTGAGCTCGAGAATAAGCCAAGCGGATTTTGGAACCGAGACGGAAATCAAATACGCCAACGGAGGTACACCACAAGGAGGCGTCATCTCCCCTTTGATGTGGTTAGTAACGATGAACAGCGTACTACAAAAACTAGGAAAAAGCGAAGCTAAAGTAGTAGCATATGCAGATGACCTAATGATAAAGGTGTCCGCAATGTTTCCAACAGTAGAATGATGCCTAAATAAAATTGGCAGCTGGGCAGCAGGCTATGGTCTGGCAGTCAATCCAGGAAAAACTTATTTGCTGCTATTCACAGGAAAACGAAAATTCACTCTTCGACTCCCCCAAGCTGGAGGGGCACATTTTCACTGTTGAGCTTCCTAAATTCCACAGGATGGCTTTAGGCATCCGTCACACGTCCAAACAACCACAAAACATAAGGCACTGGAGGCAGCGCTACCTACCTACCTACCTACTAAGCTGTATACACGGGCATGCGACGGCAAATTTGACCCAATAAAGAATATGGCCTTATAGGCGGGCATATGATGGCCAAGTGTAAACTGTTTTCGTTATGTACAACCAACCTTTGGATTATCACAAATTTTTTTTAAACTGTATGCCCATCGGTGAGTGTGTGTGGTGTAACAACCTTCTGATGCCCGGCACATGGCCCTGGATTATATTTCATTCACGGCCGTTGTTCGCCCGTTGTAAGACCATCTTGTATTTTTGCTCGGGGTGTCTCTATAGAATAGACGATAGACCTGCAGTCCGTACGTTTTTTTTATCTGGTCCAGGCATTTTTCAAGGTGCAAATCTCCCACATTAAAGGACTACTGTATTTAAAGCATTAGCAAATGTAGGATGCATAGATAGCAGCTTGAACCCTTCTAATTGAAAGAGAAACTAGCATCTTTGGAGTATATGATCATTCTATCCCAAATCGAATATGTCTTCATACCATAGCATATTCGTAGTTACACCTAGGATGCTAAGCGATGGATCAGTCGTAAAATTCACTATGTCAATTGAGACAGAAGAAAGGTCGGTGTAGTTTTTTAGAAATAAGTTAGTACGTACTTCGTTTTCGAAGCGTTGAATTCGGAAATTTTTCTTATGGCACCAAGCAGGGAGTAGTTCGATGTCTTTATTAATAGAGATGGCCACGAACTCACAGCCAAAGGGACAACGTCTGAAACGTCTTGTATTCTTTTATCGAAGCCATGCAAGCAACGCAGAGTGATTGTGAACAGATCGCTTATGAAGGTCGTTAGCACACAGTTAGGGCATCAGAATTGACTCCCGGCAGATGTGGTGTGATGTTTAAAATCTACGTCAACCATTAATACGAGGCGATACCAATAGCTTTGGATTTAGTCAACAGAGCGGGGTGCTACTTTCTGGTAAAATCCTTGGAAATATTTAGAGCAATCGTCTGGTTTGGCCATGAGTAATTTGGTTGAGGGGTCTGTCACACAAGGTGAGCCCCAGTATATTTTTGGGTCTAAATACAAATGGTTTGCGTAGGAGTTTAAACAAAGCTAAGGCACATTTTTTAAAGAAACTAGGGGGCCAGCATTAGCCTGGATTAGCCAGGATTACACCATCGCGAATTCTCTACTCTGTGCAGTGTTGGATAAACTAAAGCACGATGCAAAATGATATGCTAATAAACCGTCCTTGGATTTGTTTTCTGGCATCACGTCGTCCTCGTTGACAGAATGATGGATTGTACCATTCTACTTCAAAGCAATCTCATCATTTACTAACCCAAAGACTATACATACATTGCATAGAGAAGGCTCCTTTCATAATCCTTCTTGCGAAAATAACCTTTAACATAAAATAATCCTCACCAAAATAACTCCAAATCCATTTTGCAACAAATTTAAAAGAATCCCTCTTAAAGTTGGGGCATTAAGGATGAAGCCACTCTGGCAATCGACTCACTTCTGACAAATATTACAAGATATCCTTTCTAAGTTGATTTTCTTCGTGACTTAATTCGATCATTACGTGAGATGCTCCAAGGACGACGACGATGAACAAGGAACATGTGAGATTTCCCTTAATTACTTACTTTTCTATTGTGTAACCGCAAGGATTCCACGTACGCTGTTAGACGTACAAATGATCCTGAATTTGCTGTGTTAAATACTTCTGTCTGTTGGCATTTAATGACATTGATGATGTTAAGTGGTTTTGATATATCCTGTCGGGCTCGTACGGATTACCATCTTGAGTTTCTGTTGCTTTATTAAATTTATTTAAAATGCTCGGCGTGCATAGACTGTAGGAATTGTGGTAGATTTGAATTTAATTAGAAATTGTGTGCGAAGTTGTTGGCGAGGATTATCAGGATGCAGATGGTGTAAGATGTTGTTAATTGTTAAAATTATAGAAAAGGGGATATGTAAAATGTTTGGGGAATTTTAAATACAGTCAGAGAGTATTTATGTATAAAAAGAGGTAACTAGATACCTATATCAACTCTAAGATCACCTGTATAGAGCAGGTAGGCGGTAGTTTCATTCAAACCGCAGATTGAGAAACAATTGGCGCGGAAGTGGTTTTTTTGTAGCCGCACTCGTGAACTTTTTTGTAAGAAAGGTAGTGAGCTAGGAACGATTTTGGATGGATCTACTGTTTTGAGCTTTAAGCCGGGATCCCAACGCACCCTACCGCTAAGCCCTTAAAGAGAGAAACCTAATCAGAGTCGGGCAGCCTGTCTTACCTTCCTGTTCCTCTAAGCTAAACAATTGCCCAATGTTCCGTAATTGTTGCTACGATTCTGGTGATGTCCTTACGAGGCAACCCCAAGAGGTCACGCTCTCTCTCTGATTGCTACCACAAGGTCATGTCTTCAGGTACTGAGAGATAGTGCGTTTCCCTCGAAGTTCCTGTGACCCGGTACCGGTACTAACAGAAGAGTGACCCAGTACCTCCCGTTCAGAAAAGCGAGCTCCTTCTGGCAGTTTTCCACCAGCTTGGACTTTATACAGGCCGAGACTAATGCCTTGATGGCCGCGGACAACTTACAGTTTTGACTTATGCTAAAATGATGACTCGTGTATCATCTAAGGGCACACACAAGAAGGATGTTAGTAGATACTTTTTGTGTAAGGCCACATTGCCTAGTAGTATGGCTAGAGGGTTCTTTCGCCACCCCTTTGTCCGGCAGCAGCCGGGAGTATGTGGTGCGGGGTTTGCATCCGTGATTTGCTGAGAGCTTTTGCTGCCTGGCAGTAAGGGTTTTTGTCCATGATGCCTCCTTGCCTCGAAGCTCTTTGCATAGTACGGGGCACTCAAGCTCTTTGCTTAGTACCGGGTACCTTCAGAGGTCACACATTGTATACCTTCACGTACCAACAATTACATACTTTCAGGGTTTAGGTGCGTTGAGATGGGCGTTTATTGCTATGCAATGGGTTTAAGTGATTGTGAGCTTTTTGGGGCGGAGGTGTGCAATGGTTCTCAAGCGGAGTTTCCACTTAGCTGGATACCAGCGCTGCCTGCATCTTCTGCTAACTCCCTCGACATTACCTGCATAGTGGTCAACGCTACCAGGAGCTGGTTCATCAGTAAAACCAGCGTTTTAAGAGCCATCTCATGTTCGAACTTATTCATCAAGATAAATACTAGCTTATATTGTGTTAGATTAGGGGATGAATGATTTGATTTCGGTATGACTCATTGGCTGTTGTGAAATCTTAGCAATTTTGCCTGTCGCACAATATTTGGCTGTATTTTGGATATTCGATATAAACTTTTTACTGATGATTGGTTGTTTCCAAGATTTTGGAGAAAATATAAGTTTTGGCTGTTAGCCGGTAGTTAAAAGTGTTAGTGGAGGTCCCTGAGCTGAGCAGGCCCGCAAGAGCAGCCAGGTAACAGTGTGATCCTGTTATGTCAATTTTGAAACCTATCTAAGGCATATAAGGATGAGTAATTTGTAAGTTGAGATTTTAATGAGAAGCATAAGACAATGGAAATTTTTATTATCATAACCCCCATAATACACTGAAACCTGACCATTATTAATTCTCATTTAAAAAAAATGGGTTCAACCATTTTCTAATTACTAATCAAGCAATCTACTTCAGAGTTAAACACCCCAACCTGCACACACTTAACATCCCCTTAATTAGATCCGAGCTTAAAAAATAAATTGAATGTGCAAAAATTATCAAAAAAACTCGAAAAATTAAAATATTCAGAGCTGAGTGTAAAACAAAATTGAATGCGCTAATTTTATGGTTTTTGCATACCTACCCATTTTAATTACGAATTTCAATTAGCGAAGTACCTGCTGAGGGGAACGTCCACTGTTATGTGTGCTTTCAGAGAGTAATTTTGGGGTCTTTGGAATCTTTAGGGTTATTTTGGTTTACATTTTTTTTTTGTCTAAAATAAAGTTAAATTAAGGTGACCAAAGGTGATTGAATGGCAGAGAATAAAACTGGTGAAGCCAATATAATTAGTATAAAAAGTAGATAGTTAGTATAAAAGTAGATAGATAGTAAAAGATAATTGCTAAAATTTACTTTGTTGTTGAATTTTAGGCATTTGGTGTGACAAGGGAAATTAATTTACAAAGAGAAAAGATTTATATCTTTACTAGCTGGGACCCGGTACGCTTCGCTGCACCCATAAGCCAATAGTAGTCAAAAAACACCATCCATTGACTTGGTATTTTTCGAGATATGAATTTTACACAGTGCCTCAAAGAACGGGTACATGGGTCTTGAGACGGCCACCATGGATCTAACGGTATATTATATCTTATCATACCCTTTCATTTGATACCCATGACCCATGTCGAGGGGTTGTGAAGAAAGTTCTAATCCGCCCTCTTGAGACGGCCGCCATGGATCTAACGGTATAATGAGTATACTATATTGCTTATTGTATTTCAGTTTCGTTTCAATACCATCATTGTCTACCTATTGTTTCTGAAATTGTCATTAAATGGAATCATTAAATTTAATGAAAATTTAACATTTACGAAGCTGTCAAACAATAGGTCGATCATGAAGTTATTGAAACTAAACTGAAGTGAAAATTCCCAAAATTAAGAATTATTTAGATTTTTCAGCTGTTCCTTTTGGTTGAGGGTATAAAAAATAGTCTGCGACTTATTTTCAGACCTGCAAACAAAAAATTTCATAAAAATCGGTCAACCCGTTTCGGAGGAATTCGATAATAAACATTGTGACACGAGATTTTTATATGTATATTTAAACTTAAAATCCCACCTATCTAAGATTTCAAAAGTGCTGGTCCCACCCTACCAAATTCCAGAGTTAAGATTCGTCAAAATCAAAATTTTGGTGTTTCCATGTGAAACGTCTTGCCTTGGGTGTAAAACTAACTAGTACTTATGCCGTGAGCAAAAATTAAATACCATCATGCGGTAATGTCTAACCAGAAATAAGTAAAGTTAAATTAAGTTGCGATGAGTAACGAGTTGGTTTATGAGTTGCGTTAAGAGTTGAGCTAATAGCAAAGTTACGAGCTGAACAACGAGTCGAGCTGTTGAGGGTTGAGCTTAGACAAGTCGAGTTGACCTAACTTAAGTTAAGAGAATGTGAGAGTTGAGTTAAGGCTGAGCTTAAATAAGTATAGTTGAATTAAAAGTTGGTTTAAGAGTTACTCAAACATTTGGGTTAAGAATTGTCTTTGAGTTAACAGTAGATTCCAACGTTGAGTTGAGTTAAGGATAGTTCATATAGTATAGGTAGTTCATAGTTGAGTTCAGTGGAGTTCAGTCAGAATTGAATGAACAGTTTGGTTGAGTTAAATTGAGTTAAGTGTTGAGTCAAGTAAAATAGTAAAATTTCAACGGGAAACTGTTAGAGCTTCGGGAGTTGCGATATATCAAACCAAAAATATACTCCGAACCACTAGGCTAAATGTAGAACTTACAAAATGCAGGTGAACCTAATGTTACTAAAGCAGCTATTGACCCTAATCCTAGCTGGTGCCGGGTAATTGTACACGAAGTGCAAAATAGTTAGGGCCTACTCTGCACCAACCGATTTATGCGATAATTGTGCAATTATGACAATAAGAAGCGATGTCACCAGACTAAAAAGGAAACTAGTTGTGTAGAGTACACCCACCATCTTCGGTAGTGGGTGCGAGGGGTCTTCAAACAATGGGATGAGCCTTGTGGACCAACTTAATGTTGCGGGTATAAGATAGTTTTGGAGGTAGGTAGCAGAACGTTTATTGCAATAGAAAAATTACCACGACAGAAGCTTTAAAATATGGTCTGCTACCATCCCGAAAAATCAAGGTTCCAGTCCAATCGGAGGTATGCTCTTTCGTTTTTGAATTTCTTTCACCTAGATAACTTTCCTCCTTTCTAGTCCTTCCTCTTCACAAAAAAATTGTCTGCCCCTTGTCCTCTCCTGACATCATTCGATCAATATTCTGACATGGTAGTATTCCCTCTTAACTAACTTTGGAGGCTAGGGTTTACTGTCTTCACTGAACGTCGACAGTATAAAGAGACCTCACTTCTGACCGCTAGTCTTTTCCATAAAGCCGGCTCTACACGATGCTATGAACACCTTCCAACGTTAGACGCTTGATGGTAGGACACATCGTGTGGCCGATGCTCGAATTACGAGTGTCCAACGTCAAGCGTCCAACGTTGGTGTTTGGATACGTATTGTTGTCGGTATTCAATCAAACGATGGACGCCAACATTCGCATGCATGTTTTTTTTATGTTGTGATAGACTAGAGGCTTAGGAAAAGCCGCTTTGTACTGTTTGACAATCTATTTTTTTTTTTCTTATAGAATGTCGAACAGCAGCTCTAGCCGGAAGATAGATAGTAGAAAGAGAGTAAGAAGTAGGCTTGAGAAATATCTGCGCCAAATCACCAATTCTATGTAGGCACACAAGAAGGTCGCATCGTTTTGGTCTAAAACCATACTTGTTTGGTTGGTTTTAAGATATTTTATAAACTTAAGGATTATTGCTCTAGCAACTGACAACTACAATTCAAATTCGAAACCACCGGAAGGATTGCAGATCGACCGGCATGGAAGAGCAACTTCATCGTCTAAAGTTTTTTAAATTGCGTTTTTTGTCGAGAAAATATTTCCACATACTAGGTTTACAATAAGGTCTGCAAAGAAAACTGCGTTAATCTTTTCGTTCAACAAGTTCAATTGAATTTAAAACAAAAACAACACCTCTGCAGTAACCTTTACCTTCTTCTCATGTTATATAAAGACCAAGGTCACAAACCACTTATATTTCCTACAATCCCCACATTTTGCGCCAACAACATAAAATAAAAATCTATTTTTCATACGCAAATACATCTTCCTACTTCCCAACCGAATTGATATTCAAATCCTGGCGTTTTCCGATCCTTTATTCTGCTCTCCCATCGGGGAATCCGTCACATTTTTACCATTACTCAGGATTGGCTTTAAAAAAGACTGCCACTCACACTCCCAACATCCTGGGGAAAAACAAACAGGACGAAGTGAATTAAGTGAACTCCCAGTTTAAGTTGTTTTATTAATAAAAATAAAACCACGCGAAAATCCTGCGAATCCTGACAAATATTCAAAATTTTCGTATACCTAAGTTGATTTTGGTTCTACGTGACTTAATTCGATCATTACGTGAGAGATTCAAAGGACGAAAAAGGAGGATTTAAGATTTTGCTTAATTATTTACCTCTCTCTGTGTGAGTGTTTGAAGGGGAATCGTAATCGCAAGGATATTCCACGTACATGAAATGTTCGGAAGGTATGATGTATAAAGGTCCTGAATTTGTGATGTTAAGGACTTGTCTCTGTTGGCATCTAATGACAGTGATGACGTCATGCGGTTCTGACATATCCTGCCGTATTCGGAAGTGTTATCCTTGACTTCTGCTCCCGGAATTGAACTATTTAAAATTTACAACATGAGCCATGACGCCGGGGAATTCGTGTTTAATTAGAAATGATGTGGCAAATTGTTTGCCTGATTGTGCGGGGGGGATATTGTGGGAGTGCGTAAATACTCCGAATTCTTGAACAATTTTTGTATTCAAATAGTTTTGACTTGAAGTTTGATTTTAAAATTTCTCAATAAATTTGTGAATGTTTGAAATAGTTTGTAGTTAAGCACTTTCCAGAAAATCTTGGGTTTGAACGAAAATTTTAGAGTTGAATTGTTTTATTGATTTTACAAAATTTCTTGGAAACCATTATCGTAATTTACATGAAAGTAAAGGAAACTTTTGCTTGGTTTAGGTGGTCCTGGAATTAATTTCATTGTTCCCAAATGATTTTCAAACCACTTACTTTGTGAAATCGAACTATTTTCTGGTAATTGAACGTTATGGAGTTAGGGGTCGTCCATAAATTACGTGAGGTGATTTTTGCGATTTTTTGATCCCCCTCCCCCCTTGGTGAGATTTCGTGAGATTTGGCTCGACCCCCTCCCCTCCCCCCTAATCACACGTGAGTTTCTTCAGATTTAAAAAAATCTCTATTATTTAAATAAAAATACGTATTCACGGTCGTAACCGCTAGCGTTAATTATAGATAACCAATAATTCGAACTCCTAATTGCCCTTCCTCTATTCCACTCGCCTTCCCCGCTTATAGTGGACACACAACTACCAAATCGTGAGCGCACTCATAATCAACAAGAATTTCATTACACTAAATTTCGACGAGAGTCCGTCTTGTAGTTATATATTCTAATGGCCTTTTCGCGGGTCGGCATCGTCGAGTCGTGCGTTTGCCTGGCCGGTGGCGGCTACACAAAAGACTACTATGCTACTTTTGGCGTTCGCATATAACTTTTTTGTGTAGGATTTAGCCATATCAACCTTTCACGCACAGGTCGACAGCAGGCCGTGGCCTAAAAGTTTTCACTACACCCCCCGGCCGCCAGCTGGATGGGGCCTGCAGTCCAAGAAAACTGAAAAAATCTTTATATGAGTGGATAGTTGTCATCAGATTGCTTCAATCGACCACTTCATACAAAAATTTTTGAAACACTTGTATGAAGAAGTCGACGAAACAATTTACGAGCTACCACCGCAGAACTTCTATTCAGTCTCAACCCACGAATTTACCGCACGAATTCCCGCCGTATCCAGTCGGACCTGAAAGCAAGACGCGAAAACCATTAACACTTGCATTCACGCTTGTTCGTGGGTGTTCACGGCGTGAGTCTGAAGCCGCCTAAGGCAAAAATATATTAGCGAAAAGGCGGTGACGGCGGCTGTCTGCGAGAGAATTTCCCATACATTTTATTTTGTCAGCAAATATGGTGGTCCGTGTATTTTAAAGGTTTTTCCAGTCACCAATCTGTTTGTGCCTTTAAAGTTGACGCCATGCACTTGTATTAATAACCTGCTAGCATGCTAAACTGTCGTTTTCGCCTGTGAGTCTGGAATCATGAGGTTACCTGCACACCATGACCTGTCTGGAGGATACCTGAAGTCCACATTCCCCAGTCAGACTGAGTATTATATTGCCTTCATCGGGCCATGCCTGCAAACCTGTCCTGGCGGCAGCCTGTAAGTGAATGCGGGTCGTTAGTGGAGAAACATGTTTTACTTAATTTAACCCAGTTTTCTAGCAATTTTACACTGTTTCTTGAGGGAAAATAATTTACGTGATATTTGCCGCAACCCCCCTCCCCCCACGTGATATTTGGTGAGATTCGGCTCGACCCCCTCCCTCCCCTAAACGCCTCACGTAATTAATGGACGACCCCTTATATGAATATTTCGAAACTGCTCCCAACAAATTGTATGTTTTATTTTCCCATATTCAAATCTTAAAATTTATTTTTTGAAGTGATAACTTCTTTAGGCATGACTGGCACTTTTTGGCCTGGGGTTGTGGTGACTGCGTACAAACTTAATTACTAAGTTTTACCCAATTCACACAACAACTTCCGTCACGATCAAAACGATCACTCGGAACACTCTATCGATCACTGAACTCATAGTTCAGTGATCTAGCCAATTTCCGGCATCTCCTTTTTATCATTCTCTTACGCAAGTTCCCTCGAGTAACGACCAACGCGTTATACAAAAAAAAGCTTTAATCAAATAATAATAAATAAATAATAATATATAATAATATATAATAATATACAAATAACAATAATTGTAATACTAATTGTAACTCAATAAATACAAATGCGTACTACTTAACAAAGTGTTATTAATTAATTGAAGGGGAAAACTACTGTAGTAGTAGGAGGAGGCAAATATTCTGTAAAGGATTGCTGTACACTTCTGTACACTTGTTTCCACAAATAATTCCAATTCTTAAAGTTATCAGGTAATCTCTTAAGTCCAATAAAAAAACCCAATTAAATCAACACAACAATCTTTATTTTATTAATTTCTCTCAAAAGTCCAATATTCATTCAAATAATTCTTATTAATTGCTTCCTTAATCGCGACGCCAATAAAAATTTTCGGACTACTTCTTCCACAACGCGACCGAACCCGTTCAAATTCTCCGCAAGACTCTACTACTCTTTTTAAAACCTCAAGCGTTAAATATCGATACATAACAAACGATTTCGTTACTTTACATAGGGATTTCATCATTCGATTCTACTAATTATCCCATTGGTCAACTCAAATCACCAGATCCTAAGAACGTTGCTTCGTTGTTGCCGGTTTTCCCTAGTTCCTTTGTTCTCTCCTCGAATTTGGATTTTTAAGGCTTAAGGCAACAACAACACATCGCTCTTTTACATATAAATCTCTGGCTGCTTACATAAAGACTATTTCAAGGTCTTTTTCTAATATTTAGGGTTCTAATATGTACATAATTTTTTTGTATTTGGCACTGTTGCAGTATTAATTTTGGGATTTTACTTCTTCATTAAAATTTAATTACTACATAATCTAACTGACTACACGTGGTAGAACACAACTATAGGGTAAAAACTTGAAGCTCGCGTCAAGCGCACTTTTGAAATTCTAAAGCTGACGAACTGGCTAGGAAAGGCATGACTGATACTTTCCTTCTACGAGAGTTGGTATGCCTTGGGCCACCTTTAAATTCTGACGTAAACAGCACACAATGCAACAAGCGAAAAGGCATTGGAGGGATCTTAATAAATGCACTTTGGCCAGATTAACCTGGCCATCTTATGATCTCAGGCGGACCACTTCACTACTGAGCCTCGGGAGACAAGTCTCTCAATTACAGTGGGAGTGCTAGCTGGACACTGTCTGATAGGGATGCGGCCTTCAGGGCTTCAGACCTATGATTTTTTCAGAAGCTATAAGAAGCTGGACGAAGAGGAAAGTGTACTACATAATCCTTTGTCACTGCCCAGCCCTAAGCAGAATAAGATTAACCACTTTTGGTGAACCCTTTTTAAGCACGATTGCAGAAATCTCGAAGATTGGGATCCCGCAACTTAGAAGATTCATTACTTCCTCGAGATGATTTAGATGCTTGCTTGAAATCTATAAGCAGTACGTGAATATTGATGTTGAGCTCCCACGATTTTTCAAAATTCTACTTAAAGTGGAAATATGTTTTGTAGTGGACCTATCTGGTCGAAAGCCACATTCGTGGAATAGGCGCGGTATTATATTTTCATCCGCTGGTTCTCTCCTTCCTCCTGTCCTGACACATGATATCCTGCCTCTCATCTTAACACTGAGTCCACATCTATTATGTATGCTTGTACTAATCAGTATATGGTTTATGAGCCATAAGTGGGTTATGCCATAAGTGGGTTGAGCCAAACCGGTTTAATTTGTAAATTTCTCTCGTTCCCTTCCTTCTCTCATCTATAAAACCAGTTTTACTCAACACTTATGGCATCAGGTGAACTGGCCCTTTAGCATTGACCGTCTCCTCATTAGGAGATTTCCATGTTACTCTGTGAATTTTTCTGTATTGGTATTTCGTGCTGGCCACTATCATGTTAGCTCCAGCAGCGAAGTGCACCAGTCTACGACCCACTTTTTTTTATGTGATAGACTAGAGGCTTAGGGACTGTTCGACACTTGTAGAGACACGCAATCAGTGGGTAGTTGCTTAGCGATATCCGTAAGAAACATGTACCCAGAAATAAGTAGTTATATTAGTAATAGAGTTAACCCTTCTAATACAGAAGGCGCACTTCTTAGCTGGGCCAAGAAAGATTTACCTACTCAACACAACCAAGCGCTGAGATGAGGCTCACAACTAAGCATGCAAACATAAAAATTAGTAAATAAAAACAAAACTCCAAATTAACATATAACCCACGCAAGCAACAGGAAACATAGGTGGTCACGTGAGATTTAAAAGACTCCTTTTAAGGACATCTTTACTAATGCTCACGCTAAAGACATTAATATTATTGTTAACATTAATGAACATGCGGTTTACAGGTTCAAATCTGCCGTAATTCGTATTAGAGGAGTTGAATTGTAAAAGAGGTGGACCTCTCAGATTATAACGACTCTCTCTAAATGACGCACGGCGACCTAGAAAACCTGAGTCGACCTTTCCATTAAGTAGCTGATGAACAAATACAACATCGGCCACCTCTTGACGCTTGTGAAGAGAGCTTAAGTTGAGTAACTTAAACCGGGATTCATATGATGGAAGAACTATTGGGTTTTCCCAAGGAAGATGATTCAGTGCGAATCGAACGAATCTTCGTTGAACCGATTCAATAGTTCTAACATGCGAAGAATAGTGAGGAGACCAAACCTGGGAGGCATATTCAAGTAATGGTATGACAAGAGAAATATAAGTGTTTAGTAACCAACGGGTTATTAAATTCTTTGGACCACCTTTTTATAAAACCCAGGACTAAACTACCTCTGGAAGAGATATAATTGATGTGAGTGGAAAATTCCAGCTTACTATCAAATCTAATCCCGAGATCTTTAACCAAATAAACACGAGGGATACCCTCATCAGAAAAGGTGTAGTTAAAAATTATAGGATCACGTCTCCTACTAAAAGTCATGGCTTCACATTTACCAATATTAAGTACCAGGTTGTTGTTAGCACACCAAGAGTAAAAGGTATCAAGATCAACCTGCAGAAGTTTGCAATCCTCCGTACTCTTTATGTGACGATACAATTTGATGTCATCAGCGTAAATCAATATTCTACAGTGTCTTAGTAAGGGAACAATGTCATCAATTGATAAGATAAAGAGGAGAGGGCCAAGATGACTTCCTTGAGGGACACCGGATGTCGCTTTAATGGTTACTGATTTGGATCCACGAAAAAGAACTTGGTAGGTCCGGTCAGTTAAGTAAGACTGGAACCATACTAGAAGGGCTTGCGGAAAGCCTAACATTCTTAATTTCAGAATAATAATGGAATGGGAGAGCTTGTCGAATGCCTTACTAAAATCAGTGTAAACACAATCAGTTTGACAACCGGAAACGAGGCCTTCGACAGCATGAGCAGTAAACTGAAGAAGATTGGTGGTAGTGGAACGAGCTGCAAGAAAACCATGTTGATTCGGTGAGACCAGCCTCTTGCAGATAGGAACGAGTGTAGAATAGATAATTGATTCAAAAAGTTTTGGTTTAGCAGACAACTTCGCAACTGGCCTATAATTCGATATTTCGCCCTTTCAACCACTTTTGTGAATAGGAATTATGAACGAATTCTTCCAAAGCGTAGGGAAGTACCCTTTATCCAGGGATTTTTGAAAAAGGGGTTTCAGTGGAGGCCGGAGAACTTCCACACAGGACTTAAGGACAGAAGAAGGAATACCGTCGGGGCCAGAAGCAAAGTCAAATGGAAGATCGTCAATATGTTTCACGATATCGGCAATGGTAATTGAGAGAGGTAAAAAATGAGGCTCTCGGTTAGGAATAATGTGACGAAAATTATTGTCGTCAGGCTGAAAGTCTGCAGATGCGAAAGATTGATGAAAGAACGACGCAAACATGTTGAAAATCGCAGGCGATTCACAGCTAGACCAGTTCTTGTGCTGCATAGTATTAGGATAATTATCAACTATTTTCTTCGAGTTGATAAATTTGAAGAAGTTTCTGGAATCAGTAAATACTTTATTACTCATACTGCTGAGATATTCACGATACAGAGTGAAAGAGAGTGAACGAAATTTATTGGTTATAGCAAATGATAAATGAATTGAGACTCAGAGAGTCCTTTCTCTTTAAATAAGTTTTCCAGAGCCTATTCTTTCGATTTTTCAAATGCTTGAGTTCACTATTGCACCAAGGAGGAGAACAACTGCCCAATTTTTGAGGCTCATAGGGAACGCAAGAAACGAGGGATTCGTATAGTACGCCATAAAACCGTGCTACATCGACATCCAACTCGTTTGCGGAAAGTAAGTTGTTGAAAACACCATTACAGGATCCCAACCCCCCTAAGGGAGTGAAACCTATCACGTGGGGCTTGAAAAAACCCCTTCTGGGGTCATTATTCCGACTGTAAAAGATGGCACCGTCGTTCACAGACTCCTTTATCAGTCCATCTTAGTTCTTGTAGATCAGCGATTAGTATTAATTTTATATCTTTTAAGTTTATCTACCATTTCGGCCATTGCTCTAGGTCTATATATAGGGCATTGTCTGGCATTCCATGTGGATAATTTTATACCATTGTTCCTTATATTTATTACTCCTGGGACATTTCTGAGGTTTTCCTCGTAAATCCTAACTGTTCATACTTCTCGATTACATAACAAGAATTGTATCCTGAGGACAGTTTATCAACCTCTGGCCTAAACTCTACCAGGTGGACCAGTCTGGCGAATATTTATATGGGAATTTTTTTCAGACTTGAGACCAGCGGGACTTCCTGGCGAAGTTAAGATTTTCCTGGCGGAAAATAGGATCAACGGTCTCAAGGCTATGAATTTCGATGTAGAATCTGTGGGTAGAGTAAGAGTGTGCACCTGTTGGTGGCCGAGTTCATAGGTCTCAGATAGCAGGTGAAAGTACGAATTTCTCATGCTTTATAGGTGGAAATTTGTGGAGCTTTCTCTGTTATGTTAATTGCTAAATGCTCTTAGCATCAGAGGAGTTAATCGCATTTAATGTCAATCCTTTTTGAATGGAGGATTGATTTCTAATTAGACAGTCATTACGCTTTACGGGTTCATTAAGTACTTAGTGGTCTTAAGCTAGCACAATAGAATGAGTTGATGCTTTCGAGGGAGCTTGGAAAATTTAAATTTATGTGAATTTTACTTTTTCTTTAAATGAGATGATGAGATAGGTGATTTTGAAGGAAGTAAAACACGTTGAAATTTTTATGGTTTAGTTAAACTAAGAAAATTTTATTTATGTTGCAAAAAGATGAAGAACGTGTCTGGTAAAAATATTGTTCTCATGTAAATGGAACAGTAACCCCGCCATCAAATTCACATAAAATTACCTGAACCTCTCCTAATTGCGCCAAAAGTGCCCACTTACTTCTATTGTCCTAACCCGAGACCACTAAGTGCATAATGAACACGAGCAGGGTAATGACTGTCTAATTAAAAATCAATCCTCCATTCAAAAAGGATTGAAATTAAATGCGATTAACCCCTCTGATGCTAAGAGCATTTAGCAATTAACATAACAGAGAAAGCTCCACAAATTTCCACCTTTAAAGCATGAAAAATTCGTACTTTCACCTGCTATCTGAGCACAATGAACTCGACCACCAACAGGTAAAAACTCTTTCTCTACACACCGCTTCTGCATCGAGATTCATAGCCTTGAGACCGTTGATCCTTTTTTCCTTTTCCCAACATTAAATAATTGCAGCACAGAGCACCCCGGTGATGCTCAGTAAATTAGACGAAGTTGTGGGAGTCGTCATTTAGCCCAGCTATAATCCTTAAATTTTTCCAAAAGGTGCCCCGAGGGCCATTTTGTGTCCATTTTTTCCGTAACATAAGGGATAAAGGATAATAAAAAAATCTCGGACCATAACAGCCAGGCTAAATATATATTTGCTTTTCAACATATCACCCAAGAGTCTCGGAGGAAAATTAGCAGTTTGGAAACATAACAAAAAAAAATCACCAGGACATTAAAAAGGGCATGTTGTCGAAAAACAATTATGTCTCTTGTCAAGAGATCAACAACCAGATAAAAGGATAATATGATAACGATTCTTTGTTGAAAGGCTACAAGAGATATAAAACAAAGGATTTTTGACACGTTAAGATAAAAGCGCAAATCCTGGATGTTATCTCGCGAGATTTATCGACATCCTGTTTCGCGTTTTGTTATCAAATAAACGTTTTACTAAACATTTCATTTTAAAAGTCGCGATCCCCTAAAAAATCGTTTGCAAAGGTAGATTATCGCCAGGATTACGTGACAACATGCCACTCTCAACTCTTAGTTGGAATGGTAAAGTGTGCGTTTTGAATCCACCTGTGAATACATTAACAAACAAAAAACACAAATTGAACTGAGAACTTTAATCCCTCTGTTCTCAAAACTGATTTATTACCTTGTACGGAGTTCAAAGTAGGCCAGACATTTTTTTTCGAATTTTTTTAAGGCCTTTATAGATTTTCTGTTCTCTAGTATTTTACCTGGTGTCAGGAAAAATGCTACCAGACACTTTTTTCTACATGGTTTGTCAGGTGTGAATATTTTATAGTAGGGACTAGGTGAACTTTTGTGTTTCGAGGACTAAGAATTAAGTTTGATTTTTTAAGTTTTGGTCAGATTTTTAGGAAAGATTGGAGAGGAGAAATTGTATAAATGGGAAGCCCAATAAATAAGAGTTAGTGACACCTGTGTTATGGTAGGGGATAAGTCAGAACTTGCTCCTTCAAGTTGTTCAAACTTCCTTTAAATATATGTCGAACAAACAAATAATAAAAAATAAACTAGCTGTGATATTGGTTTTCTCTGAATCATTCAATTAGATTCTTCCAAGCCATTGACTGGGACTTGTTTTTCGTAGTAAGAACGCCAACTTCGTCGACTTTTGTGCCGCCAAAGTTGTATGGTCTTTTCATTCCTAATTATACCAAGTCCATAAAGCCTAGGCCGAATAGATGGTTTAATGCGGTATTTGGAAAAGTAATTAAAGCAAGAGGGCGAATATAGAGCTTACAAACGAAACATGTACTTACTTCGTCATATGTATCTACTTTAGGTTGAGAAACTTCTGCCGCAACGCATGGAGGCATAGGGGCATTGCGTCCTGGCGTATGCCATTGACGTTGTTATCATCAAAAAAGGAAAATTTTCTCAAGTCCTCGGTGATCTCATGGAGGCGGCGTTACAAAACCCTTTCCAGCTGGACTTTCACCCGTGGACTCAGCGTTAACCCAGTAAAAACGGAGCTGGTCCTCTTCACAAGGAGGTAGGTCATCGAATTATAGAAAGAAATTCTAAAGCTGACGAACTAGCTAGGAAATGCACGACCGCTACTTTCCTTCTAGGAAAGGAAAGAGTTGGTATGCCTTGGGCCAGCTTGAAACTCTGACGTAAACAGCACACAATGCAACAAGCGAAAAAGCATTGGAGGGATCTTAATAAATACACTTTGGACAGATTAGCCTGGTCATCTTATGATCTCAGGCGGACCACTTCACTACTGAGCCTCGGGAGACAAGACCTCTCAATTTTGGTGGGAATGCTGGCCGGACACTGTCTGATAGGGACGCGGGCTTCAGACCTATGATTTTTTCAGAAGCTATAAGAATCTGGACGAGGAGAAAAGTGTACTACATCTCCTCTGTCACTGCCCGGCCCTAAGCAGAACGAGATTAACCACACCACTTTCTAATTACGCTTGCGGAAGTCTCGAAGATTGGGATTCTGCCACTTAGCAGATTCATTACTTCCTCGAGATGGTTTTGTGAAGAAACGACACTTTAACATCAGGTTTAAAACGGGATCACTATGGCATCGCAATGGGCCTATCCTTTTGGCCTAAGTGTCCTCCCTATTGGGTCAGGCACAGTCTGGCTTTCGCAAAGGCAAAAGCTGTGAAACTGCACTTCTGAAGGTTACTACTGACCTTCGAATGGCTCTTGACTCCGGTAATATTGCATTCCTCGTTCTTCTGGACTTCAGTAAGGCTTTCGATAGTGTTGACCACATGCGCCTATTTACCAAATTGGCAACCCACATGAGGTTTACATCCTCTGCTACCTCTTTAATCCGTAGTTACCTGCAGAATTTTTCCCAAAAAGTATGGTTACATAACTCGATTTCGGATCCCTTACCGATAACCTGCGGCGTTCCACAGGGCTCCATACTAGGACCATTACTCTTCTCTATGTACATAAATGATCTTAGCAGTGTCGTGACAAGCTGCAAACTCCTAATGTATGCAGATGATGTTCAGATCTACTTAAACAGCCCCCTTGGACTGGCTGAGAACTGTATTGCGAACATAAATGCAGATCTCAAGCGTATTTATCAATGGTCTGTGTCCAACCGTCTACAACTTAATGCCTCTAAATCCTGTTGCATTCCAATGTATAGGAGTAAATTAGATACCGTCCGTTTTCCTCCTATCGTTCTTATGAACACACGGCTACCTTATCAAACGCGTGTCATTAATCTAGGCGTTTATCTGAATTCTCAACTTACCTGCTGCGATCATATTTCTCATACATTATCTAAAATTTATGGTAACTTACTTCGGGGGGCCTCGGTGGTCTAGAGGTAAGGCGCCTGACTACTATCCCAGAGGTCCCGGGTTCGAATCCCGGCCCCCACGGTCCTTCGCCTTTTCCACTTTCCCACCCACATAACTTCCCTTCTTTCTTCTCCCCTCTTTACATTCCTGATCCTCCTGTCATAGTCTTCGCTAGTCCTTCCCCGCTCCACCAAGCGCATGTCATCGGTTGGCTGATGAGATTCTCGTTTCACTCGTTTCAGGAGGCATAACACTCCAGCGAGTTGTTTCTCAAATGCCCCGATGCCAGAGTCGCGAAATGGTTGGAAGTAGGTGAATAAAAATATCGCGGCTAGGTTGTGGCAGCTCCTTCCTACTTCTCTGTCTCTCTCTTTCTACTTTCTATCTTCCGGCTAGAGCTGCTGTTCCACATTCTATACGAAAAATAGATTGTCGAACAGTATAAAGGGGCTTTCCCTAAGCCTCTAGTCTACCACATAAAAAAAAAAAAAAAGCTTAATGTTGCCTTCAACGACTGCGTAAGGTTTGTCTACAGTCTTCGCTGATGTGATCACATCAGCCCATATCGTTGTTCCCTTCTGGGATGCACCATTGATGATTATCTACTCCTCAAGGCATTGACTTTTGTTTATAAGCTTCTACATTCCGACCGTCCATCTTACTTACATGAGTATTTCCGAATTGGACGTACATCTAGAAGAACGTTATTTATACTGCCAAGAGTCTCTTTCTTGGTTGGGCAAAGATCTTTTTTTGTTCATTCGCTTCAAGTTTGGAATAGTCTGCCTAACTACGTACAAAATGCGGGGTCGTTAAATGTGTTCAGGAAACGCGTCTTCAATTTTTTGAATAACCAGTAATATCTCTTCAACAAAATTTTAAATTTTTACTTGTTTACTTTTGTTTCTTTTCTCACTTTTTATTAGTTCACTCACTCGTTCCGCTTTTTATTAATTATTCTGTTATAATTATAATGTACATGCGTTTTCCAGCGTCAATAGATTATGTAATCTTGATGTACAGTTCATGTATAAACGAAATAAATAAATAAATAAATAAAAGTGTATGAGCTTAAACCAACAGCTTAGCCATATCTAACCTAAACTAGCCTAACCTGAGAGGAGCTAGTTCAAACAACGTTTAGTGGTAAATCCACAAGATTTTTTAGACAATTCGTTTTTCCCGAACATAAGCAAACAAACATTTCTTTCGTGGTTCGTTCGCTGCACTTGAGCGAGTGGCTGAATTCAAGCGATATTAGCGAAAGTAATCAATGTAAAAGACTTGTTAGACTTAACCGGAAAGGCCAAATTGTTCGGTAGTAACTACTGGGAATTCCGAGATGAACTTAAATTTCCACAAACTGTAGGACGTGGAAAACCATTCCCAGCCTAAAATATGCTGACGTAACGGGTAAAATAATTTTTGCACTATTTTTAAAAGTACTAGGATTTTGACAGGTGACGTCTTGATGTGAAGCTTCTGCTCTGCTGAAACCAGAAAAGGTAATGTCGTTTATTAGATATCAGCAAAACTAATGAATTTAAGGTCCTTTTGACCCTTAGCCAAAGTCTTTCCATTTAAACAAAAAAGGCTTTATCGAATGTTATAAAATTTTCTTCAGACGAACGAAAACATTGATACATATGTTTTGATCGGCAACTCATAAAAGTCAGTATCATTTTTGGTTTACGCGTTTTGGTGTAGGCGCAAAAGCCACAAAAGTCGTTTAAACAGGAAAACGGCTCGACCGAATTTTATGAAAATCTATTCAGATTATATATTAGTTGATACACATCGATCGGCACCTCAACGACGTTAGAATCATATTTGGTTCGGGTGATATCGTGCAGGAACAAAAATCAAACGCCTCGACCGAATTTTTTGAAAATAAGTAATTTATGTAAGTACTGTATGTGTTCAATTAGACTGCTAAAATACTTAGGGCCCAAAAATCAATATACTTACTAATGCTAACCGATTTTGCTTCTCTTCTCATTACAAACTTAATTCGATTTCCAGAAACGCCCCCTCGAATACATACCTAATTATAAAGTAAAGTAGTCCATAGTACAAACAAAAGGTTCACCAAAAGCACATTCATTATTATCCCGATATAACTCTCCTAGATTAAGCAAAGCAACCAACAGCTCCTCTTTAAGTATCATAAAATCGTGATAAAGGACCAATATTCTTGGAAATGGTCTAAGCTTATCATGGAGATATAAATAAAATGCTTTGTTTTAACACCATAACAATGGAGTGGCTTGCAGACTTATCTTTTTCTCCTCGATGACTAGAGCTTATCGAAACTGTTTGATTTATCTTTTAGCTTCATTCATCGTTATCCAAAAAAGTTTTAGAAATAATAATTGATTTTAATAAACTGGAAAATTTTTGGTAGGCTCCAAAGAAGTTTCGGAGTTGAGAGTGATTAATGGTTTTACTTAGAGACTCCTTGTTGTATATTTGGTGCTAAGATAACATTTACATTTTCACGCCAATTTGGAAATGCCGGAAGTAGCCTAAATACTTCTCCGGAAAGAAGTTAAGCAGCTGGAAAACAACAAGGAAATAATTGTTTTTCGATAAGATAGTACCCTTTTCCCGCCTCCTTTACGATTTTTTTTGAGATGGATTTGCCTCGATAAGGATTTAGGTTGTGCTGTTAGTGTTAGGGTTAGTGATGAGTGTAGTGATAGGGTTGGTGGAGAGAGTAACTTTCTGCTAGAGGAAGCTCCCCTACCACCAGCCCACAAAATGCAGTTTTCACCATCCTGATATTGGTGCAACTTACGTCTTCCACTCCTGGAACAGACTCCGACGGGGCTTCAGTTGGTCACCTCGGGGGATTGTAGCGGAAATGGTCGTGGTTGCTCACCAGGTATTGGCAATCACTGAGGGGATATTGCAAGTTTGGGTGACACCGAGGCTTGTTTCTTCCTGGGGCTCGAGGCGGCCTATCACACCTCTTAGGCACATGGTCGTGGCTGAGTCCGTGCAGGTGATGCCCAGCTACCCCAGGCCTGAATTATTTTGTTCCCCGTTCTAGGCTTCATTAAAGGTGCGTTGGACTTCTTTTATGGTGGCTTTTCAAACCGTACGGCTGTAGGCTCCCCCCTTTTCGCTGAGGTGGAAAGGATCCAGAGGATCTAATCTTCTTCTTAGAAGGATGGTACCTCTCTTGTCTTCAGAGCCACACAGAGCCGAGAATAGCCAGCTTCCAAAAATCGTCTAAAACATATTCGTACTGCACCACCCGTCTTCTCAAAGCGGACGTTTTTTAGCGTCCCCTCTCCGATGGAGCAGAAGGTGCTCGCGCTTCTACAGGTGGATGTCTAAGCACATCTTCTTCTAATGAAAGGGTGATCTCAGCACACTCCATTGTGGCTTGCGAGCACATATTACTTTCAGATTGGGAATGCCTGGTGTTCCTTCCAGATGTTGACTTACTTGTTCCACTTTAATCTCTCATGGGACATACGGGGGAAACAGTTGCTCTACAGTGGACTTTATTTTTCGCGACAGCTCTCAGCTTTGTCCAGGTTCTCCCAGTTTTTGCCACGTGTGCTAATAGGATTCTTCTTCTTTGTTCTAAAACCCTACCACTATTTTGAAGAAGAACTCCCACCTTGAGAGTGCTAGGCGCTCCTTCCAGGTATAGGCTTTTAAAATCTTTGTCAAGATAAAGTCTAGAGCAGGTCTCAACTGATAGCCTAGAAAAAAGGGCCACCTACTCCCTATAAACGAAACGATGTTGTCTACGATCGCGTCTACGATCCGATGTTGACCTCAAGTCTTAACCAACAGCCTTTTACAGGCCCGTGTACCCCTAGTGGTTTTACTGATAGCGTTCCAACTCAGTCTAGTATCCAGCATTACTACTAAGAATTTTACTGAATGTGAGCTCTCAGCTGTGGTACGTTGGATACAAATAGGGCGTAGGTCCAATTTGTAACATTTGGAAAAAGGCACTATTTGGGTATATTATTTGGGTATATTGATATGCACTCCCTAGTAGACTTTCTCTGAACTTCTCAGAGTGTTGTCCTCTTGACCTCTAAAGTGGTCAAGGCAAACTTCCCAGAGACAAATGATGGTAACATAACATCGAAATCAGATTCCTGTAGTTTGGTCAAATGGGCATAAAAACCAAAACCCAACACACCTTGAAGGCATATCTTGATGACCTTGTCACTAATGGTGGAAACACCCAGGGTAGAAGAAATATCACAATCTACAAATTTGTGAGCATCCAGCTTTTGGTCCAGTGTTATGGAAAGCCGCCTCAATGCTATGGAACACACATACTTTCACGAGTTTGCTGACAAGGTGGTGTAAATCAAACTCTGTTATCCAACTGAAAGCTATTTAGAGAAGGGTGGAGCTCCAGCTTGCAACTGCTTGCTTGTGACTGCTTTTAGAATGCAGCTATAAGCTGACAGGTCTATAAACTAGCGCGCCAGAGGTATGTCCGCTACCACTGCCCCACCATTCCCGAGTGTCGTTTTGCCAAGCGGTCTCCCTATTAAGTATTAACCGCTTCCAATGCTGCTTGACCTATGCAATCGAACGAGAACCGGCCTACCGAGTATGCTAATGGCACCGTTTATGGTCACCAAGATAATTGCCCGTTTTCTTCGACCTTAACATTTTTTAAAGCTCGACTTTTGCTCCTTTTAGTCTAGAAAAAATATGAGCTTCGTTTGGGCACCGTAAATATTATTTCAGAATTTAAAGAATATTCGTCAAGTTTATTACGTCACTTTAGGTGGGTGCCATATGAACATTCATGTTCGTTCTTTAGATTACGTGCAGTTGCGTAATGTTACGTCAGATTTGCTTCAGTTTGCAGGCAACTCCAGAGGTCTGCTGCCTGTTTCGAAATAAAAACAACGACTCTCGTCCAGATGGTTAGAATGTATCCCCATTGAAGCTGGCTCTAAAGAGCAGCTAAATAAATACATAAACTGTCAACTAACAAAATAATTATTTGCTCACCACTCAAAATCAAATCCCTAATCTTTGTCATAAGCACAGATAGTCAACCACAAATAAATGATAATATTCCCATATAAACCCGCACTTTCGAAAACAAGCTTTCCACAAGGCTATCCCTTTCTTGACTTATGACATAACAGATGGGTAAAGCTAGTTCCCTTTAGTGGCTTGTTTGCGATTACCATTACTACTGGAACATAGAAAGGCCTTAACCGAAATCTGCTTCCCTAAGGGGTGCCTTTATTTAATCTTAATATTTACCAACATCCCCTATTCATGTAATCCATGTAATGCCACCTTATGATGAGATTTCCGTGGCAACTGTATGCTATTATCTTCTCTATACGAATGAAGCCCAGCAATGCCGCTCTGATAGTAAGACATTAATCAGATTTCTAATTAACGCCGAAAACTCCCAAACTTTCTCATGGGGGATAAAATTTAAAATTTAATTATATGAATTACATGAGGTAACAACAGACTTTTCCTACGGTGGATGACGCCCTGTTTTTTCTTGGAACTTTTGTTTACCTTTATTGAAAAAGTTTTTTGCTTTCTTTTGTTACATATTAAATGTCAGAAAATTTCTTGGAAAATTTCGTAAAAAGAGACGAGTTTCGAAATGTATGAAGTAGACAGAATAGGAGAGAATCACAGTTCTTTTAAAAAGAAGCAGAAAATCGGTGCCAATTATTTGTACTTTGGAGAACGCGTGCATATCAAGGCACACTTTCAACGATGTTAGAAGAAATTAAATACTTTTCAATTAACAGTATTTAATTAACAAACTCTATCTCGTAATGGAGTACCAGAAGCTTAATGACTTTAAGTGGTTGGTGTTCTATGGCAACAGGGTAAACGATGCTTATTCTTTTCGGTTACCATTCAATTCAATTGGAGAATTCAAGAATTGGTACCCAGACCAAATCTCCTCAAGCATAAATGATATCTAAATCCGGGCAAAGACACAAACTAACAACTCAAGCGCGAAAACTCACCCAAGACACAAGAAAGTTCCCACAGATGGCGCTCATACACAACACATCCCAGACCATATCCACGCCCAAAGTTACAACCGATGAGGTTGCTGTGCTTTTAGCGGCTTAGCTATACTACTGGCCTCGATAGTCTAGGTTTGAAATAGCCCTACCATCACAGACGTCGCTGGTTCGATTTCACGCAGCAGAATGATCCTTCGGCAAGTGTAGGGAGAATCAGAGAGAAGAGTGAAAGAAATGACAACGATTGTAGGCCTTATTAGCACTAGACTAGCACTGCCACATTCTCTGCTGAATTCCTCTTTTTTTGGGTACCTACATTACAGTCTAGATGTGGATGTGCGTATGAACAGCTCGAGTATATTTAAACTCTACTACAAGTTAGGTTCATCGCCACCTTATTTGCACCGCAGACTTCCTTAAACCGATAATGTTAGAATTAACCTTACTAATATACATTGCGCCCTGACTTGACATAGCAGGTACAGATTACTATTACAAAATGTTATTCCTAAGCCTGCTTTTTCGCATAACACATCTACGTAACACGGTTCTCATCCAAAACTGTGTATATCCAAACAATCTCAACATACCTTTCTCAATTCACGAAACTAAAACTTCGTTCACAACACAACGCTACACTTTGGAAGATAATACCACAAGCAGCAAAGGCGATGCGGTTGGCAACCCCTAGTCCGCGTCGCGACTTTTAAGCCAAGGTGTAAATGTGCCGTGCCGAAGGCTGAATGAACAACCAGTGGGTAATAGCAGGCTGCTCGCAAACGGTCTCTGCCGATGCCCGCCCAGTGGGAAAAAGGAGTGCTCCAAGATCCATCTTGGAGCGCTCCAAAAGGAGCATAGAGTGCTCCCGTTGCCATACCCGTTCTATATTCTTTTTAACATTGCATGTCATTGCGAGGGAGCATACGTTTTTATGCTCCCAAAACGCGTTGTTGGAGCATTATAAAAAAGCTTTTTAAAAGAGAAATATTCATGGGCGCCTGTGGGTATGTGATCCGGCATCGAAAAGCTTTTATTTTGTTTATCTTTTGCAATTGCCTTTTTCTTTCCAAGCCCGAGAGTGGCTTTACCAAAGCAGTCCCCCAACTAAACTCTATCAACTTCCAAAGCTGCTTGTCCTCCGTATCGAACGAGAGCCGGGCTATTGAGTATGCTAATGTCACATTTTATGGGCATGAAGATAATTGCCCGTTTTCTTTTTTTATATAAAATTTATGAAAACTCCAGGAAAGCTCCCTTGAGAGTGCTCCAAGTGCACTCCCCTGTGCAGCGCTCCCAAAATTTCCCACTGGGATGTTAAAAAGAATATGGAACTGGTATGGGAACGGGAGCACTGTAAGCTCCTTTTGGTGCGCTCCAAGATGGCTCTTGGAGCACTCCATTTCCCGCTGGGATCTTTTCTGAATTGTATTAGTATAGGTACTGCTTGTCTTCGATTTTTTTTTGTAACGATAATTGTTTTGGTGTGTCATTTTAATTTTTTTTCATTGGTGGGGGATTTTTTTGTTTCAGGATGAGGGGCTGAAGTCAACAAAGGTAAAGCGGTGGCCGATGTAGCTCTCTTCGGGATTTTATTCTGAGGCGTCTGCTTCCTCAAGCGTACTCCAGGTCCGCGTGGGGACGCTCTCTCGCAGGTAAGTGGTGATATACTCGCAAGGTCTCCTGTTATCCTATACACCGTCGACCTGATTCACAAGGAAGTGCCCTACCTTCTTTCCGTTTTAGATGAATATCCAAAACAGTTTGAGGAGGGAAGGTTGGCTGCCTACCCACCGGGCCACCACGACCCGCCGGCAATGGGTAGAACATCTAGCTCATATAAGGCTCATGTGATAGTAGTATACCACCGCAGCAATAATACGTACGTAATATTAAATATGCTAAATTTACACTTTTAATATTTTGAATACAATACAAGTCTGTGAAAATTAAATATACGATTTCGACTAGTCAGACACTAGACATACACGTTATAACACATGTACCTGTCTGGTCCTAATTCATTCATATCAGGAATACGAAACCGCTCATGAGGAAGAAGACTCATTAATCCCAGCATCAGACTTAATCAAACCCTAAATACCTTAATACCTGAAAGCAGCAAACTGCCCCTTTGCGAAATACCTGGAACACCGTCCCAAATCCACTCTAGTAAAATGACAATATTATATCTCCCTACTTACAGTCGGCAAATATTCAATCCACTTCCGAGGCAAGTCTTCCCCAACTAAGGCTCAATCTAGTAATAATGAGATCGTTAATCCGTAAATGCCCTTGATTATTTACCTAAATTATCTTATTACCTCGGCGCTCTAATCCATCGTATCGCATCCATCACTGGGCTAGTATCGAAATTAATTATCAGTGCTTTGTCCTGAGGCTCCGTGTATGCGGGTTTCATCATCTTCTATCATCATTTACTCTACTCACGAGGCATCTCCTCCTGCTCCCTCTGAGCCAAGAGGCGGGCATGATTGATGGAAATTTAACGCTGATTTTTTGGGGTAGCTGTAATTCATAATGCCGCCCTAATGTTTACTACCCCATCAATGGAATATTGACGTTGCAAGAAAATGTTTATTTTATTCACTAATGATTGAGATTTGCATATCAAAATGATGAAGCGGTAAGTGTTGCCTTCAGGATTTTGATTAATTTTTTTTCGATCCATTTTTTGGCGTTTTAATTAAAAAAAAAACATATTTTTCACTTATCATCGTTACTAGGAAGAAGTTTGGTTATTCAAGCAACGAACAATCGATTTGCTTTTTTCCATAAGGAGGAATAACCAGATCCTTGTATTTGCACACATCTTTGTTATCCAGGATTTTTTTTATATCCTGCACAAAAAGCAGAGAATATATTTCTATGAATTATTCGAAGTCATTTATTCAACAGATCTGCGCTTGACCTTCTTTTATGCATTTCCATATCACGCTTATGGTAACAAGAGAATTCTTAACCAAGGTCGTAAAATAACAGTCCACCTCCACAGATAAATTGGCTTTCGGAATCAAGATTTATTAAAACCAGAAGAATTGTTTTTTTGAAAAGTCCTTGGATTTGGTATAATGTGTTATTCTTGCAAAAATACCATTGGTTCTTAGGGGAATAATAACTCATGCAAATCAGGAGTTTAGAGGGACTTCAGTGAGTTTTCTCTGTGACCCCTCACTATGTAATTCGTATATGTATGTACAAAAACAAACAAGTGTAGCCGCCGATAAGTCACAAAGAAAAGCACGAAATTGAAGGGAAAATACTGCTGGTTGGATGGTTCAATTCTTGATAGTAGATCTTTAGTAATTCTTTACTCTCCTTAGCGCTCAAAATGACCACTCTGCCGAGCAGTTTAACGCTGATTACACAACAGCATTCGGAGTGCAATTCCTATACGTTTGGAGAAATGTCCAAGAAGCCTTTTTCCAATTACTATTTGTATAAGTCCAGGCATTGGTATCAAATGAAAGGGTGAGACAAATAGAATACAAGCTGTGAGGCATCATTCCAAATTCAAAATGGCGGCTAACACAAAATGGGGGGTTACGTTTATCTTTACAAGCCACTTGGTATGGGTATCAAATGTGAGGTATGACAAGGCTGCCCAAACAAAACGGGGATTAAAGACCTCTGTATGTGTATCAAGTGTAAGTGTATGACGAGTAAGCTGTGTGACGTCATTTTAAATCTGATATGGCGGTCCCCACCAAATGGCGGAAGACATATAATAGACTAAAAAGTAGAAAGCAAACTGTTTAAAAAAAAACTAAAAAAAAAATGATTTCTATTTTAAGATGTACTAAAAAGTAAAAAATAATTTTGAATGTAAAGTTTTTGTTGCTACAGCCAGTTTATGAGAACAACCTAACGAAATGTATAAAGCGTGGGGCTCTAACGAAAAGAGCGATAGATTAAGGGCCCGGAACGTTTTTTTATCTCTTGTGTTTGTCTCAAACCGAAAGGGAAAAAAGAAGAAAAATGTTTTCAGGAGCACCAAATTGTGTATTTTTGGTCTGCATGGTGGGTGCCAAATTTGCAAAATTGATTACTTTTTTTGGCAATTTTTTTGGGAAAACGATTTGGAGGGGAGGACGGCGCCATGATCGAAGCTCTGTACAGGTCGTCTAATCCATGCATAGCAAGATATATGAGGACGATTCTGAATATGTTTGGCTAGGTTTCTGTTGTGCCCTTAGTACACAATTTTTCATCATCGAATCTTAAAAAAGTTGTAACATACTCTACAACTTTTTTAATATCTAAAAACAATTGTTACAGATTCGATATTTTTGCATTATATTTTTTTCCTACCGCGGGCTGTGCATACGCAATCTTTTTTTATTGAAAGGAGTTGCATCGCACGCGGGTATTTGCTAGTACTCAATATACCTTAGATCCATAGCGGTCGTCTCAAGAGGGCGATTATCACTTTTTTCGCAACCCCCTCCACATGGGTAGTAAATGAAAGGGTATGATAAGAAGAATACAATAGAAAAATAGTATACTCAATATACCGTTAGATCCATGGCGGCCGTCTCAAGACCCATGTATCCGTACTTTGAGGCACTTCATCTGGGTAAAATTCATATCTCGAAAAATACCAAGTCAATGGATGGTTTTAATTGGCTGCTATTGGCTTATGGGTGCAGCGAAGCGTAACGGGCCCCAGCTAGTTCATCTATATTTTTCTCACCGCAATGTTTAATGAATGTACTAAAAACAATAAACAATGTTTAATGAATGTACTAAAAAAAACTAAAAAATACGCTTTTATTTTAAAATGAACCAAAAAGTAAAAAATAATTTTGAATGTAAAGTATTGCTGCAGTCACTTACCAAAGTCTAGTAATAACAAGTCTTTCATCTTCATACAAAAATTTCCGACCGTTGATTGTGTGCGTGCATATATGAACATCACTGCTGAGCAAAACTCAACGCATACTTCGTGAACTCGGCCAGACAAAGCCAGATTCTCTCTCTTCGATCAAGTATGCAGACCAGAAAAGGAAAGACAATTGAATCAGCTGTTTTCTTTCATAAATCAAAACAAACAAGCAAATATGCACCAATACATCCCCATATAAACTCATAAAATTTTCCGACTTATGGTTGTATTCCAGCGCGTATAAAAATGTTGCATTCTCTCTCTGATAGCCTGACATCGTCATTTGAAAAACTTGTGCATGCAGCTGTTCGCCTTTCACTCATTAACCATATGAAGATGAAAGACTTGTTAATTTCTAGACTTTGTCACTTACTTGGAGTAAAAAGTGGGGAGCGCTCTTTACCTATATTCTTATAACACTGGAACTTTTCGTTAGTGCCCCATACAGTCCTTGAACTTAGTATGTATTTGACTAATATTTGGAAAAATTTGGGAAACCCTTATTTACCTTTTAAGAATTTTTATTGAATAAGGTTCGGGCGTTCCACAAAGCTTTTTATTATTTTCCAGGAAATATCTATACAATTCTACAGTTTCTACGAGATTTTAGGGGTTCTGGGGTGGAATTCTTAGAAATCTTTTTTATCAGTCTATTCACACCAAAAGGTGTGGAGTTGTTTTTTGACAGACAAAAGGTCTTAACATTTGTTTAGTAGGACCTTATATCACAATTTCCCGAGAAAGTTTTTGCGAAGTTCCTAATCATTTTTCCCGGAATTGCTTTATCAAATTTTTAGTATTAAATAAAGATGACTACACACTTCTTTGCAATGAAATACTTCTATAAACGTGCGATGATTTTTTATGTGAATCTTTTGTATTCAATATATTGTTCTCAGAAAAACGTCTCAGTTCGATGTAGATATCCCAGATTTTAGCCAGGATACGTACCATCGACAGGCACTTAGGAATCGATTTTTGTTATACATATGTAAATAGCTTCCTTTTTCCTGAAATTGAATCTGGCAGGATCTTGACAAGGCAGGAAGAGTTTGTGCCTCTATTTATTTTTAATAGTTGATGCCTTTTAAAATTGACAGAAAGTTGGTTCTTGTGATCGTAAATTTAGAATATCCTTCCTGCCTCAAGGCGGCTCCTTCTACCCCATAAGAATGCTTGATTTGTTTTGCAGTGAATAACGAGGAAGAGGGAAAATTACTTTTGGAAACTTTTTACGATGGTTGTTCTAGCACATGTCCTTTATATCATCTGACGCTTAAGGAAGCGTTTATCATTGCCATAAATCTTTCATAAACCCTCCCACCGTCTATTATTTTTCTAAAATTCCATTACCACCGCGAGAGCACAGCAGTTCATAGAATTCCGTATGCAATGAATCTCATTTAAAATCAGAAATTTTATCCTTGCGAGTTTCAACACCAGCATGTTTGGAAGAAGTTCCTTTGACGGAGCCCCCGCATAGACTCTGTCGGCAGATCCTTGCTAAATATTTATGCACAGTGAAATATGCCGTAAATTGTTTTAGTCACACTCGCAACGGAGCGAAGCCCACGAAATATTTACGCTGTGTTGAATAAATTTGAATGATCTGCCATTCTTCGTCCTTTTTTTTACAAGGAAGCATTTCAGCCTTGGATGATGATTTCCTAAAGTGTTATTCGCCATACTTGGTAGGGGGCTGTATGTGTGCGTTTTGTGTAACAAAATTTTCCTTCCGATTCCAAGTGGGGCCGGAAGAGATTACAATATGCGCGGTTAGACCGACCTAAAATTCTGGGCAGAGTCCTGAGGGATTGCCTGATTTTAATCTAAGACATCCTAAGGACCCTAGGTGGGGGGCGAGTATTTTTCACCCCTGATTGACAGCTGCTCTCTTGCAAGATGGGACTTCTTACCCCAAGTGAGATTTCTGTTTTCTTTGGATTTTGATAGATTAATTAAAAATTGCGGCCAAGCGAAATTGCCAAGTAAAAATTCAAATTATCGTTTCCGGGGGAGAATTGGTGGATAACAACAGTTGGTCGAAGCTTAAGAAGAGGGGAGCAAATGAGTCATAAAAAATTTGATAAGATTAAAATTATTTCTTAGACAAGTGCGCATAACTTCACTTTAACATTGGTTTTAAGTTTTAGAACGTAATTAAAATTAATAAAAAAAAATTTCAGTTAAGTGCGTGCTATCTCAAATTTGTCGAAATCAAACGATTGCATGAGGCCGAATTTATAACATGGCGCGCTAACGAAAAGTTCCAGTATTATAAGTATATAGGTAAAGAGCGCTCCACCCTTTAGTACATTTAAGTAAGTGGCTGCAGCAAAAAAAAACTTTACATTCAAAATTATTTTTTACTTTCATTTTAAAATAAAAGTGTATTTTTTAGTTTTTTTAGCTTATGTTAGATATGGCTGAGCTGTTGGTTTAAGCTCGTACACTTACGCCAAAAGGATAGGGCCAATCCCAATTTTCGAGATTTCCACAAGCGTGCTTAGAAAGGGTTCACCAAATGTGGTTAACCTCGTTCTGCTTAGGGCCGAGCAGTGACAGAGAGGAGATGTAGTACACTTTCCTCCTCGTCCAGATTCTTACAGCAAAAATCGTAGGTCTCAAGTACTCAAGACCTAAGCGGGTTGCATTCGTTCCTATCAGACCGTGTCCGGTCAGCACTCCCACTATAACTGTGAGGTTTTGTCTCCCGAGGCTCAGTAGTGAAGTGGTCCGCCTTTTTGCTCATCACTGCAAGACTTTCGGCACTTAGTGATGGGCACAAAGTCTTGATATCTTGATCTTCCTGTCTTTTCTTGGTCTTGGCACTTAGCGATGAGCACAAAATCTTGCTATCTTGATCTTGCAGTCTTGTCTTATCCTTGTCCTGTCTTGTCCTTGTCCTGTCTTGTCTTGGTCTTGATTTGTTCTTGCTAAATGTGCTAAACCAGACTTGCTCATAACTATTCCATTATACTTGGTCGAGCTCCTTTGCTATTATTCAGATCCACATGGAGTCTACAATCTAAATAGTTATTACTCACTGCCTAGGCTTTTACACGGTATGCTTCCTCTTGTATGCTTAATTACCTGGCGTAATTCTGTACCCGAAACATACCTCAGTAGGAAAGTGAACTAGTTCTAAGACTAGTAGAATAACTACTTTCTAAGGAGGGACTACTTTTGCGTTGCTCTACGATGAAGTCAATTGCCCTCTTTACATTAACTTCAAAATACTTAAAGGAGAACCAAATCATTTTGAAGTTCTTGGAGAACTAATTTATTTTGAATTAACTGGAGAACTAATTCATTTTGAAATTCTTGGAGAACTAGTTCATTTTGAACTAACTGAAGAACTAATTCGTTTTGAACTACTTGGAGAACCAATTCATTTTGAAGTTCTTGGAGATCTAATTTATTTTGAACTAACTGGAGAACTAATTAATTTTGAACTAGTTGGAGAACTAATTCATTTTGAAGTTCTTTCTTGGGGAACTAATTTATTTTGAACTAACAATACAATACTAACTAAAAATCGAATTCTTTAGAAATTTCTTGTGGGCTTACCACTAATATCGTGGTATGAAGTAGCTTCACTCCTAACTGGAATTAGTCAATTTCCTACTAGTGCTAAAATCATATCTCTTCTGTCAGTTTATTTCAACTGGGAGAGAATGGAATCAGTATCCGTTAACTTGGAGAAAATGCCGTGCATTTCCGTTTTGTGAAACCACCCGCAATCCATGTTCCTCTTGAAATAATCGAAGGTAAGTTAAATATTATGATAGTAGACTTGAGAGACAATCCCGGAAAGTCTCGTATGTCTCTTGGCGATCGATGTACGGAAGCTGACGCTTGAGACACACTTCCATTTGCATTGCATGATAATATGTGCCATAGCGCAACTATCTTGTTACGAATGTCCACTCTTGATATTGCCAAAGAAGCCCGGAGACTAGGCGAGGAATATCCATGGCAGTTCGCCATCGCCACCGCGATAAATCCTGAAATTCTTTGCTCCTTTATTATGCTTACAGGCGATGCTAGAAATTGCTGTAAAGAGCGAAGACAAGGAAGAAATTATGTGTAATAAACAACAGGACAGCAGAGAATATGAAGGACCATACCGCTGTCTGAATCAAACCACGGACCTTTTGGATAGCATAGCAGTAGGGCGCTTTAACCCTTTGGCTACCGAGGCCGGCTTGGTGAAGAAGACAAGAGCTTATGATCTCACCTGAAAAGTAGGTATAGACGGTATTCTCTCTCATCTCACCCAAGTCCAGTCCGAGGCCACCTCAAGGCCACCTATGACTTAAGAGATCCCTATGAGACCCCTTCCGGTTAATTTTCTGCAATTTAGGTCCATTCACGGAGAACTACAATTTAAAATATAGCACGTGTCATTACCTACAGTAGTTGCGAAAAGTTGCTCATAGATGGCCAGGGGCTTTGTTGCACGACGGACAACCAAATGGATAAAAAAAATTTATATTTTGGGGTGTGGTAGCTTAAAGGATGTCACGAGATGCAACTGGATAGCATGACTTGGATCGAACTGTCACTCTAATACCACCTCATTTCCAATCAATAGATCTGTCTTCGATCTGACTTGTTTTAACTTTTTAATTTTATCTTATGACGAACTTTATTAAAATATCAAACACAAACAAATACAGTGAAGGTATCATGAAACATATTTTTAAGAGTAGCTTCTTCCTTAAGAAATTTCATTTTACTTCTCATCCATAAAGATATTGGGGCCACAAAGTACCATAACGGATTGCCAATTCGGGTGCCTTCTAGGTTGTCTGTAAAAGCCACAGTGGAATTGGAATTGATTTTGATCCATGCATAATTTAGTTATCTGGAATAATATTTTTGCTTTGGCATTATTGATGGCTTGCGAGAAGAAAATCCACGTTTTCCAGGATCCAAAGGGCCTTAGGGTGCAGGAAGATTCAACATCAAAAGATATCCCAACATAGGGCGTCATATCCCAACGTCCTGTACACAACGAGTATCTCCGAATCCGCTAGCAAAAAGGAGCATTTTCAAGGAACTTGTACCTTCGGGTTCTTTCAATATCTTGAAGTCAATCAAAGTAGATGGGGGAGTGTTTTCATTGGATTGTGCCATTGACCGTATTTCATTGCCCGATTTTGTGTATTTTAGGAACCCGGAAATTGTGCTGCTAAACGTAGACCATTTCTGAAAGGTTTTTAAGCGTTTCGGTTATTAAGGAATTTGGTATTCTGATGTCGTCGTCCATTTTGTTAATGGCATTGAAGGCGTCGAAATAGCGAACTGACTTTTGTTGATGTTTCTTTGGGGTTTTTGTTGTGGAAGTGTTCAAAGAGACCAAAAACTATTTTTAAAATATTCCTTTTTTTCAATCGAGATTTTTTTTTTTTTAAGATTTCTTCAATTGTTGTTTGCTTTGCAAGTTTCGATGTGAATATTAAATCTTCCTTCCTTAATTTCCTTTAGGGCATACCAAAATTCAACGTTTTTATTTCCTGTGAGAACGAAAGATATTTGTAAGATGGGGCGACTTGGGAGTCAGACTATTGTTATCAGGTGTCAAATGCTATGCTATGACACGCTATGTAATATGAGTATGATTGAGTCAACAGGGTAAGTAAGACTACTGAGTCGTAGGGTTCAGTGCCGACTGTTCTATAGATATAATGTAACGGCGAACAGGAAGCTTTAGTGAACCTATAGTGGAACGTAAATTGATAGTCAGCATGCGGTTTTATTTCACAAGCTGACATTCAATAGAAGGATGACTTTGATCATCGAGCAAGAGACGCTTTCCTCGGAGATTTTGCTTAAAGACAATGGTAGAAGAGACTGTAGAGAATTCGTGTAAAGAGGGACGACAAGAAAGTATGGCACGATGTAAATAAACGGATACAGCCGTGGATTTCGGACAGCTGCCTGGACCTCCTCGATCAGCGGAAAGGGATGAAACACGTCGATTTCGAGCAATACCGAAGATTTGTGGCAGCAATCGGCAACACATAACTATTTTACAACCCATCGGCAACCCAGGATTGTTATCATCAAAAATCCTATCATACCAAGTGAGTCGACAGTTATCAGTTATCGACATGACCAGTCAGTTAGTAGTTAGCAACGACGACGGCAACAGTCACTGGACCGATGTCTCGCCGAGCCATAGTAAACCACGTTAGTTTTAAGAAATAATATTTAATAAAGATTATAACGTGAAGTTAAACAACTCTCTTACTAAGTGTACATTTATATATGTGGAACCAACCAGAAGGTACCACAGACTGAACAAAGAAGTTCGACAGAAAATGAAATCTGAACCAGAAGCGTACTGGAATAACGATGCGGCCGATGGTTGGGCGGATGGGCGACTTAACAACATCAACAAACGACAACATTAAAAATCGTATGGAACTTTCAGCACCAGACCCATCGATTATCGAAGCCGGCGAATCAGTTTCTCGGTACCGAACCGACAATTATCGCGGAAAAGACGGCAATAAAATCCCTGAAAATGGAAAAGTGCCGGAAATAGACCAAGTTACCGACGAGATGATCAAAGCCGAAGGTGATGTCTTATCACACCGACTTCATGTCTTCATAACACACATATGGTATTCGGATTGTGCCCCGTCGGTGTGGAAAAAATCGATCGTTGGGCCAATTTTGAAGAAAAGCTACAGTGGGGAATGCAAGAATTATATAGTTATAGTTATATTATTAGCCTCTTTTCGATCGTCGGCAAAGTATTTACAAAAATCATACAATCGAGGCTCCAGAAAGATCGAGAGCATGTCCGACAGGGCGACGTCGCTTCTCCACTTCTCTTCAACGTTGTGATCGATGCGATAATACGTGAAGCATTTGATGGATGACGTGGAGTTCGATACGACGACAACGACTTCCTAACCGACTTGATGTTCGCCGACGATAGGTGTCTTACTACGCGATCGCGTTCGAAACGAGACGGTTAGACAAAGATGCGATCAATAGGCACTGATCGAAGAAGAAATACAAAAACGTCGACTACGGTAGTTTGGACACGTTTGTCGAATGGATGATAGTCGTTTACTACCTAAATTTCTCTGGCAAGACCGTCCCGCAAACTGGGGAAGTCAGCGATCGGCACCGAAGAAAACCAGCTAAAGACTATAGAGGGCGACTGAGAGAATCAACGATTATTAATTTTCGAGGCCCGAGACGTCTCCAAAAATCGTCGAAAGTGGAAACGAATCGTGAATGGAGTTCGAGACCCATCGACACCAACAGCAGCGTATCCCGCTCGGGCCGTCAGCTAACGGATCTAAGAAGAAGAAGACCCCATTATTTCCCCGTTTATGACTAGGTTGTAAAGTTGAGTTTAGGTTGAGAGGAAATTTCGATCACCATATATGGATGTCGAGTTGAATTCACTTTGAGTTGAAATAGAGTTGAGCTTATATCAAAACATAACCTCCAATTTTTGTGTGAAATTCACATTTAGATACGTAAAATTATTTTGAAAACATAGAAGGTAATAAGAATGAAAGAAATTTATATAATGCTGAAGGAGGTTGACTTCACGGATGGTAAACACCCAAAACAAATGTCACTTTAGTCCAATTTGCAGCTCAACTCGCGTATATGAGGTGAAAATCAAATCGACTCAGGTAGAAGAGCTGAGTTGGGTTGAGTAGACCCAGTTTCAACTCGACCCTTGCTTATGACTGGGTTGAACCTAGGTGTAACCTGGGTTGAACCTGGTCTTAAAGGGAGTATATAGTGTTTTGGCACCGTCCATATACCAAAATGCGACGTATCGAGCAATGTGAAAATTAGTTCCAGGTTTAGTTCCTTGAGAGTCGATGTGATCCACAAGGTCTCCTGGCTTAAAGCATAATAGCCCCCGTAGTCGCAGCGCCCCGCCAGAGCCGCCTTCATTTCTACTAGTTGGAGCTGAGGGAAGTTCAGTAAGGCTTTCATAGACGCAGTCGGGCAAGCGCACTTGTCTCGCGTGATACCGAGGTAGGCCTGATATTGACACTTTGCAAGCTTAATCGTGGCATCTTTTATTTGGTGTTGACTCAACATAGCCAAATACATGATCTAGGACATTATGACCGCCTTGTACATGTAACCAAAACATTAGGCTCCAATTTGAAGCCTCAGGTTTTGTCGATAAATTGGTGACGGATATGGAGTGATGTAATTGCCGTGGCCGTTACTCCTTAAATTTGGGGTTTCCAAGAGAGCTTTTGATCCAGAATTATGCTCAGACATTTAGATTCCTTTCATGTCCTTGGTTTATTAAAGAAGCACTTCCGCCTCGAATTACAAATAAATCCAGCAATTAAATTTGTAATCTTTAAATGGAAAGCTAACAACTCCCCCAAAAAACCATTTCCGAAGCGTTGAAATTTCATTATTAAAATTTTCGAAAAAAGGAAACGAAACAAACATTAACCTTAATTCGTTTCCGTGGGAGAAATTCAATCGGGATCAGTCCATTCAAATTTGGCTCAAATCCTCATCCTTAAGCCCCTATCTAGCCCGCATAAAATACCAAATTTGTGTGGCACTAAGAATTTAGGACAGAATCCAATTTAATTATCTCGACAAATGTGACACTTCAAACCCGGGATGAAGAAAAATGCCACCAATACAAAAGGATACAATCTGAACACTCCCACAGGACTCTCTCGTTATGGCTACATTCAAAATTCCCACGTTCGCTTCGCAGCAGAGCAGAGCTCCTTTACTACCACGGCTCCGAATACTATCAGGCTTCATCCATGTTAGTTCAAGGATCAAACCAGGAAGACAGGCAGGACATTCCCGTCCTCTGGGGGTGGATGGTATCAATATAACTTTCAAAGGGCTTAGTTAATCCGAAAATACATAAAGATATAAGGATAAATTGGGCTTCTTTAAGGAAGTTGATAGAATTCTGTTAAAGGACATTGCCAACAGTTTTTCTACGGAAGCGAAGGCGAAATGGCGGAGGTTGATGAAACTTCCTTAATAATGCAGAGGGCTGGTGCGTGCTCCGGCATGGTGCGGTACGCTCTCTCTATTTTTTTTTATCTTTCTTATCCATATTTATACAGTTTAGAGTTTATTACGCGGAAGTAAACTTTCCCCTTGTGGGAGAGCTATAAAAAGTGACTAAAATTTATGAAAGCAATTTGCGGAATGTTATTTAAGATTGCGAGCAATTACAAATTGGTTGAGTTTCGTCCCTGGGCGGAGAGCCCCGCAACGGAGTCACAAATTGACTTGCTAATTCTGGCCATAATAAGAGGATATTTTTAGCAGAGGCAGAATTCCAAATTGGCCAGAAATGTAATAGTTTGGCTATTACATGCTTAGGGAGTTTATTCAATTTGCAAAGGTAAATGGAGCGAGGGAACCGATTATTGTTATTATTTAGGCAAAATGATAATTTTTACAGAATTGAAAATTTCATAGAAAATCATCTTTTTTGGCTGAGGAGGCCAAAGCTCAATTAGGTGAAAGGCTGTATTTCATTTTTAAACTATGCATTGTTAAAAGCTTTATAATTTAAAAAGGAGCTAGGATCTTTACTGGCCAAGAAGAGCTTGCGGTAAATACAATTAAAGTTTTTGTTTAGTTTTTATGTAAAAGTCTAAGCGTTGCGTCATGGTGCAATGTCGTAATTGTGTTTGGTATGTACATAGTTCTCTAATCCTCCTTTGTTAAGGGAGGGTTGCCCTTAACTTTAGTAGTCTAGGGTTATTGAAAACAACAAAGCAATATTTCTTTTATTTGCTTTGGTATCTTACTTACTTGCTAACATGTTTATATTTTCATAATTCTATGCGCAGATAGAGAAACTGTAGGATCTACACCACGACATGTTTTGGGAAAGATTGCCAGGTCTACACCACAACAGCTCAGCCCTATAGGACAGGAAAAGGTGACCTCTCCGGAACGAGTCCGATAAAGAAACTGTCCTCGGATGATGAGTGAACTTCATTTATAGCCCAGCGGGAAAGCTTTTTTCGAGGAGCTTTCGAGGCAGGAAGCTTTCAGCTTTTAAAGTGAGAAAACAAAACCTCCTTACCAAAAGATGAGATTTTGGAGAGGGATTCCACTAGTGACGAATTGTGGAAAACTAAAAATCTGCGCAGTGATAGTGTCCGCGCGTAAATTTTCTTTATTTTTTGACGAGCACTATACAAGTAAAACGAGACCATGACAGATTGAGTGCTCAAAAGCTAGAAAATCTCAAGAGCGCGAGCTCCCAATCTCAAGCACTCAAGATTTCAGGGTTGGTTTGCATGACAAGCCTTCAAGGAGATCAGAAACAACATTTTGACAGCTCCAAGCTGCCATGGAAACGCACAAATAATCTAGGAGTAGGCTTGGTTCGAAGGAATTAATATGGGACAGGATAAGGTAGCAGCAGTCTGGTTGGTGCTGAAAGAGTAGGTGATGGACCTTGAGTCTGAACTCCAGCTTTTAGGAGATCATGGATGCAACAAAAAATGAAAAAACCATTTTTTAATGGGGTCTCGCTTTCACCAAGCCGATATCCTTAAGAGCAGACGTCTGAGGATCTTCTGATCTTCGGAGTTAGCGTCGGTCAGCCTCGAATTTTATGCCTCCTACAACAAGTCAATCCCTCTAACCAGCCCACAAAGACAGTACCAGAGTACTAGGCGAACAGGGAGGTATACCCTCGCTAAGTGAAGACGTAACCCAAGCAGAACTTTGGAAGAATATAAAAACAAACAGATTACTGTAATTCAAAGATACACAACCCAAGTAGAGACTAGTGGAAAATAACAAGTAAAGTTTACCATGACTAAACTCGCAAGGAAGTAAGTTACTGACAGATGACTCTAGTATATTAGATTAGGTTAGGCATATGGCTGCTTCCACTTTGGCGCGCAGTTTTCACGACACAAACTACTTGTTCACCTAAGGTTCGGTGCTTCTTTAACCAACTGTAGTGGATATTTAAAGTCATCTAATGGAGTTTAGGAAAGTTATCAAGGCCTCAGGCACTGGAGATACTTTGTCTGTAAATAAGTACTACTGAAGGAAGAAATTTGAAAAAAAAAACACACACACCTTCATTTGAAAGGAGGAGAAAGTACTGTTCCATAACCTATAACGTCATAAAGTTGGGAAGGGTTCAGGCAACGGCAACAACGGAGTAGCCCTAACTCCCAACCCCTCTCCCCTCCTCCCTTTACATGAAACATCAAGGCTCGTGAAGGAATTCTGCGTCCATTGGTACCTTATTCATGGAAATAGGTTATACGCGGTGATATGTAAAACTCTATCTTTGTACAGCTCTTACCGTATTACTCCGAACGGACACAGATTTCGAACTAGGCGCCATAGTAACTTATATTCAGCTCAAAAACACCTATCCAACGACGTATTACACATAGCTATTGGAGGTGGTACCAAAGTCCAAACATTTTCTGGTATCCTCCTTAGTTGGTTAAATTTTGAAAGCAGAGCGGACAAATGCGTCTGCCACACCGGTATGTACGCTACAGGTATGGAAATCTAAAAATGCTTCCGCTATAAAAATAGCCCCTTGCGCCCCTGTTACAGATCTGAATTTATTCGTAATCGATCATTCTTAGTGCGAGTGTCGTTTTGGCAAGTGGTCCCCCAACTTAGTACTAACCCCGTCCAATCCTGCTTGACCTTCGTAATCGAACGAAAACCGGTCTATTGAAAATATGAATGGCACCAAGATAACTGCCCGTTTTCTTCGGCCTATACAATTGTGTAAAGCTAAAATTTTAGTCTAAAATTAGTCTAAAAAAATATGAGCGTGCCGTACTTAATTTGAACTATCCGTATGTCTTTCATTCGTACGGGCCTGTAGCAGGTTGCATTTGGAAGAGTTGAATTTTTACTCAGTTGTACCAGTGTGTCTGTTTCAGACTAAGGAAGGGCTAGTCTTGGCTTTACTCAGGCGTTACAGTGACTGTTGTGTGCCGTATAGACGTTTTGATGCTGTGCGTACCTCTTGCAGGTTAAGATTGGACGAGCCTTATTTTTATGCGGTCGTTTGGCGATTTGGAATATACTAAGAGCACCTGCTGTTAAATTCGCTTTGTCCTCTGAGATAGAAAGAAAATCGGTGCAGAGTTTTTAAGTAATGTATTTAATCAAGAATGAGTTTGATGTCCTTGCTGTTCTTTTTAGTTCCTACCTGTTCAAATTTAAAAGTTTGCCCGTTATAGGTTTGTGGATGGCGAGTACCTGAGCTTGAAAGTGTGGGTGATACCAATAGCCATGCATTTTTGGCACCATAAGCGAGTGTCCTTACACTAGGCGTCCTAAACGGGAACCTCATAGTACGGTTTCTAACGGATATTATCAAATTCATAGATAGTATCGGACACCCAAAAATCCTTCAGACGTCGCACTTTGTTTTTAACCTCGACATGGCCTTGAGATCTAGAGTTAACCCTTCTAGCACAGAAGGCGCACTTTTCAGCTAAGCATGAAAATCTATATATACATACACATACATACATATAAATATATATATGTATATATATACATATATAGAGTTTCCCTTCTAACACAGAAGGCGCACTTCCCAGCAGGGCTGAGAAATATTTACCACTACTGTGGCTCAGCTGAGACATGCAAACATAAAATATTAAAAACATAAAAGATCAAAAACATTAAACAGAGAAGCATGCAAAACTAAAAAGGGAGTGAGGCACGCAGAGAGTCACGCCACATTGAGAAGTGTCCTTTTAAGGACAACTTCACTGGTTAGCAAGCTAAACACACTCCTATTGTTGTTAGTATTTATAAGCATGCGATTAACGGGTTCGAACATGCCATAATTGGTGTTAGAGGAATTTATGTGCAAGAGAGGTTCACCTCTCAGGTTGTAGTTATTCACTCTAAATGACGCGCGGTTTCTTAAGAAACCAGAGTCCACCTTGTCATTCATCAGTCGATGAACGAATATAACGTCAGCGACCTCACGGCGGCGCTTATGGAGGGAGCTTAAGTTGAGCAATTTAAGTCTGTTCTCATAAGGCGGAAGAGCGAGTGGGTCATCCCACGGGAGGTGGCTGAGTGCAAACCGGACGAACTTTCTTTGAACCGATTCGATTCTACTAACATGGGAGGAGTAGTAGATATACATCAAGGCGTCTTCATTCTTCCATTGCGATTGTAGGTGATAGCGTTGCAGGTCCTGTCCGGGCTTCAGTCTATATTATTTTTTAAATTACCCCAAATATCAGTGAATTTTTACAAATTATAATTTTTATGAAGAAATATTTCCGCCTCAAAGGAGGCACCATTACCATGGCTTAAATTAAATTCCTCAAAAAGATGAAAAAAAAAAACGAAAAAAAAATATGAACACGGCCTCCAGTAATCCTCGTCGTAATTAAAATAAATGAAGGACATCACCTTGAATTATCCTTCCTAATAATTCACCGGAATTCGGTTTTGTTGACAAAAGAAGCATAAAATGCTGATTTCAGACATAAAATACTTTTGAAGCACTCTTTTATGATGGAGGAGACCGAGCTGCTGGCTGACTTTAAGGAGACACCAGCTTTGTAAAGGAGATTATTTCACAGAGTCTTTTTCTAAGCTCCTTCCTATAAAAATTGCGGCATTAAACACCTTACACCTTGAGGTAAATTATTTCTTCCTTTTAAAGAAATTTATTGTGCACAAAATCTGTCTGTCAGGTAGCAGCGATAGATATTTTTCTTCCTTTGAATTTTAAGTATTTCACATTTAAGATTTTATCGCAAAAGTTTTGTTTTCCGTTTAAAACGGCGTGTAAAGAGGCGAGCGATTACTGGGAGTTTAGGACTAGTTGAGGGGGAAGTGTTAGGATTTTATGTATTAACTGGGTACCGGTGATTTGTCGGATGCCATTTCGAGGGGTTTTTGTTTAAACGTTCCAGACTCGTTTAAGGTTTAATCGTTTATTCAATATTCAGGCTGTGAGTGACGTGATTAGTGGCGGATTCTGCGAATTCTATGGAATAAAATTTCAAAGATTGGGGCTCAGAGGTAGATAATTTTTGTACTGTACTGGACCCATACAGTATCCCCATGACATTTATTTCTGATCGTTCAATCAAGGTAGTGTTGTATGGTGTCCCACCATTTTGACCGGTGTTCCTCAAGGATCAATTCTCTCACCTGCTCTTTTCTTAATATTAATAAATTATAGGCGTTCTATCTCCTCCAACCCAATTCACAGCACACTGCGTTATTCCTACACCTTCGACAATATAAGACCAACAGGTGGCAGACCATGTCTCTTAAACCTTGAACTCTTGTCCAACTGTAGGCGCTAAAAAGAATAGCAGAGCTCTTGGCGTGTCACTGTTAATTATTATTTAAGCAAAATAGACATGGAGTTTAAGGCCATCTACCAGAAACTAAAGTATTACTAAGCTCAAAGAAATAGAGGAAAGCAAAAAAATGCAAGGAGAGTTAGCAGCTAGAAAGCTAGATTGCTACACTGTTCCGGCTATGGTAATCACCTTCGAGGGCTCTATTTTTAAGGGTCATTCTGATGACGCCAGACTGAAGTAATACCCTTACGCTTCGTAGCGATCTGGACTTGAACGTCATGCAAAAAAGGAATGGTGAGTTTCGTCAGTAGGAATATGACACTATATGCTGTAAACATGCTAAGGGCGACGGCGACGGTGCACACAAATTAAAAAGCACACACAAGAATAATCATCTTCGACATCCGAATGCTACACACGCGCACAGGAACATACGAGAATAGCAACACAATCCCATGTCACACCGCCCAGGCAACTTTGAGGGGCGACGGCTACGAAATAGAACTTGGATTGATTGAGTCGCCACTCTCGGCGACCTCGTCGTCGAGTGGTCTGCATATTGTGCTGCACCTTTCATACTCATAGAAAAGCTGTGTGTTCTATTCGTTTTTGCCAGTCGCTGTGGAAACTATTTTCGCCCTTAGCATGTTTACAGCAATAATCAGGGTGCGTACCGCTCAGCGGTGTGTCTGACAGTAGACATGGGAAGCCTTCGATAGGAGGTCCACACATTCGCTGCTACTTGGTCGAAGTAAAACTTTCACCACTCCCTGGTAAAAAACTCAAAATAGCGCTGTTAGTTAATCGTAACCAGAGCCAGCGCTTAGTTTTTTTGCGCCCGGTGCAGTGTGCTAAATTGCGCCCCCTCAGCTGATCATATGAAAAAGGCTTCTTTCGCCTGGATCACAAGGACGAAAAAGCTGGAAATACATAATGCACTTCTAACTTAGTGACAATTTACCTTGCTTTATCAATAAATTCCTGAAATTTTCCTGTTGATTGTAAATCTATGAAAAGTCCTTTTGTGGAATTAAAATTTTTCCCCCGATTGAACTTTGATGAAATATATACTAAACGGACTAGCCAACTAGGGTGATTTCAACGTTCACAACACAAATTGGCTGAATTATTCAAATGGCACCAGTGTTTCTGGCCGGGATGCCGAGCTCTTTGCAGAGACTAATAATCTTCACCAATTGGTTAAGTGCCCTACACGAGTTCCTGACGCTGCAGATCAAGGGGCCCATCTCCTTGATCTTTTTCTCACCTCCCACCCTACGCGGTACTCCGTCGAAGTTCATTCACCTCTAGGCAGCTCAGACCACTGCCTGGTCAGCGCAAGCTTCCCATACCAATCATCCGTCTCAACCATACCAGCTCCTAGAAGAACTGTGTGGCATTATGGGAAAGCCAATTGGTTGGGGCTTATTCGCTTCTTCCAAGCCGCTGACTGGGACCTGTGTTTTGTGAATCGCGATGCCAACTTTTCCGCTCTCTGCATCTCAAAAATCATATTGGCAGGAATGCGTTTATTCATTCCCCATTCTACCAAATCCATTAAGCCAAGGCCGCATGGATGGTTTAATCAAGAATGTATGAACGCGATTAAAGCCAAAGAAACCGCCTATAGAGAGTTCAGGCATTCCCTGAGCGATTCATCCCGACGTGAGTACATCAAGTTGAGAAATGTCTGCAAAACCACCATCAAGCAAACCAAAGCCTCCTTTGATGACAGGTTAAGAAACAAACTCATTAACACCTCTGCTGGCAGTAAAAACTTCTGGTCCTTGGTAACCTCCATCAGGAAAAATTTTAACTCATCGTCGTCTCCTCCCTTCATTCACGATGGGAAGGTATTAACAGAAAGCAAATCCAAGGCTGACTTACTCGCATCTCTGTTTGCCTCCAATTCTTCCTTGCCTGATACTGCCGTGCAACCCCCCATTGTAGAGGGTTCTGCTCACTCTATGGGCAGAGTTTTCTTCAGAACTCGTGAAGTGTTCAAGTGTCTCAAGGAGCTCGATCCCAATAAATCCACTGGCCCTGATAAAATTCCCCCTATGGTTCTTAAAAAATGCGCTTCACCTTTGGCTAAACCTCTGCGCAAACTCTTCGCCCTTTCTTACTTCTCCGGAGTTTTCCCTGACTCCTGGAAACTGGCTCATGTTCAGCCTATACTGAAAAAAGGTGATTCCAGCGACCCCTCTAACTACCGCCCAATAGCAATCACCTCTATCCTCTCCAAAACCATGGAGACATTAATAAACAGAAGGCTTATGGAATATCTTGAACGCAACCAAATATTGGATGACAGGCAGTACGGCTTTAGATCGAAAAGATCTACTGGCGACCTCCTTGTATGCCTAACTGAACACCTCTACCAAAACATTCATCGCTTTGGTGAATCCGGCCTGGTAGCTCTCGATATCTCCAAGGCCTTTGATAGAGTATGGCACCCCGCTCTATTGAGTAAACTCCATGCTATTGGCATCGACCTTCTTCTAAAGAATTGGATTGAGAGTTTCCTTTCCGACCGCTCAATCAAGGTAGTATTGGACGGCGTTGAATCTAATCCCCACTCCATCTCTGCAGGTGTTCCCCAGGGCTCTATTCTATCACCAGCTCTCTTCCTAGTTTTTATAAATGACCTGCTCTCAATTCCATCCAACTCACTTCACAGCTTCGCTGATGACAGTACTTTGCGTTACTCGTATAGCTTTGATAAAGCAAGACAAGCACGGGCCAGACCTTGTCTGCTTGATCGTGAACTTCAATCAACAGGGACATAAGATTGATTCTTGATTGGGGCCTCATGAATCAAGTTGAATTCAACGCCAGAAAACAAAATACTGTCTCTTCTCTATGAAAACGCGCTCCCCAATCCCTCCCATTAAAGTGGACAGTCTAGAACTGATGGCTGAACCATCCCTCAATATCCTGGGCATAACTTTAACTGAAGATCTGCGATGGAGTAATCACATATTCCAAATCGCTAAAAAAGCATCTCAATGCTTGGGATTCCTTAAAAGATGCAAATTCCTCCTTCCGCCGTCGGCCAGGGCTATAATATACAAATCCTACATTCGGCCCCGCCTCGAATTCAACTCATATCTCTGGGCAGGGGCACCGAGTACCACCTTAGCGTGGCTGGACAAGGTGCAGAACCGCACTCTCCAAGTCATTGGCGACGACGTCATTTGCTCCAAAATTGATTCACTAAGTCACCGCAGGAATGTAGCAGCCCTGGTAAAATTCTACCGCATCTACCATAACGACTGTTCCACCGAAATACATATATAATCTCCTGCCTTCACGGCGATGTTTTTCCCGCAACACAAGACTTGCCCATTCGGCTCATCCTCACTATCTACAGCCCTTATTTTCGCGCACACACCAGTTTAGTAATTCGTTCTTTTCGAGAACAACTCGACTGTGGAACAACCTTCCACACTCAGTTTTCCCAAACTCATATAACACCCAAGAGTTTAAACGCAAGGTTCATCTCCACCTCCTCATGTACCCCCCAGACTCCCTTTAATCTGTTTTACTCTTTCTCTATCCTTCGAGCTAAGCTTACTACCAGACACCCGACGTTGACGTGTAAGACATGACGGACTGGTAGTACAAAGGGTGACACCTGAGCTTAGACTTTCACATAAAAAAAAAAAAAAAAACTGTAAGCGGTTCCTTCCTACTCACACGGCCAAGGAATTGTTAGTGCGCATTAGGGATGATCTCAGGACGACTTTTTAGCATCGACTTTTGGTTGCACAACAATGATTGATTGCACTATTAAAATTGCGTAAAATTCTATAGGAAAAAAGAGTGCGCAACCAAAGAGTGTGTCGTCTGACCGGGACCACAAAGGAAAAAACAAAAGTTATACTTGCCACAAGCGATTTTGTTCTCATTTCATTCATTTACCTCTTAGAACAAGATTTAGAATTGCTCCAACACCACCCTGAAGTATAATATTAATCGCGAAATTGCACCCCCGCCCGGTTGCGCCCGGTGCAAGTGCCCCATTTCCACATATGAAAGCGCCGCCCCTGATCGTAGCTATTGGTTGTGCGGTAAAGCTCCCGAAACAGCGAAGCACTTACTCTGCGATTCTGAGGCTAAAGCGAGGAGGAGATTAAGTCTCCTCCAGTGCGACTTCCTTATTCCCTGGGAGATTTTCGATATATAGATGCGAAATCAATTTTATGCTATATGTATATCAAAAGCCTTAACTTTGAAGGTTTTTAACGAATAAGTTGGCACAATTGATCAAATAAAATAGGCTGCAGTGCCCGGAAAGACGCCCCCTTAAAGGAAGAGGAATCCTTAGACATTAATTTCCTGAATGGAAGCTTTTTGTCAAGTTTTTTATTAAAAAACGGATTACCTTTGTTGCAACATCCCTTTAACATCTCTTAAGACACTCATTCATCGTTTTAACATTAGGATGCCCTGTAAGTTATCCTGAAGCTCTCGCACAGGGTTTATCCTGTCCTTTGAGATTTCTTTAACACAAAAGACTTAAAAATGGGATAAAAAGAAATAATTCTGATGCTGAGTATTTTATATATAGTGTGCAAGTGAACCGTCTAATTTCTTAAATGTGGAACTTTATCCCTAAAATTTAAGGATTCTTTAACAGAAATCTCTACACAGCTTTTTGTATTAGCGTGAATTCATTCGAGAATATTTGAAACGTATTATATTGGCGCATTTAATTTTGTATTAAATCAAGTGGAAATTGGTATGCTTTTGTATTGTTTTCATTTTCGTGAATCTGATGATTAATTTAAAGATAAAAAAAATACTTAAGTCGTTTTCATGTTTATTTCATTTTACGTCAATATTTTAAATGTGAAGAATTTGAAAGACACAGTAACAATCATTGTAACTACCGTCCAAAAGCTAGTCTTTCCAAAATTGGAGAGAGAGTACCTACTACATCACATATTAGACGACAAGCAGTACCGCTTTTGATTAAGACGTTCTCCAGGCGACCTTCTTAGGTGTGTGCACATAGGGGAAGCCAAGTGGATAGTAAATTTTTTGTAAAGAATAAATTAAAAAACATAATTTTTACTTACTAAGAAATTTTCGTAGCATACCTGCAAAAGAGAAGTAAATAAATATTAAAAATCGAATAAATGTGCTCTTAGAATAAGCTAGTATGAATTTAAAAATATCAGGTCTGGAAAAAAGGGTTTTCCCATAGATGGCGCCAATTGAAAATAAGTCACGAACCATTGATCGCAGCGGCATCACTAAAAGCTCATTTGGAACATGTGAAAGGTTCGAGTGCTGTGGTTTGAATGTTGTTTGCGTTTGAAAATGTAAAACGAAAAGATGCGGTATATTTTACTATATTATTAAGAGGAAGGAAAGAAGGCTCCGTAGGCTTGTTAAAAACTAGGGGTGAATACAGTGAAGCCCCATTATCAAAATCTCGTAATCGAAAATGGTTCAATCGCTTCCGTTCTGGAATTTATGATATCAAGACGAGATAAGTTAAGCTCTGATGAAATTCTAAAAAAAGTGCAGCAAGCCAAGATTTTAAGATAGGCACGTGAGCAATGTTGATATTGGAAAGGAGCTAGGTATGGATAAAAAAAAACTGTTTTGAACATTTTACTGAATACAAAAAATTTTGTTGTTTTTTGTAGGTAGCCCACATCCACAGGCATCCTCCCATTACTGAAAAAGGTACATTACAATTGTCAGCATCTTTGTTTCTTCAGTTTTCGCAGCCTGCAGGCAGCCAGAACTACATTATTCAAAGCACAAGTGCAAAATATCCCACCGCTGCCACCAATGTTTGTGGTAATCTTTTTCATTTTTTTTATGTGGAAGACTAGAGGCTCAGGAAAAGCCCTTTATATTGTCGACAATCTATTTTCTTCGTGTAGAGTGCAATGATGAACAGCAGCTTTAGTCCGGAAGGAAGAAACTGCCACTGGAAGTGGAAGGAAGGAACTCGCTGGAGTGTTGTGCCTCCTGAAACGAGTTGAATCTCATCAACCAACCGATGACATACGCTTTTTTAGTGAAGCAGGGAAAGACTAAGGAGTAAAGAGCGGGGAAGGACTAACAGAATAACAGAAACAGAAACAAACAGTGAAAATACCGTGATTTGAAAATTAGCGAAGGTATTTAAAAGATCACACTTGCACCTAGCGACTTCTAACGGAGCTTATTTTTTGGAGAATTTCATTCACAATGCATATATTATACCAAAAGTTAGTAAGAACGGATATAATGAAAGAACTATAGAAAATTGCCTATTTTATTCACAGTAAGTTAATTAAAAGGTTATGCGGTCATCCAATTTGTGGGCAAACTTAGGGTGTACAACTACAGCCGAAAAAGTAGCGATTCTCACAATAATCTCGCCTATTGGCCAATCCAATGAAAATGCCTCACCGACTATCTTATATGTCATAATGTGTAGTTTAAACCTGGTTTTTGGTTAAAGTCAAAAATTTGTTAATTTTACCGCGATAAATTGGCAGAAAAAATCGTCCTCATCGGCATCTTCCTTGTTCTTCATGCATTGTTGTAATGATGTCAAAGTTTTTACAAGTTCAACCTCAATGAGTCTTTCGTTACTTGAAGTGCTTTTTTTTAGAACTTCCAGAATCATTGGTTGTCGTAGTATCCACTTTTATCTGTTGACGAGTGGTTCGCCACAAAGGACTAAGACGTGATCATTAATTATGAAAACATCACCATCGATGACGGTACTCTCTCTTATAATGCCCACGGTGGAAGCACACATGCTAGTGTAAGGTTCAGGGTCCTCTATCATCCTTCGTTGTGATCTGACCAGATTTTGTTTCGCGTGTGTCAAGTTCTTGAAAGGAGGACCCTCTCGACTTTTTTTTAATAGCTTCCGTCGTTATTGTGTTATAAATGTGTGCCTTTGCTTTAACATATTAAATTGTTTACTTAAATTCCACAGATCCTCATTTTGTTTTGCTATATTTTTAAAAATTCCAATATTTGTATCATACATTTTATTTGTTAACTAATGCTGATGGTTGTAAGGGAAGTGAGTTCTGACGTCATGCAATAATGATAGCTTGAATGCTGCACAAGCTTCACATGAATTCCTTGGCTGCACAACGTCAAGAGCTAAATTTGAAGCGCCAGCGCGATTTGTGCATATGATTTGAAAAGCATTAATTGAGCGCCAGCGCCAAGCTACAGCGCCCATTCTGTTCCAACCATTATTTGAAGCACACTTTTAAAATATCCCACCGCTGCCACCAATGTACGTGGTAACCGTTTTCATTAACAGGACATGGTGATTCTATCCCGAAGGAGTAGTTTTACAGCCCTGATAATATCATTTAAAAAAAGAATTAAGTCCAGTTTAGCCCAAGTAGTACAATAGGTTACTACAGATGCTCGACAATAGAAGTAAAGTAAATTCGAAAAAATAAGTAAAGACAAAACTTGGAGGAAATTTTATGCTCTACAACTTTGCTTCCTTAATATTTTTTACAGAAGCTAGAGGCATAGTTTTTCCTCAAAATAGATAAAAAAGGCGAAAAAACACTAAAATTCATATACAGGTGGTCGATAAGGGTCGATATTATGGAAACTATGCCCATTAATCAAAAAAATCATGAAGTAATAAACAAATAAATAGAACTTAATTCCTGTTCTTATTTTGATGCTTTTTATTTATTTGTTTCCATAATCAGTTAATGATAATGAAATACGGAATAGGCTCACTAATTCGCATTTCATGTTTATATTACCATAGAAGACCAATTACAATAAATTTCTAGTAAATTCAAGGGAGGGACATATCCTAGGGTGGTTTCTTTAGCTAGGAGTAGATTTGTTTTGCAGGATGTGAGGAAGAAGATAGAAATTTTGTGATACATAAAAATAATGTCAAGACCCAGAGGATACATCCCCTTACCTGTCCGTTTTTGGGGTCACTGAAACCGAATATGACCATTACAAAAAATTTAACTACCCATTTCCCTGTAACCACCACCAAACATCCCTTTCTGAAAGTTGAAATGGTAATTCTAATACAAAGTCGAGTAGGGTGTGTATTCCTATGTTTTCTGAACCTCTAAGATTGAAGAAGACTACCAAAATGATTTATACCCCCTCGTTTTCCCCTAGCGTCAATTTACCACCCCCATATACCCCCTTTTGGGAGTTGAAATGTCAATTTTCATACAGAGTCGGGTAGGGTGTGTATTCCTATGTTTTCTGGGGCACTAAGAACGTAGAAGTCTACCAAAAATCCACTAGACTGCTGCTGAAATCCACAACTGCTGTCTTTCACTTACCAGTACATCATCCTACAAATACCTATACCGCATCACAATCCACACATATTCCTTTTTCCCACCATAAACTCAGTTTTTGTTTACAACAATTAGTTTATTTCATTACCCTGATTAATAAGAGAACAATCAAAAATAATCACATGATTAATATTTAAAGTACCTGGCATCAAACCGCACATGCTCTGAAAAGTAACTAACAATTGCGGAACTCTTATCTAAGTTATATTAATTGACCTTAGCAAGTAAATTGTGGAAATTAACTGATATCAAGATTGTATTTGAGGAAAACAAAAAACATTAAATAAAATAACTGAAAAACCCCGCCCTGGTACCACGACGTTTCCTTTTTTACATGTTCGATCATGTTCATACAGAGTCGAATAGGGTGTGTATTCCTACGTTTCCTGGGGCACTAAGAACGTAGTAGTAGTAGTGGATGGAAAAGGGTGCTGAGGGTTTACGAGGGGGTTTAATTAATTTATGGTAGTCTTCTTTGCTCTTAAAGGCCCAGAAAACATAGGAATACACACGCCACTCGACTTTGTATTAGAAGGGATTTAGGGTGTAACGAGGGGGTCTAATGGATTTTTGGTAGTCTTCTTCGATCTTAGAGGCCCAGAAAACCTGGGAATACAAACCATACTCGACTCTGTATGAAAATTTCTCCTAGAATGGGGTATATGGTGATGGTAAATTGATGCTAGGGGCCATCGAGGGGGTAATTCATTTTTGGTAGTCTTCTTCGCCTTAGAACCCCACTCGATTTTGTATGAGAATTGACATATTAACCCCGAGAAGGGGGTATATGGGGGTAGTTACGGGGAATGGAAGGTTTCAGCGACCTCAAAAACGGTGGGGTGGGGGATGCATTCTTTGGGTTTTGACATTATTTTTTTTATGTGCCTGTGCCTTTGAATATCTCGAAAATTTTTAATAATACAACCCAGGGGGAGTGGGAAAACTTCGATAAGGCATTTGCCTAAATTAATACTAATATTGAATATTTACCCATATCACTATGAGAACAAGCTACTTAAATCACAGCAGAGTAAATGTAGTGAATTAATGCAAAAGCCTGAACATATACACGCGCCACTGAATGACGATGAATAGCAAACGAATCTTAAAAAAAAAATTTCCATATCACACAATTAATCTCACAAACGATTATTTTCATGCCTAAAGAAAACCCTCCCAAGTATAAATATTTTATTAACAAATAAAGTTTATAGAACGTTTTGGAATATTAAGAAGGCTTCATCTCGCACAAGGTCAAGTTCAGGCCCGTGCTGCACCCCATCACTTCCTTAAAATTCACAACACGATTTAAATTCAGCAAAAGTAAACTTGGGAAGCGTTTATAAAATGGCCGAAAATAAAGAAGGCGAAAATGCTGTTTCATGTCCCCTTTCCAAACTCTAAGACAATGTACAAGGAAAAGGGGAAAATATCCTCATGAGAAGGATTTAATCTGAAAATATCTACAAAACCTCCCACGTCGGCAGACAATATCACAAAAAAAAAAACCACCTATATTTAGTCTGCTCACTGAACCTTATCAAGCGGACCTGTTCAGTAATAAATAAATGAACACGTCTTTACCTGTGGATACACTAATTAATTATGAACTGTTGATTTAGGTGAAAGTAAAAGCATGTTGTGGTCCAATTGGAGAAAGATATTATCCTTTAACTTGTTTCCAGTCTGAATCCATTTATAAGGGTCCGAGAAAACTATCCGCAAGGACTGCCCAAGCTGAAGGAAGGACTTTTTAGGCGCTGCCCACATTGGCCGGCCCCAATTAAGTAAATCCCATAAATCCTGATCTCGACTAACCGCAAGGATGTAAAAGGAGATACAACTTTTCAGATTTCTGGTGGATATAAATTAATCCAGAAAATCAAAGTGAAAATTTATTTTGCGGCGAAAAGTACTTTAAAATTTAAATCCTTCCACCACCAGCAACCACCACCACCAACACAAACATTTTGATGGCGAATTTATTATTACTTTATAACCTCAACTACTGACTCAGCCTTAATCCTGGTACTAAGTGGTTTTATGACCTACACTTTGGCTTTTGGGGTTTTATTGTTCCCGATATAAATGTTTAATTATCCTTGATACTATGCATTATTAATTAGGATTTCTATCCCGTAGCAGGGGGATAATAAATTTTCTATGTGTTGCTTCATGTAAACATGATTTAAATTTTGCTAGGAAGTAATTTTCAGTATTTTCATGTGAGTAGGACATCCTAAGAAATGTATTCAGGGTAGAGTGTTGTAAGAAAACGAATTTTTCAAATCGTATACAATTAAGAAATAGGTTGTTGAGAAAATCATGACAACTAGATGGCGCTGTTTAGTTTTTGAGGTACTACAGTTTTTCCCACACAGGGCATTTCATGATTAACATGTTTGAATATACAGTCACCAGGCTGGACACCTTGAAAAAAAACCACCTATGTGACACACTGTGCCCGGTTGTGACTAAAACGGAAAGCACCCGATATAGGGTAAAAAATCCAGCTCTAGAGTTTAAAATTTGAGTAAAGGTTAAGTTGAGCAACCTAAGCTTCGAAAGCACACGTAAATATCGTTGTTATAGAGTTATGTTAGATGCTTGGATTTAAAGAACCTTGACAGATTATAGTTGGCTTCCTTGACTTGACTTGACTTGTAAAGTCAGCTGGAACCATATTAAGAAATGTCTTGTAGGAAATAGAGGCGTTTTGATAAAAATGTTAAGTCTTCTTAATTTCAAGCAGCAGTAAGGAAACCCCTTTGAAATGATTGAGCCTTCGTGACAAAGAAATTTGTGGCTGATGATGTAAAGAAATGTCTTCTAGATGTTTTGGAACATGGACCAAAACTATATACACAACTGAAGCAGGAGAGATTTGTGTTGAAAGAGAAGAAACTGTCAGACACAATCACTAAAGTAAAACTTCCATGTTTTAATATATTAAACAATCAGCCATTCCAAAACAGGTTATAAAAAAGCAACTTTCATAAGAACATAGAAAAAAGATGTCGCAAAAGAAAGAGGGAAATTAAGCAGGGACTTGGGCATATTCATAAATGCAGAACTGCCGCAACAATTTGATGAATCTAGTCTGGTTGCTCTAGGTATTTCCAAGTATGGCACTCAGCCCTTCTAGCCAAAATGGCGTCAAATCCGAACCCCACCCGGTCACTGTGGCGTCCCCCAGGGAGCAATTTTATCACCTGCTTTATCCCTTATCTTTATAAATGACCTACTTTCAATCTCCTCCCACCCACTTCTTAGTTTTGCTGACAACTGTACCCTGCGTTACTACACATTACGGCTTTGATAAATCAAGACTAGCACGCGGCAGAACCGGTCTTGATGATCGGGAGCCAATGTCCAACTCCATAAATAGAGACATTGAACTCATTCTAGGTTGGGGAAGCAAGAATCGTGTCGAACCTAGCCCTACCAAAACAAAGCACTGTCTTATCTCCAATAAAATGTGCAACCGCTTGCATATTAGTGAATCGTGTTGAACTAATAGCCGACCCATCCCTTAAAATCTTACGCGTGACATTAACAAAAGATTTGCGTTGGAATGATCGCATGTTCTGCTGTTGTTTTGGATTATGGGTGAATTCTAAAACTCAACATGGTAGCAACAGTGCAGAATTCAGCAATTAGAAGTCTGTAGCTGAATTCTGCAGTGTTTGGGCAGTGTTGAGTTTTTGAATTTACCCTATATGTCACAATTGCGAATGTATGCCAAACTTTGGAGAACTTCTACAGAGATCAAAGTCAGGGTGCACCTTTTGAGAACTGCACATTGTATTCGACAATTATCTTGTCCTCTCCGTCAAAGAAGGACTAGGGAAGGCTATGACAGGGGAATCAGGAATGTAAAGAGGGAAGAAGAAAGAAGGAAAGTTAGGTGGGAAAGGCGAAGGACCGTAGCGCCGCCGGGATTCGAACCCGGGACCTCTGGGGATAGCAGTCAGGCGCCTTACCTCTAGACTACCGAGGCCCCAACGTGAGAGAATGAATGTGAGAGAATAAGAGGAATGTCTACATGTGGAGCAGTTGATCTTGCCAGCATCAAAAATTCAACACCTATACCTGCGCAACTGAATAAATTGACCACCAAAATATTGCTTATTGTTGATCCTCGTATTGTGTCGCATGGTGAGGGGGCTGTTTAGAATGGTTTCAAACGTAACATTGTACTGACAAATGACACAGATGTTGTACTTTGATTTGTTGCAATGTTCATAGCTCAAGGTTTGTCTGAGTTATGAATACGTTATAGAACAAGCGAGAAAAGACGTTTCATCCCGCTTCATATTTTGTACAAAAAACTGGAACCAGCGATGTCTAGTGTTCTTATCAAGCCACATATTCTTACATGTGAAGACATTATGAGCACAATAGGATCAAAGGTAGGCTGTGAGACATTTGACAAACATCGGTAGAATGAGTTCAAGAGCGGTACTTATCCGTTGGATCGAAATCATATTCTGGCCATTATTATTTGTTTCGCTTCAATTTGCTTGTCTCTTCTTACTCTATTTTAACCGCCATTTTGTAAAATGGCGGAATCGTTTTTCTGACGAGTTATTTTCTGCCGCTATTACACTACTTGACTCCAAAAACATACTTTTTGGCACTAAAATAAACTCTGTCTCTAAGTAAAACATTATCAGTGCAACTTCAACCCTTCAGCGATATATGAAGGGACCAGGACTAATATGTATGTCCATAGTGTTTTCTGGCAATTCGATTGCCCAATGTGTCTCTGTTGATTCAAGCCTGATTCGCGGATGTAAAAGGTTTTCTGCGTTGTAATGCAGACTCGGAACACCATACAAACAATATATTTACTCGTGCCAAAATTCGCACATTGATACGTTCGTACCACCATAAGGTCCAAAAGTTATCAACACATTGCTTGTGGAATCAAAGTTTTATACAATTTAATTTTTTTACGTATTGCCCGAGATTTCAGCAGTTTACTATGTGCGACAAAGTTATTGTTTCTGAATAGAGGACTCTCCTGCTGATTTCTTTCTTTTAAATCTTAGTTTTTTTTCGTCACGGTCGACCATAAATATGAAAAATTGTCGACAACTTCTGGCTTATGCTCGTCTATCATCAGGTTGACTCCTATCCGTGGTCTATTAAACTCGTGTCTGCAGCACTACTTTCTCCTAATTAATTTTCAGACATAGTCTTTAGCTTAGTAGGTACTGAGGCACTTGGAACTGGGAACGTGGGGCTAGGCAGTTAGCGGAGTAATATGTGAAAATACTTATTATTCATAATAACGTGTACCTAGGTAGGTTTGTGCCTATCTGCCTGCGCATGGTTTCATTTCTTAGTAGAGAAGATGCTTCAGAGCTGCAATTTTCGTGAGTAAAAGTAAAAAAAAATCAGCAGCCTATGAGCAACGGAGACTGGAAAACAAATCTCTCTCTAATGTCTAAATTGATATTGCTTTTCTTGGTTATTATTTAAACAAACCTTCCTCTTAACTCAACCCCATTTTGATATATTACTGCCCCCAACGACAATTTACTCGGCCTATTACCGCTCTAAAATTTAAACACTTGCGAATTTTCTTGCTAAAGTCCCCAACCTTTTTGCCTTGAAATAATTTCGTAAATGATAAAAATCCGTCATCGCCGTCGGGTACCTGCTGTACGTAATTTACGTAATTTTTATCTTTTAGAAAGGGGGACGAACGTAACAACCCTGAGAAAGAATCCAACTGAAATTTGTTCAATGCCTTAAGGTTAAGGTCCATCGTAAATTACCTGAGCTTCGCCCACCAACAACCACCTCGGGCCTTTGGGTACCTATCAAACAAAAGTTTCGTGATATTTACTTAATTTTTTTTTTGAGGACCTTATGAGTCGTCCTATTATTATAATATAACATCCTCCCCACCGTTCCAGCTTAAGGGTTCCTACCGGGTAAAAGGATCAGGACCATTGTTGGGGATATGCATTCATCCACTACTGACAAATTTAAAGTTTTATTATATACATTTGTGTGACAGCAGGTGGTGGTTAAAGTTGAGAAAATTTAACTTTTTTTATCTCAATTCTTATCAAAAATCGGTCAAATTTTTTCTAGGCAATTGTCTATAAAAAAAAAGAAAATTCAGCGGAGCATTTCTTGCCTTTTTTCCGGGTTGTTGGTCAGAGTCTTGTCATGTCCCAAAAATTCTTTTACAAGCATATTGTATTGCCTATTATCATTTCCGCTGGAGATACTAGCTGTGAATACTGATTAAGGGTTGGGGTATTTTTTATGAGAGTAAACTAGGTCGGTATATAAATTTCTTATAAAAAGGACACTAACGAAGGACACTGCAAGAATAACTATAGCAATAAACAAACACGTGTGGTTTCAAGTGTGCCAATTGCGGCCAGCATGTGGAAAATTTGAGATAAAATTCGAATTTGTTTTATTATTGTAATTTGTTAAATATAAATGTCTTTTTTATGACATATAACATTTATAGTTGAAACGAAGAATGATCGTACACAGGAACTAAATGTGCAGAAAAATCCTCAATAAATGGTAAAACACTCTTTTTGATGAACGTGATATTGCACTTCTTTATGTAAATATGGTGTCTGAATATAAATAAGCCAACCAAAAATATGATCAGATTGACCCACAATTAAGCACTGAAAAAGGTTTTCATTTCATCTATCTAAGTTTTCAACGCACAACAGCCAACCTGAAACCTGATGCAACCTGAAACCTGACACCTTTGCATATTTTGTAAATTTTCTAGGTGAATAGTTAATTCAGTCATTACTTACTAGGGTATTATTAGTATACTGAATACTGGGCACAATAGGAGCTTGAATGGAGCTCACATAGGGAAGCAGCGTGCAATCGCCACACTCGATGGAAAGAAGTCCACTAAAAATGGCTCAGTTCGATCTCTCTTGAAACAGTTGTTATTGCTTATTTTTTATTTATTCAGCTCCATAACCGACATCTAGCTCTAATCTAACCTAGTACCATGACCCAGGACATAGAGGAACTAGTTCTCAGGTAAATGATAGCAGAGGCGGCGGAGCGTAATCGAGTAAGGAGAGTGGAGAGTAAGCACGTGAACATATAACTGATAAAAAATAAAAAGTTAAACAATCAATTTATTTACCAGTTGTCTGTTGAGTTATAAGAGTTTAAATTAAATAACCCCAGTTCGTCTAGAATTTTGGAGGGTTGGGCCCCTATGAGGCTAGCCCCACTGCTTCATGTGGACCCCGTGTGGATTGCCCTGGCTAATAAGGCATACTAATAAGGCATACTTCACTTCAGTATCGCTGATTTTATTTGGCGTGGTGTCCGTGAGGAGCCTAAGGAGAAAGCCCTCTTTCGGCATTCACCTCATTTGCCACATGGGGTCCTCATGACGAACCTGCAGGAAATCCACTTTTGGTATCCCCTGAGGCAATCCACTTTTTAAATGCTACTCGAGTGAGGTATACAATTTTAAATTCTTAATAGCTCTGAGGGCCAGTTTCACCACAAAGAAAAATAGGTCTGTTCCCATACTTTCTGCATTCTGTCACTTACTGCAAGTTGCTTATTGAGAGGAAGGGATGAAATAAAGAAAGTACAGGAACATGTTTCTGCAGATTCTGCAGTTTTTCTGAAATCGAAAAGAAGAACGATTATTCTTTTGTTTTTAATCTGTTTTAGAGCACTTTACAAACATCTAACGTTTACAACGAACACGGCAATCCCAGTTTTGACATTTCCATATTTCAAAAAATTGCTGCAGCAGGTTACAGCAGCTTGTAGCTTCTGCAAGTTTCTGCTTCTTACTGCAGGGTGGGGAAATGAGTATGGCGGCTGCAGTATAAGTACGGGAACAGAATTCTGTTAAGTAATTCGAAGCAACTTGCAGATTCTGCACTTTCTGCAGGTACGGGAACAGACCTATAGACTGAAAACCTCGTTTGTGGAAAAGAGGGTGGTAAGCAAGGGCGAAAGGGTGGTTCGATTTTTTGTACCAACTCTATCACTGGATTCTTGACTTAACTTTTTGACAGCTGTGGGGTTGTTTTCTATTTTTGGAAAAGAGAGAGAAATAGCTAAAGCGAAAATTAAGATTAAAAACATCGACAACACGCTGAAGTATTCTGAGGTATAGTTGCTTCGAAAATATGGCTCTTGTCAAAGCCCATGGACTTTTCATCGAATTTCAAAAGGGAAAGGACGATTACAGCCGATTTGACTATTGACCCCGTGTGAAGTTGCCTATGCAATGGCCCCTGTGCTGAGAGTCAAGTCGTGAAGAAAGTTCCATTTCAGTCGAATCGCGATTTTCAGCAACTTAGTATATGCACTCTTTGGCCGCTGTACTGAAAATCGTAATTCGACTGAAATAGAACTTTCTTCAACTCCAACGATTTGTCACGCCGCACAACTCGGTTCTCCCCACAGGGGCCAATCTATATAGTTTTCGTATGGAAAGCCTTGCTTGTGTGCGGCCCTTTAACCACGGAGTTGCCCACCCAAAGCAAAATTGGGTGTGCACTTTTCCTTTTATCCCCACATTCACTTCGCCCCTGCATAATAGGCTAAATGAGAGAGGATGGAATATGGCGAAGGAGATACAACAGCGGGCTATATGAAACTTTTGACCACGCAGAACTCTCAACGTTTACAAAAATCAACAAACCACGAGTAGCCGACCACGTAATCAGTATGAACATTAGGTGGTACTCTCGTTGGCGAGTGGCGTGACTACGAGGGACGCGGTGGCATGAAACTGTCGATACCTACACACGTATCGAGGAAAATGTCACTTCACACGCCACCTTGCGACAATTAAATACGAATTTTGTCGATTTGCTCGCCAAAAATCTGTTAGATTGTCAATGAGAATACCAATTTAAGGTCGAAGTGACACATCTGTCACGTCACTCGACAACGAGAATAAGGCTGATTAACTGTATTCCAAAACGGCTGGCGGTGGCAGAAATTTCCTAGAACCTAGCAGGAGATGATGGATGGTCTTTGTGAACTGGAGAAATGCCCTAGAGCAGGCTAAGGCCCAATTTGGGTGGCACCGCCATTGGATGGATGGAAATTTAAAAATCTGAAGATAAAAAAATATAAGTAAAAAGGCGCGTTTCATTCATAATTTGTAAATTTTTTAAATAATTATTAAAGTGCCAGAAAAATGCATCTCCATCTAGAAATACGCAGTGGTGACTGATTAAAAGACAGCAAGTGATTTTACACGGTATACTGAAACAAGGTAATGTAAACTAAGTTTGGTTGAGTGGGCCCAGTTTCAACTCGCCCCCCATTTATGATTCTGGATTTAACCTGGGTTGAACCTCGGTCGAACCTAGTCATAAACGGGATAGTTACCCAAAATGGTGGTGTAGAAGAAGACGTTAGTTCCAGTATAAATAAAGCACGAAGCGTACCTATGTGCATTTCTGTCTCGGAGATCTTAACTAACACCAAATTGCAATTGTTTAACTCCAACGTTAAGATGGTAGTTCTTTTGTACGGTTGCGAAAACATGCAAAGTCCCCCAATTCTTCACAGGGCGCCTACAAGTTTTCATCAACAGATGCCTGCGTCATATCCTAAAAATCCGCTGGCAAGATAGATATTAAGTATGTTTTTCCAGCCATCAAACATAGTTCGAATACTTGGTGTTTTTTATGGCAACTGTGTTTTACTTCAAAATTAGGTACAACACAGGATTTACTGTCCATCACATTTCTTAGATGGTGAGATTATTACTCTCACTGGAATCTTACTTGGATTACGTTAGCTGGATTATCTGTGATAAAATTGTAACGAATTTGTCATGTATTTATAAAATCAGGAAACACCATAACAAGACAAATCTCGAAGGAAATCTACGTTTGCCTCGTTAAATATGGATACGCACGGTATATAGTTGGTGGCAGCAAAAGCCCAGGTTAAACTTGGACAAAATTGAAACCGATGAGCAGTCCTCTTCACACGCGAAGTAAAGACGTAAGAAAAAGGACGAACGTGTTAATATATGGAGTGTCTCTAAAGAGTGTAAGCTCAAGAACATATGTACTTTGACCACTTGTTTGTACAACTGTCATTATCACCTTCTACATACTAAAAACCCCTCTATTCTCTAACTCACATTCACAAACACCAAACAACTTCCTTAAAAGCCTCGTCGTACTTCATGCCAGTGTCAAATTCGTAAAGGAAGGAACACTTTGTCTATCTAATGCAAGCAGGAAATAGACCAATTTTCCGGCAAAGGGTAATGGGGGGAATATTAAATGGCGTTCGTTATTACAAAAGGATTCTGGAACTAATATTTCCTGAACACCATCCCCTTTTCTGTCACCGTAAATCGTTATCCTTGATCTTTTCTGTGGAAGTGGTAAAGGTGAGGGCTGTGATAGGTTTTAATTAAATGCTTCTTGGCACGATTAGGCATTTTCGATTATAAACAATGATTGGAGTGGGGGTTTCATAGTATCAATAATGCATAAATTGTATACGCATTGCCGTCAAGTGTTTGACATTTTCAGTAAAGGTTGGGAATTTTCTTGGTTGGTGTTAAAGGAGAAGTTTTGTGATTCCGAGATATTATTAAAAATATTTGTGAAACTAGCAAAAACCCGCGTGCGTTGCAACGCCTTTTAATAAAAAAAATTATTTGGGCATACTCCGGGATAGGAAATGGTTATAATGAAGCATGGTTATGGGTACATAAAAGAATTTAGAGTTACCTATAAAAAATATGCTTCAAATTTATTAAAATTCGAGGTTGAGCACCACCTATCGGAAAAAAAATTATGTGTGCGTTGTACGCGGTAGGAAAAAAGTATAATGAAAAAACAATAAATCTGGAAAAAATTGCCTCTTCCCAATCTTATCGGTGATTCAATTAGAACAGCGTTATGTATTCAAGTAGATGCATCTAAACATATAACTTCTCGGTGAATTGGAATTTTAACTTTCTCTTTTCGGTTAGCCGTTACACTGCTCCCTTCTTACTCAGTATTCGTCCCGAACACAGCTTCCTCCAGGTCCCGTTTTTTCCGATCGAACTTTTTGGAAGCGATAGATGACATCGTTTAACCTCGTGATGACAATGTAGGGGCGCACAAATTTGCAAACTTCGACTCTTTCTACCGTTTTTACTGTTTCTATACTGGTTAGAGGGAATTTTAGAAATTTACTACATTTCAGAATGTGGCTTGGGAAAATTCGTGCGTCATATTGGACCCGCAATTTTGAATTTATAAGCTTTGATCATAAATTCGTTGTTTGCCCTAAAAGCCCCCAGATACCGATTTTCATTGCAATCGGAATACAATTGGAAAAATTCGTCGGCCATATTGGCGCGGCCATTTTGAATTTATAAGTTTTGATCATAAATTCGTTATTTCCAACCTTAAAAACCCCTAAGTGAATACACTTTCATTGGAATCGGAATACAATTGGAAAAATTCGTCCGCCATTTTGAATTTATAAGTTTTGATCATAAATTCGTTATTTGCAACCTTAAAATCCCCCAGATTTCGATTTTCATTGGAATCGGAACACAATTGGCAAATTCGTCGGCCATATTGGCACGGCCATTTTGAATTTATAAGTTTTGATCATAAATTCGTTATTTGCAATCTTAAAATCCCCCAGATTTCGATTTTCATTGGAATCGGAACACAATTGGCAAATTCGTCGGACATATTGGCACGGCCATTTTGAATTTTTTTTATAAATTATAGCCTATATGTTATTCTGATATATGAGCTATATTATGGTAAAGTTTCATTAAAATCCATTCAGTAGTTTTTGCGTGAAAGAGTAACAAACATACATACAAACATTCACGTTTATAATATTAGTAAGAAGTAAGATGTGGAATTCATGTTTAATGAATTATTATTTTTGTAAAATGTTCGTGAAGTTTTTGTAGTGTGGAGTGCGGACGCAGCTACGCTCCTCCGTCTACCTGCCTAGTCGGCTCGAAGCCCGAGCGCAAGTCCCCTTATTGAATACGGGCCCTCAATTGTCGGTTCGGTATCGATAAACTGATTCGTCGCCTGTTCGATAATCAGCGTTTCGAATACTGGACCTTGTACCGAATCGTGATTGTACTCCTGGTGGAAGAATTTTCTCCACCGCTGCAGGCACCCATGGGGAGCGGTCACCAAAGTTCCATCCGATTTTTTGATGTTGTCGTTCGTTCGTTCGTTAGTTAACCGCCGGATTATCTGGTAGAGCGTCCGGTATCCGTGCCTCGACGCCGCTTCTTTCATGTCGCCCGCAACGTTATTCTATCACGCTCCGCGTTCCGATTTCATTTTCTGTCGAACTTCTTTGTTCAATCTTCGGTATTTCTGGGAATCGACGTTGGGAATCGTCGTGTTCGCTGATCGACGAGGTCCAGAGATCCAGAGATCTGCGCGAGAGGGAGACCACTGTTGTCTTGTCTCGCACCCCAGTGCAACAGTGATATTATAGTGTTGTGTCGCGATAGTATCGCGTTACTCTCGCGAGAGTCAGTGTTGCACTCTCGACCTCCCCCACCCTCCGTTATTGCCCTGCGAAGAATTTAAATGTATGGGAAATTCCTTCGCAGGGGGCCGTACCATAGGGGTAAAATTAAAGTTGCATATGAAAAAAGATTTAAAAATTGTTGAAATATTATTAAAAAATTTAGGAAATTTATTTTAATCCCACCCGTAAATCTAAACAGAATAAAAAATACATTGAAAAAGAATTTCTTTTCGTAGATTCAAAAAAAATTTAAATGAAAAAAATATTAACATAAAATTAACATTTAAGAGAATTTTTATTCCCTCCTAATTAGAGTTCACTCTGGACGACATACCCTTCTCAAGAGAATCCACTCAGAGTGTTCACTTAGTTTTTATTCACACCACCCAGTGTCTCCGCGAGAGTAGGGTGACTAGATTAGGGACGCTTCTCTCGATGAGACAATGGGATGTTTAGAAGAGTGCACACGCGCTCTCGCCGGCGTGTTGGGGATTTACTGGCACCTATAAACTCTGGAAGACTGGGGTTGTCCAGCTCATAAATATATTACCGACGAAAATATAAAACTCTACTTTCTATAGAATCGGGAAATCCCGCAACGATCCGGGAAAAAACTAGTGGGATGTTGTGCCTAGAGACTAGCCACTAATTACGCTTTTTCATGGTATTCTTTCTGTTGAATAACACTTCAGATTGGATGACAATATATTAAGTGGAGATTGATCCGCACTCACTTCCGACCCGCCGGATCTGGGAATCGAGGCCACTGCCCAAAACAATTACTCAAAAATTATGGAAAAACAAAATAATATGGCCTCGATTCCCAGATCCGACGGCGCGGAAGTGAGTGCGGATTTGACACTTTGCGATTCTCAAATTCGCAGTCGCGGATTTAATTAAATCAAAAATTCGGAGTAAAGACTCACACGCTAATGAAATACCCGATGTCGGATTATCTTAGGCGCATTTGTGGTTTCAAATCCTCAGAAAATTTGTTGCGGATCACACTTTTAAAGCACGGAAAATGTCAAAGAGAGATTCGCGGTTGCAGATTTGAGAATCGCAAAGTCTCAAATCCGCACTCACTTCCGACCCACTGGATCTGGGAATCGAGGCCAATAAATCGAAAGTGTCAAATTGAAAAAAAAAAAAAACAAAAAAAAACAAAACACCTCACACATGTAAACACTATATAATTATGTAAAACGAATCTAAACATTTTTCTATGGATTGGAGGCAAATCTAAAATCACTTTGCACAGCAGAATTAGGTGTATTATTTTACTTAAACATACATTATTGTTAAAAATTCAGCTTACCGCGCCTTTTGTATTTATTTACACTTCAATTTAACTTTATTTTTTATTTTTAAAGAAAATATTATCATGCACGCACTTCACTTTTCTTTAAATGTAGAACATCTACTGAAAAACACAGGCGCCTGTTTATCCATAGCATATATGCACGTGCACGCACACAAGTACCCCCACTTCGCAAGAGACCAACACCAATAATTACCCGCCAAAAATATGAAAGAATTGATATATTTTAATTGCACCCCATCTATGACAAAGAATAGTAAACACCATCTATGGCAATATTACATTACTCTTCGTTTTACCTATGATTATCAATTTCCATAAAATATACAAAATACATTTCATAAATAATAGAAAATCTGTTGTCATAAATCAGTTGTTTACTTCCTTCTAAAGTTTATTCATATCTTGCATTGGAATGTACCTTTTTATGAAAGCATGAATAAATAGGTTTATTGCCACATTCCTACAAGTTAGAGTTTGGAGTAATGGGTTGGTGCTAGCTCGGGGTGCAACAGGACCCGGGTTCGATACTGGTGATGGCCGCGTACTATTTTTTTTTTTTAAGTTATGATGATTTTGGTAGTGTTTGTTAAATACTTTGTTAAGTTTTAGATTACGCAAAGTCTCACAACTTATAACCTACATAAGCCTTTAACAAAAACTTTGCAAGATTAATTATATACGAGCGTTGGTCAGTGTAATACTTATGAATCTCCATGGCCAAACTAGGATACAGCATTATGACAATAATTAAATCAATGCAACGTGAAATAAAAGTTTTAGTTAAAAACGGATTTGGCTTATTTAGCTTATTATAGATTGATTTATAGCTCACAATTGAATATGTCCCAAAGGTTTTAATTAGTCGCCGCTTTGAGATTTTATCATCAACGCAGGCTTAGTTTATTATACTACAATAAATCATCATAACTAAAAAAGCTAAAAAAAGTACTTAAAAAATTCATCAAGAATCGAACCTGGTCCTTTCGCACCCCGATCTAGCGCCTTCCCATTACTCCAAACACTAACTTGTAGTAATGTGGCAATAAACCTATTTATTCATGCTTTCATAAAAAGGTACATTCCAATGCAAGATATGAATAAACTTTAGAAGGAAGTAAACAACTGATTTATGACAACAGATTTTCTATTATTTATGAAATGTATTTTGTATATTTTATGGAAATTGATAATCATAGGTAAAACGAAGAGTAATGTAATATTGCCATAGATGGTGTTTACTATTCTTTGTCATAGATGGGGTGCAATTAAAATATATCAATTCTCTCAAATTCTTGGCGGGCAATTATTGTATAATTCTTTCAGCAGCATCTCCATGAAAGATGCGTTAGTTTTTCGAGTTATTTGTTTGAATATTTTCGCAATTCTTCACAATCTTCACTTAATATATTGTCATCCAGACTGAAGTGTTATTCAATAGAAAGAATACCACGAAAAAGCGTAATTAGTGGCTAGTCTCTAGGCACAACATCCCACTTTTGTTTTGTTATTCTGAAGAGATACATACAAATTTAGTTAATAAAAACTTAAAAATATGCTTTTAAACAAAGGGCTGCAAATTTTTTTAGATATGGGGCAAATCGTTTGTAAAATTTTTGTAAAATATTAAAAATTCTGAGAAAAATCACTTCCTTATATTCATGGACTATAAGGACGGTCTTAAATACATCGTTCGCGCAATTAAATTTATAAATTTTCATTCATTTCAGTAAGCGTTTATATGCCCTGGTAAAAATTAGATATCTACTTTTCGTTTTAAACCTACCAAATGTTTCGTTTAAATCATACATATTTTTTGTGACAAATCCACAGCGAAGTTCGATAAAATTGAATTTTTGTTTTGGTCTACAGCACCACCTACATGACTATAAACTATAATAAAATGAACAGCATATAAAATATGCATATAAACAAATAAATAATTTATATTATTTCCGCGAAATTTCTTAATGATTTATAAAGCCGCCGAAGAGCCATAAAACCTCAAGAAAATGATTTTTTTGCACTTTTAATTAAATAAATGTTTATGTTCTCCTGAGTATCATTATTAAATAATATAATTTTTAGTGAGAAATAGAATTAAAACATGTTACACCGAAGTAAAAAAAAAAATTTTATTTCACCATTTTGCGGTCGGGGATTGAACTTGGTTCGCCTGGGATAGGACTCCAGCGCCTTACCTCTAGGCTACCGATATTTTATTAGAAATCTCTTTTTTGTTGTTTAAATATACTTCTGGTTGATTGTGACAAATCCACAGCGAAGTTCGATAAAATTGAATTTTTGTTTTGGTCTACAGCACCACCTACATAACTATAAACTATAATAAAATGAACAGCATATAAAATATGCATATAAACAAATAAATAATTTATATTATTTCCGCGAAATTTCTTAATGATTTATAAAGCCGCCGAAGAGCCATAAAACCTCAAGAAAATGATTTTTTTGCACTTTTAATTAAATAAATGTTTATGTTCTCCTGAGTATCATTATTAAATAATATAATTTTTAGTGAGAAATAGAATTAAAACATGTTACACCGAAGTAAAAAAAAAAATTTTATTTCACCATTTTGCGGTCGGGGATTGAACTTGGTTCGCCTGGGATAGGACTCCAGCGCCTTACCTCTAGGCTACCGATATTTTATTAGAAATCTCTTTTTTGTTGTTTAAATATACTTCTGGTTGATTGTGACAAATCCACAGCGAAGTTCGATAAAATTGAATTTTTGTTTTGGTCTACAGCACCACCTACATAACTATAAACTATAATAAAATGAACAGCATATAAAATATGCATATAAACAAATAAATACTTTATATTATTTCCGCGAAATTTCTTACTGATTTATAAAGCCGCCGAAGAGCCATAAAACCTCAAGAAAATGATTTTTTTGCACTTTTAATTAAATAAATGTTTATGTTCTCCTGAGTATCATTATTAAATAATATAATTTAGTGAGAAATAGAATTAAAACATGTTACACCGAAGTAAAAAAAAAATTTATTTCACCATTTTGCGGTCGGGGATTGAACTTGGTTCGCCTGGAATAGGACCCAAGACCCTTACCTCTAGGCTACCGATAAATGAACTTTATTAGAAATCTCTTTTTTGTTGTTAAATATACTTTTGTTGTTAAATATACTTCTGGTTGAAATTTCCAGACCATTTTCTCAGTTTTTGGTCTTTTGACCAAGAGCTACATTTTGAGATATTTCCCAAGTCTGTATCTGCAGTACTTTCAGAGATGAAAGTAGGCTTCAGACGGACAGACGGACAGACGGACAGACGGACAGAGCCTCTGTATAAGCTTTTTTTTTTTGAAAAAGCTAAAATAACCGACTGGGAAATCCCGCGAGATCGAGCGATAGCGCGACAGTCTCGCATTCGATAGTGCTGTCTCGGCGAGACTGGGAATTTTTTACTGTCGCGATACTCTCGCCATGGAGCAGAAGCTGTTGTCTCGCGTGTTGTCTTGTCTCGCATACGACAGTGCAAGAATTGCAACACTAGTGTTGCATCTCGTGAAACTCTAAAGATAATGGTCTGATGCTCAATCGGGCCCACGCATTGCACGTACGTTTTTGAGCGTCGATCGGAATCTTGCTTTGATCTAAACGTAGTCTAACATCGCCGAGTCTTTGCGGGATGGATTTCGCCAGGTGAGTTGGTGTTTGAGTGGATGGGGAAAGATGCTGTTACCAACGATCAAATTGTTTGACGTTGCGCATGAAAGGAGGTATAAGCCGTTGTCGTTAATTACTCGGAGTGCGAATTTACCCATCGTTCCTTCCCAGCTGGTTCGATCTGTGCCTGAATGTATGTACATTAAAGTCCCCCGCGAGTATGATTAATTCGGTTCGAGCTAACGTATCCAGCGTCTGCTGAAGCTGATCGTAAAATTCGTCCTTGTGGACTAGTTTTGGTTGAGGCATAAAGTACTACCACTCTAATGATGGAAATGAAGTTAAGCTTATCTGGATCTTCGTATAGACTGTGGCAAACTTGGTGATTCGAATAAAATGATTATTATATGGCATCTGATATGAAACTAATATGGGCACATCAACACTCTGGGTTAAGGAAAACGGATCAGGGAGCTCCTGATGCCTTTGGAAGGTATTCAGAAAATGGCAGTGAAGAAGAGGTATCAACCGTCAAAGATGATTATATTCTATCAGGATGTTTCTCTTACGCCACAAATGATTCTTTCAATAGAAAAATGTCTAACAAACACGCTGAAAGATATTTTAAAAATTATTTTTGAAGATTTGAAAATTTTTACCATATTACCGCAAATTTATTTCGTCTCGTAACTTCTTAAAATTCACGGTTGTGCACACATTCCCCACTTCAAATGGATCGTTTCTGTCTTAACATTATACTGAATATGCTGAAGATTTTCCTCCACAAGTGTATGACAAATATTTTGCTTCGTCGAAAGGTAAAATATGTTTGTTTTTTAAGAAAGAAAATCAACATAATATCATCCACCACACTTTTAAGATATAATAAATTGTTCTTAGCCTTTTTTGCGTACAAAACAAGATGTATAGAGTTAGCTTGGGAATTCAGATGAAACAATGAAAATCAAAATATTATCAAAATGAGATATTTATTCTCTTTCTAAAAATCACAAAGTTGAAAACAAAATTTAAAGTATTATCCCTTACAATTCTCAAAGGTAAAATAAAGGCACGTGTCGGAACAATTTAAAGATTTTTTTGGGGGGAACATACGCAATTTTATCATTATCCTTAGCCGTCAACTTATCTTTATTTAAAAAATACCCCAACATTATTAAAGCAGACCCCAGGAAGGATAATTTTTGCGTAATAAATTTACCTCTTTGTTGTGTGGCATCCAAAGGACAAGGACTAAATCAAAATAAAAGGGTTTTTGTGACGGAAAGCCGAAAAGGAGCTTATGAAAATAAATAGGGCCTTTTTCTTTCCGCAATATTTTTCTTTCTAGTGTAAATTTAGAAAATTTAAACTCCGCTCCACTCCCACTCTAAATGGACTAGGTCAATTACGATTATTTACCACAGTCTTATAGATAGATAAAGGCGTCGGCGTAGGAAATATTGAAAAAGGACCTTTTTCAAGACTAACTGCCTACGTTTGATCTTTCTTACAATATTGTGACAGTTTTCCGGGCGAAAGGGTGAAGCTGCCTTCGCCAAACCGTTGATGTACTCAACCTGCTCCCATTCAATATCATGTTACTTTGGTAATTGAACAGAAGACTGCCTCATTGTTTGTTGTGTTTATAGGCGAAAGCAGGAAAAACTGTAAAGAGGGTAAGCAAAACGAAGAAATATTATCGTGGCCACGTGTAATGGAATCACTAACCTAGCCTAAAGCGTCCTGCGAAACTTCGGGTTTACTATTGATATATTGATATAATCAGCCTGTCGAGTGTCGTGACAGATGTGACTTCAACCCTCAATTGGTATTCTCATTGTAAATCTAAGTGACACCTGGCGACTACATCGACATACGTCGAATTGTAATTGTCACTAGGTGGAAGTGTGAAGTGACAATTTTATCGATATGTATTGACAGTCCTATCTTTAGCAAAATGGAAGCAGAAAAAAGATAAACAAAAATTCTTTTGATTGAATATTCCTTAAAAAAAATATAGACGGGACGAGGACCTCAAGGTGACACTATCCCCTTGGTAGCTTGTCGACTTCGACCATTCCTACGGCTTTTGCCACGCGACTCAAGACCTGGCGCGATTGGATTGTTGGTAGCCTGTTTGAGTATAATATTCTCCGAAAGAGAAGCAGATGAAGAGCAGAATGAAGAAAGAAGCTGCTACCCTACCTGCAGGACGCCATTAGATGCTGCCGCCGCCTATTCCCATCGAAGACGCTTACAAAATTTGAGTTCGGGGCATTGAGATTTTGTACCACTGCTCTTGACACCGATCGGATATTTCTTCGAATACGCTTCGTACTCCTCTTAATATCGTCCAATATAGGATGAAGAGAAGCCGAGGAGTTAAAAGTGTAGGAAGAGGTGACGACAGGATTCAAGATCGCCGAATTGTCAATCGAGTCTAAGGCCTGTCAGGTGAACCTCAGGCTAGTTGCCCGAAGAGACCAACCCCAGATTCAGTCACAAAATACTACAAATTTAAACCATGAACAATACATAATTCTGTTCGGTGATACCGCTGGCCTCCAGAATGGCTGCTCGTCGAGAGGGCGTGGCGTGTGGAGGCCATAGGGTACCACCTACTAGCTTACATCACCATTTAACCGAAACTGAGAACGTTCCCATCAGGACGTGGAGTACTTAATGCAAAACCTGCAAAAATAGGCCGGAGCCAGATTCATCACCGCCATTAACGGGCCTTTAACACATCATCCTAAAACAATAAATATGACTTAAAACCAAACCAAACACGGAATTGTTCTTTAAAGTTAAAAATTTAATTCAAATATTCCATTCAACAACAAAATGAAGATAAATGATAATAACCAGTTAAATTTCAGATGGGGAAATTAACAAGTGTCTTTCAGCTATTTACACCTAAAAAGAAAAAAGGAAAAAAAACCCGCCCTGGTACCAAGACGGGTTTGTTTTGTACAGACAGTTACAATATTAAACGAAATATTAGTTGATACTACAAATGCTCCCAGAAAGCTTTTGCGTTATGAGGAGTGATGTGACCACATAAAAAACCAAAAATATGTTCAATTGGACCATAAAAATCTGGTCTTATAAATAAGTGAAATTATTTTTTATATAATGTTTTTATAGCCTTAACAAAGTAATCAACATCATAAGATCTATTGCAGCAAGTTTGTTAATGGTTGGCTTAGCTATGCCTTTGTTTGCTGTACGAATGTGTGCAGTCATTTTTCTTATGTATATGAAAGCTAGAGACTCCCAATTTTAAATAATATCATGTAAAATAATATTTATATGTAAAGCTATTTATATGCAAAGTTAAAAAAATGTTTTCATATCAATTTTTCCCAGTAATTCTTGAATAATACTTTTTCCCTAGAAAGCCAAATATATTTTATAAATCTAACAACAAAACTTACTCAAAGCTTCTGTCTCATCCTATGGAAAATGTGGACTATGTCCTCAAGGTAAATCCGCCCTCTCGCGTAGAGCACTTATGAATCCGAAACAATCGGTCAATGCCTTCCAGCGGTTTCATAGGAAAAACCCGAGAGAAAGTTTCCCAATAACAAAATTTTTTGAATTCTCAACGTAACTTTTTCGATTTTCCTATGGAATTCCGCGCCATAAATTATACCCGCGTGTATGTGGTGTAAGGATATGCTGGCAGACGGTTCTCTATTCACTGATATAAATATACCGCTTTGTTTCCTATGGAGAGAGGTCCTTTTTTCGTATTAACTTGAGATATGTTTTTTGATATTATATTTTGTGGGTACGATAGTAAAAAGGAGAGTGGTCGGGTGGCGGTTTGAGTAGGGGTAGAAAGTGATTGGAGTTAGCCAACCCAAAAATAAAAGAAAATAAATAAAAATAAAAAACAAATACAAAATAAAAAATTTTGCAAAGTAAAGTAAAAATTGAATCAAAAGTGATTTGCATATTTTTCTAAAAAAAATTGTTTAAAGTTTCTTCATACTTTTGGCATTCCAAGAAAATAGGGCAAACAAAAAAAGTTCATAAAATTTTTCAGTTTATCATGAAAAAATAACAATCACAATTGTTTAATGATTTTCTTAACTTTTCAAGTGGGTAGTAGACTAACCATACTTATATCCTAAATAACATCCAAACTTCAATTGACAAGCAATCACACTTGAATTCAAATACTAATTTTCTACCATTTTCTATACAATTCATTAGTAGTATCCTGTGATGCCTAGTGTTATGGGTTGGGTATAGCTATAATCTCTCAATAGGGGGCCTCGGTGGTTTTAGGGAGTAATACTCCATCCCAGAGGTGCCGGGTTCGAGTCCAGACAGCACCACGGTCCATCGCCTTTCCTTTCGCCATCTTATATTCCTAATTCATCCTGTCATAGCCTGCCCTAGTCCGTCCTTGCTATGCATGTTATCGGTTGGTTGAAGAGATTCAACTCGTTTCAGGAGGCACAACACTCCAGCCAGTTGTTTCTCGATATCCCGATGTCAGAGCCGCGATAGTAATGCGGTTCTTTCCTTCCTTCACTTCTCTCTCTTCATTATCTTCCGACTAGAGCTTGCTGTTGTTACACTAAGTTTACTTAGGAAACTTGCAAATTATCGATCAAGTATCGCATAAACGCGGATATAGTGAGATCTCTTCCATAATTAATTTGGCGGTACGCATCTATCCTCAGGTGATTTCACAAAATGGCCAGATCCATTCGGGTTCGATCAACATATCTTCTGCAATAGCTTAAAAGGATGTTTTTTTAAACTACAGCTCTATAGAATGCCGATTACCTTTCAATACAAATCGATCGCGTACGAAAACATTTCAAACTTTCATACAAAAGAATATCCCAACTAAATTCCCGACATACTCAAGTCAGGTCGATTTACCGGCTTCAGCTGACCTTGTTAGTGAGATCAGGTGGAGTGTACATCATAAGACGCTGAGCTAGCTCCTTACAATTAACACTAGAGGATCGTGCTGATCTAGCCCCACTCCTCGCTACTGGTAGACTAATTCAGGTCTCCATTATTAATCATGATATACGTACGTGGCCTCATATCAAATTCGCGACAGCCTAGTCGAATCCTCTTCACTCATGCGAACTAGATTTTTTGCCCACTGCAGTCTTTCATTTTACAGCCTGTAGACAGTCTGTAGAGATCGCACCACGGGGCGTGAGTGGGCAACCCACATGGGAAACACTACGATCAAACTAGGCCTATTGTGTACGTACCCCACTAGCGGAACAGAATATCAACCTTCTGGACGAAGGCAAGAAGGTCTTTAATTAACGAAGAGCAGACTTGAGCAGGGCGCAGGACAAGGTTGAGCCTGGCGCAGGTCGCAATGGCATGTATTTCAATCTGGAAAACAGATGGAAAGACAAGCAAGCCGTTGCAGTTTGCTGCACTTGAGGCTCGACGTTCAAACGACGATCAAATTAAAGCGGCATAAGTGACCACAGGTTTAACGATCGTATTGTACATCCAGTACATTATATGTGGTCTAGGACCCCATGTCTTTCCCATGGCCCTTGTGACCTTACTGATGACGTAGTCTAGTTGAGCGTTCCAGTTCAGTCTTTTGTTTAACTTTACTCCCAAATAGTAATCAACTGTGGTACCCTGCATGCAGATAGGACCTTGTAGCGTTTGAAGAAAGTTACCAGGACAGCCTTATTTGGGTTGATTGACAAACCCTCCTTGGTATACCATGTTTGAACTTCTCGGAGTGCTGTTCTCATGACCTCTGTAATTCTTTTTATTCTTCTTCTTTATGCTCCTTTAATCCCTCATGGTCAAGTCAAACATCCCAGAGACAATGATGGCAAGATCATCTGCATAATCGATGACATAGAAACCAGATTCACATAGTTTGGTCAAAAGTTCATCCACAACTAAGTAGTAAACAGAGTAACGGGGATAAGACCCCAACTTGAGGGCAGCCCTTAATAGTCTTGACACTAATGGTGGAGAGTCCTAAAGTAGAAAAAAGTGTCAAGACATACAAGCATGGCATTTATCCACTCCATCGTGTGAGGATCCAGGTCTCTGAGAGCCAGTGCTCTAGAAATATAATCATAGCCAGTGTTATCGAAAGCACCTTCGATGTCAAGGAACGTACGAGAAGCAGTTTTCTTAGCGGGGGAGGTCTTTTCGATTTTGCTGACCAGGTGGTGTAAAGCAACCTCTGTTGATTTACCCTTCGAGTAAGCGAACCCAGGTTTGTCAAACTCCATCTTTTCCAAGCCTCGGTCAATGGTTGTAGCTCCGCAAATTACCGAACACTCACTGACCGAGTCTGCACTGCCGAGAAAAAGATGGTTTGAAGCCGTGGAAGCAGACGCCGCACACTTGTCGGGCGAAATTGGAGGACTCTAGCCAGTGAGCGAGAAGTTTGGAGGAGAAAACTGAAGGAAGCCAAGGCTCGATTTGGGCTGTAGTGTAACTGAACTGAATTGTACTATCTATTCAGCAGACCTACTCTCGTGCAGGTGTTAAAGGCTAAAGGTTTTGCAAGAACCTACTGGGCACTATTTCTTGTAAGAGTGTACGGCTATAGTAATAAGGCCTGATAGTATAAGGTAAGACAGTAATATATGAACTACAAAATGCCGGAGTTCATGGTATTTCGTTAGGTCTTTTCTGTTTACTTATTCAAATTTGGTACTTTATGACGTTGTTTCTGCCAAAGGTCCTCATACTGCCTATATGTCAACCGCGACTTCTTGGGACCCAGCAGTAGAATTTTTGATATCTCTGTGCCTAAATTTCGCGATTTTAAATTTGCTTTATGTGTTCCTGTCTTTTCGAACATCTCTAGTCAATGTTCTTCTGTTCTTTTTTTCCCACAAAATTTACAGAGGAAGACTCCTCCAATTCTGCCATTGCTTCTAAAAATAAAAGTTCTTGAAATAAAAAATGCTGAAAGCTCAATTTACTCTGATGTTCTTTCCAAGTGCGGAGATGTTGTTTCTGGGTCTAGGGGTCTCACACCCACAGATAAAATTAGATAAAAGTCGGTAACTTCTTGTCTTAAAATTTCTATTTTGCTCGCTAATTACTCGCATTTTAAAAAGTAAAGCTTAAAACTTAGTTACAAACTTTGCACAAGATTTAGTATTATTTCCGGAGAGTTTTAAGTATTTCCTGTTTTTTAGAAGACTTTGTAATGTTTCGTTTTTAGGAGACGGTTTGTTAGTACTTAACTAGGATGAAAATGGTTGAACGTGCTGAAATAAATAATGTGGATGGTAAAATGCAGTGGCACAGTGTAATTAGATATTTTTTTATGATTATACTAAACAAAATTCTGAAGTTTTTAACAATAAAAATAATCTACTCAAATCTACACTTTTAATTTCGCATTTCTCTCCATTAATATTTTCCACTGCAGTGTACTCCATAAAAACTCAACTTCAGCCAAGTTATGGTAATGCGAACAGTAACCTCCAATTTTGCATATTTGCTGGAACGAAATTTAGATTAAAATGCAAATGAATTGGAAACTGATAATTTTGACTTGTTAAGGATTCCTTCGTGGGCCGTCATGAGGTTATTAATCGCGTAAATTTTAATTAAGTTCTAAATTTAAAGGTAACACGTGCGCCGCCTTGAAAGTAATTTTAAAGACGCAATTATATTTTGGATATTACAGGAAAATTGTATATTCATTTCCTAATAGAATAAACGTGCGGACTTTTAATGCTGGATAATTCAAATTCTGTAACAGGCTGCAGAATGCTTCTATATAAATGTGTTTTGTTCAGAAATTTGCTAAAAATATGTCCATTTTTAATACGCTTTTATTAGCAGGTAGCAGAGCTGAGTCGAGCTCAGTCGACCCTAACTCCCACCTACATGTAGTTGAGCTAGGTTGAGTACGAAATGAAAGAGTACGACAGGTAGAATACAGTAAACTGTGTGACGTAATTTCAAATCTAACATGGCCGCCAGCACAAAGTGGAGAAAGCGATATAATTAGACTAAAAAGTAGAGATGCGCCGAATGTTCGGCCGAATATTCGTATTCGGTATATTCGGCGTATTTTTTAATGTTCGTATTCGGACGAATATTCGGTTAGTTTGCCGAATAATTACCGAATATTTAAATAGTGTTATTTTAAGATTTACATACATATCTTAAAGAGGCTTTGGCCCCTGTGCTGAAAGTCGAGTCGTGATTCGTTACAAGTTTTTTGAGTGCTTTGCGTGACGTTTCAGTTGAATGACGTGACGAATTTCGTCTTTCAGCATAGGGGGCTAAACTCGAATTTAGCACTTCCACTCTAGGCCACCATGCTGAGAATCGTAATTCGATTGAAACGTCACTTTCTTAAACTCAAAAAACTTGTCACGAATCACGACTCGACTTCCACCACAGGGGCCTTTATTGTGGAACCGTACATTGATAGTATTTGTAAATGAAACAAACACAAAATCAAAAATTTAAAAAATTGAGAATCCACACACGAGTCCCATTTGAATCTGAACGAGACCGATTTGATTCTAGTTTGCCGGTCGGAAGCAATATCAAGCTGTTGACAGACAAGCGTGGTGCCTGCGTTGCATTCAGCGGTTCCATGATATGCGGCGAATTTCAACTAACATCTAATTGCTTAGTTGCATTCCGTCCCGGCTTTTAAACATAACCCAAAAATCTAAGCAAGGAGCGTATGATTGTGTGTGCTATGACGCATGCGGCTATAGATATAGAAAAAGTTGAAAGTAGACCGACATTTGCGTTGCATGCATTCCATTCACGGAAAAATACTCCGTCAAGTCACATTTGAATACACAGACTTCTATATTTAGTCCAGGAAAGATAGCAAAAAAGTAGTTAAAAGTTGAAATAAATCTACCCTGCGATTTCTTGACGCTATAATTAAGAGAAAAATCGTAGGAATTCAATGAATGTGTTTTGGATAAAATTGGTCCAGGGCAACAGGTGGTAAAAAGCTAATAAAAGGAGCGAAAACACGTTTTTTCACGTTTTGGGTACGAAAAATATGTTGTTTTGGAAAACAAAAAATACTACATAATAGTGCTTAAAAAGACGAAAATTATGAGTTTTGGACCATTGAAATCGGTCAACAGGTTTTTGCAGAAAAATTCAAAAACCGTTAAAAATGTTCATTTTTTAACATTTAATTATAGGGAATTTAATTATCGTAGAATCTTGCGGCAGGGCTTAAATTGTGGTTTCTGATGGTGCCTACCTACAATAAAAATTTCATGACAAAATAATGGTAACTTTTCGAGTAAATCTCAAAAATGTAAAAACACCTGTTTTACGAAAAAAGGTTGAACAAGGCCCACAGTCGTCCTAGAAGTTTTTTGATTGACCATTTGGCTCGCAAAGGGTTGCTCTACAACCCCATTTTCATGAAATGTATGTAAGGTTTGATATAACACCTTCAAAACGCGTTTGAAAACAGGCTCTTTTCTCGATTTTCAAAAAAAACACCCGCCGGCGAAGGGGAATTGTAATATGGTGTGGGAAAGCTTTCTGCCGGCCGAGCTTCTTAGATCTAAATATTTTCGCGCGTTTTTACATATGACAGGAAAACTTTTGATATCTCGAAAACTACTGAAGGGAAATTGATGATTTTTTAAGTAGTAAAAATATAAACCCAGAAATACAAAGCCATATTATTGATGCATTGAAAACGAAGGTTTAAATTTGCTAATTATTTGTATGGGCATGTCATAATTTCCTATTTGTTTTTTAAATACAATGTGATGTGCCTTCCGCGTTTAAGGGATATGAGTATAATAAAACAGATTTGTTGCAATTTTAATTTTTAATGTTAATGTTAGTACTGTTTATTACCATTTGTTATAATTATAAAATTATAATTATTGTGATTTAATATCACCAGTAAATGTGTTGCATACGAAACTTGAACGATTTCTTGTGTGATTTTGTGTGTAATTATACTTTTTGGTTATACGTACAGCGAAGGTAAATCTCGCTCAGCTGCAAAACGCTGAAACATTTTTGAAGCAAGACGTTTGTTTGTACATATTTCTAATTTCGAAGGTTTGTATTTTGCTTTCAACATTGAAATATCGCAACGAAATTTGTAACTTTATACATAATTATATTTATAAAATTTTGAATTTCACTTTTATTAGGGTTTCAATAATAATTGTCGTAATGGATAGTGTACCAAATAAGTGTATACTGTGCGACAAGGATATTTTACAAGCCGAGTCTTCAACGGTCGTGCAAAAAAAAAAACCATAAACAAGCTTGTGCAGTGCAGCTTACAGAGAAGAGATGGAAAGCATCGCAGAATGCAAATTCTTTCTTCGACAACGGTTCACTGCAGCTGCCAACGTATGTACACCGCATTGGCAAGTATTAAAAAAAGTTCCGATATTAAAAAAAGGGATTAGTCGCAGAAAAGCGACAATCAAGCGAAGAAAGGGGAAAAAAAGTAAGCCGAAATTTCGATTATTCTGCGTTATGTTTGTTCTGCGCTCTTGATGCGTCTGATCATTATATAAAACTATCTGCAAAATATCCGGAAAGATATTCAAGAGTTTGTAAAGTAACAACTGCAGAATTTAAAACTAACGTAATTGAGTATTTAAAAAATAATAAGGACGACGGTTCTGCTGATGTTTTAGAACGATTGAAAGTCGACACAGACTTGACACAATTGCATGCAAGATATCATTGGACGTGCTACAACACATTTCGTGCAAGTACTACCCAACAGAGAGGCCGTCCTGACTTAGAACATATTTCGGAGGCCGTCCGTTTCGTGATTAATACTATTTATAATGACTCCGAAGATTGCCAATTTTCTTTGAAAAATATTTTAGGGCAATACAGAGGAGAAGAAGCTATTGATATATATTACATAAAAAGGAAAATAAGTGAAATACTTGGCAATGACATTATAATCTATAAAGTTAACAAAGATTATATAATGTGTTTCCGCGATGTTTCCGAAACAATTTTAAGTCAAGAATGGTACGAGCAACGTTCCAATAACGAACAGGAAGAAAATGCTCGAATAGTACAGGCCGCGGCAAATATTGTTTTGAGAGATATCCGCTCACGTGTGTACGATACTGAGTATTATGAATCTCCCGATACTTTTTTGAAAGACGTTGAATCATATATACCAGAAACGTTAAAGATTTTTTTTAAATACTCTAATAAACAACAACAAAAAACGCGCTGACTCTTCTACATGGACCAATCGAATGTTCATGTTTGCGCACTGCTTGATAGCCTCAGTAAGGCCTCGTTCATTCTTGTCACCGCTGATGCTTGGCTTATCAAGCATGCTTCATAAAAAATTCGGCTCTAAAAATCTGATATCTACGTTGTCGCACATTGGCGTCTGCGCGCCGTATGAGAAAACGGTTCGATTCGAGGCCTCTATATTACATGAGCCGCAAACCTACGAGTTTGATTCGTCCTACATGCAATTTGTTTTCGACAATGCGGATCATAACTCTAGCACGTTGGGCGGCCTGAAAACATTTCATGCGATGGGCGGCATACAGCGCGTTACTCCTGCGTCATCAGTGTCGTCTGCTAATAAAATAAAAAGATTAAAAATATTGCCTAACGTAGCGGAAATTGGTAAGTTTGGCTTTATCCCTCTGCAAACTTTTCAAAAAAAAAAATTGTGGTGGCTTAAAGAATGTAATTGCATCTGACCTGGCTTCAAATAGCTTCTTTTCGGAAAATGTGCAAGTAAGTTCCAAGGATTTCCTGTGGTTTCATGCCACCCAAGCATGCCCAGATGAAACACCGGGATGGAACGGATTTCATGAAAAATTTACGAAATATCGCGACTGCGACCGAACAAAGATTATTCCCCTACCATTTATTAATTCCCCGCCAAGCAACTACGACACCATTTTGACTGTGTTATTGAAAGCTGACAAAAAATGTAAAGGCAATAATCAGATGCACACATTTGTTACCTTCGACCAGCCTTTGTACCAAAAAGCTTGCGAAATTATAGCTTGCTATGCTGGCTCTGCTGACGAGAATAAATTAAGCTCTGTTATTTTGTTATATTCTCAATCCTTTTCTTAACCAATTTCTGAGTATACTTTAATTAAACCATTCCTCTATTATCTCGCTTTAGCTTATATTCTTAATATTTCATTTAAACAATTTTTCAATATCCTTTCGTTAAATTATATCCTCAATACTTTAAGTAAACCGTTATTCAATTAACCTTCTTCGGCTTATATCCACAATACTTTACTTAAGCAATTTCTCAATATTCTATCGTTTAATCATAATTATATTCACAATACGTCGTTAAAATACATAAATCCACAATATTTCTCAATATATGAAAACGCGAAAAGTACGGAATACCCGGCGCCCGGTTGATATTAAAACCGAACTCAAAATCGAACTTCCGTAGTTCGTGATTAAAAATCAACTCTTTTTGAAAAAATCGTAAACCACAATATATATATAATTATTTTAGTCAAATGCGAGCGTTTTTGTTTCTTTTGTGTAAAATCTTTATCCTTCATTTGGGCCCTCCACCAAACTTCGATACAGAGCCCGTCTAAGGCACACTACGCCACTGATTTTTAACAATATACAAAATGTTTATTAACCCAAATCACATGTTTGTTATGATTGATATTATTCAGGTATGATCCAATCGTATAAGCTCCCATTCAAAGGACGAACACTCTAGCATGAAGGAATGATTCTTATAAGGGCATATGCTTTCCGCATCAGCTTGGACGATCACTTTTCTGCCTGGCCGATAAAGAAGTCGCGAGCATGTACTCTTTAAATGCCAGAGGTTTCGAGAGACTCTTCTAAAAATGATTATGACCCCAGGCCGAAGTAATGCATGCCTTTACGGCTAGTACCGGCCTAGACTCAAATGTCATGCGACAGCCGACAGGGTTGGTGAGTTTAGTCAGTAGGAATCTGACACTACCGTCTGGGTGCGGATCCCCGTCTCCTGTCTAGGCATGGCAGCTTTAGACAGGCGGTCTCATAGGGCCGATGTAAGATTCTCACAACTCCCTCGAAAAAAAAAAAACAAAAAAAACACTACTAACATTAACATTAAAAATTAAAATTGCAACAAATCTGTTTTATTATACTCATATCCCTTAAACGCGGAAGGCACATCACATTGTATTTAAAAAACAAATAGGAAATTATGACATGCCCATACAAATAATTAGCAAATTTAAACCTTCGTTTTCAATGCATCAATAATATGGCTTTGTATTTCTGGGTTTATATTTTTACTACTTAAAAAATCATCAATTTCCCTTCAGTAGTTTTCGAGATATCAAAAGTTTTCCTGTCATATGTAAAAACGCGCGAAAATATTTAGATCTAAGAAGCTCGGCCGGCAGAAAGCTTTCCCACACCATATTACAATTCCCCTTCGCCGGCGGGTGTTTTTTTTGAAAATCGAGAAAAGAGCCTGTTTTCAAACGCGTTTTGAAGGTGTTATATCAAACCTTACATACATTTCATGAAAATGGGGTTGTAGAGCAACCCTTTGCGAGCCAAATGGTCAATCAAAAAACTTCTAGGACGACTGTGGGCCTTGTTCAACCTTTTTTCGTAAAACAGGTGTTTTTACATTTTTGAGATTTACTCGAAAAGTTACCATTATTTTGTCATGAAATTTTTATTGTAGGTAGGCACCATCAGAAACCACAATTTAAGCCCTGCCGCAAGATTCTACGATAATTAAATTCCCTATAATTAAATGTTAAAAAATGACCATTTTTAACGGTTTTTGAATTTTTCTGCAAAAACCTGTTGACCGATTTCAATGGTCCAAAACTCATAATTTTCGTCTTTTTAAGCACTATTATGTAGTATTTTTTGTTTTCCAAAACAACATATTTTTCGTACCCAAAACGTGAAAAAACGTGTTTTCGCTCCTTTTATTAGCTTTTTACCACCTGTTGCCCTGGACCAATTTTATCCAAAACACATTCATTGAATTCCTACGATTTTTCTCTTAATTATAGCGTCAAGAAATCGCAGGGTAGATTTATTTCAACTTTTTTTCTATTCTTCCTGGACTAATTGTCTGTCATCGAATGCAACGTATGTACGCTTGGAGATGTCACCAGTTTCAGTTGCGTGGCTGCATTTGGACGTGTCAAAGTTTATTCAACAAAATCTTCGTGAGCACAGAATACCGATTGATCAAAAATCAGTTGCCTTGTGTGTGGACAAAGGTTTCATTTTGATTGCAAACTGGTTGTGAGCTTGATAATGCTGAAACCAGTTTGAAACTGGTGTTGCAAATCAGTCGACTCATGTGCGTAGGGTGAGGTCCTAATTTCACCAAAATGCATAGTATCTCCCCAAAATAGAAAAAAAGGCGGCAAAAGACGAAAAAACGCCTATTAAATATAGCCTTGTACATATTTCGTTAGGCAACCCACATTTGTTAGCATATTTTTTATCATAGAAATAAATTTCAATCAGCTACTCGATCGATGAAGGTCGTTCTTCTATGGATTTCTACCTGCTTAATGAACCGAATAATTCGGCCGAATGTTCGGTTCGGTACGTTTTTGACCAGTATAAGATAAAAATAGATATTTAAAAACAAAACTAAAAAAATACGCTTTTATTAAAATGAGCCAAAAATTAAAAAATAATTTAGTTTTTATTGCTGCAGCCACTTACGTAAATGTAAAAAGGCGTAGAGCGCTAACGAAAAGTTCTAGTTAATAAAATAAAAATATAGATAAAGAGCGCTACATTCTTTTTTACATTTAAGTGAGTCGCTGCAGCAATCATTCATATTCAAAATTATTTTTATTTTTTTTTTTAAATATTTTTTTAATAGTGAAAATCTAAGCTTAGTTATAATCCTTTATACTACCAGTCCGTCATATCATTCATGTCATGATGCAATGTCTACAGCATCTGCTTTTTCATTGACATTAAAGTGTCGGGGACCCGGAACCAGACAAGTCTAGCTTGATTGCGAACGCCCAGCTCACCAACAGCACGTTGTCAGTCCCTAACTAATTTAGACTTGGTCCTACGAGATAGACCCTTCTTAAGTTCTCATGGTTTCGGTAGTCTGGGAAGTAAGGCGCCTGGCTACCATCCCACAGGTCCAGGGTTCCAATTTCGGCAGCACCACAGTCCTTCACTTTTCCCGGTTTCCCCACCTACATATCTTTCCTTCTTTCTTCTTCCATCTTTACATTCCTGATTTTTCGTGTCTTAGCATGTCATCGTTGGTTGATGAGATTCAACCCATTTTAGGAGGCCTAACACTCCAGCGAGTTGTTTCTCGATGCCCTGATGTCAGAGTGATGACATTGCACTCTATACGAGAAAAATAAATTGTCGACAGTGCACAGGGGCTTTCCCTGAGCCTTTAGTCTTTCACATAAAAAAAAATGAGTGACTGCCTGTATATACCGTACACCTGTGCTTGAAAAACAGTGCCTAGACCTAGGCTTATCGCTTTACTGAATCTAGATATTTAACTCCCGATTCCAGATTAAGACCAGCACCTGTCTCTGTTTTGGAGCCATCCGTGTACCATGCTCAAATCGTAAAAGGGCATGTACAGCTCCGGCATTAGCCCTTGATTAGGGTAGAGTAAGATTCTCTTTCGGCATTTATTCCGATACTAGCTGATTTTAGTAGAATGTAGTTAAAGTTATGTATGTGACTTAAATTTGACTTCGCTACATATCATTTAACTATGTTTGCCACTGATTAGATGCAATCCGACCTTTAAATTGCAATCAATTATTCACTCCTTAGTAACAATTCCTATTCAGTCCTCATTCATTTCTGTCACAATCTCAATCCACTGACAATTTATCGATGCTATTTTTAAGACAAACCTTCAGTTGATGGCAAAAAAATTACTGGATAGCTTTCATTTTTATCTTTTCTTATTTTACACCCTTTTCCCATCCATATATATGTAGGTATAGAAAAAGCCTCCACAGTATTTTTTGTGAATATCCTTTCTCTCTAAGGACACACCTGATAGATGGCTCCACATTAGTGGAGATTTCTGTAAAATCAACTCATTTTTCTCGTGTGTCGTGTGTCTTCAAGGACATTCTCCCAAAGGTTATTTTTAGCCATTAGATGAAAATATATTGCTCGCCGAACTCGCTGAACTCAAAAATTCCAAAATTTACTTTTAAACCCAACTTTTTTAAGGACGATTGAGTAACTCGCAGAACTTGTTCGTCCACTTGATTCTTAACGCAAAATTCGTTCTGCTTTTATGATAAAAGATGTTGTTGACAGTAGCCGTAATGCTCCCAATAAGTGCGAACTTTTCCTGTCCCATCTCTGGGAGCTTACTCCACTTCCATTTAAGGATCAAACATACTGAATGTCGACTTACAAATATTCGTTTTTCGATATCGAAGATGCGCGTTGCTCGGATACAGGAAAAAGCAACAATAATGTTGAAGAAGCACTTTGTTATTTGGTATTGTCCCCCCAAATAATCAATAGCCACTTGACAGGGTACACCCTTTGCTATCTCTTACGTATTGCGTACTATAAGTGCGGAATATTGTAAACAGGATCCATCAACCCGGCAAGAAACCAAACAGGAGAATCTCAAAATATTTCTCGCCACTTCTGATGAAAGCTTAAAGCGCGCCAATGAAATCCTAAATTCACGACCAGGACGATATCCCAGCAGGAAGACCATGGAAATTTGATCCTGTTGCGGCATGAGAGTTAAAAGGGTGTCTGCTGGTAAGTAATGTCCATGAAATAACGTCTTCATTCCTAAGATAAAGGGCGTCTTTTAGGTAGGCCATCCAGGACCAGGCGTAACTCTGGCACATAAGTGTCTTTTTGTAGGGACGGTTAAAGATGAAATCTGCTGTAAAATGAGTTCCTAGCCTTGGTAACAGGATTACTTCACAAATGAAATACACAGTGATGCTGTGGGAATTGTGATGCTCTACTCTACATGAAGTGAAATCTCTGACACGAGCTCTACTCGAAATGGGTTTTAGATGAATTTGACATGTGTGCGACTTTATTCTGAGTTTTGGGTAAAAATATTTTTTGGACACTGACAAGCTTCATACAGATTGATTGTAACATATGATCATTCACGTAGTACAAAGTTTTTCCGATAGGTGGTGCTCAACCTCTTAATTTTAAAAAAAGTTAGGGGTAACATATTTTAATAATATAACGTCTATTTTTTTAATAATTTTGCCTAATTGCCCTAATTTATTACAGATAATTAGAATATAATGAGGTAAGGGGGAGGGCGGGGCTCAAATGGTAGCAACGGCCTCAGGGACCTTTGATGGTGTTGGTACATCAAAGAGATAAGTCCTGGGTAACGCCACCTGCGATCTAAGGTCTTCACGATCTAAGATTTTCCAATATGCTACGGAATCCTACCTGAACCTCCACGAAGATGTAGATTTTACATCGGGTGTCCCCTGGATGCTCTTGTCTACACAAGAGTAACAGACTGAGGAGGGTGAAAGGCGAGTGCTTCGCGCCTCAAAACGAAGCAAATACCGGGCTGGTCCTCCAGGTTGGGGGTTGGGCGGCAGGCTGACAACTTTCCACCGTAAAACCTACCCGTCACGAATCCTCAACGCCTCGAACAGCACGGACTCAACGGCAACGACTCAGGCAACGGAATATCGATTTTGGAACATGGAACGTTAGCACGCTCAACAGAACGGGCGATCTGCGTTCGCTTTTACTACTTCTTAAAAAATATAACATAAAGATCACAGCCCTTCAAGAAACAAAATGGACCCACCGTGGTATAATGGATCTAAAAACCCACACGGTACTCTCCAACGAATCATCAAATGGAAGAAGAGAGTTCGGAGTAGCATTCATCATAGAGAAGAAAATGAAATCACTGATTCGGTACTTCAAACCAGTCAGCAATAGAATATGCACACTTCGCATTAAGGGTACCCTACCCATTCTCGGTTCCAAAAAATTGATTTTTTTTTTATTGTCTTATTCGAATCTATAACTCTTCAAAAATATTTCCTGAAAGTTTCAAGTCGAAATTCGGAATACTCTTGGAGTTCCAGCAGATTGATGGTGGTCGCGTCAAATCGCAAATGCTTAGTTTCGCCGTGGCGCGGAAAATTACTTCAAAAACTTTAAACGCATTTTTCTCGAAACTATGTTTTTCCGATTGGCGGGCATTGTAAGTCAAAAACTATAAAAGCGATCGTTCTGAAATTTTGATATGTTTTTCTAAACACCAAAAGCTATAACTTAGACTATTTGTAAAAAGATTGATGATGATCTTCTATTATTACAGCCTAATAGTTTACAAAAAAAAACTCGGATTTTGAAAAAAAAAATTCATAAGTCCACCATTTTGTAAATTTTTGCACTAAACATATAATAATAGTCTATTCCCTAGCCAAACATAAACTCTTTAAAATTCCGTTCGATTTTTTGGTTTCAGACGTTCCAGTCAATTACAATCATGCCCGCCATCCAAAAAGAGGACTTTTAGTTGACCGCAAAAAGAGGCTATAAAATGTTCATATACAACTATGTTACATTTTTTTCTTGTTCTTAAGGTTTTCAATTACATGTATAAATATATCCGTACCTCATAAGTCGATTTTTCATTATTTACCGGCCCAATGAAAATCACAAAAATCAGAAATCGAGAATGGGTAAGGTACCCTTAAAACAAGGCTACATAACATCAGTCTTATAAACGTCCACGCGCCCACAGAAGAGAAAACGGATGAGGAGAAAGAGGAATTCTACCAAGAGATATGAATGCCAAAGTAGGAAAAGAAGAGGAGTTCCTAGGAGCCATAGGAAAGCATAGCCTACACAACGTTACCAATGACAATGGTAGTCGATTGATCGATTTCGCAAGCTCAAACGCAATGGTAGTAAGTTCAACAGTGTTCCCGCACAAAGATATACATAAGATGACGTGGCAGTCACCAGACGGAGTAACTAATAATCAAATTGGCCACGTCCTAATTGAAAGAAGAGGGGCCACGAGTATACTGGACGTAAGAACAATGAGAGGAGCGTGCTGTGGCTCGGACCACTATCTAGTCAAAGTGAAATTGAGAACCCGGATAGCAACTAAAACGCATAGAGGGCAAACTCAACCAAAATACGATATCTTCTTCTTCTTTGATCCGTTAGCTGGCGGTCCGAGCGGGACGTCCCCGCAACGGATACGCTGCTGTCGGTGCCGCTGGGTCCCGAACTCTATTCACGATTCGCTTCCATTCTTCTCGGGTTTTGGCGGTGTCTCGAGCCTCGGTAACTGATAATCTTTGATTCTTTAGGTCGCCCTCGATATTCTTTAGCCAAGTTTTCTTCGGTGCCAATCGCTGGATTTTCCAGTCTGCGGGACGGTCTCGCCAGAGAAGTTTACGTGGCAAGCGGTTATCATCCATTCGGCAAACATGTCCAAACCACCGTAGTCGACGTTTTTGCATTTCTTCTTCGATCAGTGTTTGCTGATCGCATCTTTGTCTGACAACCTCGTTTCGAAGGCGATCACGGAGTGAGACACGGAGGATCTGCCTCAAACATCGCATTTGGAAGACCTCGAGCTTCTTAACGTCCGATTTGAGCAGTGTCCACGTTTCAGATCCATAAAGAAGAATCGGAAGAATCAACGTTCGGTAAAGACGTAGTTTCGTTTTGATGGAAATATTTGCTCGTTTCCATATGCACCACTTGAGCGAGGCGAATGTTGTTGTTGCCTGGCCGATACGGCTGTGAACGTCGGCCGTCGATGCTACTTTCGTTTCCTCAACCAATGATCCCAAATATTTGAACCTTGGAACCTGTTCGATTTGGGTTCCATCGAGGTGAACACTGGCTCTTGATCCATCCGTTGTGAGCACTTTGGTCTTTTCCGCATTGATTTTTAACCCGTATGATTGGGCGATGCCGGAAATATCGTATAAGATGTCCGTTGCTTCGGCATCCGTGTCGGCGAAAACAGCGCTATCGTCGGCGAACATTAAGTCTGTTACGAAGTTGTTGTCGTCGTATTGAACTCCGAGTCGTCCATCGAATGCTTCACGCATAATCGCGTCGATCACAACGTTGAAGAGAAGTGGCGAAGCGACGTCTCCCTGTCGGACACCCGTCTGAATCGGGAACTCCTCGGATAAGTCGTTTCGAATACGAACGCTGCTGGTTGAGCCATCGTACGACGATTGGAGAAGTTGGATGATTCTCAATGGCACGTGTTCGGTTACCAAGACTCTCCACAAGCTGTTCCAATCGATGCAATCGAAAGCGGATTTGAAATCGATGAAAACGACGACAATGCGTTTGCCGCAACGAATTCTTTCTTCCATTAACTGACGGAGGGCGAATATTTGATCAATGCATCCTCGATGTGGTCTAAATCCCGCTTGTTCCTCCCGGCTCGTTTGCTCTCGATGTTTCTGTAGCCTCGATTGTATTATTTTCGTAAATACTTTACCGACGATCGAAAGAAGGCTAATACCGCGATAATTCTTGCATTCCCGACTGTCGCCTTTCTTCAAAATTGGGACAACGATCGCTTTCTTCCATACCGAAGGGACACGATCCGAATGCCATATGTGTGTTATGAGGACATGAAGTCGTTGTGATAAGACATCACCTCCAGCTTTGATCATCTCGGCGGTTACTTGGTCTATTCCCGGCGCTTTTCCATTTTTCAGCGATTTGATTGCTGTCTTCACCTCGATAATTGTTGGTTCGGTATCGAGAAACTGATTCATCGGCTGTTCGATAATCGGTGGTTCGGGTGCTGGACCTTGCGGCGGATCGTGGTTATACAGCTGGTGGAAGAATGCTCTCCACCGCTCCAGGCGTTCATGGGCAGAAGTCACAAAAATACGATATAGATAAGCTAAAACGGAAAGAAATAAGAGATGCCTACCAACATGCTGTCGTACAAAACTTGAGAGAGGTAGATGAGCAGCCCAACATCAACGACAAGTGGGAACAGGTCAAAAGCAGCATAAAGGGGGCAGCAGAAGAGGCACTAAGCAGGGCCCCCAGACAGACTAGAATTGATTGGTTTGACCAAAACTGTAGAGCAAGGATGGAAGTCTTCAAGGAAAAAAGAAAAATCGCAGACAAGCTGTGCAGAAGAAGAGGGAATATCTAAATAGGAAAATCTTACAGATACAGGAAGACTTCAATGAAGGGAGAATTAGACAAGCGTACAAAGGAACTCGCCAGATCACCAATAACTTTCAGCCTGCAAGGACATAGATGGGAACTTGTTGGCAGATCCTGATAGGATAAAGGAAAGGTGGAGAGAGTATTTTCAGAACCTATTGAATCCTATCTCCATATTAAACGAGAATGCAGATACAGAGGCATTTGTAATTCCCCAAGATAACATCTCAATAGAACCACCAACACTGGATGAGGTGCGGGAAGCTGTAAAAAGGCAGAACAGCAACAATCGCCTGGCGCCGATGGAATAGCAGCTGAGGGTTAGCAGCACGGCCTCATAAAAAAGACCATTGCAGACCGACCTTTGCTTTTCGATCATGGAATGTGAGAACACTGCTTGCTGAGGGACGGCTGGATGAAGTCCTCAACGAGATGGATCGATATAAAATCAAGATCATGGGATTTAGCCCGATGCGGGACATATCTACCCAAACGGTGAGCCTCATTAGCTGGTCACCAGTTTCTGAAAGGATTATTACTGTGCGCCTGCGTACCAGATTACGAAGTACTAAGGTAGTCCAATGTTAAGCTCCAACTGAAGACGCACAAGATGTATTCAAAGACGAGTTATATATGCGACTGAATGAGGTTTTCCGCTCTATTCCAAGGGGAGACATGATTGTATTAATGGACAAACAATTGGAAATTAAGGCCTAAGCCAAGTTACCAATAACAATGGTGAGCTTTTCGTTGACTTCTGTTCAAAAACATGGTAGGTGGAACTTACAATTGCCACAAGAAGATATACAAAGAGGCCTGGGTATCGCCCGATGGTAGAACGAGAAATCGGATAAATCACGTGGCCGTCAGCCGCAGATGGTGAACTATTCTGAAGGATGTTAGGAGCTTTAGGGAAACAGATACTGTAAGCGACCACCATTTGGTAGTAAAAACTATACCCCTTAAATTCGCCGCAATCAGAAACTTTTAACGTGATGCTATAAACCGTAATTCGTTTAACGTAGACCTTATGCGGGAGACCGCTATAAAGCGAGAAATCGGTTGGACATTGAGTCGTTTGGTAACTAAAAATTTGGTTTCCTTGAACGATTAGAATACGTCCTCTTTTCGTTTCGAGTCGGTGTACGTTTGATAATAAAAATGTCACTGGAACTTTCAAATAACGCGAGAACCCTTTTGACTCGCCGAAGTTTTGTTTTAATTTATTGCTTATTATTCAATTGATTGGGTCACCGCTGACACAAAAAGTACCCAGATTTTACCGAGACAGTTTTTAAAACCTCTCCCGGCGGCCCTCTGACTCCCTCCGAACTAGGGCAAATCCGGGGAGATCCGGACGGATGGCAGCCCTAATCATGAACTAACCCAACTCATTTAATTTAGTAAAGAACTAGCCCGATCATGTTAGCCTATCCTCTCTCATAGGATAGTTACCAGTGGCCACCGCTAGAAGGTTATAATCACACTTCCATCAGTCCGAAATAGTTGCGGCACGTCCAGCTATGCTACATATTATTCCCCTTATTCCGCTGATGACTATCCCTCTTAGTAAGTATACACTGAGTAAGTATACGTTTCAAAAATTTAGGTGAGAAGTAACGAAATTTTAAGGGAATATAGAACTATCTCTAGGGCACTCAGGGAAGAAACGCACTAATGATCTGGCAACACTGTTTAGTACAGACTTTATCATTACAGCTCCATCGCAAATAGAATTATTGAACATAAAGGTATCGTTAAGTTTAAGCACCTTCCAGTCAATTTAACACAACCCGAGTAGAAATAAAAAATGGGCCTATGACGGGCGAATCACGGCCGCTTGGCTTTTTCAGGGGGATGTGACGGCCGTAGAATCTTTATCTATTTTTAATGGGAGCACATTCGGTCTTTCGACGGCCAAACTTAACCAAAAGATTTAAATGCCCAAGAACCAAGCTGTACACGTGGGTATTCCACGGGTAAATTTGGGCCAAAAAAGAATATGCCCCAAATGTATTGTTGAATTTGTTTTCTGGGAACTTGAACATTTTCGTTATGTACAATGAATGGAATGGGAATGAATAGACACGCGGTGAGTTTTGTATCTCTACAGAGATGAATATTAAAAAGATTTATTTTAATCGCATTATATACAAACCTATACCCGTCGGTATGTGTGTGCGTGTGTGGTGTGCGGCCGTACTGTCCTGCAACTGTCTAATGCCCTTCATATGGCCGAGGACTATGTTTAAGCACTTTTGGTCTACGGCCGTATTTAATTTATTTTTACTCCGGATAGGATATTTTCTTATAGTAGAGCGAATATCCACGTCGCTGCCGCTGTACCACCGTGCCTCGTATGCCCTTAATAGCAACCATACGGCCGCCGTTCCACCGTCGTATGGCCGTTATTAGTACTGCAAGGCCTTCAGTCGCCCCCTGTATGGCCACACAGTCCTGCAACGGGCCTTCTGATGCCCGCCATATGGCCGAGGGCTATAACAATCACGCCCTTTGTAAGGCCATAATTTATTTTTACTCGGGAAGTAAAGAAAGGAGATTGTTTCCTAACCCGTAACATTTGTGCGACTTTTAGAAAATTATACATAACTCTTTTGAAGGCATTATTATACGTGTATTTCTTCATCTTGAAAGACGTCCTATAAATAAAGAAACAGTAAAGATTACTTCATTTTTAAAATAATGCATGAAAATTATTTATGAACATTCTGCGACGGATTCAGAATTTTTTTGTTTTGGTATTTAAAAAGATTTTTCTGTCATTTCACAAGGAGACAAGATGATCCCACGTCTACCATTTTTCATCACTTCACCATGAAAATTTCATCTTCAAGATGGTAAAGTTCATATTTCTTTTTTTAAAGAGAGACATTGGAGGAATTTTTACGTCTTTTGCAGTTTCTGTTGCCCAAATAAAAAGTGGCAGAAATAATATCATTTGAAATGTCGTCAGTCGCAGCCAAGTATGAGAGCATTCCCAAAAACAACCTGCGCAAATATTTTCACGAATTTTTGTTTATTCAGATTGAAATTGAAATTCTTTTTTTTTGTTGGCTGATCTCTTTCTGTGCGGCTTTGGGCTGTATCACCTCAATTGAATGCTTGACGAAAAAATTTCCAGGTTGCTAAATGAAACGTAATTAGAAATACAAAGAACACTTACCTTTGCGAACAATTTTCTTTAAGAACAAAAATTAAAATTACTTGAAAAATAAAAAGTGGCAAATATAGGAAAGTAATTCTGAAGTGTGTCTATGGAAAAAATAAGGCACGCATGAAGATGTCTCGAGTTGCACAGTAAATTCAATTTGGTCGATATCAAAAGATAGACAATATGAAAACAAATTGGAAATGTACGCTGTGTGTTCGTTTTGTTATATTTTATTTTTGCGAGAGAGAAAAGGTTAAGACAAGTGAAGGTAAGCAATTTATGAAACGCTTTCAACCATAAAATAAAGAAATATGCTCTGAAGCCGCTCCTTTCACTTTTGTTTTATGACGATAATATAACGAAGGAAGATTGAAGAGTGTGGATGTTCAAGCTAGATAAAACGATAAAAATCCAATTCTTACAAAAAATATGGAATAGATGAAAAATAATTAAGTAATATTGTTTGGGAACATATTGCGTGGAGTATCAAATAGAAATATATACAACGACGGGAAGACGACCGAAGAAGGTTGATTAAAGTGAACAACAATTTCCTCTGTCTAGTAAGCATTGAATTTTGTGTTTAACAGAACGAAATTTTGAGGATTTGTTAAAATTAAAGCAATTTCTTGTCACATTTAAAAGATATGTTAATTATTGTCAAAGGGAACGTTTTCAAAATCAGAGCTCGTACGTTTCAAGAGAAAGTTCTTAAATCGTTTTGCCTTTTTCGTTGCCGTGGTCGCCGTCGTTTTTCTAAGTATCCGAGGCATGTTGCGCGTTCCGTGATTTTTTATTTATGGGTGAATTTATTAGCCTCACGCCAACCTTACTTAGAAGGTAGTAGCTCGTCTTATTAGCCTATTCTCTCTCTTAGGATAGTGACCAGTGGCCATCGCTAGGAGGTTATGATAGCCCTTCAATCAGCCCGGAATAGCTGAATCGCAACCCCCGCAACGAATACGCTGCTGTTGGTGTCGCTGGGTCTCGAACTCCATTCCTTATATTATGGGGCTTACCTCATTTCAAATAAAATGAGGCAATTCCATGGTACAATAATACAAGGTAGGCTCATAATCAAAAGCTCTGTTTCCATCTTGAAAAGCTTAAACGCAATTTGTTAGTGGGATGATACACGAGTCAACGTGTTTCTACTACACACTGTCAGATTGTTGAGCGGAGGTGATACACGACTCAACACGCTACACGCAACACTCGATTTCATAAGTGTGGGTGTGCATTTCAAATTATTTTCACCCAGAATCGCTTGACAGTTACGCATACATAAACATTTTTCAAGCAACTGGAGGAAAAATAGAAATCGTTTCTAGTTTCAGTCAACACCGCACACTTCACCCTTACCCGTCCCTTGGCCTACGAAATGCGCAGAAAAAGCTCGTGTTGCTCAACATGTTGACCCGTGTATCATCCCCCTTTGAGAAAAGATCTGAGTGATGTCAGGGGAAAGCTTTTTTCCTTTATGAACTGAGATCTGAGTGACGTCACGAAGCCAGAGCTTTTCCTTATGAGCCTACCTTGTATTATTGTATAGTTGTTTTCAAACGTCGTGACATCCCGCGCATGTTCCCCAGCTAAGCTCTTAAAAATGTTTAAGAGCTCAGACAAAAGCTTCATTTAACTCCTCCTATCAAATCACTTGCTGCCATGTAATCAGTCGCGACTGCGTATTGCCAAAGCGAGGTGTATTTTTCTGGGACTTCAATGATTATTTAAAAAATTTACAAATTATGACTGAAAAACACCCGTTTTTATATATGTTTTTATTTTAAGGTTTTTGTATTTTACACATATGCGTGTTTATTTTAAGGTTTTTGTATTTTACACATATGCTACAGAAATAATTTGTAGCAATTTCTACTAAAAAATACGAAATTTGTATTTTTATCACTTTGATTACTTGATTGTTCATTGTTGACACGTTCCGCCAGTCGCATACGCGCTTCTGCTTGGGGAGGTTATGTTGCTTGCGGCTGTGGAGAACTCTCAATTTATGAATAAAAATGCTCATATCTTTAAAAGAAATTTTTCCAGCAATTCTTTTAATTTATTTTAAATTTAAGGATGAGAAATATTTAGCATAATTATAGTAAAACTAGCTGGTACTCGGTACGCCTCACTGCACCCATAAGCCAATAGTAAACAATAAAACCCATCTATTGACTTGTTATTTTTCGAGATATGAATTATACACAGATGAAGTGCCTCAAAGAACGGGTACATGGGTGTTGAGACGGCCGCCATGGATCTAACGGTATATAGAGCATACTACATTGCTTATTGTAATCTACTTATCATACGATTTCATTTGTTACCCATGTCGAGGGGGTTGTGAAGAAAGTGCTAATCCGTCCTCTTGAAACAGCCGCCATGGATCTAACGGTATATAGAGCATACTACATTGCTTATTGTAATCTACTTATCATACCCTTTCATTTGATGCCCATGTCGAGGGGGTTGTGAAAAACGTAGTATCCCGCCCTCTTGAGGCGCCCGCCATGGATATAACGTATGTATATTGAGCATACTATATTGCTTATTACATTTCAGTTTAGTTTCAATAGAGTTATGGCCTACCTATGATTTGACAGCTGCGTGAATTTGAAATTTTCATTAAATGTAATGATTCAATTTAATGACAATTTTACATTTACGAAGCTGTCATACAATAGGTAGGCCATGAAGCTATTGAAACTAAAATGAAGTGAACATTTCTAAAATTACCATTTTTTTTGGATTTTTCAGCTGTTTTTTTTGGTTAAAGGTATAAAAAATAGCCTACGACCTATTCTCGGACCTACCAAATATACATAAAAAATTTCATACAAATCGGTCAACCCGTTTCGGAGGAGTTCGGTAACAAACACTGTGACACGAGATTTTTATAGATATAGATTAAGATTATGCTTATTACGATGGATAAACTGGCTTTGTTGAGCAGGGGTTTTACATGTATTTAAAAGCTCTGCTCAACACATATAAAGATTAATTAACTTTATTCATTCGGCATGCGCGCATCCCTTCCCAAATTATTTTGTGGAGTTTTTTCTGCGTTTGTTGCCGTTTTAAATAAAAAGCGGGGAAATGATAGAACAATATTTATAAAATTTGGCAATGAGGTGCGCAGAACAGTTCAAATTTTTTGTGTCACGGAGTTTGAAAAAATCTATACCATGGAGCAATTTCTTTAGGCTTCTTCCTAGGCTTCTTTAAGCTTTAGTTTTACTCATATAAAGCTCTAGTTTTTGTTGTTGTATTACTTCATATTTCCGGCAATCATGTTGATGACCGCGAAGATTATCTTTCAGTATACTTAATAGACCGATTTTGTTTCGATTACAGATGTCAAGCAGCATTGGACGTGGTTAGTACTCAGTTGGGGGACCTCGTTGGTAAAACGACACTTGCGTTTGAAAATATAAAGCTTCCGACACTGGCACAGTTATTACTCGTATATTCATAACGGAATTTTTAAATCTTTCGGCCTCTTTTTTTCCACTCTAGATCGGGTGGCAATGAGTTTTCTAAAGGGGCCAAATGGAGCATTCCTTATGACGAAACGCGAATGAGGCAAGGCGTTAGACGCCCTGGTTGGTCCTTATACCGCAATACACAGGAGCTTCACATGAGGCAATGGGACTACCCTCATTGGAGCCCTATCTGCACTCCCCCCAAATTGCTAGTCAGGCATAACCCGCTTGCCATATCACTCAACAGACAGCTTGTAAATACCCTCCCCCCAAAAAACCCGAACTGCTTGGAATAGAGCCATAACTGCTGCTGGTTTAACAGCGTTACCGAACAATGATGACCTAAAATCGATGCTATGGATGTGTGCGCAATTATTTTCAGCAGGACAGCAATACCTGTCATACAGCTCGTGAAATAATATCTATTACGCGTAAAACTTCCTAGACGTGTGACTTTTCGAAATGAGGACTTCAATTGTGTACCGAGATCCTGCGATCTAACACCATTAGACTTTTTTCTTTGGGACTCCATTAAACATAAGGTCTAGGCTAATGCTCCAGCAACGAAACAAGCACTCAACGGCAATGAAGCTGCTAGATCCCGCGCCATAAAATAAGGAAAATGTGGAACTGCTATTGAGAATATATGTTATTTGCATTTTTTAACAACAGTCGGCCATTATTAACCTCAGATCTTGTACTTTAGATTAAAATAAAAATATCGCCACTTTTTACGAAAATATTACACTTTACTGTTGATTTAAAATGACACCTCTCAGCATGGAGCATCTCGAACATCTATGATAACTACGCAAATTCTGTCCGCCAGAATCAAAGAATAATTTTTCTTAATATTATTATAATTATTTTATTATGGGATGGTGAATTATCGAATGCGAACACGTGCGAGTAAAGCCTAAAGATAATGGGTTCATTCAGTACTGAAGTGCTACCTTTGAAATGTTATAAACAACATAATCTTTCAACAGTTGAGACATTCTAATCAGCTTCCACAAAACCATCTCTTTGAACTCATTTAAATTTCTCCGAAAACTCAATTAGTGATGTTATCAATCGCAGTGGAGGAAGCCAGCCAGTTAATTTTTAAAGATAAAACCAGATAAAAACACGCCACAAAGATTCACTTTTGTTCTTTGTTATACGAAATTTATGTTAATTGCGTTGCGGTTCGTTGGACATACATTTCCCTTTGTAAAACATCATCCCTTTTATCCAAAAACAAATAAAACACTTATTCGATATTGTAATAAAAAAAAAATTGAGCAAGGATTTAAATTTCCCACGAATCTCTCCAGGATATAAAATCTAACAACAAACACGGCAAAGTTGCAGTTACCGAACCCAAACATTCCCACCATCTCCACCATGGCCCAATGGCTGGACACAAAAAGTTTAATATAAGGAAAAAAAGGAACTTTGACAATTCGAATAACAAAAAAAGGACACGAACTTTGTACTTATATGCCGGCGGCGGTGGTTTGAAGGTCCTCCCAAAGGGAATTCCTTAAGGGTTGACTGAACTTGCAAGTGATTGTGCCGAAAGTTTTCCCTGAAATTGCCAAAGTTCGAAATCTTTTATTTCCCAGCAATCTTATCCTTAAAACTGCGAGTTCAAATAGCGCGGCTGGCATTGATTGGTGGAAATTTAAAAAACTAAAATTAAAACTCTCGAAGGACTCAATTAAATTAATTAAATCTGAAAATACAACGCAATATTGCGGAAATTCCCTCGTCCATAAAAACATGAGATAACCCACCCCGTGCCTCTGGGCTGTGTCCGTAAAAGCATCCTTGAGGGTAATCCTTAAAAAATACCAGCCACTAAGTGGACAAGGTCCCGTCATTTCTTATCCTTAGCCGAGTGGAATTATATGGAGACATCAGGAACTGCCGCTCGCACCAGAACGAGGTCAAATATCCTGGTGGGGATTAAGCCGTGTGCGATTTATAGAAAGGATATAAATCACGTATTCACTTGAATGGGAAGGAAACTGAATCGGGCCACAGTATATATGGTTATTTGATTGATTATACCGAGTTGGACTGCGAGTGTATTTTATTAGGCGCTATTCTTCGTGATTCGACGCTAGTTGCGGGGGCACGTATTACTGGATTTATTTCGGTGGCTCCTTTATATCTGTTTGATTAATAGTACGGAAATAGTGTAGTAGATTGGAGGTTGTATATCCTGGGAGACTGGCAGAAACTACCGAAGTGTTGTTTGCATGTTTTATTTGTTTGAATAGATCACTCTGCAAATTGCGGCAAACCTTCAGTTTTTGACAACACTAAGATTCGGAGTAATCCTTTTCACTACCACGCCTTTAAATTGTAGAAGCTTTAGTACGTACAATGTCTATAAGCTTAATTCGCAGATAGAATAATAATAATAGATAGATAGAAGATGCAATATGCAATAGGCAGCAAAGGAAGCACTTGCGGCACTAGGAAAGCAGCATGAAACATGGTCTGATTATCCCTATTGCCAAATGTCCTAATCCCAGCTGTGATGAGCAAGCTTGGTCTTGCAGTTTTGCTTTGCTTGTAAATTTAGAAAAAACCAAAGCTAGATCAAGACAAGACTGGACTACAGAAGAGTGAAAGATCAAGATAGCAAGACTTTTGCCTCATCAATAAGTGCCAAAAGTCTTGCAGCGATGAGCAAAAGGTCCTGCAAAAAGTCTTGCAAGAAGTCTTGCAAAAAGTCTTGCAGAAAATCTTGCAGACTTGTCTTGGTGTTGCTAAATGTGGAAGACAAGACTTTTCGCTCATCCCTGTAAGACTTTTGGCACTTAGTGATGAGCAAAAAGTCTTGCTATCTTGATTTTGCAGTCTTGTCTTGCCCTTGTCCTGTATTGTCTTGGTCTTACTTTTCTTGCTAAATATGCAAGACTAGTTTTGCTCATCACTAATCCCAGTAGCCCCACCGATTTTCATGCCATGCCATTTCTGGCTAAAGGTCTTGAGAAATTAATTACAATACAAATGATTTGCTTATTGTGAGAGCATGGTATGCTTGTAAATTCATGTCAATCTGGCTTTCGGAAATACTCTTATAATATGTGACGCGATCCGAGAAAAGGGAGCTACTATCCAAAAAGAAAACTTTACAGGAGAAGCGATTGAAAGAAAGACGGAGGAGAGCGAAAACGCTGAGCTGCCACTTTAAACACTTTTGAAGACATATTTGTAAATATTTATTGCTCAGAAAGTAATTGGAATAAATTAATTCTGATTGCACAGAATTAAAGAGGAGATTCAAAACCTTAAGAATCACTCATAATCCGAAAATCGATTTTTTGGACAGTAAGTCCCTTTTCTCGGATCGCGTCACATATGTACTTCTCCAAAGCTTTCGATAACGTCACTCACTCCGCCCTTTTACCCAAACTCTGTACACAATTTCGTTTTCGTCTTCTTCTCTTACGCTTCTTTATAGCGTTTTAGCTGCTCATACACAATAGGTGAAGATTCTCCATTCAATTTCCTCCCTCGACGTGTTTTTTGCTGGTATTCCCCAAGGGTCCATCCTAGGCCCTCTACTGTTTAGTATATTATATGTATATGTGAATGATCTTCCACTAATAGTAACGCATTCTTACGTACATATGTATCTATGCTGATGATGTGCAACTCTATTTTAGTGATACTAAAAGTCAACTTGAGCAGTGCATTAATAAACTCTCAGAAGATTTGCATAACAAAACTTATTGGTATTATTTGCATAACAAAACTTATTGGATACTCTTGGATGTAGTAGAAGTTCAGAAATACTGGCTGCGAAAGGCTGTTCCATAGTCGAGTTGTTCTATTTAGAAATGAATTACTAGTTTGTAGAGTGCGTGAACGAGGGAGTTCCAGGTGGAGGGAATGAGACGTAAAGTTAACCCTAACCGTTACTAAAAGTTAACCCATCTAAAATTCCTCTCTCTCCAATACAAAAGCGTCTTCAACCGACCTCTCAAATTACCTTAAATGGGACCCCTGTCACCTGCGTTAACCGGGTAAAAATTTCGGTATTGTCTTGAAGAGAAATATGACGTGTTGTGACCACATTATCTATATTCTGGGCTATAAGTATGTAGTATTCTAAGGCGGCTTCGTATTCATCGTAGTCTCTTGTTACAAGCTGTTCGTATCAAGTTGGTTAAAGCTATAACGAATAGAACATACCACAATCTGCAGACCACTGTGATAACTACGCCGCCGAGCTTGGTGACCGAATCAATCCAAGTTCTATTTGGTAGCCGTCGTCCGTCAAAGTTGCATGTGCGTTGTGGCATGTGTTTGTGTTGCTATTCTCGTGTGCTCCTGGGTGCGTGTGCAGCATACAGCTGTGCAAGATGGTTATTTCGGTGTGTGTTTTTTGATTTGTGTCGCCGTCGCTCTACAAATTTCGTCGGGCCATTCGCCGCCGTAGTCGAGGAAAATAGTTTCGCCCTCGCCTTTAGCATGTTTACAGCATTATTTATTCTGGAACTGACGTCTTTTTCTGCCCCGCCATTTTCGATAATAATTTTAGCGAGGTAGCAAAATTTATCTACGAGTTCCACGTCACGGTTATTCAGGGCTGTCCGTTCAAGGGTGTTTGCATTTATCCGCATTTCTTTGGTTTTATTCGGATTTAGCCTTAAGCCTGCTGGACTACTTTCTGTTGCCAAATTTAGTTAACCCCATTGTATGCCGCCGGTTCTACTATCTAGAGCGCCGCCAAGGATGTCATTTATTACTATAAGAAATAGTAAAGGCGAAAGTAGGCACCCTTGTCGTACTTCTGAGCTCACGTCAAAGCTGTCGGATAATTTTCCATTTTTAGTGTCTGCCATATAAAGCTCCTATTAACCGAGTTGAACGCTTTCTTATAGTCCAAGAAAGAAAGGTAAAGGGGGATTGGAATTCAGTAGGCTGCTCCACTATTATTCTTCTCAAGGTGTTAATATGATCAATACATGTACAAATTTAAGATTAATCTTGTGTAAGTTTTCTTTAAAACATTGAATGGCATTAACGAAAAAAAATCATTTTTAAGCCAGTTTTGATCCTTTTAGATAACTCCCTTTATCCCTTTATTCCTCCGACAGCAAAGCACCTCACAGGCTCAGATTTGAAATCCTTATCACCGTGTTTAAAAAATCGGTTTGTGTATTCATTATTTTTATCAATTTCCAAAATCAACAAACGAACAAATTTAACTGGAAATTTGCGTGAACATCCGCCACCATGTTCCCTCTTTCTCTCCGGAAGCCAAAAATTTTCTGCACATTCTGCAGCATGGAGCCAGAACTAAGCCCCAAGGATGCTGGGTCCTGGTGTTATAAATCAGATTTTACATTTCCGTAAAACATATCCGGGACCTTTGTCCTTAGCCCAGGATCTCCCAGTCCTCAATTAAAATAATGAACGAAAAGCCCAAATCCCCAACATGGCATCCAGATAGCGCAGATTCCCGTGCGGTGCTTGAATTATTGTGGCAATTTGGGGCCTGCCTTTATCGTGGCGAACACATGAACAAGTTTCCGGGTGGAGTTGTTGTGATAATAAATATTGAAGAGCTGGGCTTGGGGTTGGGTGTGATAAGGACTCACGTGGAGGACTCAAAATGCTCCCATGGAAGGGGTAATGTTGACATCAAACCGTTCAACTGTCGAATTTTTTATGAACCTCGTGCGGCGGAGTTGGTTGCGATTTTATTGATTTCGATTTTCCGATTTTTATTTACAAATTGCTTGGGCAATTGCCCGGGAAATTTGCTCCTGTTTTATTCCTGTTACGAGCACTTTCCAGCCGTTTTCGAGTTGATTACGATATCCCTGTTCAGTGGGCATGCAACAGGCACATGCACGGCCGGAATTACTCCTGTGTTTGCCAACTATTAATCAAATATTAAAGGGTGGATAGTTACGCTCTTTATAGGGTATAAACAGCGCTTGGTACACACACGTTCCGTGTCCTCAAATATCGCCTGTTTTGCTTTTTATTGTGGCTGTAACTTTTCCCAATTTATGTACTTTAATTGCCGGCGTCAGTTGTCTTGATTATTATATATTGATTTTCTTCTTCTATCACGATGGGAAACAGCACGTCGCGCGGTAAGTTACCAATTACCGGAGCTTCCTTGGCTTTTGGGATATTTTACGGACAAGAATCGGTTTCAGATGAAATTGCGCGGAAGTTTTCTACATGTTCCATGAAATTCGTTGAATTTTAATATTTATAATGGGGCAGGAAATTGGATGTTTACTTGCTGCGGTTGATTGATCATGTCTTAGTTGTTCTAGATACTAGGCTTAGGTTGGCTTTCGATTTGTCAATTTTTAATGGTTTGGAGAATTTTTTGGACTTTGATTACGAATGAACCCAGGAAGCCTTTTTCCAATATGTAAAAGATGAAAGAAAATTGTTATATTGATAATGGAGAATAGTTTATTACTACTATCATGTTCAATGGCCAATCTATCGATTTTTTTATTAGTAGTAAATTTGTTATCATGAACTAGTAATAAAGTGCTGCAAGGAACCTTATCGGAGTAAACAATGAAATAAATTCTTTAACATCATTTATTTATTAGTGGCAATGAGGTGCTAGAAATTCTTCATACATTACACTAGCACATCAAGGTCTCATTCCAATTGAACACAATACACCCTTAACTTTATTTAGATTAGATCTTTGAGTCTTTCTTGTTTCTTACCTTGAGTTACGAGTCTCCTACTTAGCAAATGAGACTTTTGAGTACTGCATAGATCTGTGAATTCGTATTTTTCACGTGGAATGTGAAAACATGGTTGCTAGTGACTTCGACGTTTATAATCTAATTTGGTTAAGCTATCACGAGTCCTTTTTATAAAATACAGAACTTTTGCGGACCACTAAAAAAGTGGCGTGGGTAGTCTAGGGAGTAAGGTCTGCATAGAGTCTTGTCTCACATTCAATTGATAGATCACGGTCGCATTCGATAGCATGGTGATCCCGACTGGGGCTGCCCGGATTCCTGACCGCAGTCCTGCTTACAGTCTATTGGGAAATTTCCCCAATTTCACTGTAGTCCTCCCAGGCATAGCCCTCTAGTGGTTTCAAAAACAAAGGCAGAGTTTCAGCTGCCTGGATCTGCCTGTTGTCCCGATAGTAGGGTCAATGCCGTTCCCATTTTTCTTCTTCTCGGGTACATACTCCACTGAACGATGAGATTGTGGCTCGATCCCTCCCCCTCCCCCTTTCCCCTTTCCACCCATAACCAAAAACCCAACTTGCCTGAAGACATAAGAATTTTTTACCACAATTGCAGTGGTATGAGAGGAAAAATAAGAAATCTTTTCATTGATGCGAAATCATGTCTTTTCAATATTCTTGTGATCACCGAAACGTGGTTAAATAATACATTTCTAAACGAGGAGATCTTGGATAATAACTGGACTATCTATCGTTGCGATAGAGACTATCACTCTACCGGGCACTCGAGAGGGGGAGGTGTACTAATAGCCGTCAAAGACCCTCTAAACAGTGTATTGATCACCACGAATCGATCACAATTCGAAAATGTTTTCATTCGTGTCAAATCAGGCAAAAAACACATAGTTATGGGCGCTGTTTACATACCCCCTAATTCTGACGAATCAAAGTATGATGATTTTATAAATACCCTAAACGGAGTTCTCCAATCACCTGACTGCCACAAGCATGACGAGGTGCTCATACTGGGAGATTTCAACCGTCCTAACATATCCTTTACTCTCGACGACGATAATAATTTCCTACCCATTAATGTCACACACGCTATTGACATGAAGCTTATTGATAATTTTTACGCCAATGATCTGCAGCAAGTGATAAGGCAACCGAACACTAGTGGAAATTGGTTAGACTTGGTTTTCACTAATCTATATGACGAGGTGAACGTCTTCCCCGCCAGCGATGAGGAGAACCTTTTTTCTAACACGCTTCACCATTCTGCGTGGATATTAGAACTTAACTCCACTGTCACCCTGCATCGTGCATCTCACAACAATGCAATTGTTTTTGATTTCAAAAACGCAGACTATAATAGTATTTGCTTTGAATTATCCCATATTGACTGGATAAATAGGTTATCGGGTGATAATCTAGACCAGTTAGTATCATGCTTCTACAACATTATTCTCAGCTCCATCGACAAACACGTACCCAAAATTAAAAAAAGGGATAAATTGTCGGAGCCATGGTTTAGATCACTGCGAAATCAAAGAAACAAATTGTACCGCACGATAAGAAGACAAACGGATGTTGACGATGAATTAAGATCCGAATACTCCAGACTAGCATCTGAATTCACTTTTAGGTCACGTGAGGCCTATACTACATACATAAACAAAGTCGGAGAAAATATCTTAAAGGACCCTAAGAAATTCTTCGATTTCGTTAACACAAAGCGAAAGACCTCAGGGTATCCGGCAACAATGACGAATGGGAGAGCTTCCTCCTCGTGCCCCCAAGATATATGCAACATGTTTGCTGTGAGATTTAGGGAAGTCTTCGCTCCCAAATCTAACACAACGCACACTGACTCCACTTGTACTGAATCAACGATTATTAACAATCTATATCTGTCAGGTGACGAAATAAGAGCAGGTTTAAACAATCTTGATATTAATAAAGGTCACGGTCCCGACAATCTACCTGCGAGCTTCCTGCAGCGCTGTTCAAATGAATTAGTATTTCCTCTTCGTCTTATCTTTAACAAATCGCTCTCGTTGGGAAGTTTCCCTAAATTCTGGAAGAAATCCTTCTTAACACCAATCCATAAATTATCCGACAAGAAATTAGTGGATAATTATAGGGGAATTGCCATCCTATCCGCAATACCTAAACTCTTCGAAAAGCTTGTGCACGACAAGATTGCACCACTTATAGATCCTAATATTAACGAGCAACAACACGGTTTCAGAAAGGGGCGTTCGACCACTTCAAATCTAATGATTCTTATCTCTGAACTCTTATGTGGTATGGAGAACGGCCATCAAATTGATGCTATCTACACGGACTTTAGCAAGGCCTTTGATCGTGTGGACCACCATATTTTGATTACTAAGTTATTCAAATTTGGAATTACCGGCCGTGCCCTGGAATGGATAAAATCATATCTTAGCGGTAGAACTCAGGTCGTCAGATTTCAAGGATTCTTATCCCAAGAAATCGAAGTTACTTCCGGTGTCAACCAGGGAAGTCATCTTGGTCCGCTCTTGTTTAACATCTTTATCTCCGATCTGTCTCACAAATTAAATAATATACCACATCTCTTTTATGCAGACGACCTGAAAATATATAGCGTTATAAGGTCCGACACCGATGTATCATTCCTTCAGACGAAACTTAATGCATTGCAGGACTGGTGTAACACCAATAAGTTGCAACTTAACACTAGCAAATGCCATGCAATAACCTTCTTCCGGAAAAAAAGCGTACAACTGCAGCAATACTATCTTGACAACAAGTTATTAAACCATGTTGATCAAATCGTAGACCTAGGCGTTGTCTTAGACAATAAGTTAAACTTTAACCTACACTACGATAGTATTACTGCCAGAGCAATAAACTCCTTGGTTTTATAAAAAGAAGGGCTAAGGAATTTGATAACATCTGGGTCACAAAAACTCTTTTCTGCTCACTGGTTCGCCCAATCCTGGAATACGCATGCCCTGTCTGGGATCCCATATTTCACGCCAGTAGCAACAGGATTGAATCTATTCAAAAGCAATTTCTCCTGTTCGCACTAAGAAATCTATATAACCCCGCTGATTATCATAGTCTTCCACACTATACAGACAGGCTCAAAGTTTTGGATCTTTTACCGCTGTCATGCAGGAGAAAAATGCTCATCTCTTGTCTCACCTTGGATATTCTAAACGGCGATCTCAAGGTGAAGTTCTTGTCGGATAGGATAATACTCAATGAAGTAGTTCGGCGTACTAGGCACACGAAACTACTTAAGGAATATTCTCATCGCACCGACTACGCAAGGAACGAGCCCATTAATAGATGTTGCATGGTCTTCAATGATCATAATCAATGCTTTCCCCATCCCACTAACAAATTGTCCTATAAAAGAAAGTTAATACTAATGATGAAACCCCAAACTCCCGTTACTGCTTAAGCAATAAAATTAGTATAGTAGATTTAGCCTACATATAGCCCAGCCCAATTATACCCGTACCTGACTTAACATCTAATGTGATAATTAATTTAAGCTATTGTAAAAAGTGTACTTAGATATACGTGTGCCTTGTTTGGCAAAATAAATAAATTAATAAATAATCTCAAGTGAGATTTTTCAAATTTTAAAAAATCTCTAGTATTTACACTCAATATAGATATTTAGGAGCGTAACCACAAGCTTTATAGATAACTGATAATTCGAACTCCTAATTTCCCCTCCTTTATTCCACTCGCTTTTTCTGCCTGTAGTGGACACACTACCAAAACGTGAGCATTCATACTCAACAAGAATTTCATGTTGCTAAAATTCCGCGAGGGCCCATCCTGTAGTTCTATATTTTAATGGCATGGATTTAGGCATATCTTAAGGCCCTCTTTCACACACAGGTCGACGGCAGGCCGTGGCCTTAAGGTTTTCCCCATGAAGCCAAGTATCACCACACACCTCCCCAGCCGCCAACTGGATGTCACCAATTCGTTTTTCCAGTCCACCAAACTGTTTGTTTGTTTTAAAGTTTTCATTGAGGCCACGAGCAGTTTTTTAGCACTTGAATTAACAACCTGCTATGCTAAACTGTTGTATTCGCCTGTGTGTCTGTAGGGAGTCATGACGACTCCTGCATGCCACGGCCTGTCAGGCGTATACCTGAAGTCCTCATCCCTCAGTCAGACTGAGTATTGTGGTGTGCGGCGGCCTGTAAGTGAATGGGGGTCCTGAAGTGAAGAAACATGTTATACTTAATTTAACCCAGTTTTCTAGCAATTTTACATTAGTTTTTGATGAAGAAAAATTAGGTCATAGTTTCCGAGGCCCCTTACGTGGGCGAGGTAAGATTGGATGAAACTCGGCTCCTAAACACCTCACGTAATTAATGGACGACCCCTTACTATTGGGTTTTGGACCATGACTTACATATATGCATGGTAGACTGCTGGTGAAAATGTGTTTCGTAGGCTGCATTAAAAAAATGTACTAAAAAATGCCGCACAGGACGAAGTTATACTTAAATATTGCAGGATCATAACAGAATCATTGCAGCAGCTCGTGAAAACCTTTATCTATGCCTCATAAACGCCATCACACCTGCTCGTATTTTTTTAGTATTATTTGATTCAGTTATAAAATTGCTCCATTTTGAACTTTACCCATATAAAAGCGCCTGTGGCGTTGCTTAACTCTGATAAAGGAAGGCGTTAACATCGTCTTCAGTCGTTTATAAAAGCATATTTTATCTTGAAGGAAAAGTGAAAAATACTAGACGCCGCCGTACAGCAAAGATATCAATTGTAAGAGAGTCTAGGCAATGTTTACACTGCGGATTGAGTTAAAAGCGAGCTAGTCTCAGTCCAATGAACTTGGGAAACGAGACTCAGTTGCAGATTTTAGCTTTGTGTGCTTCTGGAAGAGGGTATATTGACACCTTTTCGAGGACATTTTTATTATCTGGTAATGCAAACGTCTGGCATTTTTTCTGTAGCCGACAGCAGTCTAAATTCAAGTATTTAAAGAAACGCAAACACAGCCCCCAAATATCAACAAAGTAATCTTATTAAGCGAAGCTCTAAACTCCTGTGTAGCCACTAAAGGGAGATTATGAAACTTTTCACAAGAATTTTTCACTTTAAACTCCCAAAAAGGATGTTTTTTTAGTTAATCAAAGTTTGCTATCATTATAAAATCGCTCAAAGAATCAGGATCTTAATTTGCATACCACTTTCAGATATGGAAATTTACCATCACGCTTCAAAGATGAAGGGCTGCTGTCATTGTTGTTTGCTCCCTTAACCTTCGTGGGGCACATCCCCTCTAATTTTATGCCAAAAATAATATTGTTCCCGAAAAGTTTGTCTCAATTTTTAACCGTTCTGCCATAAAGGATATAATATATTTGAGTGTGTGTGTGTGTTTCGTTAGCCATGTGTACTCTCTGTAGCCTTGATACTATTTATCATCGGGAAAAATTCATATTTTATAATATATGTATGTACATGTGTGTGTACATAAAATGCTGCGAGGGTAAAATTATTTTCAAGGAAATATTTTGCATTTTTTTTTAACAAGTGTAGGGGCAACTCACATGGTGAGCACTGCGGCCAAGTTAGGACTATTGTGTACGTGCCCCACTAGCAGAACAGACTATCAGCCTTCCGGATGAAGACAAGAAGGTCTTTAATTGACGAAGACCGGACTTGGGCAGTACTCAAAAACTCTCTGATAAACGTTCTTCTTCTAAGCCAGATCAGAGCAGGACATTCACAAAGAATATGTGTGGAAGTTTCATCGCCTTCCAAGCAGAGTCGGCACTCTGTCTCTTGAGACAGTCCTAGGTTGTGGAGGTGGTACCGCAGTCCTACATGGCCAGTGAGATAGCCCACCAGCAGGCTTTGGTCCCCTCTGTTTAAAGTGGTAATGCCCCTTAAGACAAAGGCTCTTATAAGATCTTTAGCTTGGCTAAGACCTGGGACAGACTCTCAATAAGCTAGGTTTAGTCCCTTAATCCACTCCTCTATCAAGGACTTGGAGGTGGACCAAGAGATGCCACAGAAGGGTTCTGGACCCTGGACCAACATGTCAGACCCCTCCATCACGAGGCTGTCTGCAGCTTCATTCCTCTCGATACCCCAGTGTCCGGGGACCCAGCAGAGCGAGACGTCATTTCTTCTGGTCACAGTCTAGAGTACGTCAAAGCACCCTGCTACTATTTTGGAAGAAAACTTCCAAGTTGAGAGTGCCTTGATGGAAGCTTGGCTGTCAGAAAAGATTTTAATGTTTTCGCCTTTCAGACCTTTCCCAAGGTTGAGCCTAGCGCAGGTCGCAATGGCATGTATTTCAGTCTGGAAAACAGAGGGCCACTTACTCAATGCAATCGAGATCTTGGTGTTGGGTCCTGCGACCACAGCCCCTGTTCCATGCTCCATCTTTGACTCGTCAGTAAACCAGTGCAGATGTTTTGGAAGAATAAGTTCCAGGAAGAATAAGTTCCTCCCATTCAGAACGATCTGGGAAAATTGCTCTGACTTTTCTTTGAAACCGCAGTTCGGATACCCGGCCAGCTTGCACCTAATATGAAGATCTAGCAGCCTCTCCATCGTTTTCAAAAGGAGAGAGGTTAAGCGGATAGTCGGTTGATTTAGGCAGCTCCAGGGGTCTGTTGCCCTGTTTCGGGATAAAAACCACCCAACCAGCTGGCTCTAAAGAGACAGACTAGGTTGTCGAGGATCAGAAAAAGGGGACTTTTGCCGGGGACTTATAGCGTTGAAAAGCGACCACTGCCCGTTTAACCTTGTTACGGTCGAAAATGTTCCCTAAAAAACTCCGGGAATAACGGTCAGGCATAGTGCTACGACTACACCCAGCATCCAATGGATAAACAGTCTGGAGGATTGCCCCTGGAAAGTGATCTCTGAGCAGCTACCTCAAGGTTTCTTTACGGCTAGAAGTGTAAGAGACATCCTCCCGTTTGAGAAGGCCCACTCCGTTGAAAGAGTCCTTGGAAAGTAGCTTTTGGGGTCTTGTCGCATCTGGTAGAGTCTGAAGGCTGTCACAGTGTTTCCTCCAGGCAATCCTTTTGGAACGTCTCAACTCCTTGTTGTAGGCTGTTAGGCTGAACCTATATTCATCCCAGTGGCCGCATTCTCCAGTTCACACACCGAGCTGATAGAATCCGCAAGCAGGTCTGATTTCGAGGCCACAAGCCCCTGTAACTTAGACCATTTGGTTGCTTGCCATCGGTTACCCAAGACTCCTGAATAAGAGCAAGCCTAAGATGCCTCTCGGCGAATGTCTTACACAGGGTGCAGGATGCCCCTTTCGCATGGTGCAAGTTTACTTAGAGTGCCCTTACGGCGCTCATTTGTTCTCCAAGAACTGTTTGACAAGCCCGGTCTTCTTGGCTTGTCTAGGACCTATCGTTTTTACCCTTGGGGGTGCTAATGTGCCCCTGCTCCGACTCCAGGTTCGGCAGGCGCGTTCTTTCTCCGCTCCGCAGTTAGCTCTGCTACAGGCTGCAGATGCAGGGCCGGATTTGGAACAACGCCAGACGGACGTTTTTTTTTGTGCATTATTTGAGTGTCAATTTGAAAAGTAGGTCGTCGTCCTTACGCTACTTGAAAAACAAAAAAAAAAAAATTAAAAAAAAAAAGAAACAATTTTAAGGACAATTTCCTACTCGTAGAGTTTTTGTTAATGCAAACTTTATTATCTTAGCACAAGTTTCGGGTGCTCATTAATTAAGGATGAAAGGATCTTCTAATTTTATGGATTAAGGGCAAATTAAAAGATATCCAGAAAGTTTTAAGTGGCGATTCAATTTCACTCGAATAGCCCTGCTCTACCCTGCTACAGGGAAACATAAAACACCCTCGAATATGGAATGGAGGTCAATAAATTACCACCTTTTCTGTGAAATTTGCGAAACCTTTAACTAAGTTCCCTAAGGTTATTAGAAAAGTTGATAGCCTTCAAAGTTGTCAATACTTTGGGTACCTAATACCTTTATACCTTCCGCACGTTGCTCATAATAATGTTAGCTTCTAATAACACGGGAAATTAAAGCAAAACATTTTCACATTTTCACCATTATGATATTTCCTTTTTTATCTGTACATTCACTGCCGAAATTCATACGGCTCCGACCTTTACCTTGGACATTTCTTCTCCAATTGGGGATGTGTGCCTCCACCCATGACTTTTGTTTTATTACATTTTTTTCGGCACTAATTGCACACAGCCTTTGCTTGGGACTTAACTACATGAACCAATTTCTAAATTAGACCTTTAGCCAACTAACTACGAGTTTTGCTGTTGCCAAGGAGCATTTTCTGCCCTTGGTAATTTGTTAATAATATATATAAAGGCGGTCCCTATGGTGCGATTTTTGTCTGTCTGTTGTGCGGATTTTAGGCGCAAATAATATACCTGTGCGACAGGTTAATTGTGTTGTTCTCTATTTAGGAGATGACCTTAATTACTTTGAACATTTAGGATAAAGGAAGACAGAAAACGTAATATTTTAATAATCTTCAGAGTGGTAATCATGAAATATTCATACGCATATAAAAAGGTATTATCGCCCTAAATTGAAGCTTTTGAGAATTGATGGTGAATCTTAAATTGTTCCTTTTTTTTGTTTTGTTGTGTTCTGGTGATTGTGAGTTGCGGTGGGATCAAAGGGTTCAGAGTTCGTAAAACCCCTGAGGAGGGAACATTAAGTAAGGAGCTATTGAGGAATAAATGTGGTTACTGATCACCATTTAGCTATTAGCACAAACTAGTTAATATACAGATGGAACAACGCCATACAAACAGGAACGGGGCTTTCATAAGTGCAAATGGTGCACTTGCACCGGGCGCAATTTGTCGGCAATTTCAGAAATTAAGATTTAAAAAACAATTAAACTTCTGAGAGCTGTTGCTGCACTTTCAATCTCATACTCTCTTCTTGCTAAAGTTTTTGTTGGTTGGATGTTGACGCATATGCAACTTCCTATTCAATCTTTTTTATGCTATACGTATTATTATGATGCAATCTTAAATTTTGCACAAACTGTAACGAACCACAATTCGTTACAAATAATCCCTCTCCTAAAAAAGCTTTAGGAAAATAAACATTCATCCAGCAGGCTGGGTGATTTTTCTTTGAAAGCTTCAGTTCGAAGCTTTAAAGCTTCCTACGCCGACGAGCTTTCTAGCTATAAAATAAACTGCTTCACCAGGGCAAAATTAATTTTTCAGCAGGCTCGTTCTGGGGAGGTCGCCTTTTCCTGTCCTATACCGTGTCGTGGAGTATGATCTGGCACGGTTACACTATACACATTACAGGAGGAATGTTGCCTAGGCCTTATCGTGGTGTATGATCTGACAATGTACCGAATTATCGATTCTTAGGCCGCGTCGAGGTGTATGATGCAACACGGTTAGACCACAGACAAAACACATACACAACGCATACCGACCCAGCATCTGAGGATTGTTTCTCGCACCAGTGGCGAGGTGTACAATCCGGCGCTGTTCCCGGCAGCATATCCTATACCAGTGTCGCGGTATGACCAGATACAAGACCGACCATATACCGAACACCGCATAATACACATATCCTCCTATACCACACCAGTAATACCACTGACCCCAGCTTACGCACATGTAGAGTAGATAGCTGCTTAGTAATACATCAGTAAGAATCATGTACTTAGAGATAACCCGTAGTTAGTTACTTAGATATACCTACAAGAAACATTTAAACATGTATCCAGAGGTTATAGATATTTACTTAGATTTAAGAGAACGAAATTTTTGGTGTATAAGGATTTTTTGAATGAATAAAGAAATGTTATTTTGTAAGAAGGTGTTTGTTCTCGTATGAACCTAGAATACTCCAGAGCTCCCGGCGACCCTCCCTTAAAAAAGGAGGTTTAGAGAACAACCGGACGAAAGACTATTACAAATTACATTTTCATTGAACTCAATTTTGGTCTCTATATTCATATCTGTATGTATATTCAACAGTGTCGAAGCAAAATATCACAACATTTAATCCTACTCCAATAAGAAATAAACTTAATAAGACAAAAGATGTTCGCTCATAAGGAAAATTTATGCGTTCATAAGCATAAAAATAAAATATTTATGAGCCTGCAATAATTTCGTTGTTTTTGTTTATGGATTTTTGCCTCTGTTGGATATTCTCCAAAAACTTCCAAAAACGCGTGAACTGAACACGCGTTTAACATACTTCACTTTCGCTTTAACTCAAACTCTCTATTTCTTAATAAATCTACTTTATCGCGCCAAAAAACCTCGAAGATATAAAATTTTTATTATTTTCGCTGTAATGCTTATTAATACATGAGCGAGAATTTTGAATGGTGGAGTTTATCCTTGTTGGGTTGGGGTATGTTCTTAAAATTAATGATTGGTTGATTGATGATGCGTGAAGTATTGTCTACAGAAAAGGATATTTCAGAAAGCACGTTCTCTTAATTCAATTAATGCTTATTAGATTTAGGTCTCTTTTTAAATTGACAACTAGAGGCAGGGGCGGCGCTTTCATAGGTGCAAATGGTACACTTGCACCGGGCGCAATTTCAGAAATAAAAATTTAAAATAAATTAAAACTTCAAAAAAAAAATTGTAAAAGTGTTTCGTGACTTCATTGTCATATATTAAAGGACCGGTGGGCCAGTCCAATTCCACTTCCTTCGCCTGAGTTCGTCGTCTAACCTTTCTTGGCTGGCCATAGTTCTTGATTTGTAATTCGTACTAGTCGTACTATTATAGATCATTAATTCGGCGAAAAACTCCTGGATCGCCTTTTTTCCTGGAAGCAGCGCCGGCCCTAGCCCTTGTTGAGGGTGGAGTGAGATTGTCTTTCGGCGCCCTTTGTTCGACGCTTTCACTTCACATAAATTGTATTTCCAGTTGTCCTAGATAAAACTTTTTTTGAGTACTGCCAGCTATTTCCTTACGGGATTATATCTCCCCTTTTGCAAGCCCCATAAGGATTTCGATTGTGGTTTTAGGGTCACAGTGCCGCCTGTAGCGGCAATAGAGAAAGTATGTACGTTTTCTCAGAGTTGCTTCCCCGACGTTTCGCCAACAGCACCACCTTCTTTGGAGGCTATAGGGTTGTTTGTATTGCATGGTTGGGCATTAGGGTTTGCCCAGCTAGTAAGGTTGAGATAGTGGAGAGAGTCACCTTCTCGTTAAAAGAGGCTTCTCGTGCCATCAGTCCAAAATTGCAGTGTTCACACCATCCTGACAACGTCATATCTGTGAATTTTATGCGGTGCACTTTGTGGAGTATTCTCCACTCTTTTACCGTTAGGGTCTTCTTTGGACCCTTATCCTCTCAGCATAACGGGGTCTTCTGTTGCTGCAGGAAATTACCCGATTACAAAAAGGCTACGCAGCAGCTTGTTCCCGACTACAGCCACAAGGCTTGCTCCTTCCAAGGCTTAAGGTGCCCATCATAGAGGGCCCAACGACTCCTACTGACCTGGGCTGTTCTGAGCCCCGAGCCAATTCGGCTACCGCCTTCAGAAGACTTCCTTGCACGGTAACTAGTTGTTTCGTGGTCAGGAGACTCTCCGGATTGTTAGTCGTAAGCACGCCAATTCTGACACTTTCCGCTATTTGACAGAAGGTCAACTTTGGAGTCTTTCTAGACTTCATTATGGGTGCGTCCGACTTTTCTGAAGGCTTTTCAAACCGTATGACCAAAGCCTTCAGCACGATTGTTTACACATTAGGATTGCGGTTTTTATCGAGTTAAGATCCGCCGTATTCAGTCTGCTCCATGGATCTCGTGGAGGATGTGGCTTAAGGCCATGTACGATCGGACTTGGAGTCAGTGCTCTCTGCTTGTGCCGTGTTCGAATCAGGTTGATGAGTACATAGGCTTTGCTAGCTACAAACAACGCTCTCAAAAAGTCCATCAAAATTTTATTTTTTACTCAAAATTGTTTTTCGTATTAATTTTGGCGACCCTTAGCACCTGGCGCCTAGAGCGACCACTCCACTCGCTCTACCCTAGGGCCGGCGCTGCCTAGAATATTAAACAGCATTTTCGGGATAGTTTTGTGAAGCTAAAGCGCAAGCAAACTCAGCACAAAAGCAAGATGGCGAAGCAAATCCTGATTGGACAAAGGCAAGGGAGGCGCTTTCATAAGTGCAATAGGTGTATTTGAACCGGGCGCAATTTCAGAAAAAAAAGAGAGAGAAAGTTTTCTCGTGCCTTCATTTTCATATGTTAAAAGAACTCAACAGAGTGATTGTGTCTTTTTGCATTGTCCTTCACTGCGTTCAAAAAATGAACAGAAATAATGGGGCGAAATATGACATACTGCACCGGGCGCAAAAAAACCAAACGCCCGCCCTGACTAGAGGGCTAGTGAATTTGTTACAAACATTTAAATTTTACTTAGTTTTCAGTTCGATTCTTTAAGGTGTATTATTTTATGTATACACTAAACAGCTCATGTAAACACAAAAGACAACGATGTAAACTCCACTCAAAACCGGCATTTCCGCTACAAAATTGAAATTCTTGGGAAACTCTATTGGAGAAAAATTTACATATTATTAACTTAGGTCACATTTTTTTTTTGAAATTCTTACTTCTACTTTTATTGGAACGCACACAAATACCTCTGAAATACCTGTTTTACTCGAGCAATGAATATTCCGGTTGTTCTTACTTTGTATCATTCAATAGCAATAAACACGGCAATATAAAACAACAAATACAGGCAACGTCAAGTATTAAATACAGGCACACAAATTGATTGGTTCACATAACAGTTAGATAATTGTAATTTGTAAGTAATTTGTCAGCAGTAAATACTGCCGTAAAATTAATAATCAGCGGTTACGACACTCCGGGTTGTACGAAAGTAATCATGTTAGTCACTCAGAGTATTTAGTGATTACCTGGTGCAAAGATCAACCTTCTTTCGTATAGGTAATCACGTAATCGAATCAAATGTGGCGCATATTACAGGCATTACCACCACCTACACTACACATTTTCAGAAAAACGTGCCGCAATTACTCAAAAATCCTTGGTTTTTTTATTTGGCAGGAGACGCATTTTCCTGGGGTGTTTTTCGGCAGTGATTTTTTCACACGCACGTCAATTTTCTGCCCTCGTTTCCCGAGGAAACTTCCAAATTGCCAGCAGGCGATAAACAACACATTTTTACAGCACCGGAAGGGGTAACTCGAATCTGATTGAAAATAGCCAATTTCGGGGATCTTTAATTAAATTCACGTGTCCAGAAGAATTCCGCCTCAACCTTTTCTCATCTCGTCTTGTTGCACGTCACGGCACGGCAGCAGCGGTGAAATCGGCGGGAAACTTGAATTTCATTGAAATCCAAGTCCTCCTCTTCGGCGATGATTTCCTAGAGGAACGATAAAAAAAAGTTTTACTTGAAGACGTCGAAGATAAAATTTCGCAGCTTCTCCACTTGAAGACAGTTTGGACAAGTTGAGGAGCTCGATGTAATCAAAAGAAATTGGCAAAAATAACGGGGGCGGAAGTGGGTCCTGATTTATATTTATTTTCTTTAGAAATAAGAAGTTTATGGGGGGTTGTCCTTAAACTTTGGATATTGTTACACGCTCACCAGGAATAGATCTATAAGATTTCCATTCGAGAGTTTCGAGATTAAAAGATTCTCGCTCTAGTTACATTATTCATTGCCGACCTTCAGTTTGAGTCTTGTGAGTTTTATGGTGTTTTAAAAAACTTCTTAAGAGGAGATGTACACTTAAAAGTACTTTTATGAAAATTGTTTTCCAGTGGCTTCTTTTGTGGGCTACAACCTCCGGTGATGGAAGCATTTCTTAAACTTTATAACTAGAAGAACTCAGTTTAAGTGGTGATATGTAATCTTGTTTAGTTTGATATTATTTCTTTTTCTCAGAGCCGATCTTAGAATGCCTTTTAATTTAACTTGTCCCCTTACGCGCGTGTGAGTGCCTTACTAAAAGTTGGCATAATTTTTTCTTGATAAACCATTTGTAAAATTATACTTTTACACTTACTCTAACATCAAAATAGAATGGAAAACCCAAACCATTATTCGGTAGAGTATGGATGTTAGATAAATTACTCAGGGTTTAAATTGCTGCAGCAATTTTAATACTGTTGCTGTTGACTTTGCTTTGCTGCCAAGAAGACCACAGAAATTTACTTTGCTTTGCTTTACAGTAATTTACAGTATTTTCAGTAATTTTGGTGCAGGCTGTGAAAGCTTTTTTGTTTCATATTGCTGCGTATGCTGTTGTTTACAAATGCTGGAGCATGCTGTTCCAGCTGCGAATGCTTCACGTACACATACAAAAAAGTTTCCACCCCTCTAAACAAAAGTAGCATTTTACTATATAAAGTTGGACCATGGAAAAAAAGCTGAAGGAACCAAAGTATTTTACAGGTTTTGGAGAGGAAAGCTTTGAAAAACTGTAAGCCAACAGAAAGCTTTTCACGGAAGAAAGCTTTCAAAGCCGAAGCATTTGCAGCCGGACCAGTAGGTATGCTGCTGAAAGTAATGTGAAAGCAACAGCATTCGCAGCAATTTGGAAGAAAAAGCTTTCACAGTCATCAGCAAAGTAAGCTTAAAAATATGTGCTTTGCTTTAAGCTTACTTTGCTTTCAAACCCTGAAATTACTTTTGGAATTATTCCCAGTTTTATACCCAGCGGCTGGCAGAAAATCAGCCCTGTGTCCGCTTATTTTCCGAGAATGTAGCAATTAGGGATCCTTTCGAAGTTTTGTAAGAACTAAAATTGTAGAGAATTTCATTGTCAACATTTTGGGCCCTTGCACGAGGTTGTTTGCAGCAGCGGCGGAGGGCGTGGGAATGGAAGGAAAAGTACACACTCACTTTCGCTATGGCTGGGGAAACCCACAGCCAACATATTTCATATATGTGCACCTAATAACTCAGAACGTGGACGAAAAACTGCAAATAAGCAAGGCTTTTCATGCGAAAACTAAATATATTATATTACAGTTATTAAGAACCTCATCCGACTAGCATTTAGACCGGGGATTGCCTCATGCAGCGTGTGGGCTCCAAGTTATGTGGCAAATAAGAGGTATGGCGAAAGAGGGCTTTCCTGTAAGTTTTCTTATTCACAGCACAAAACACAGTGACACTGAAGTGAGGTATGCCTTATCAGTTTTAGTCACATAAAGCCTTAGTTTTTATTGTTGCATTGCCTCATAATTCAGACGATTATGTTGGTGACCGTGGAAGGTGTCATTTAGCACATTCTATAGACCGGTTCTGTTTCAATTATAGAGGTCAAGCAGCATTGGCCGTGTTTAGTACTCAGTTGGGGGACCGCAATGATAAAACGACACTCGCGTTTAAAACTATAAAGCTTTTGAATCGTTGCCGTTTTTACGCACATATCCACTCCAAAATTCTCAAATTTATCGACCCCTTTTTTCCACTAGGGATCGGGCAGCAATGACTTTTCCTAAAGGGGGCCAATATAGGCCATTCCTTATAACAAGGCACGAATGAGGCAAATCTTTAGATGCCATGCATAGGCCTAATAGGGCTATCCTTGCGATGTCTACATGAGGCAGTGGGGACTAACATAAGGACCCTTCCCCCCCCCCCCCAAAGGCTAGTCGAACTTAGCCCCATAACCAAAAAATTTGGAACCATATAACTCGAGAGCCAACGCTGGTAAATAAATAGATCGACTCACTTTGTACATTTCAACGCTGTTCCGGTGCTCCCTACCCACAATGATTACGCTCCGCCGCCCCTGGTTGTATGACCTATAGGAACCGAGATGCATGGAAAACTCGGGCAAGTTGAATTGGAATGAGTTGTAATACAAAAGGTAGCACTTATGCCTTCGACTCTAGGGCCTCGCAATGTTAATCGAAGGGATGTTTTGATTTAGAAGGTAAGCATTATGCATTTGCCGGATAATGTACGGAATCGACTCTGGAAGGTTTCCAATCCCCTCTGGATAATAGCTCGGCTTTGTTTGTGTTTCGAATTCAGTTTTTTATATTAACTTATATATTTTATTCCTTTACATGTTGAATATAAAAAATAAAATATAAAATAAAATATGAAATGAAAAGTAAATAAAACCTCGTTTTTGTTCCTTAATCAAAATCGCTTATTAAAGACCACTCTGTCGTTTTTGATCAGTTAAGGCTTAACCAGTTTAGTATAAATATTTCTTCTTAAAGCTGCCCAAATGAAAAGTCGCAAATGCACAAAGTAAATCGAAAGAAATCCGGATTTTGTTGGGTAAAATTGAAGGTGGTTTATGCACGTCCTCTCTGATATCTTTTATAACACATGCAAGATGAGGGGACTATGTCCAAGTATATTGCGGAATAAATTAATAAAACAGTGCGTCCGTTAAAAAGTGAGCTTTATTAAAATAGATTAACAAAAATTAAATGTGACAAAATACGATCTGCAAATTTGTCTCGGACACGTGTGATGTATATTCAAAAGGACAACTTTCAGACATTTTTTTCCAAAAACAATTTTCGGAAATCCGTGGGAAATAACATTGAAGGCTGAAGTGAAAACCTCATTAATAATGTTAGAAGATGTATAGAAAAGAGAACAATATGACGTAGCTAAGGAAAAATACTTTAATTCAAACAAGATTAAAATCATAGGACGTACTATTGTAGGCCACGTAATTTCTAATTGAAATGGATATTCTCCTATGGTTGGGGAAGTTGTACAAGAAGGTAAACTCAGTTACTTGATGGCGATCTATGAGTAAATCTGAATCAGAGACCACGTAGGTTTCAGTTAGTGCAACAATAGCGGGACATATTGGAGCAAATGGCCCACAACAGAAAAGAAAGTTGCAAGAAATTCCCGAATATTATAAAAATCAAAACGAACTTCTCTTGTATAAAGGTCAATGACATCGTTTTCGGTCGACTGTGCCAGTGACGAAAAATTCTGGGATTACGGGAGACATCCTTGTTGCTAGTGATGACCAAAAATGGTCTTGTTCTTGCACATTTAGTAAGAACAAGAACAAGACTTAGTTATGTTTGCACGAACAAGAACAAGACAGACTGAACAAGAACAAGACAATAACAAGAGTAGACTTAGACAAACTTGCGTTTGCTCATCAGTACTTGTTGCAGTGTTATACGTGTTTAAATGATACCTGTCACCACAATGATATAGATGGAGTCGATGAAGTTACCATTACTTTGTTCTTTAAGTGCTATTATTTCATTTTGAAAATAGTATAGTTGTTCTCTTTTGACTCAAAAAAACTCAGCTTGTTGCATTTCTTCGGCAGATGGTAAGCCGGTTTGAGGCTTTCTCTTTCATAGATGGTCGAATCCCAAAATGACTTAGCCCTCCTACGATCTCAGAATTTTGCAGAAGCTGTAAAAGTCTAGACGAGGAGGAAAGTATAAAAAACCTTCTTTTTCACTGCCCAGCCCAAAGCAGAAGGAGACTCAGGGGCGTCGCTATCACAGGTGCAAATCGTGCACTTGCACCGGGTGCAATTAGAGGAGATGCAATTTCAGAGAAAAAAAGTGTCCCCGTGCCTTCATTTTCATAAAAGTAACTTCGCAGAGTGTGTGTTTTTTCCATTGTCCTTCACCGGGTTAAAAAAAGAGGGGCTGATGGGGGCGCAATACGGCATACTGCCTAACACCAGCCCTGAGGATACTTACCCACTTTTGATTAAGGTTAACCCTTTCCATGCACGCTTGCGGAATTCCCGAAGTTTGAAATCCCGCAACAAAAAAGATTCATTACGTCCTCGAGGTGGTTTAGCGAAGAAGCGACGCACATCAGGTTTAGAAAGAGATCACTTTGGCATCATAATGACCCTATCATTTTGGCCTAAGTGTATGAGCTTAAACCAACAGCGCAACCAGATCTAACCTAATCTTACCTAAAGCTTCTTTGGGAGAGGGACTATTAGTAATGAACCGCGGTTCGTTACAGTTCAAAGGCCAATATAAGGTCTGGCGAAAAGTTCGTCGCGCCATCCGACACAGATGGGGGCAATTGCAAATAAGTCGTGGACCACTGATCGCAGCGACATCAATCGGTTGAACGATGACAGTTCGAATGGTGTGGGTGAGGTGAGTGAACCCACGTGCTATTATGTATAAGACACGCATGGCGGCGCTTTCATAGGTGCAAATGGTGCACTTGCACCGGGCACGATTTTAGAACTTCGAAAAAATATTGAGTGTTACGGGGCCTTCATTGTCATATATTATATTAAAGGAACTGCACAGAGTGTCTGTGCCTTTTCCATTGTCATCTGCAAGGTCTTCGCCTGATTACGTCGTCTATCCTTTCTTGGCTGGGAAGGTGCCATAGTTCTTGAAAATGAAAAGTGTTCTCCTGCCTTCATTTTCATGTATTAATGGAGCTCCACAAAGTGTTTATGTCTTTTTCCATTTTCCGTCACTGCGATCAAAAATGAACAGCTGATGGGGGCGCAAAATTACTTACTGCACCGGGCGCAAAAGACACCGGCCCTGAAGACACGCACATTGTCATTAAATATGGCAGCAACATTTCATAAGAATATAAATAAGAATATAAAAAATACATCATTGGGTGGGTATTTTAAATGCCCAAAATTTCATAATATCGTACTAGATACTCATAATATCTGCTGTTCTAGTCCTGTTGACATTTTTATGATATTATGACAAGCTTTCTTGTTTCGCAAATGTCAAAATTATGATAATCAAATACAAAAATATCCTTACATAACTGTTAATCTTTCATCAAAGTTGCTTCAATTCCACTTCCTATACATTTTCCCCATATAGAATTAATATCCGGCGTTATTGTCCGCGCATTTTATCTTATACTTAGGCCATTGTTATGGAAAATAAATGGTTTCTAGGGCAAACATATCTGGGCATTGTCAGGCATCTTTTATCGCACTGAAATAAACAATAAAAACGTGGCCTGTAGCTCTTCCTGTTCAAGAATGGCACACGATGTCTCGAAATTTCCGACAATTTGAAAATTATCTTTTCTAATTAACTTTGACACCTGCGGAAGATGATTTTGTTTACGTGATAACGTCAAGTTGTAAGATATCAAATTATCACAATTTACGTGTCAATGAAACTCAATATTTCTCGATTTGAATTCAAATTTCAGATTCAATAAGTTCTCGTGTTGGCTTCCTAGTATCATACTATGAAAGAATCGAAAGGATTCTCTGCTTTCAGGGCATGCGGAAATTGGTATTATGTGACAAACCCATTCAGCGGAAGGATCGATTTCTACTTAGGTGTCAAGGCAGCACTTCAAGTGAAAAACTTATCCCTTCTCCCTAATCCAATTCAAACGTAAAACTACAGACGTTCATCTCGACAAGAAATGGCGTTTGTAGTTGGAAAAGAAATTAAAACAAGAATTTCAAGATATTTCCACAAAATTTCCTACCTCGTGCTGTCCTTCGGTTAAATTGTGTGCGTCGTCTTCAAAACCTTTAAAAAAGGTCCTGACAACGAACGTAATCGGTTTCGAATTTTTACGGGGAAAAAGGGTTTTTCGAGGAGCTACAAGAGCCAAAGTGAAAATCTTACATAATAAACAGGGTTTTTATGAAGTTGCGGAACTTACTCCTGTAATACTTTGAGGTCCTTGCAAAAGCGGAAGATTATGGCAATTTATTTCGCAGAGCATAAATTTTCCACGAAATCGAGTCTCGGTTTCTTGCGAATTAATCAAATAAATTAATTGTATTTTGACATGCATCGGAACATTTCCTTTTGCGAGGATTTGCTGTCAAAGAGGGTTTCATTGAAAAAAAAAAGTCCTAATAACGCAGGATACAATGGCTGTCTGGGAATCTTCATTGTGTAAGAGAAGAATTTCGTTGAATGCGAATCCTTTTCACAATGTTTTTTTTTTTTCATTTCAGAAATTGGAAGGCTAATATGAAGGTGTGGATCTTTCTCCATGAATTGGGTCTACCGCAAGGTCATTCCGGACTTACCTACTTCGAATTTACCTTAAATGGGCAAATTCTTGGAAAGTGGTCCTTTTTGTAAAATTTTCGTTATTGGATAAGGCTTGCAACTGATGTCCTAGGAGTTGTGGCACTGTTGAGTATGTCCGTTGAAGGTGGAAGGTAAACAGATAATACAATATGCAGTATTTAAACGAATCGTTCAGCATTTATTTGAAATATTCAGAGCTAGTTCAGTTCTGTTTTAACTCTAACATAAAACTACATAAATAGCTGGCTAATTTTAGAACAGGAATCATGCCCTGAGCATAGCCACATTCATTTCACGGAAAGTGAGCTCTTGAGCAAGGGTGAGCAACCTTTTTATAACGTGGGCCAGAAAAATTTGTACGTTCTTTGCGTGGGCCGTAATAGTCAATTGATACGTTTTTTGTGGCCTATAATTTTTATCGAGTTGAGCTGGGCTTACGCGAGGCAGTACATTTGCCACTTACAATACGGTAAATTGTACTGAGGCCTCAATTTTTTAAATGCTCCAGTTCAAAAGCAACGTTATACTGGGTTATCGAGATGAATGAGGTGAGGTGTGATTGAAAATAGAGACAAGGGATTCTTCTTTCTTACTACTTTTGCGGCTGTATATAAATATATGTACATTGTAGACGCATCGATTTCTTACTTACTCTGAGGTAGTTTAGTGCGTATTAGAATCAATCTCGTAAAAAAAGCTCCTTATTGGTATTTATTTTCCTTCTTTCTTTAATTGCCTTGACCAAGTCAAGACAGGGCAAGGACAAGTTAAGAATCCAAGATCAAGATAGCAAGGCTTTTTGCTCATCACTAAGTGGTAAAAGTCTTGCAGTAATGAGCAAAAAGTCTTGTGTTACATATTTGGCAGGACCACAACTAGATTGCAAGACTTTTTGCAAGATTTTTCGCAAGACCTTTTGCAAGACATTTTGCTCATCACTGCAAGACTATTGGCACGATAGATAGATAGATTGTTCATCATAAATCTTTCAATCTATCTTAATTTTGCAGTCTTGTTTTGCCCTGTCTTGTCTTGGTCTGACTTTGGTCTTGCTAAATGTGCAACAAAAGGCAAGACTGCAAGACCAGTTTTGCTCATCCTCCTTGCGTCGTAGAAGCTGATTCACCGTCACTATCCTTAGCGGGAAAATTTCCTCCTTGCGGAGTGCCTCTGGAGGCGATCCTTCGGGCCGAGCGTCGCCAAGGCTTGAGCTCACCATCCTGTCGGTAAGCATTTGATGGATAAGAGGCACCAGCGACACCTCGATCCCCAGTTTCGCCAAGGCTAGGGTATCCGCGTCCGGAAGTACGTTGCTAAATGCGTTTTGACGTAACGTGCCTTGACGTGACTGATCTATTCTGTTAAATGTGAACGTAATAACGGAAGCATTATGAATTGTTCAAGTATTGACCTTTTTCTTATTTAACTAATTTCTCATGGATGGTGAAAATTTATTAAAAGGGTTCGGCGATATAAGGAGCTGTATGATATGTCGCAAATTTTCTTCTTCCTCATCCAAAATTAATGCGATCATTGCTAAGTTTTCATTATTAAATTTTGGCAAAATTCAAATTAGCAATACGGAATAAGATACCTATATATATAAAAATATCGTGTCACAGTGTTTGTTATCGAACTCCTCCGAAACGGGTTGACCGATTTTAACGAAATTTTTTGTGTACCTATATTTGTTAGATCTGAGAATAAGTCGTAGGCTATTTTTTATACCCTCAACCAAAAGGTACAACTGAAAAATCTAAAAAAAATGGTAATTTTAGAAATTTCCACTTCAGTTGAGTTTCAATAGCGTCATGGCCTACGTATTGTTTGACAGTTTTGTAAATGTAAAATTGTCATTAAATTGAATCATTCCATTTAATGAAAATATCAAATTACGCAGCTGTCAAACAATAGGTAGCCCATGACGCTATCGAAACTAAACTGAAATACAATAAGCAATAGAGTATACTAAATATACCGTCAGATCTATGGCGGCCGTCTCAAGAGGGCGGATTACCACTTTCTTCACAACCCCACGACATGGGTATCAAATGAAAGGGTATGATAAGTAGAATACAATAAGTAATGTAGTATACTCAATATACCGTTGGATCCATGCCGTCCGTCTCAAAAACCATGTATCCGTTCTTTGATTCACTTAATCATATCTCGAAAAATACCAAATCAATGGATCGGTTTTATTGGCTACTATTGGCTTATGGGTGCAGCGAAGCGTACCAGGTCTTAAGACGGCCGCCATGGATCTAACGGTATATTGAGTATACTACTTTCCTTATTGTATTCTACAAGTCAAACTTAATACAATATAAAAGCATATTGAATCTAATGTCTCGAAATTTTACAAAAATAATAATTGATTCTTTACATAACAGTTACATTTTGAAGATTTGCATTAATTTTACATTTACCCGTCCTTTGAGGCACTTCGTTTGTGTAAAATTCATATTTCGAAATATACGTGGGTAGAGTGAGGCGTACCCGGTCCCAGCTAGTACTCTGCATATAATTTTTCTTAGACTGAACGTCAAAATTCACATAACGTTGACATGACCATTAAGTGCGAATCGACAGCAAAATTCACGTGCCGTTGACGTTCCGTAAAGTGACGTTGACGTTCCGTAAAGTGAGAATCGACCTTTAAAAGGCTGGAATTTATGTATGATTACTTGCTAAATTAACAAATTAGCTAAACATTACATATGACTGCAAATTTAGACAGATATCACGAAATATCACGAAAAAATTTCTAACAAAATTTCTCTCCTGTAATTGAAATGTGAGGCAAATTTTAAGATTAGACATTATGTAGGCCGTGGCATTTCTCAAAAGCGTCAGTATCTGCCTAACATTCATTCCTCAAGGGAAGAAACATCAAGAACACTTTCGCCGCGATAACAACCATAAGATCATTCCTCAAAACTAATTTACTTCAAAAATCCCACTTAGCCCCAAATTAGTGTAAAGTACACCTTCAGCAACAAACACGCAAATGTCGTCATAGGGAAATCCTGAAGGAGGTTCCAATTGAACTCCGCTTTGATGTTTTCTATACGCAAGGCGCATTACCCTAGTTCTCCACTTCCATAAGACAAACCACCCAAAAAATGCGGACACTGACTAGTGTTTGTCTCGCAATTGGAAGGTCGGAGTTTGACATCGGGTTAAAAGTTACTAGGATTTCAAAAAAGTCCTTCATACTGACATAACTTTCCCCTCGACCACAAGGAGTTTTCGGTCTTCGGGGGATTCCTTAGTTTTCGAACTTTAGATCTAATGGTCTTGGGAGACAATTGCCGAGGCCCTAAGCCATTATTTCAGCTGGGCGAAGCCAAAATATTTGCACACCCTACACTGCGGAGCTCCCAAGTATCAGGAGTGCGGCTTTTAATTAATTCAGAAAGAATTGACCGCAAAGTAAAATATAATTTAGTGCGGACCTTTCTTCAAAATCCTTTCCTTGATTGCTTTGTTGCTCGACTTTACTTAGCATACACATCAGAGCATAATGATGTTGCCATGATTAGAGCTCGGCTTTTTGGGTCGTTAACAGTTTGTTGACAGGGATTTTATTAATCCTGGGATTTTAACAATCTGGTTACTGGCCCATAAAACTACGGGTTTTGGGGACGAGAGCTTGTCTGGGGACTTGACGCTCTGGGACAAGGCACTTTCAATATCCGATCCTTAAGTATTTTTTGTCCTTCTTGTGATGAATGGAAACATAAAAACAGGATCCTAAATAAATGAAATTGCAAAGTGAAAATTTTTAGTGAATAAGTTATCCAATAGAGAAGTTTCTTTGTATTATTTGATGTGTTGGGAAAGTTTACGATGGTGTTTGCGGTTCAAGGGTTATGTTCTTTTGTTTGTATAAGTATTCGCAGGCAGTTGAAGAAGCAATGAAATCTGTTTGTTAAGTACAGTACTTATAAAATAAAGTTAAATACATTAAAAATAGATAAAGTCAGAGATAAAACCGGTCTAGATTACAAGCATTTAGACACGCCAGATTTAAGCTATTTAAACATTAAGGCTATTTTTAATACCAGAGCTCGCAGCGTTTATAAATCGAATCCTTTTTGCATAATTTTGTAATTTAGAATCTCATTATGTGTTAATATATTTTAACAGTTTGTGACCTTTTTTAAGAACTCCTTTGTGTTTATAGCAACGATGTCTCCTTCAAATACTACTAGAATAAGTGATTTGAAACCATTGAGTAATTTTACAAACAGTCTGCTTTCGTTAAGCATTATACCGACGATAAAAACCATGAAAAACATGATAGTCGTGTTCAAATTGTTGAGAAAATATTTAAATAACTTGCAATCGACCTCCCAAACTGTAACATTCTACTATGAAATGGCACTATCTACTTTGACGAATAAGCTGAAAGTGTCAGATGTGTCCTCATTAACCTGCAACACTTAATCTAATCACTGCAACACTTAATCTTTCATCGTCTCAGGACTAATGATTTAAGGGGACTTCGATGTTAATATCGAGGCTGGAGCTGTGGCAGAAATGATGGATGAAATTGGACGATATTAGAATAACAATCGTTGGGTTTCAATAACTAATACAATGGGCTGATAAAGGAGTTCTAAAACGAAGGAACGCAACCATATTCTAAAGCGGCAGTAATAGCTCCAGAAGGAGCTTTGGGTGGAGGTGTTTTGACACGGTATACAAAAACAGGTAACAGGTAATGTACAAGAGACTGACAGCTTCGAATACCGTAAAAACTATACCCCCAGTGACGTCAGCCCTAATACAGAAACAAAAAGAACAGCTTCGATTTTATATGGAAAGCGGGCCCCACGTGACGTCAGCACTACAATACCGTCTTACGGTATACAATCTTTTACATTACCTTGTTTCTCTTTCTGTATACCATGCTGTTTTGATAAGGTTGAACTTTTAAAGCTTTTAGACATTTTTAAGTGCTTTTTACTCCAGCCTGCGCGATATGTCACGGAGTTTGAAAACATCTACACCTGGCCTAGTCATTAGAATATACACGACATCAGACCTCATGTACAATGTGCTAATTAATATTATGGATGTCAGCAGTTACACCGAGGAGCATTTGCGGGCACGGATGGCTACCTTGTTGTTGGGAAGTAAGGTACGAAAAACCAAGCTACAAAATACATAGAAGAAGCAATAATCAGATAAAATGAATCGCTGAAAATTAAGAAATTAAGAAACACGGAAAAAGTGAAAAAGTAATATGTAACAGAGAATTTGGAGGAGATTTCAAGGTCTGTGAAAATGGTAACTGTTTGAATCTGATGTGGAAGAATCTGATGTGTTTGAAGAAAGGCTATACTCTGCATCACAGTTCCAAGAGTGGAAGCTACTATAACTAATAGTATACCGCTAAAATATTTGAGGTGTGTGAGAAGTAATTTAGGCACCTCGGCCAAGAAAACATAACCTTAATACTGGAAGTCGTAAGGGGGTGATGTGTAACACGATGAGACTACAGGTCAATAACATTATTTACAACGGTTCACAAAGTAGGTAATATCACATGTTTTGTTAAGTAGGCATAAATATAAGACAAGGATGCAGACAAGCAAAAAATATTAAGAAGATTATGCTCGACAACAAACCAGAGATACAAATACTTGAAAAGTGCAGCTTAGATGTAATAAATGGCGACCGCGCAGAACTGAATCGACAAGTATACGCATGCCACTGCAAAACATTAATCTGTTCTTTGTTAGAAGCCTGAAAACTGAAAATTGACGAAGCAAACCGCCTATTAACTGAAAACCCTGGAAAGAAACGAGCCCAGAGCTTGAAGAAATCTGTGACGAATTAAATATAGTCACGCATACGGTAGACTACGCTAGCTTGGTCATGTTCCACGAACCAATTAAGAAAGAGTACTAGCACGAATTTTCAATGGGAGACTAACAAGAAATAGATGGATGGATGCCGTACATCACGATGGATTCGACGAAATAGCCGCAGGGGAACAGCAAACCGCGATTGAGTATTCTGCTGTTTGTGATCGCTTAACTCAGCAGATTTTGAAATTGGAAGTATGTATGTATACAGACTTTGATAAATAGGTGTTTAAGAAATTTTCCCTTTGTTTTTATAGTTTGCCACGGATGAGTCCTGGGCCGCCACAGCCACAGCGATCGTTGGTAATACGCCCTTACGCCTACAGAGAAGGAGGACACTCAATAAGTTCGTAGGGTGACTGATAGAACAACAACTTTTAGGCAAAATTCAACTCTATTCTTTAACATGATTTCCTTCAAGAGTGATACATCCATATCAAAGCTTTTCTAACATTTATATACCTTTCTTAAAAAACGAATTGGCCCACCCTTCAAAAAACGATTCAGTTTCGACGATCACCTCCTCATTGGAGCATATTTATTTCCGACAAGCATTTTTTCTTTGATATTTGAGAAAAGATAAAAGTCGCTTGGGACCAAATTTGGTTGATATGGTGGTCGCGGAAACAATTTGTACCATTAGGCCATTGTTGCTGCGAAAATCAAACATTATGTGGCACTACACACTACGCTTTCTACACACATCCCCAATACCTGTTTTTACAATCAGTCGGTAGCAGAAAGGAGGCGGGACAAGTCAAGACGATGATGGTTTTTCTAAGTTTACTCCCTGAACAACGATACTAAAAGGCTTCACTCACAGAAGCTGTGTAGTAATACATATTTAGTATGTTTAAAATACACGCAACAATTTAAAACACTTAAAATTTACATACTTTTTAAAGTAAAAAGCGTAAAAAGTGACCACGTTTTGGCACACGAAATGTGTTTTGAAATCACACACTTAGGTTTGCAGTGTAGCTTTGACGGCACACGTACATCGTCGTATATCAATTATTACGTTGACATGACTTGGCTTCAGGTCTTGACTTGAAACTTACTTGAAACTCAAGTTGCGTTTTCAGCGCTTATTTAATTCACCGACTTGACTTGAAAATGACGTGAAATTTGTACTTGAACTAACCTGTGACATAACCTGGTACACTGCCAACCCAAGTGTGTCATTTTAAAACGTATTTCGCGTCACGGTTTATTCCTAAAATGCAATATTTTAACACGATTAACTAAATTAACACGCTTATGAAGTGTGCAGTGTGTTAAATTCACACGAAAAATATTCTGGGGTTTGCGATCTTTACTAGATGATCATTGCCTTCCGCGGCGCTTTGGTTTAATTCTAACAATATTGCCACAAAATTTTGCTAACACATCACAGCGGGAAATGGAGTGCTCCAATAGCCATGTTTTAGCTCTCCTTAAAAAGCTTGCAACGCTCCCGTTCCCATACCAGTTCCGTATACTTTTTAACGTTACATGTCATTGCAGAGGAACATACATTTCTATGCTCTATTTCTATGATGTTCAGAAACGTTCTAGGAGCATTATAAAAAAGTTTTTAAAACAGAAATATGGGCGCCTGTGGATATGTGATCGAAAAGTTTTTATTTTGCTCAACTTTTGCAATTGCCTTTTGCTTTCCAAGCGCGGGTGTGGTTTTACCAATGCAGTCTTCCCCCAACTAAATTGTAACTACTTCCAAAGCTGCTTGCCCTCCGTATAGAATGAGAAAATTTAACCACTGTGTTCTGATTCAGTAGTTTCCCATTATCATTTCTTAATTAGCTTGTTCTTTGTTGATGACAGGGAGGTCCAGAGCGTCTGCCATCTTCACCATGGAAACATTTGTTTTATGAATATAATATTCGTCAATTTTTGAACTTCTTCCCTCGTCACGCACGTGAAACCTTCTAAACACGTGTAACCTTCCAGATAGTCTGTAACAGAGTAACCATCCATACGGCTACCTTACTAATATACTTTAGGGATAAGTATACCAACAAAAAACAAAAAAAAATTGTGACAATTGGACTCCGAGTGAAATAAAATTTTCGACCAAATTTCATGTCTCTATATTTCACTCAACTCCATAACAAATATTTGACGACTAAACATCTGAAAATCCCACAGCAACGAAAAATATCGAATCTCCGATGACATTTGCAAAAGATAAGCTCTAATAGGATAAGACCCAATAATCCTTCGGATATGTGCATTTTGCTTGCCAGAAGTATACCAAAATTCATTTTGCTAAGCAGTCATTTGAGCTCCACTGCAGGGATTAACCATCTAGAATTAAGATTCTCCTTAAGAATTCATCAAGATTACAATTGATCACATACACATGCCACTTAAACAAATTGCAATGACTCAGTATTCCGACCAACACAGCTTAAATTTATGTCTCCCACGATCTAATTAAACTTCTTACCAACGAATTTATGATTCAGCATGGCTCAATTACACCCGAAAAAAAATGTTGTCTAACTCAAATAACGTAGAAATTCTTCTCTAACGTCGCCACAAGAATATTTTTCTTGTCTTTTTTATTAATATAAATATTTCACAAGAAAAATGCTTGTACTCGCAAATCTAGTAATTTATTTAAACCCCATTAAAATGGAGAATGTATCTTCACTCTCCAATCAGGACGGAAAAACAAAATCCTTTTAGCCTTGAAGAAAAAACGTCTCAGATTTCTAAGTGCGATTAATTGGGATTCCGAGACATTTTCCAGACACAAACACAATTTGGATCCGGTCCAGAAATTTGTTTGGATTTTAATTAGAATCGATGAAATAATATTTGAATATTACTAAATATCTCGCATCAGTAATTTCACGTTCTCAATAATTCCCCAGACACAAATTATTTCCACCTGCTTTCATGAATAAACATTATTTACGTGCTTGCAGCACTCGCTAATGGGAAAAGTACGCGCCAAACTATCGCGCGATAATTCGAGACAAATTTAACACCTTCAAGTAATTCACAATAAAAATATTTTCGGAGTAATTGCCTACGTAAATAAGTTGGGGATACACGATTTATCACTTTTATTAATTGCCACGGTTATTTTTGGGCTCTCATTTTCCTGTTGTACTCGCATCAATGTGGGCAGAAGAATGATTTGCTAAGGGTATATAGGGGCTGTTTTGGAGGATCCTTGTTCAGGCGAAAATCAGTCCCATGGGAGGTGGGGAAGAGATTCGAAAACCCTTGTTTTTTGTGATGTTTTCGGAAAAGGTGCGATGATTAAACTTTTCTGTTTTTGGTATTATTAGAGCTCTGACGTTACAAAAAAAAACTTTGTCAATCTGATAATTAAATCTATAATATTCCAAAACCCTTTCAAATTAATATCACGGTAGCAGCGACGCAATAATAGGACGCGACGGTAGAACAGGGAAATGTTAGGGATCCGGGCCGATGAGGGCACAAATGCGCCATTTCCTGATGGAATCTTCTACTTCAGTTTTTATTACTTTAGTACGTAAGGATTAATTTCTTGCAAACAATATCTTAATCAATTCTGGTTTTAATACTTCTGTTGCACAAAGGTGGCTCACCCTCAGTCGAATAAGAAATCCATACCTATGCCCTATGGCATTTAGTACAATGAAATTATGCACGTGCAGCGGCTATAATCGTATTTCGGACTGAAATAAGTGTGATTATAAACACCAAGGGTGGCCACCCGGAAAAAACATCGATTATGGAATGATTAACGAGCTCAAGAGACCTGATTAAAAGGCGACAACCAGGGCAACGAAATGGCTTATCGATTTAAAGATTCTCTCATTAAACCTTCGTACTCGGTATAGACCTTGAGACGTCAAAGAAGCAATGATGAAACTGAAAAACAAGAAAACAAAAGGCCTAGATGGAGTTCCAGCTGAATTGATCAAAGCCAGCATTGAAGAGATATTACATCCTATATTAGAGCAAATATGAACCGAAGAAAGATTGCCACACAAATGAAAGGAGGCAATTATTATTAACTTGCCCAAAAAGAGATATAAAAGGATGTCGGAATGGGAGAGGTATTATCATACAAAACATGATAGCAAAAATTCTGGTTGGTCACTGCTTAATTAACGAACACTGCTTTCAATATGGAAGATAGGAGGTGCGGAGAAGCCCACGCGCAAGGACCAGGCTGCCTTTGGTGTTATTTACCAGTGTCCTTCAAGATAGCCACGAACTGGACATCCTGGTTGGGGCGACCTTGCTAAAACAGACAACTGCAAGCGATCTGGCCTACCAATCTTCTGGCCAAGAGTACTATAGGTCTAAATGAAGGGCGCCGTACTTTTAAGTCAGACACATCATTAAAAGAATTAATAGTTATTGGTATAGATTTTTCCAAACTCCGTGACACAAAAAATTTGAACAGTTGTGCGCACCTCATTGCCAAATTTTATAAATATTGTTCTATCATTTCCCCGCTTTTTAGTTAAAACGGCAACAAACACAGAAAAAACTCAACAAAATAATTTGGGAAGGGATGCGCGCATGCCGAATGAATAAAGTTAATTAATCTTTATATGTGTTGAGCAGAGCTTTTAAATACATGTAAAACTCCTGCTCAACCAAGTCAGTTTATCCATCGTAATAAGCATAATTTTACTATAATTATGCTAAATATTTCTCATCACTAAATTTAAAATAAATTAAAAGAATTGCTGGAAAAATTTCTTTTAAAGATATGAGCATTTTCATTCATAAATTGAGAGTTCTCCGCAGCCGCAAGCAACACAACCTCCCCAAGCAGAAGCGCGTATGCGACTGGCGGAAAATTTCAACAATCAAGTAATCAAAGTGATAAAAACACAAATTTCGTATTTTTTAGTAGAAATTGCTACAAATTATTTCTGTAGCATATGTGTAAAATACAAAAACCTTTTAAAATAAAAAAAATATATAAAAACGGGTGTTTTTCAGTCATAATTTGTAAATTTTTTAAATAATCATTGAAGTCCCAGAAAGATACACCTCCCTTTGGCAATACGCAGTCGCGACTGATTACATGGCAGCAAGTGATTTGATAGGAGGAGTTAAATGAAGCTTTTGTCTGAGCTTTTAAACATTTTTAAGAGCTTAGCTGGGGAACATGCGCGGGATGTCACGACGTTTGAAAACAACTATACTGGCAATGTGACAATTTGGTGGCAATGTGACAAGGGTAGTAGGGCTGTAAGGGCATTGCAGGTTAAGGTTTGTATCTTAAGCTTTATTCAGGACAAAAACCAAGTGAGCTTTTTGGTGGTGAGCTTAAAAGCTTTCACGCTGAGATCTCTGACGATGGGGAGTCTGACGAAGGCTTATCTTGGGTAGATTCTTGCAGGAGGTTTGAAAACTCGCAATAAAATTTCAATAATAATAAAACTATTCTTCGAGTTGATAAATTCAATGTTCGAGACAATAAAGTTCACCTATGAAAGAGAAAACAACAACCAAATTCCATTTTTAGACCTGTTAATTAAAAGAGAGGAAAATAAAATAAAATTTTCAATATACCGGAAAAACACAAATACAGAAAGATATATCACAGCGAACTCTTGCACCCCATATAATCAAAAAATGGCAGCATTTAATTCCATGACACTCAGGTTATGCAAAGTACCTATGAACATAAAAGATTATATGGAAGAAGTTAAAACCATAAAAAGAATCGCAGATATAAATGGCTTTAAAACTTCAATAATCGACAATTTAATTAAAAAATATGCAAACAAACTAAGAATTAAAAATCATACAACTTTAACTCCAATATTCAATGAAGAACAAAATAAAATATCAAAATTCAATTTCGTAGGAAAAGAATCATACTATATAGGAAACATTCTAAAAAACTTCAACATTAAATGTGTCTACCAATCAAAGAATAAAATAAAGAATTTATTAGGAAACGCTAAAGACAAACCTGACAATCTACAAAAACCAGGGATATATTCAATCAAATGTAATGATTGCAGTTCACTATACATAGGTTAAACAAAAAGAACTATCGAAAAGCGGTTTAAAGAACATAGAAATAACTTTAAAAATAACGAGACAGAAAAATCTTCTGTGGCTAAACATATGATTCAAAACAACCACTTTTTCAATAAAAATGGTTTGAAATTGGAAAAACATGTGAACACCCCAATATATTTAGATGCCTACGAGAGCATATTTATTCACAAAACAAGAAACGCAATAAACACCGAGGCAGCCCCAATCCAATCCATTTTATTCGACCTAACTTAAAAGCAGATGCCATTTTGATTTAATTTGACGTTTATGTGACAAATCATTAGAGTATATAGTAGAAAATTTTTTTAAATTTCCCTTCTTAGTGATAATTGCATGGTATTTATTTGTTTTTGTTTAATAATTTTACTCATACTTTATTTATTTGCCTTTATTTATTTATTTTTATTTATTTATTTTTATTTATTTGTTTTTATTTAAACTTAATTTTATCCATGACTAAATGTATATGTATAATCACAGCATAAAAATCTATTTATTCCAGTTTGGATAGCTGAAAATGACATATAAAATATGTAGAAAAGCTTACTAACAAACTACAAAAAAATTTGTGTAGTCTATAAGGATAAAACAATAAAAAAAAACCCTTAAAAAAGAGTTTATAAGACTACACGAGTTCAGTTTTATTTCTAAAAGATAAAACTTCGATTTCATTCCAATTTCCAATTTTTCCAATTTCCCAATCCCAATTTTTGATGGAGTTCGCATATTAGTTTTAATGGCAGCATAGTTTTAGGGAGGTCGATTTTTGATTTTATTTTCAAGTCCCACAAAAAAATGTTATTACGTTTACATTTTGCAGACAAAATAAACTAGACAAATCAGATAGACCAAGCAGAACAAACTACCTGTCTATCTGGCCGTTACCTGGTTTATCTGGTCTGTCTGATTTTTGGGGTCTGCATAACCTATCCAGTATGTCTGGTATATTTTGTCTATCCGGTCTTTGGGTCTGTCTGATCTACATATCTGGTGTGTCGAAGTTCAACTAGTTTCACACAGGTTCTTGTTCCGAATACAGTTCACAGCTGAGCTTACAACCGAAAATGCCACTGTGCCAGTACCGGGCTAGTCCTACTGCTTAGCTCAAAACCGCGTCCGATTGAGAAGCGTTGTGGAAGCCTTTTGCTTAAAAGAGGGGTAAAATTGAATAATAAAATAAAAAGCTTTAGCTGTATAATAAGCCAATACTCTCTCTAAGTACAATGCTGTTATAATAGCTATTCAAGAGATGCGACGGACCATGTTCTCGAAGTTACAAAATTACAGAATTGCATAGAATATTTCTATCAATTAATGCAGTGGTGAAGTACATATACCAATTCTTCAAAAAAAACAACACTTTTCTTCTTCCAGCGAATTGTTTAACAAAAATCTTTCACGATAAAACATTGCTCGGTAATATTAAGCGAGAATTAATTTGGCGGGAAAATTTCAACGTAATGAAATTTTTATGACCGTAGTAAACAGTGCATACAAACAACAGATGACCACATGTGAAATTTCTTTAATTGATTATGGAAAATTCAATAAAATTCATAATGGAGTGTTTACCCTGCTACTGGAAAAACTTTACACCTTTGCATTTTCTTTGATTACGCAACAATCTCAACAACAATAAATGAATGATAAAATAGTAGTTTGAAATGAATGAAATGAAATTCCCTTAGGCTCTGGAACTGTATCAATATAAGACACATGATCTTTGATGTTTTATTAAGTGTGCCTGAGCTGATGAATGTCGCTTCCTTCATCTTATTACGCCATTCGTTATATTCTATGCGAATGTAAGAAGTAGTATTTATACTTAACGAGCGGAAGGAAAGCTAATGTCATTTGTTTAGGCTGATTAAAGCTTATTTTGAAATGTTTAGATATAATTAATTAGTGAATATCAATAGTTCAGGTATCGTGATTCTGTAAGATGATCAATGTTGTGTTAAAGGTTGTTCATTGCGCGTGTATCAAAATCTGTTTATTCAGTTAGAAAATGAAGTGATTTTTATTTAATTACTTATCAGTTAGCAGGCATCAAGTACAGATTCCGTTGAGTTAACAATAGTAAAGCTTCCTGGACGTTACAGCTCAGTCGTTGGGGAGTAAGGAGACTAGATTGAGCAATTATAAAGATATATGTAGTTACCTATATACAATTACAAACTTGTAAGCAAAAAAATTGTATGCATATAAAATAAATGAAATGAATCTCATAACACATAGCTATGAGGCAATATTGGCTGGCCTAATCAAATACGATTCGAGGTTTTCTTCCGTATTTAAAGGAATCACTACATCTTGTTATAACACACAAGTTTCTCACTAATACTCTTGGACGAATTATTTACTTTTACGGACTCAACGCTTTCTGGTTGAAGAACTAGCGTCGGATACACCAGGTAGATGATCTACTTAGATATCAAGATATCCATGTAGCTACAGCGTTCTCCATTTTCCAAGACACCCAGGAATAGTCTCCAGTCTACTTCTTCTTATTGGAGAGGGGTATCAGTTGGGGTCAGTTTTTGATTGGGTTCGGGTTCGGGTTCACATAATTTAAAAAAAAAATATCTTGAACCTTCTCGAGATACTTGTTGGCGAAAAGGATGCCCCTCAGATCTGTCGGATAAACTAGAGAATATTCCGTATCTCTTCTTTGCCGATGACCTCAAAATTTATACTAACATAAGTTCCCAGAACGACTTAACTTTCTTTCAAACAAAGCTAAATGCGTTGTAGGACTGGTGTACGACCAATAAATTACAACTATACATTAGCAAATGTCATGTAATTACCTTCTCCCGCAAAAAAAAACCACACAGCTGCAGGAATATCATCTCAACGACAAGGCATTAGACTGTGTCGATCAAGCTGAAGATCTAGGCATTGTTCTAGATAATAAATTAAATTTAAACTTGCACTACGATAATAATGCTGCCAGAGCCAGCAAGTTTCTCAGCTTTTTAAACAAAAGAGCCCAAGAATTCAATAAAGTTCGGATCACAAAAATACTTTTCTGAGATCATATTTCTGTATATACATGCTGAAAAGCAGCGGTCCTAGTATGGTACCCTGCGGAGCACCGCGCATGATTGGCAAAGAATCGGAAGTTGAATTTTGTAGCCATATTTTTTGAGATCCATTATGCAAGCAACTTAGAATTAAGGTAAGATGATTAAAATTTCATGACGTCTATTAGCTTAGTTTCAGGGATCGTATGGCTAACACTGTCAAATGCCTTACTTAAGTCAAGAAGCACAAGAAAAGCAATGTCATGGGAATCAAGAGCCATCCGTAAATCGGTGGTCACTTTCAGTAGTGCAGTTTGACAGCTACTGCTTTTGCAGAAACTGGACTGTGCATGGGACAACAGTGACTATATTTCGCAGTGTCCATCGACTTGCCGCGACATGGGTTAACATTTCTAGTACTTTGTTTATGTTAACCAACGGGGCTCTATGAAGATTTGCACTTAGGTAGTGTGTTAACTTTTGCTTTTTTCCACTGAAGCGGAAAGTACGATTTTGAGAGGCAACTATTAAAATTATATATGATATAGAGAAGAATCAGAGGAAAAACCAACTTTAGGAATATGGTTGGGAGATTGTCTGGACCAACAGATTCGGATTTAATTGAATCAAAAGCTTTATTCACTTTTACGTGATCGACATTGCGAAAACAAAAAAGACCAGTATTACTACTGGGCTTAAGCATCTCCGTGTATATTTGTAATTATTTAGCTAAGGTTGATATGTGTTTCATCTTCATTACTAAGAATACAAGTTGCTTAATGTTGGTCCAAAGTTGGGGGCAGATTAGAGCTAAGCTTGGACGAAAAGAACTGGGCTTTCGCTTTACATATGGATGAAGTTAGTTACTAAACTCCTAACCTTTTTTACTTTTAAATTCGCATCGGTTTTATTAATTTTATATTTTTTGAATAAGAACTCTCTCGGAGAGAAGACGGCTGCTTTTAGTGGAGAACCAAGGCGAAGTAGAGGAAAGAGTGCGTTTTGTTTTAACTGGGACAAGAGACTCGCGCAGATGGTAATGGACTTGTAGCCACGATACGAAAACAATTTGCGCTGGGTGCTTTTTACTGAAACTTTAAGGGAAAGGTACAGGATGTCATGATCGAGGTTACTAACTAGGTGGGCTGATCGGATAATGCAGTAAAACGTTATCATCATTCGACACAAAAAAGATATTCAGCAGCGATAGATTATTAGTGTTTAGATGTGTCGGAAGTTGGTTTAAGTCAAGCGAAGTTGAGAATTTCTTTGAAAAGGGCGTTGTTGGATAAATTGTTTACATTAAAGTCACCACCAAGTTACGAAGTTACGATGCTCTCATAGTTATGGGTGGCATTGGGGAGTCATATTTCCAGTTCGCTGGCTTCAGTTAACGAGGAAATTCGAGGAGGGCAGTAGTTTACAGTGACGAGACATTTTTATAACCACAGTTAATGTCCATGCTAAGGAAAGTACTCCCTGTAGGGTTGGCCTAAGTGGTCTGCCAATATGAAGTATAGGGATTTAGTACAACAGGCCAAGCTAATGGACGCTGTACTTTACTACCCAACTCTCAAAAAGAAAGAAAGAATGTTTTTCTTTGTTGCAACTAAGCTTCTCTAATGCTGAACTGAGGGGCTAGATAATTTTGAAGAATGTTAAAACCGACACAAGTACGATAGGTATGTATATTTTTAAGGGTTACCTCTATGATAAAACATTTTAACAACGTTTGCTTGTTGTTGACTGGTTCAGAGCTACATCGTAACCCAGGTTTAGATTGTATAGAATATGACAAAACACTATACTAGCCTCTTCCTTCTCTCGGTTTAGTATGGTGACCATATTTTTCAAAATTGCCTATTAGTCACTGAAAAGTAAAAAAACCAAACCAATATGAATCTCACTTGCATATTTAAAATTGTGATTTTATATTTCCCGGCTCAATTCTCTACTAGAAACCGGAAGTGAGTGCTACAATCGTCATCTATTAATCTGAAACAGGCTCACCCTGGCTTTGTCTACTATTAAAGTCATTCGGAAAATCACACATTAATCCTCAACAGCTATAGCTCAATATAAAATCACTCTTTCAAGCTTACTTAGTATTTTCATTTAACATTCATTCTAGTAACTGCACTACTATCATCAATTATGAATTGCAAATGCAATTTTAAAACCATATGAATGAACTATACACAAGTAAAACGAAGAAAAAATCCGCATTTATACTGTGATATGTTTGATTCTAGCTAAACAAAGAATTAATTAACTAATTTAAAATTTCCATAGTTTACTACCAATGACTAAAATTAAAACCAGCAATTCAAGAATTTTGTAAACTTTTATGTGTATACATATGCAAATGAACTTTTTTCAACTTAGTTTTTTCATTATCTCAATACAATCGGATTATAATTTTTCGTATTAGATAGACTTATGGGACACGGATAATATTTTAAGTTAATTTTTGCTCATTAAATCGAGGAACTTGAGCAAAAAGAAACACAAAAATTCCTTACTAGTAAAACTATCCAAAATATCCTCTTGACTATGCATATATCACAACATTTTATTCTTACTTATATTTAGCCAATATCCAATCGATATTTACGATATTATCGAAGCGAGATAATAACGTGAAATATCATAAAATTCATAAACACACCATCAGTCCTTAATCAGAAGTGACTTTATGTCATACCGGCAAAAATATAAATTCCGCTTTCTAGAAGCGGGAAAAAATGCGAAAGTTTCAATTACAAAAATTTTCCATGATAATTATTACTTAGTAAACACAATTTTTTTTGTAAGCTTTATAATTAATTCGATATTATTATTTGTACATTGAAATAATATTGTTGATTATTTTTTTATTCGGAGTTAATTGCACAGAGACATTTAATTGAGTTGTAAAATTGTTCACGATTTTCTTTCAAACATAAAGTCAATTTAACAGGTGTATTAAATGTAATTAGTAATGTAACAACTACTAATTACAAGGTTCACAGAACTTTAGCGAAAATGAATAAATTATAAAATAACAAACAGATTAATTTAAAGAGACTTTTCCTTGGATAGATTGTAAATTATATACAAATATTTGCGGTATTGGATTTGTGTATGTGTAGTTGTAGAGTTGTGATTAAAAAATTTGATAGAAACAAAAAAATACGGATATGGACAATTATTAAACAGTATATGGTAAAACCTTTGACTGTCAGCCAACTTCGTCACCAATACAATTTTACCATATTATTTTGCAACACGAGAATCAGGACTGGATGTGATCAGTGCACTAGGCGTCAGTGTTACCTACTTCGTGGTTTTACCACAAGATTTGGTGGTTTAGACTTGCCTTTAGTTGGAAAAAATCGATCTAGTGGCTAGTGGGTTTTTTGGTGTAAGAGAAAAGTATACAAGTATACAAAATTAGTGTTGACCATGCACTACTAAACCATAATAAGACAACACTTAAATAAAAACCAAGGGTCTATTGCCAAAGTTGATGAACATGGCGTCAAATCCTTCTTCTCAAGTGGAATGAAACCAAAAACACCAACAAATTTTAATATCTTGATGTTGTATAAGTTCAGAGGCAACCGTCGAGGTTAGCGGAAGATATACTCGTTGGAGTCTTTCGCCTCTTGAAAATGGTGGATTCCGCTAACTACCTGACAAGGGCTGTCCCGCCGGCTGTGCCAGACTATCAGGCGAAGGTGCGTCCGCTAGGTAAAGCCCCAACCTTAATCGAACTCTGATACCCCGATTAACCAGTTAAGCTGAAATGATGCGTTACGTAGCTCAATCAATAATGTTCAGTTCAATCCACATAAGCCTCTTCACCGGCTGAAGTCCAGTTCATGTTCAGTTTGTGCTTGGAATGGTTGTTGCTTTTTTGCAAAAGCTCACTGGAATGGCTTTCCATTATTCCAATTGATTAGTCTCTTTTGATCGGGCTTGTACCTTTAACTTCAGTTCTAGTGGAGTTGGGCGGACTGAGGTCTATTTCATCCTCAGCTGAGTTTGTGGAAATTGCATTTTAAAGTTCAGTTTACCAATTAAATTCCAGATGGTACACAGGACTAGAATTTCTTAAAGTCCAAGTAATGATTGGCCAAAATATTGGTTCACGGAGCAATTAAAAGGACAAACAGCTCTCGCAATGGTGCATCTTGTTGATAGTTCAAAGTCAATCGACCTTACAAAGTTCTCATGTTGGATGAAAATTAGCCGCATAATGGGATATGTTATTAGATTCATCAGTAAATTAAGAAAGAAAAGGAATCAACAATTGACATCAATAGGCGTGTTAACATATGACGAGATCAAGATGGCTCAACAAGAACTTTTTCGAACCGTTCAACAGGATTGTTAGACCAAAGAGATTAACATATTATCATGTAACAATCAGCAAGCTTCTTACATAGATAAAACTAGGCCTCTGTATAAATGTTCATCATATATGGACAAATATGGCATCTTGAGGCCGCATAGACCGGTCACCAGACGCATCTTATGAACATAAGCTTCTAATTATTTTACCTATACAGCAGCATATGACGTATCTTCTTATAAAGTCGTTTCACCAGAAGAACCATCACCTCAACCACGAAACCGGTCATCAACGAGCTTCGCCAGCAGCTTTATATCCCTAGATTAAGAGCAGAGCTCAAGAAAGTGCGGAAAGATTGTACACGATGCAAAATCGATAATGCAGTGCCACGGCCGCCAGAGATTGCTGAACTCCCAAAGGCCAGATTAGCCGCATTTACGAGGCCACTCTCGTATACTGGCATAGATTACTTCGGGCCTCTTTTCGTCACAGGAAGACGTAATTAAAGGAGATGGGGCGTTTTATTTGTTTCCTTGACCATCCGTACCAGTAGACCTATTCAGTAACAACGGCACGAACTTTATAGGAGCTGACCGTGAACTGCGCGAATCTATAAAGTAGCTGCCCCAACAACTTATTACGAGCAAATTTGAAAGCATTTTCAGGTGTAACTTTAACATGCCCTTGGCGCCGCACACCGGTCGATGCTGGGAAAAGTTGATTGGGTCCGTAAAACGAACCTTATATAGAATTCTTCCAGGTCCAAGGTTCTCCGACGAGACAATCTGTGACAATGATTTGTTATTAAGAAAATACTGGCGGATGTCGCAAAGAATAGCTGACTACTTTTGGCAGCGTTGGGTAGCTGAATACTTGCCAACCTTAACTACACGCACTAAGTGGTTTCATCCATTAAAATCCATCAAGGGGGGAGACGTCGTGATAATCGTCGATGAGAAGGTACCACGAAATGAATGGAAAAAAAGAATAGTATTCGGTATACAGTTGTTGTTTCCGGCAGACTACTTAAATTTTTTTGAACGCACGGGTAAAGTTTTTTTCCAATTTTGGAAGAAATTACTACCCGGGACCTTTACCGCTCGTATGGTCCAAATCCCGAGCCTTGTTCAACCCGTGTGGCCCGTTAAACCCGTATTTTTGGTGCGAAACACATGACGATAAAAAAAAAACTGTGTACACCTGCACATCAATGTTCTCAATGATTATGTTCCTTGAGATCCGTGGGTTTGGTTTTGGATGGGTGACGGTGCTCACGCTTATACCAAGACTAGTAGGGCAATTTTGAAGGGGAACATTTAGCAAAAATGAGGCCTCAGTACAATTTATCGTCATGTAAGGGGCAAATGTACTGCCTCGCATAAGTCCTGCTCAAGTCTAACCGTAAGAATGTGTTAATCAAATTGCCCACAGATCTATTGAAGCTAGATATAGGTCCTAAAATGAGTTTTCTATCAAGCTAGGTTTTTCAAAATTCAACAATTTCAGATACAGACCTATTTTAATTAGATAATATTTCAAACTAAGGACAGAGCTACAAGTTAAAAATTGGGTAGCTTTTTTTCAACATTTTTTTTCCATTAAAAATAAAAACAGTAACTTTTGTGATTATAGAGGTAAATTTACTATTCCTAGTTCAATTGCTTTTATTCGACATTTTTTTTTTCAGAGGTAAAGTAATCCATAAATCAAACAAGCTCTTTGGGGGGGGAGTGTCCCTCAACAAATAAATTTCATTCAAAACTAGTAACTAAACGTAATATACTCGGAATTTGCCGCCACAGTACAGAACTTATAATTAAATTTGTTTAAATATCATAAATGTAACATACCTGTGGTAAACTCAATAAAATTGACAATACATAAGCACCACCAAGCAATCTATAGCATCGTTTAGCCATATTCAGCGATTTCATTGGATACTTAACAGCAATCCATCGATCAACACCAATTAACACTAGCACATATGTTGATAAATACAGGCTAAACATTTGAAATAACTTTACCGCTTTACATGCAAATTCACCAGCCAACCATTGTACTGTATAACTCCATGCTGCCTCACCAATTATACAAAATCCAGTTACAAGTAAATCAGCAATTGATAAATGAAATATTAATGAATAAATTGCACTCCAGCTATGTCTAGTTGCTCTACGTAACATACGTGTCTTATATATATTCCACATTGTTGCAATATTACCTAATAATGATACTATTGCCATTGCTGATAGTACAACAACACGTATTACGGCGGATTTTGATAATTGCGGTGCATGTTCTAATTTTATTTCAATTGTATCATTGTAAATTATATTTGTATAATTATTTTGTACAATATCAAATATTGTTGAATAATTTGTTTGATTTGACATATTTGCTAAGAAGTATTAGCTTAAACTTATTTAATAAACATAAATATACAACAATAACAAACTACCGTAGATATATAGTATTATGAATCATTATTATTAATATTATTTTTTATATTTTTTTTAAATAATAAAAAAAGCATGAAACCTTTTCTTTCACTTTCAAAGAAACACAATAATTTACACTATTTATTATTTTTATATTTATTTTTCACTTCACTAATTTCACCTGATACGCATTATTCAACAAACACATCAACGGCGGTTTCTTTGTGAAATTTGACGAAATCAATCAATTCTAAAATTACTTTCATCTTTTCAGGAAGACTAAAGTTTTTCAGCATTTTTATTTTTTATTTTATTTTTTGTCTATTTTAATGTAGCTCTAAAAATACCACCACTAAGTAAAAAACGCACTTTAATTGAAAATTTATTATTTTATTTTTTTCATATTTTTTTATTTATTTTTTTAAAATTATTTTTGGTGGGAAAATTCTTCAATTAAACTTGCACTCGACTTTCATCATTTTTCAGCTAAAAACATAGACCAGACACTTTTATTATTAAGACAACAACTTCAAGACGCCCCGCCGATCTGGACAGGTCTAGCACACGGAAACAGAACACTAATTAAACACAATATAGTATGCCAGAGCAAGAATCAAGTGCATCGAGATAGACTTCTTTTTTTTGCATCATCAATAAAATTCACCTCTCTCAAATGCACCAATTAATCTCTCAAGATTATTATACAATCCGGTGTTATTTACACGGGGGATAACTGCACTATCATTAAATAATGGTCATGAATTCAAAGTGCCTTAAATTGTAGCACTGTCGTTTATACACTGTTTATTTTTTTTTATTTTTATTTTTTTTTTTATTTCTTTATTCATAAATCTTGTATGTAAATTGCCCGGCAAAGTAAGTCTCGTGTTAATAGGCCCTTAATAGTTGAAACGGATTACGACAAACCAACAGAAAATATATAAAAAATAAAATAAAACATTCCCAACAAAAAAGTTCTCATACACCTGTGCTCAGGTATCAAAGTCTATACGCAAACTAGCACCTTTCAGTCGCCGCGTTATAGTGCGAAGACGTACCTTTTGCAGAAAGAAATATTAACGAAAAAAAAAAACAACAACAACAAATTCAAATTTCAAGTGCTATTTGCGATTTACTCAAGTGTCCGCCGATTTTATACAGTATCGCTCGATACACATACACACACAAGCCAGGTGAGAGAATATCGAGAACACACAGAACAGAGGTAAAGAAAACAGGTGAGCCACAACGAGACTTCGAATTAACTTTCTTTCGTATTATACAAAAAAAATTATTTACAATTTATATTTTATCGTAAGAGTGCATCACTCCATCAGAATATCGCACCCACAAGACCGGCCAACAAGAGCTTCAGAAGCGAAGTAAACCAGAGCCTTCCACGGGCGCTTCAACATTCACCAAACATCTTCCATCCATTCTCGTATTTTGTGTTGAGCTTCAGAATGGGCCCCAAAATAACACAAAAAAGGACAAATTTTGCGCATGGCCAAGGGAAGCTCAAAAATTTTGTGTCCTTCCTTCACGGAATTCTCGTGACGAGTATAGAAACGCACAAAGCAGACAAGACACGAAAGGCATCGCGTCGCATGTGATTCGCAGCAGGACATCAGTCACGACTCGCGGTGACTCTGAGTCACCATCACATCACCCACGAATCATCAAGGATATAATGCATACATTGCGTGGCAAAAGTCGATGTAGCTTTCACTTTTCTTTCCTTTCCTTTTTTGTATGTGTGTGTGAATTCTTTCATTATCCTTGAACTTGACAAACCAAACTACAAAAAAAATCCCCTTTAGCATTTCGTCATCTGTGTCGTATTTTTTTGTTGCATAGTGACATCGTGTGACAACCTGTGAACGTGTCCCTCGGAGACTAGCACACGTGGAATTTTTCATTTTTTTTTTTTTTTTTCAATTTTTCTCCATTCATTCATTCACAGAATGGGGCTTAATGAAAGCCTTTTTTCTGGTGGATGTAGAATGAAGAGAATAAATATTTAAGAGGCAGAAACTTTGGTGTGTGGTAATCTTGTTAAAAGCAGAAAAGAATTATTCTATGTGAGACCCGTTGACGTTGGTGGATGGTTTCGGGAATTGTTTACTCATTGAACAAGTTTTTTTTTTTTTTTTTTTTTTTGTATTATTATTTAGTCATTGTTGAAGGAAATTTTATAACAATGTAGATTTGAAAATTATAGACTTTAGAACACCTGTTGATATAAATGGTTTGTTCCACGAAGATAGCAAAGCAAGAAATTATACAAATCTATACAGAATTTCTGTTTCCGTATTCAAATTTTTTTATGGGAATGTTTAAGCTTAGGTGTCACCCTTTATATGACTGGTAGTATGAAGGGTGACTCCTAGAAATTGACATAGTAGACAGGCTAAGGGGTCGTTCATAAATTCGTGAGGCGATTTTTGCATTTTTCGACCTCCATTCCATTCTTGATGAGATGTCGTGAGATTTTGCTCGGCCACCCCCCCCCCCCCTTAACACACGTGATCGCGTAAGAAATCCGTGTACGTAACCGTAGTGGAAACTGGGTCAGTCGACAATCGGGGGGCTACTATGCTGTAACAGCATAATGGCGCGACCATTTATTGGGCGCCACTTATGCGCGGTGTTACCCCCCTTAGCCATAAGCCCTGAAGAGAATGGCCAAGGAGCCAACACCATACATAAGAATTACAAAACAAATTCGGAACTCCTACGCCGGCCACACGGAGTCATCTAGCTCGCCGGCGGGGTCGTGGGGTGTGTGGCCGGGACTTACCGAGGCTGGTTCACCACTTACCTGTGACTATGTAACTTAAATTCCGCCATCATTCTCCGCTCGTCGCCCGAGCCGCGTCAACCCTGAAAAGGAAGCCATCCGTCCCAACCATTCCACCAAAGAAATTTAATACGTGACAATTATCATTTTAATCCTTTAATATTTTCTGGTTTATTAGCAATACAAGTATTATCAACACCAGAACAAAAAGAGTTAATAGCAATATTCAATATAACAATATAATACAGTGGTTCTTTCTGCCTCAAATATTTTACTAGATTATCACAATGAGTTTGTTTGGCAAAAATTACTGAAAGTAGAGTAGAGTATTGACAGCACCAAAAACCAAGTACTCGATAATTTTACAAAAAAACAACAAAAAAACGTCGCTTCGGCCAAAGCGGTGTCTTTGCACAATGGTTAGTATGTTACAGCAATAGCAACAGCAATAGCAATAGCAATAAAAAAAATTAGCTACCCTTAAAGGTAAATACGTCACATACAATTCAAAAACTTCAATATTAACAGTTACCAAAAAAACAATACATCGAACCACAAAAATAAAATATAAAGAAAATAATCAAAATGTCGATTTGCTACCTCTAAATAACAAGCGTTGCAATATTATATCACCTCTGGTTCAAAATCCGGTAGGTCGCTCTTCGCTAGTGACAGTCAAATGGATTCTTTATCGACGCCAACAGGAGTTATACTCGTCCAGGCAATTCCCAATTTTCAGGCGTGTGCCGCTGGCCCAAACGTCCTCCAGGGGAACACATGGATCAAATAGGCACAGCCACTTCAGAGCCTGGTCTGAATTAAAATATTTTACCAGTTAAGGGGACCTCCAGTACAGAGACCATAGAACTTCAGAAGACAAGAAAGTTTTTCCACAGCCAGGGGAATTTATGACTTACTTTTTTTCTTTTTTTATGTTTTAAAGAAAAAGACTAATGAAAATTTCGCAAATAGTGCTTGTCAACTATGAGTTCACGAAATCCGACCGGCCACTCTTACTTGAAATTGCCGAATTATCAAAGTATAATTGCGGACAAGATGATTGCCTTCACCAAAACCCCACTTTATCGATTACCTCAAAAAGTTGCCTTTTTCGTCAAATTCTTGGTAAAGTCACTCCCGCAATCTTCTTCCTCTTCTCAAAAAAACTTGATCTTCCCTCTCAAAATTATTGATTTAATCTTCCCAAAGCCTGATAAACTTTTTCCAAATAATTTCCTTCGACTTTTTTTAAAAAAATATTCCTTAATTAATTTTTTCTTTCTTTTTCCAAAAAAATCGACTGACTTTTTTTTCAAAACAAAACTTTCTTTTTTCAAATATTTTTCGTGACTCCCTTTTTTATTTTTCTCGCCTATCCTGTTTAAATTTTCCCTTTCATCCCAAGTAATTTACAGTAAATTTCCCCTTGCCTACAGGGTGATTCCCACACTAAATTCCCCAATCAAAATAAATTTTCCGACCGACCGTTACATACCCTCGGGTCCACAAGGCCGACTCGCGAGGCAGTGAGGAGCCGAAAAAAACGGACGGTTTTTATGCCATAAGACCTAATTTGTTGGCGCCAATGTGGGTCTCGACTCACGACCTGAGAATAGGAGTCTCATGCTCTAGTGAGCTAGCCGGGCATACGTGAACTAGTTGGTAATATAAGAAACGAGAGAAAAGCTAACTATAATTTAGGTTCATGCTTGCAACCGTAAGTTGCGATGGCCAGTCTGGAAAAATCTCCCGGAGAAATATTTGGAGTTGCGAATAACAGGCGGAAGACAATACCACATTGTCCCCCGACGGATATCAACAAGTCTCCAAACATTCTCACACAAACTCCGGGTGCTTTCGCTCCACCGGGCCAGTCTCCAGCAATACCACATTGCCTTTGACTCCCCCCGGTGAAACGATAGTCAAACTGTCTGCTGAGAGATATTCTCCAGACTGACCGAAAAGTAACAAGACCAGCAACGAATGCCCTAAATTTATAAACTAACACCGGAAGACAGAATTGGTATACGCATCGTAATTTAACTTACACTGCCGTTGCTGAAATACTTAAATCAAAGTTTTATCTAATACTACACCGGCCATTAATACTAACCAAGGCGAACAAGTTGAACGAAGTAACTCAAATAAACTAACTGCAACTATAACTAAGCAAAGTTAACCCGGGGGTGTAAAAAAATCGGATTGCAATGGTTGGAATAGTAGTTATTGACGAAGTACCTTTATCTTTCTTAATCCCTTTCGTACCGCGTAAAGTGCGGAGGGACAATGCAATGCTAGCACAGGTCCTGTTAGCGTATAGACATGACTAACGCAATCGATATTTGCGCGGCTTGCATCTCGAAGTAGTTGGTTCATGGTAGCTACCATACTCTGGGCCATTTCCTTCCTAAGCCAGCCACGCGTCGGTATATGCCAATATAATTCGACGAGGAATAAGAGGATTCCTCTCTCCGAGCGACAGTCTGAAGTCTTGTACGACGCAAGTTTCTCACGATGGTAAGCCAGTGTTAGCCTTACTAAACTTACAAAAACACTGTGGTTCCCTGGATTCATCGAGTCCAGTAGCCTACACAATTTCGCTCCCATAACACCGAAATTCGGTTCATCTATCGCCGCATTGAAAATAATCTCTATAACATGGCTTAGCACAACGTGGCTATTTTCAAAATATCCAAAAAAATTTAATGCTCGCGACGCAATTGTGTCGAAGGCTCCCGAATTAGCCTTTAAACAAGCTACAATATTCACGGCGTAATTCAACACAAAGCGTTCGTCGGGTGTTGTTCCCCACCTCCACGGAGCTGGTGCGGTTGAATCATGTTCTGCCGTCGGGGCAGCATAAGCGCTACTCGATGATGGACAATATCCTTTTTTAAGAACAACCTCCTTCGAGAGTGGAGCTGAATACGAACAACAATGGGGTCTTCGTAACTCCTTATGTACGATAGGCAGGCCATAATAGGAGCGTCCGCAAGAGTCGCCCATGGTTACCTACTATAGTATTAACAACCGATAACACGCAAAAAAAAGTTCGAAGAAGAAAAAGTTCGTGCGCCAAATTACAGCCCAAAAAAAATCCGCTACAATTGGTGTAACAACTGTGGGTATTAACAAAACAATAAAGGTGTATATATGTTTTAGTGTAATTGAGTAATTATATGCTTTATTCAGTATAAGCGAGGAATGGTTGAGACGGATAACAATTCCCCTCAGGGCCCCCGCATGTCGATGGCCTCGATGGCAGCTGGTGAAAACTATGAAGCATAGTCATCACCAAGTGTCATCCAGGTCGCCGACCCAGCTTCAGGTAAACCCGGAAGAAGGACGGAAACGAAAATTCAAAGGGCATAGTCACGAAAGGGAAACTTCTTCAGAAATAAAAAAAATTTGGGGAATCCGCTGTTCAACCACAACTGAGCTACCTTTCGGAAAATCAATCAGTTGGGATGAACAGACGAAAAAAACGATTCAGGACAAAACAAAAAAAAAATAGAATTTAATAAACTGAATGGACCTTCAGAAGGAACAAGGGGCGCAGTGGCAGGCGTTAACACGCCTGTTACCAAAGACGGTTAAGCCCTTGCCCCAACTTCAACTTCCACCAGGAAAATTAAAAGAGGATCCTGTTCAAGGACCGACGCAGTGGCAGGCGGTATCACGCCTGATACCAGAGTCGCCGACCCTAGAAACAGGACAGGGATGAACCACTACTACACCTGCACGCATAGCCAAGCGAACACCGCTTGTTAGCAAGCCGTGCAGGTCAGCATGGCTCGAAGCTACTCCTCAACGAAGAAGTTACCGCATAAGAAAAAGGGTAGGCCTAAAAGCGAAGACAAATAAAAATTCACATAGAATTTGGACAACGGATGCTGAAAAAAAATCGACAAGACAGACAAGGACTAAGGCTTCGCGGTACTACCTTAGCCCACAGCGAGCGCTGGGTAACAGTGGTGAACCATAGACGAAAAAAAATCAAACATTGTCCGTGAAGGCACAAGTGGTATTAAACCAAAAAAATTTAAACTTCAAGGTCCGTATAGGACATTCAACGGGCTTTAAAAGCTGCGTTGGGCGCCATTTATGTAACAGCATAATGGCGCGACCATTTATTGGGCGCCACTTATGCGCGGTGTTACCCCCCTTAGCCATAAGCCCTGAAGAGAATGGCCAAGGAGCCAACACCATACATAAGAATTACAAAACAAATTCGGAACTCCTACGCCGGCCACACGGAGTCATCTAGCTCGCCGGCGGGGTCGTGGGGTGTGTGGCCGGGACTTACCGAGGCTGGTTCACCACTTACCTGTGACTATGTAACTTAAATTCCGCCATCATTCTCCGCTCGTCGCCCGAGCCGCGTCAACCCTGAAAAGGAAGCCATCCGTCCCAACCATTCCACCAAAGAAATTTAATACGTGACAATTATCATTTTAATCCTTTAATATTTTCTGGTTTATTAGCAATACAAGTATTATCAACACCAGAACAAAAAGAGTTAATAGCAATATTCAATATAACAATATAATACAGTGGTTCTTTCTGCCTCAAATATTTTACTAGATTATCACAATGAGTTTGTTTGGCAAAAATTACTGAAAGTAGAGTAGAGTATTGACAGCACCAAAAACCAAGTACTCGATAATTTTACAAAAAAACAACAAAAAAACGTCGCTTCGGCCAAAGCGGTGTCTTTGCACAATGGTTAGTATGTTACCAGCAATAAAAAAAATTAGCTACCCTTAAAGGTAAATACGTCACATACAATTCAAAAACTTCAATATTAACAGTTACCAAAAAAACAATACATCGAACCACAAAAATAAAATATAAAGAAAATAATCAAAATGTCGATTTGCTACCTCTAAATAACAAGCGTTGCAATATTATATCACCTCTGGTTCAAAATCCGGTAGGTCGCTCTTCGCTAGTGACAGTCAAGTGGATTCTTTATCGACGCCAACAGGAGTTATACTCGTCCAGGCAATTCCCAATTTTCAGGCGTGTGCCGCTGGCCCAAACGTCCTCCAGGGGAACACATGGATCAAATAGGCACAGCCACTTCAGAGCCTGGTCTGAATTAAAATATTTTACCAGTTAAGGGGACCTCCAGTACAGAGACCATAGAACTTCAGAAGACAAGAAAGTTTTTCCACAGCCAGGGGAATTTATGACTTACTTTTTTTCTTTTTTTATGTTTTAAAGAAAAAGACTAATGAAAATTTCGCAAATAGTGCTTGTCAACTATGAGTTCACGAAATCCGACCGGCCACTCTTACTTGAAATTGCCGAATTATCAAAGTATAATTGCGGACAAGATGATTGCCTTCACCAAAACCCCACTTTATCGATTACCTCAAAAAGTTGCCTTTTTCGTCAAATTCTTGGTAAAGTCACTCCCGCAATCTTCTTCCTCTTCTCAAAAAAACTTGATCTTCCCTCTCAAAATTATTGATTTAATCTTCCCAAAGCCTGATAAACTTTTTCCAAATAATTTCCTTCGACTTTTTTTAAAAAAATATTCCTTAATTAATTTTTTCTTTCTTTTTCCAAAAAAATCGACTGACTTTTTTTTCAAAACAAAACTTTCTTTTTTCAAATATTTTTCGTGACTCCCTTTTTTATTTTTCTCGCCTATCCTGTTTAAATTTTCCCTTTCATCCCAAGTAATTTACAGTAAATTTCCCCTTGCCTACAGGGTGATTCCCACACTAAATTCCCCAATCAAAATAAATTTTCCGACCGACCGTTACAATGCTACTTTCTGGAGTTCCCATAACCACGTAAAGTTTTTGGTGTAGGTTTAGCCATATCTTATAAACAGGTCGCCAGCAGGCCGTGGCCTGAATGTTTTCGTTTTCGCCTTGAGGCCAAATATCACAATTCACAACACACTCACCGGCTGCCAAATGTATGTATGTGGCCTTCACTACAAGGAAACTTAAAAATACCTTTGTGTTTGGGCATTTCTCGTCAGATCGTGCCTGAAGATCTGAAATCCTATTCACGGTCAAAATTCACGCCGTATCCACTCGAAACGGAAGACAAGATGCGAAAGCAAGATGCGAAAACCATCCACACTCGCGTTTGTTCGCGGGGGTTCACCGCGTGAGTCTGAAACCGCCTTGAATTTTTCGTTGAGGCAATGAACATTTTTGCACTTGAATTAACAACCTGATATGCTAATCTGTCGTCTTCGCCTGTGTGTCTGAATGCCACGGCCTGTCAGGCGGATACTTGAAGTATCATCCCTCAGTCAGACTGAGTAATCTCTGGCCTTCGTTGGGCCGTGCAGGCCGACCTGGTCTGAAAGGCCACTACCTACGGCGGCCTGTAAGTGTCTTTAGCGGAGAAACATGTTCTACTTAATTTAACTCAGCAATTTTACAATGTTTCTTGAAAAAAAAAATACGGGATATTTGCCAAGATCCCCCCCTTCCACGTGAGTTTAGATGAGATTGGGCTCTCACTCCCTAAACGCCTCATGCATGTAATGGACGACCCCTAAGGAGAAGTACGCCAAATCCACTTTGGAGTTTTAGTTAGGGCCAAGAATAGGTGATTTGTTGTCGAACCCACTTTTAGCGTTTAGGGCAAGGGTTAGGAGGTTCTGTCGGGAAAATTTTAGTATGAGCAAAATGTTTTGTTGCCAAATCCACTTTTGGGGTTTTAGTTTGGGCAGAAACTGGTTCTGTAGGAACAATTTGCCTTTGGGTATATCCTCTGCTTCCAATGGCTTTACAGCCCAACTCTACCCAACAGCCTTGGGCTTCTTCTCGATTTCTGGCCGAAGTTCTCCATTTCGATATGTGCAGTAGTGTCTCCGCACCTGTTACAACCGTACCCTTCCAACTTTTCCTCAGCCTGCCTACTGCCAGTATCCGCTCGACGTGTCCAGTCCAGCAAAGTGTATTTATTTTTATGAATGTCATGAAGCCTATGCCGTCATTAGTTATGAGCAAAATAGGTCTTGTTCTTGCAGTCTTGTCTTGTTCTTGCCCATTTTGCAAGAACAAGAACAAGACTTAGTTATGCTTGCAAGAACAAGAACAAGACAGACTAAACAAGAACAAGACTAGATTAGTCTTGTCTTGTTCTTGCGTTTGCTCATCACTAGTCGTCATAGATTTGATATATAGGGTGTCCCAAACCACCCGTACCACCCAAATATCTCGGAAATTCGCTATTGAAAAAAAGACACGTGTTCAATATTTTTTTGAAATACTCTATTCGACCATACAGAAATCGACCCCGTGGGACAATCCCCCCTCCACAGGGGCCTGTTTAATATCTAATAAAACCTTCATTAGTGTTGCAAAATGATCCATTATAGCTTAGTTAGTTGTCGATAAATTGTATTCCCCTAATTTCAAATATTCTCAACGCTGCACTAAATTTCATCCTATCGATATTTTTGTTTCCTTCATGTTTTCTCAATAAATCCGAATACCTAAAATCCTCCCATTTTATAGAAGAAGAACTAGTTCATGCATAAAATAAGAAATATACAAAATAACACTATTTTTTCAAATCATTACTGCACCATTACTCCCACCAACACCAGCAGACTTCCAAACTGCAAAAAGTGCAATCTTGCACTCCCAACAGATTTACCAATTAAATAAGAAAACATTTTCCAGACAAGACATTTCAGATCCTCCGCACTAGACAAATGATTTTCCTTGAAAATCCTTTCATACTATTTAAGGAGTTTCTTTCTTTAATACTGCATTCCAAGTGATAACAACTCTACGTCTGCAACTTTCCTAAAGGACTTCTGTACATTGAAAGGACTTCTCGAGCTGCAAAATAGCATTAGGAGTAAAATTGTTTGTGTAAAGGATAAAAACAAATGTTTCTAGAGGATATTCTGGAAATACAACAATAAATCTTCCTTTCAGAGGTACTCGAGTCCTTGCAGCAGCGGTCCTTCTTAATCTTTTGGCGTTATCAAAAGTCGCTTTCGAACAAACTTGTTGCACTCAATTTGTCTCCTTTGCATGGAAATAAATTTATTTACAGTCAAGGATTTTTTGAGTGTCTTCAAATGCACAAAAAGGGTGTATTCAGGAATAAAGACGTTAATTTGAATAAAAGATTTGAATAATGGAAGGAAGACAAAGAGTGGAGTTTTTGGTTGTGGAAGTGTAATTTGAAATTGCAAGAGTTGTTTTTGGAAGGAATAAAACACCCACTTTATGGCATTCTGATTAGTTAATTGAAAGTATCGATGGTCTGTCTAAAGGATAATAGAATTGGACAATTAGTTTTTTGCATGTAAAATTTTGTGATTATAAACGGATATCCAACAATTGGATAACAACTGGAGTTGTTCAGATTGTATCTTTTAAAACTAGAAACCCCCACAACTACTTCTACTAAGAGTAAAGTTATTAAATAAAAAATATTATCTAAAAAGTACTTCTAAAATGCTAATGACATGCCATTTGTTAAAATGTCAATCAATAAAATTACCTTATTTGGTTTTTCAGAGACAACATCTCAAACTTGGGTCTGGCTTGCAAAAGACAATTTAGAAATGACAAAGAAGTTTCTTTCAAAGAAGAAGTTTTTTGTCCAAAGTTCTATACTTGTGTAAATGTAGAAGGAAATTACTTTTTTCAAATTGTTTTTTTTGTTTCCTTGTTATTTAAAGTTTAAAGATTAAAAAGGATGGGATTTTGTTTACATTAAATAAGAGATGTCAAATCTTATTTTCAAGATATTCCCTAAAATATTCTATTAGTTTATTGAGACCATTTAACCGAAATAAAATAGAAAAAGTGAGTGTGTTGACTAAACATTACTTTTGAATCCGACAAAATACCCGGTCCTTCTTTATCCTCCCCGTCTTTACTTTTAAACCGACACTTTTTGCCACGCTCGTCGCGATACAGAAACTATAATTATCAGTTTTCCCTTGGGGAATTATACCTTGTTTTAAGGGCGTCATAGCTCTACATTTGTGGAAATTCAGCGGTCAGGCATGTTTTCGCAATCGGCGAAAAAACTCATGTCAGCGCAGATTATGTTGGTCGGATTTCGCAGGGTAGCTGGCATTCATTCTTCTGTTATTTTTTAGAACAGCCCCTGGTGGCCTCACTACCTCGTAATGTGGCTGGTTACTTCGGAATGTTGAAGTGCAGTGAGACTAACTTAATCTGGCGAGGTTACACTGCAGACCCATGCGTGTGATTTTAAAGCGTATTATGCGTGTAAAATCGTGTAGTCACTTTTTACGCGTTTAAGCTGTGTGATGTGTAATTTAACCACGGAAAAGTGTGTAAATTTAAAACACTTAATGCGTGTATTTGCAATACACCAAATATGATTTACTACGAAGCTTTTGTGTAAAGCTTTTTAGCGTCGCTTTGCAGAGAGTAAACCTAAAAAAATCGTTACCTTAATGACTTGTCTTGCCGCCTTTTTGTTACCGACTGTAAAATAAATAGTTAAAAAAAAAAATGCTAAAAAATACGATTTTATTTTAAAATGAACCAAAAAGTAAAAAAGTTTTATTGCTGCCGCCACTTACTTAAATGTAAGGAAGCGTGGATCGGTCTTACCTATATTCTTATGTTATTAATCCTGGAACTTCTCTCGCTTTTTTACATTTAAGTAAGTTTTTTTAAATTATTTATTCGTAGCGGCCATATTAGATTTAAAATTACAGCACATAGCTTACTGTATTCTACCTGTAGTACTTTTTCATTTGATACCCATGTCGTGGGCTTGATGGAACTTAATTGCAAAAATCGGCCGCCATCTTGGTACCGCCTTCTTGTTTTTTTACAAAATGGTCAGATTGCATGTGGTACATACACATGATGAATTGAACACAGGTTGCACCCGAGTCCAACTACATGTAGAGTCGATTTGACTTAGGGTCGACTGAGCCCGGGTTGGATTGAAATTGACGGACGTGAGTTCAGTAGTGGTTGAATTTAGTTGACAGCAGCATCTCTGTGTTTTTTCTTTTTGATTTTTTGTAATGTAGCTATAGTGCTTTATTTATTTTCAACACCTCAACTATTCAACTCATCATGTATACATACTAATTATCACGCGAACTACAAATGTGTGCAAAATTTGAAGTTGATCGGTTATATTTTTTACTTGTTAGTCTATTATGCCTTCCGCAATTTTGTGTAGGCCGCCATTTTGAATTTGGAATGATGCCACACAGATAATTGTATCCCTGTCTTGTCCTTTCATTTCATGTCAGGAGACTGCGAAGCACAATTGCCAAAAGCGGCCGCCATTTTGGAGCCGCCATCTGTATTTTTTTGCAAAATGGTCAGATTGCATTGTCATCCAAACTAAACGTGTATGCAAAATTTCAGCTCATTCGGAAACCGGAAAGTGGCTCCAATTTAACTTCCAAGTTTTTATTAATTTTATAGTACAAGTGAAACTATTAAAAGCGTATTAAAAAAGCGTATTATAAAGATTTCGTGAAATGGCCTTATATCTCCATTATTTTAATGCGGTTTATTCCTCTAATGCAACACGATTAGCCGAATTTACACGCCTCTGAAGTGTGTAGTGTGTTAAATTCACACGGAAAAGGTGTTCTAGGGTTTTCAGTGCAGGATCAGTGCCGAGGTAACATTACTACTTTCCAATACTATGTTAATTGTAACGGTCTCTTAATACTGACATAGGTATTGTACTACAACGAACTACAATGATTCGTTTGGGTACAATAATTTAACAATTTTTCAAGTTTTATGTGATCTTGGTCTATAAAGATGTCGTAGCTATAGCTCAAACCCATGTTTTCATCTAGATATAGTAAAAGTTTACCCAACAGCAATAAAGAAACATAAAGTTGAGATTACGAGAAAACTTCAGCTCCCATATAGAGTTTGCTGCAATGGTGCATTCTTAATTGCATATGTGAAACTGTCTCTTTTATAATTCCTTTCCAGATCTCTGAGCACGCAAATGGTACCTGAAAAAAACCCAGTCCAGACTAAAAATATATGTTACCTCTGATGCTATCCAAAATTGAGAAAATGTTATTGCACTTGGTGTTTCAGACAGTTTCAAAAGACACAGCTTCCTAAATTCTCCCGATGAAAGTAAAAGTAGCCATTGCAAAAGTTTCGATAAGTTTGTTAAGTTGAGAAATTCCACTTAGTGCTAATCGATTGGAAAGAATTCTGCAAGAACGTTGGTTAATTTGACATTCACAAATTGCAATTCAAGTTCAATTCAGATTTTATCTTTGAATTATAAAATTAATTTAAGAAGACAAATAAATTTTTATTGATGACTTCTTTCAGTCTATACTGTCGTCGTCCTGTAGCATCGAAATCTCAATCAAATCGAACAGACAAATATTAAACGGTCCTGGGATTCCCTAGAGTCTTATAAAATTCAGCGAAAACTTTTAATCACGTTCAATACTTTTTTGCAAATCAGAACTGAAGACGCCCTTTTGAAATAACATTTGACCTTCGTCAATTATTCATTAAAGACATTGTTAAAAATGTCAGAGTTAGATTTCGTCTAGCCTAGTAGAAATGGCACGATTTTAATTGCTACGGGCGTATCAATGCGAATTTAGCACTGAAAGATTCCTTTATGGATTTCGCTTGTATTACAGAGAGCTCCATACAGAAAGTCCTCTTTCCTCCGGGGATGCTGTGATTGTTAACGTTGTATGGATTTCCAATTAAATTCTAAAAAAAAACATGACAAACGCGATGATTTCAGTAAAGGCCAAATCTCGACGAGCACAGCTATTTTTGGTCTCATTACAGTCATCAGGAATAATTGAGCAATCCAATAATTCGATTTTGTTCGTCCTTTTTCATCCTTGTTTTTTTTTTTTTTTTTTGTATCAAATGGAACAAATATTTGTCGTAATTTTTTTTTGATCGTGTCCAGGTAGGTATGAGGCAATGTCCTTGCTTAAGGTAACAATTACCTGACGTAATTGAATTTATACTTTTAAGGGACATTAAAGGGAAACAAGCCCCCTTCCAGATGGTATGTGTGAAGCTGATAGCATAGAAGAGTATTCGACTAGTAAATATGTATTGATTGAATTATCATGACGTTGATTGATGACGCTATAATAGAGCCAGGGGCCGCCGCGCTCAACATGTAAACATGAAATTTCAATATTGCTGCCGTCACAGTGATTTACGAATAAGTAAAAAATCGGCGTCATCATGAGACGTTCCCTCTGCTCCAACCCACCTATTACATCCCTTAAAAAGGAAATTTCCCTTTGGATTGTAAATCAATTATTTTCGATTTTACAGGCCGCGACGTAGTAAATTCATTTAGGGTGGATTACAGACGTATATGTGGAGAAAAAGCAGTGTCAAGCAGGAAAAAAAGTTTTATAATGTGAAAGCTAATTAATAATAATCGACAATTTGCGTCTTTGTAGTCGTGGAATTAGAGTTAATCGTTTGAGATCCAAATTATTAATTTATTACAACTTATGTGTTTTCCATAGGTACTATAAAACCTTTACCATAAAATGAAACGAAAATTGGACGCTCTTTATTGCGTCAAAACTTCTTTCATAGACCTCAATGACAGACAACAGCTGGTAACCGCTCATTACTATCTCGAAAGAAAGCTGTCAAACATTTGGTGTGTTCCTTTCCTACTTTTTAGTCTAGGTCGAAGTGTTTAGCTGCCTCCAGTATTGATGCCTTTAGCTCTGCTTTGATGTTTTTTTGCCCAACTGTGGTGTTGTGTATCTAGAAAGCTGCTTAGTGCCCCGATACTTACTCTGGTGACCCCTTTGAAAGGTAACTGAATACTTAAACCACGTTAAAAGCAGGTGGTACTCAAAAAAATCGTTTACGAACACGCCCATTGGGCTGCTAATCCTTGAACGGAGAGAGACTTTCTCATTGGCTATGTAGTCCGTTTTTCCCCGATCTGTATTCATGTGTTCGAGAACCCTGCAAGAGTCAAGGTTTGGTTATTTTTACAAATTTCAATGCTACATCTGAGGTTTATTGTATTAATGGCACCCTCTGCTACTTTGGAGCCCTCGGTGAATATCGGTCGATCGAACTTCTTCATAAGATCTACGGAGCGTGGTGGAAGTGGCGATGAACGACAGTACAGATAGCAGCTGGATCTAGCCCTATGACGCAATGGAGTAAGCCGACCACGATAACGGATCTTTATCTTCTTTGACAGCCAAGTGGAAAATAGGGCAATAAGGTCATGAAGGACCACGTCGAAATTAGTTTGGGACTGCCAATGTGCTCTTGGTGAGCTGGGCGTTCTCAATCTAATTACCCTAATCTGGGTCCCGGGTCAGTAGGCCAAATGAATGCCGCAGTGCCTTAGGATCCAATATCTCAAAGAGGAAAAAAAGCCGCCGGAGAATGGAAAACAGGACGAACTATGGTTTTATGGTGGGTTAGAGAACCCTCTGCTAACTCCAACTCTGCTCTCTAAGCTCTAACTTCCGATCCATTTACGGGCAATTATGTAAGTAGTGAACTGGGTAGTAAGGGGAAAAATCGAACCGTCATCGCCTCGTGGTACCCTTGAACATCCAACTTACCGACCGTAGTAGAGAGCACATCCTTCGATGCCTAACGAGCCTAGATGTAAAGTTACCATATCACAGTGAGGCTCGTCAAAGCCGGATTTCTAGCAAAGAAAGCAGAGACAGTAGGTCGTTGATCCGTATTCCCCACTGCTTTGCGGGGGGACTAAACACGGAGATTTTAATTTTCTAAGTTCCTGCCAAACTGCTCACTTTGTTCGTGTTTCTTTCCAGGATTTCACTTATCACAGAAGGCTCATATTTTTTAATACCTAAGGCGTTCTAGTACCGCATACTGCCCCACCATTGAAGGTTGAGAATAGGTTGGATGGGACTGCACATTTATAAAGTGAAATGATTGAGTCGACCCCTGGAAGACCAGCCTAGGTCATGTCGGGCTTAGAATCCATCTTCGTTGAACCATCAGAAAGAAAACTAAGAATCTAAGATTGTAGTTTAGTCAGCCGAGCAGCGCGCCATACTCTGTCAAAAGCTTTGGAGATATATAAATAAACTAGACCAGTGATTGCTATTGGCCGATAGTTAGAAGGGTTGTTGCGGCCCTTTTTCGGTAAGGGCTGAACCTGAGCTAGTTTCCAAGGGTCTGGTTAAATTGTCAAGAAGCATGGCAGAGATAAAGGTTTATACAAAGGTTTAGCCAATGGTGTATTTCATTGACGTGCCAGTGAAGTTATTGTCCCCAAGCTATTTGATGTGCACGATTTTTTACATTTAAGTAAGGGCCGTAATTCCTTAGGACGCCTTTGCGACGTCGCCAGCCACGTGAGTATGGCTACCTCAGGCAACCGAAAGTCGCCAAGTAAAGTAGCCAGTGGCTGTCCGTGTGTACATTTGACTGGCAATGTCGCCAGCGCGCCAGAGTATCCAGACTCCATACACGGAGCAGTTGGTCATGGATACGCTCCCAAATTCGCCAATTTGCCAAACTGTCGCCAAATGAGTTAGCTGCCATTCATTTCAATACGAATTGGTTGGATATATAGTTGGCGATGTCGCCATGGCGTCCTAATGAGTGAGGGCTCTAAGTGGCTACAGCAATAAATACTTTACCTTCAAAATTATTTTTTACTTTTTGATTTATTTAAAATGGTATTTTTTAAGTTTTTTAAACTACGTAATTGCAAAAATCAGCCACCATCTTGAAGCCGCTATCTTGATTTGATTACAAAATAGTCAGACTGCATTGTAGCGCGAACTACGCATGGGTCCAAAAATTTTTAGTTGATGGGAAATTGTTTTTTATTTTGTTTGGACTTCCATACGAGCTTTCATCCATTATTTCAACACTTTCAACAGTTTTTTCGCTTCGAAAAGTAGCCTATGCCCTTCTCCAAGGTTTAAACTATCTCTGTCGCAAATTTCATCAAAATCGGTTTAGGAGTTTAGGGGTGAAAGCGTAACAGAGAGACAGACAGACAGAGTTACTTTCGCATTTATAATATTAGGAAGGATTAGCAAAACTTATCAATTTAAGGTCTATCTGACACTTAACCGAAGGTTTTTCATTTAAACAAAAATATGGGCCCTACGGAATGCTATTAAATTTTTTTAGAGAATTTTTTCGTTAATATCCTTCGTTCGATACCTCAAAGAAGGCGAAATAGTTTTTGGTTTGCGCGATATCGTGCAGGTACAAAAATCACTTAGGTCGTTTAAACCAAAAAAAAACGGCTCAACCGAATTTTATAAAAGTCTCTTTAGATTATATTTTCGTTAAAACGCTTCGAACGACACAATGACCGAAAAATGAAAATACGTTACGAAATTACGATTTCGTTTTTGGGACCGATTACAATAACTTCCTATAACCAGGGAAGTTAATAAACGGAAGCTACGAGTACTATTGACTTATGGGTGCAGCGAGGAACACCGGGTTCCAGCTATATCGGTTACCAAAATGATCCTTATGAATAATCCCTAAAAATGTGTACTTGTAATAGAGACATAAAAATCCTTCAGATCCACAGGTGCTTTATATGTATGTATGCTACAAAATATGTAATTTAGCTCAATAACTTCCGTGACCATGATTAATACTACTAGTAGATCTAGTGGAAGATATCCTTTCTAGCTGTCAAAATGTACTAAAAGCTGAAATAGCATGAAAAAGCGTGAGCGTAACAACTTCCACTAAAAGCACACATACATATTTTGTCTGTTACCAATGAAAGAAACCAAAGAGATATAAAAACACAATAGAAATGTTCTAATAATAAACTGAACGTGTTCCTCGTTTCTAGATAACAATTTGGATGTCATTGATTAATAACAGTACAATCCAAGTAGGTCAACGCACGCTCAGGTTTCAGAAGGACGAAATGCTGTCGGCGCCAAATGTGTTATTAGTCCTTAATAATGAAATACAACAAGCTTTAATAAGTCTCATAAGTCCTAACAAAAAAGTACGACTGCATTCTTCTATTCAGCTGTTGCATGTCCTTATCGAGTGTGCATTCCATTGTTGGTTTTTAAGGACTCTATTTTCAACTTGGATGGCACAGCCCCAGAATAACTTGTTGATGTAATTTTATATGCACCCCAGACCTGTTCTATTCTATTCTAGGCTTTAATTTAGTAAGAAGGACTTTCAGTGTCGATATCCTTTTACACATACGTATGTATAGGTCGGCACACATGTAGGTCAAAGCTTACAAAGTAAAGAAGCCACTGATTGAATGTTTACCTAGAAAATATTTTCGTTTCCGTATCTTCTGTCAAGGATTGTAGGAATTTGTCATGTCTAATGATGGCCTTTGCAAATACGCACTTCTGACTATCAGTTGTTTTGATAAGACACCAATGGTATCTGTTCACGGCTACGATTGCTTTCACTCTCGCATAATTGAATTTAAGCCACTTTTATGGACGAATAAATATTTTTCAATACCAAAAGCCACTTCTCCTCCACACTGGGAGATCGCCTTGGCAGACGCCTTTCCAAAGAAATTATTTAATAGCTCTGATGACACGCCATGGAGAAAAAATCCATAAATAGGTACATACTATGAAAATATTTGTGGAACTTTATTTTTTTTATGTGGGATCTAAAATTAGTCCCTGAGCGGATATAGGCGCACTCAAAAATAAACGTAAACAGCTGGACCACCAATGAAAGTAATATCGACGAAGTTCAACAAGTGCAAGTGATATTGATGCCATATTTTTCCTGCGGTGATATTTGATTGAAACAAATCTGACTGGCGGCATTTTGTTTTGCCATTTGATTTGCCAGACTGTTGTTGATGGAGTGATGTAGTCTAAACCTCGTTTCGTGGAAGGATCAACTTTTTTCGAGCAGGCAATTAAAGGTATTAAATACAAGATCCTAGGCAAGTCCTATTTTTAGGACTAATGGAATATACATATGTATATGTATGTACATATGTAGGTACATGTAACATTTTATATAATTGATGCTTTGCGTTATGTAAAGGACATTTAAACGAATTTCTGAATCCTTTTGAAGCAAATGGATTTTAATCGGAAAATCAGAAATTTATGTTTTTAATTAAATTAAGAAATGTTTTTTAGAGAGAAAGGAGCACAGTTTTTCGAGAAAATGTTTGTTTGTGAAGTTTTGTAGTTAATTGAGATAACTTTGAAGGGGGAGTTATTTTAAAACATAATAAATTATAAAATCAGCATCTGTAGCCATTTCCATTCACAAGAAAATGTTAGTTCTTAAATCTTTCAATTTTCTTTTAATTGCAGAAAGCATTAAGGTGAATACCAAGATGGCTTCGAACCTTGTTGAACAAAACAAATTATCGTGTTTTCCACCTGAAGCTGAACCAGGAAAAACACCAAACACAAACTACAGCCAAACAAGGTATTCAGGCCAATTCTGGACTATGTTGGAATTGAGTTTATGCTATCGATGCTAGAAAATTCCAGCGAAAAAATTCCATACTTCAGTAGTTCGTTTGACATACAACACAATTAGTCGCGAGGGTAATCTCCTTACGCTCATATGTATTGGTTTCCATGCCAAGTTTACCCTGGGTTTTTTTTTCAGAGTAGACGCCCATGGCCCATGGAAACGGGGGTTGACTAAAGAAAGTTTCGTTAAATACAAGTAAACTCAACGAAACCAGTCCGGTTAAGCCGAGTTTTACATATGTGTGTGATTAAGTATCCTTTACTGATTAATTATCAACGGCAACGCAATGTAAAATTATTTATCTGCCATTTTCAGGCAGAGCCGTCATGGAAACAGCATCGAGTTAAATTGAGGGAAAAAGGTTTCTGATTACTCCACGAAAACTTTACTTCTATTTATGGAAACACAGTAATGTACGTGGGGAATCCCCTGTCCAACGTCCCCTGTCTGATTACTCAACGAAAACTCTAACTCTGTTTATATCGTAGGCGTAGGGTAACTTGACATTTACACTTACACTTAAACAAACACATATGCAAAACCCGGTTTAATCCGACGTGTTTCGTGGAGTTTTCTTGGGTTTAACGAAACTTTACTCAACCCGCATTTCCATGGGCGCTTACTTTGAGTTAACCCAGGGTAAATTCTGCCTGGAAACTCAGTAATTGATCACGTTCAGATACAAGCACATAAATATAATTAGACGATTTTGTATTATTGCTGTATTTTTTTTTGTGGCATGGTCAAGCTCAGGAATCACCCTTTGTACCACTAGTCCGTCATGAATGTTCAACTCATGGTGCAATGTTTAGTAGTAATCTTGACCTGTAGATAGAAAATAAGGAATGTGAAAGGTTAAGGCTAGTCTGGTGGAGGCATGAGGAGGAGGCGTGCATAACACGAGCAGTTCAAACTAGTTTCAAATCGGTTTCGTTTCTGTCGACCCGTGTATGGATTCTCACTTCCGTACACCGATCATGAAACAGTTGGGTGTGCAACTGTTCCCAGGGCTTAAATATATTTTCATTAATACTTTACAACATTGTTAGTATTTTTCTATTAAGTCCCGGTTCTTATAACAGGTGACTGACCAAACCAGCGAGTCCCGCATTCTAGTTCCCCATTACTGATCCCGGATAAATGGTGCGTTATCGGGATTGGATTCCCTAGTCCCATGCATGGAATCAATACATACGAGGTGTGACAATTAAGTAATGAGACACACATTTACTCAACACGACAGAGCAGGCGAACTAAACAAGCTAGAGCGATGGCAAATATATCAGTGGAGAGGGGAAGGATGCCGAGAGAAGGGAAAGGGAATTTCAAGGTCGCAGGGTTACCACAATCGCGGCAATATAATCAGTCTCATTACTTAATTGTCACACCTCGTAGAACTTGTAATATCACACCGTCTCTATAGTCGTTTTTCGGACAAGAATTTATTTTCAAGAGACTAATAAAACGTGTTTAAAGATTGGTAACTGTAATATGTGAGCTCTAATCATTTTTTCACGCTTTCATTGTGTTAATGCCAAGAAAGAGTTTAATCTTGAAGTACTAAATGACACACTAAACCATCATACTAACCAAAAAAACTATCAATTCCCGATGTCAGTCCAAAACACCCGTCAATTTTTTATTAGAACCGCATTCGATAACAAATAGCCCCCATATAAGGACAAACAGTCTATTAAATCAACTAAAGCATAACTCATTGTTTTCTGGCACCAGCAAAATCAATCAATTCATACTCCATTGATTTTATGCTGTCAATTAAATTGTCACCTGATGCTAATACCTATGCCTGAAACGAATAGAACAAAATGAAAGTAATTAACTCTTGCCAAGCTAAATCATAAATGAATTTCATGAGTCGTCGGAGCACTAATGCCCTATGCGTGCGCCCCCTTGAATTTCATATTATGCATAACACCTGTCCCTATAAGTTAATTTTGAACTCTTCAAGGCTCTAGATTGTATGCTTATATGTGTACTAAGGTGTAAGGACTTGTTTGCTCAAAGGAAGTTCATATTTGATAAGGAATTCGAACAGATATAGAAGTTGCCTCTTCCGTGGATATACTACAGTGAAGTTTAAGCCCGGAAAAGGTACAGTGGAAGTATTTCAATGAGGCCAGATTTTCTATTTTGGTATTTTGAATTTTAAATTTTTCGCCATCTTTGAATTTTGTTTGAGATTGTAATTTTGAGCATTGATCATAAGTACTTTGATTTTTATAAAGGAAATAACATTTAAGTTATTTGGTTTACTTATATACAAACTCAAATGAAGTATTGTGGTTTTAGCTTTTTCGTGTGACCCTGCGTTGGATGGTTACAGGAGAAATTAATTGGTCCTATTGTGGCATCGAGTCAGTAATTTGATACAGTTACATAGTTAATGGTGACCAAAGCAAACTCCCACCGTTTTCGGGTGGATGTACACGCAATAAAGACTTGTTCCGTGATGTTTGAAGCGAAAGACATAAAAACAGGCTGACAGCTCTAAAAGTTATTTTGTTCATGTATGAGCCTAATAGATACTAATGACGTAAACGCTTATACCGGGTGTTTTTTTTAAAACTTGACACGGAATTCTTGAACAAAGGAGGGGTGACAGAGGGAAACCTGTTATACAAAAGATGTCTGATATGGAGGGGGACATCGATTGGGTATAGTGCGCACCCCCTCTCTTCCACCCCCTGACCCGTGGGGGGGGTAGCTTTTTTTTTAAATGGCAACCCCTATTTTTTATGCAAGATTCAGATTCCTGGGATGAAAATAAAGCATAAAAAATAGGGGTTGCCATTTGAGAAAAAAAGCTACCCCCCCCGGGTCAGGTTCAAGAATTCCGTGTCAAGTTTTAAAAAAAAATCCGTGTCAAGTTTTAAAAAAAACACCCGATAGATTGGACACTGATTTAGACTCACCATTGGCATGGTGATCACAGCCAACTTTTCCCGGTATGAGGGGTATTGCGACTCGCCATTTTTTTTCTTCTGGGATCCCCGTTTTGCCGTCAGTTGGATCCGGTATGCGACATTGCCCCTTGCAGGAGTTGGTGCTACCAATTTCCTGGTGGGTCCAGAAACTTCTGGCAGTACAGTGGCTGTCTGGGACCGCTCCTTGGAGGCACCCGGTGTCCTCACTACTGTCCTGTCTTTGGTTTGTTGGGAACGAAGTTCCAAATGCGGCACTCGGGTGTTCTCCATGTACCTAACTTCCCAATTCCGCTTATGTTTGACAGTCTTTTCCCGTTCATTTAAAATAAATATCTCATATTAGTATATCTGGGCAGAAAGTAGGGTAAGGTCAAATTACTTAACATTATGTACTGATGAGTCACTGATCAGATGATTCATGCGTAATAAATTATGTAGCCCTTTAGGCGACTGATTTTACTCGCTCTATACAGCTTGTTTCAGTGCTTTACTCACTCTATGATCGACAAGGTATAAATTTCAATGATCTGCTGATAATTATGTAAAATTTATTGAATTGTGTTAAGAAGCTAACAGGCACACTTCCATTCTTAAAGCTATCAATTTTCTTATTTAGCCCATTAGCACACCCAATAGCAAAAAAAAATCACTGACGTAATTTCCGCAGAGTGTTTTCCCATTAGTTGCCCTGAAAACGGCTGCTGGAAGCAATAAAATCAGCCTCGTTACACCCTGGGACCACTTTGGCTCCATATCAAAAGAAACTCTTACATCAACCAGTTCCCATGACCTTCAAGTAATACTGATAATTGCATCACAAGTAAATGATATCTTCTTCGGTCTGTCAACAAGGACAAGCTCTTCCTTCCGCCTATAGGTATTGCCCACGCCCGAAGGTATCTAATGATTCCTTGTCAGCTTTAAGCTCTCCATGTCCTCCTCCGCCTTAGAGCACAACATTTTAAATTAAATTTCATCCTTAAAACCTTTGGAGTTTGCTCCAGTTCGTTCATAAGAGGCTCCATGTTTCGAGTGTACTTTGGTATTTTGGAATATTAAATTAAATTTATTTTATCAGATACTGTTCCGCCCACGAAATCAAGTAAATAACTAGAAACGTAAGACCTGGGATTTACGCAAGGAACCTCAAATAGCAGCAATACGTTTGCCGGTTTTTCATTAATAATGGCTTCGAACAGATACGTGAATAATAATAGGATTTTGTAGCGCAGCTGAAACTGCCTAGAGGTGGGTGTAGTAGATCTTTAATTAAAAATGTCTAAAACAACCGAACCGTATCTTTGGCTTGTTGAAAATGGTGAGGATTTATATAATTTCTATGTAAAAATTACCCGGAATTGTTATATGAAACACATCACCCTTCCAAGTAACGAACAATGAATGGCCCATTCCTCCATATATTTTTCGTAAGCTTATTATTTTTCTAATATTGGCTTCAATTGACACGAAACGCCTTCCAAGAAGTGGTGATATCAAGGCATTTTAAAGAGCTTTTAACTAAGGCTACTTTAAATACCCTACTCTTCCGGTTAAACACAATTTGCCAGACCTAAAAATGCTGTTATTAAAATTTGATCACATGGTTCCTTTGGGAATTTTTCGACCTTCATCGTCTCCCCCGCAGCATCTCCACTTCATCTAGGGACTCACAGGATTGGAGGCTTTGAGGCTACTACCGTGGCTTTAAAGTATGTAGCTATTGTGCAGGATAATTATCTGAAGCCCAAAAAATGCGTTTTTGGTGCACCAGAGATGTTGACTGAAAAAGAAAAGATCCCGAAGGAGGCAATATTTCGATCCCCCGATCATGTTCAGGTTATCGGTGACCTCTCGCCTCCAATTTCTATAAAGCAGATGCAGAAGTTCTTAAAGAACGTGAAGCTTTATCGCCGATTTATATTCAATTTGGCAGAAATGTTGGCACCGATTAATGAACATCTAACCGATTCACGAGATGCTTAACCATTTTGGGATATCAAAAATATTCGTCACTGGATTCGTTCCACGCTTCGACGTAGCCCTTGATATCACAAGCGATCAAGACACGCAGTTTGATTCGAAACTTTTCAATGAAAGTTGCCAAACTACAGGGCACTCGAAGATTGTGGGATGGTCGAACTCCACAAGGAAATGGGATTGCCGAACAGTTCCACCAGCATATCACAGCTGCCTTAGTGACAAGGGCCAATGCAATATGAAAGGCAGAATTTCTCACTCGTTTTCCTTCTTGTTAGTACAGGTAAAATAGGGAAAATCGCACCTTAATAAAAATTTCATTTTAGAAGCTACATCTAGGAACACTAAGTTACTTGGTTAAGACATTCCCAACTATTAGAGTTGGGCAGGACTTATGCGAGGCAGTACATTTGTCCCTTACACGCCGGTTGTAATGAGCTGGCCTATTTCTTTAGCTCATTCCCTTTCGTTACCCTTTTTCTGTGCTGAAAGAAAAGCATCGTACAACTGCAAGTGCCATTCCTAGAATGCGCACAATTTCCAAGTTCGCCAGCAGTTCCACAGGAAAGACAGTCTGGAAACTCAATACGAGTTTCCGCCAAATTCAATAAATCAAAATAACAGGAAAGACTGTCGGGAAACTCAATACGAGTTTCCGCCAAAAACCTATTCACGAGCAATGCACAAACATTCCAAAGTGCAACCTTTGGCCGTGATCAATAAATGATGACCCGGCCAATTCCTCCAATGTGCCATGAATGCTTCGTGCACATTTTCTATTCCCCCCAATTTCTCGATCGCATAGGTGATCGACGCTTCCCCTCTTTTCATGGGAACTGTCGCATTTACGCGTGTGGCATGAGCTTTTTCCCATAACAGGGGAAAGCTCTACTTATAATTTGGATCGACCAGAAAATCTTCCGGTCAACCCCCAAACCAAAATATTGAAATTGCTGGGGTAATAAAATATGAAGAATCGGAGGTCTGCTGTTTTAGGGAGGACCATAGAAAAGTCAGTTGGGACCCAACGGCGAAGGCTGCAAGTAGCACTAGTAGCTAAAAAAGATATAATAAGATATAATATATATATTATAAATAAAACATAATAAATATAAAGTGGTTTAGTTTTTGCTAAAGTTAAGAAAGTGAAAAGTGGTTTTAATTTGAACTAAGTAAAGATATGATAATAGGGGTTGGTGACCTACGCCAATAGTGGCTAGTACGCCCAATCCCCTGTAGCGGTCAAGTAATAAAGGACGGCGCTACAAAATATTGGCGCAGCCGGTATTCCCTACGCAGCCAACAACAAAAAAAAAAGAAAAGTTTGACATACGAGTAGTAAGCAGTACTAAAGACCTGGAAGAACACCTACAACTTTAACCCCTCTAGGACAGGTACCGGAGTTGTGGAGGTGCAACGATCCCAAGGACGAAAGCAAAGGACAACCAACATCAATCAGCTGAGCAGCAAAAATCAACACAAAAGCGAAATGGAACCAGACCAGGAATTGAAGAACATCAAGGAGAGGCTCCAAAAACTACAAGAAGAAATCGCAGCAACCACCGATGACAGCGACACCGTCGACTTTGTCGAATATATAACCTTAAAGGAAAGGCTACAGAGCCTTACCAAGTAAGATTAACTTTTAAGGAAAGCAATATTACAGTGGTGACAATTTTCTGAAAATGAGAATTTTTTTTTATTTTTAAAACCGCGTTCAAATTTTTAAATAAAAGTTGTTCTTTATAATAATTAAATATAAATTGAATGAGTTCCATTAGAAAAAAAAAAAAAAAAACATAAAAACTCCAGTGAATTAAAATCAAAAAGGAAAATTTATTTGAATGAATATTACAAAAAATTTAGTATAATGATATCTTTGCTTGAGCGAAAAAAAAAAACGAAATATAGTGAAAATTTTTTATAAAAATAAATACATATCTATATTATAGGTAAAAAAAAAAAAAAAAAATTTTATCAATAGAAATTTTTTGAAATTATATACATTGAATGAATTATATAAAAACAATACCTTTTCAAGAATAGATATAATAACATATAACAGTACCAATAATTACGCAAGGTCTATTACGGTGTGTTTTTTATACGGCTTCTGTTTTTTTTCTCATCGAGTTTTCTCTCAACAATTTTTGTCGTGTTATCGTTTTGGGATACATTTCTGAATAATTTATCTTGTGGTGTTTTTCTTCTTCTAGTTCTCTATTAACAATTTTTCTTGTTGTGTTTTTTCTTGTTCAGGGAGTCGTTTTTAGAAATTTTGTAGCCGTTTCCTTCTCTTAAAGATGAATTTGTCTTAAGAAAGTTTCAATGCGTGGACGCATGATTTTTACCTTTTATTCTTTTCCTCCTCTCCTTGACTGAATGGACCGAGATCGATATAGCTATTGCTCAAATTGACGCAGTGTAAAGTTTATTAAAAATTCGTGATATTCGCATATATTCGTGATATATATACCACTCTAGCTTGCTAATCGCCGCCTTGTATTCGCCTTATAAAAAAAAAAAAAAAAAAATTATCTCTAATCATACGCGTTTGATATCAAGATTCGTACTCGTCGCCGCAAATACCCGTCATTCGGTGTAACCGCCCGAATGGCTAACCGAGGGGACGAACAAGCCGGACAGGCCGGCGAGCGAGAAGCCAGCCCTGTAAGAATTTCTATTCGGGATGTAAGAGATATGTTACCGGAGTTCGACGGTAACAAAGAAGACCTAAATAGATTCATCTCCTGTTGCGATGTGCTGTTCGATACGGCGGATGGTGACAGAGATAGAAGCCTTTTCTTCAACGTATTGAAAACAAGGGTTAAAGGTCCTGTGTACGACTTGATTGAGTACGAGGATATCGATTCCTGGGACGAGCTGAGAGCCACATTATTAAGACAATACACCCGCTCTAGATCTGCTATAAGGGACGAACTCTCAAAGGTAAGACAAGGCACAAAAGAGACTGTCGCCGACTACACCCAGAGAGTTAAACGATTATTAGGGGAATTAAATAAGGCTACACAGATAGCCATGGATGACCAACAGGCAAGGCGCCTGCTGATAGGGGAAAACGGACGCGAAGCCATAATCGCTTACGGTAGAGGGTTAAGAAATGAACGCTTGCAGACTCTGGTCCAAGCAAAGGACTCCCATGACTTTGGCTCCTTAACCCAATACATATTGGAGCAAGCGTCATTTATGGACGAAAAAAACCTGGGCTCTTCCCAAGCAGAAAGAGTAGGAAAACAAGTTTCGCAATGTGAGGTATGCCAGAAAAAAGGACATACCAAAGATACTTGCTACCGCAACAGAGCGATCCCAAGCTTCAGTACCGCGCCTGTTAAAAGGGAAGTACGCCGAATATTCTGCTCATATTGCAACCGGCCCAACCACGACGTCAGCGAGTGCCGAACACGACAAACCGACAGAAATCGAGAACTGCCACCAACCAACATGAGGAACATGAGACAGTCATCTCGAGACAACAGCAATAGGTACAACTCTTGGGCTCCACGACAAAATAGGCGCCAAGCCGAGCGCCAACCTCCTAGGAATCATGAAGAAGACAGACCTACTTTTCGGTGCGTAAGACTCCTGAACCAAGACGAGTTCGATTCGGGAAACGAAGACCTGCGGGAAGAAACGACCGGCGCTCCAACCCGCCAATTCGAAACGCAAGCCGAAGTACACCCGCGCGACTAAAAGTCATTGTGGAAGCTCCAATAACCGTCACGAAACGAGGTGTCACAGCTAAACTCCCTTTATCCATCTCAAAAAAAAATAAAACTACCTTCCTCATCGACACGGGGTCTGAAATAAGTCTGCATAAGCTTGCCTCTACTTCCGAAGAAATTCCGGTCGATGTAAGTCAAAGGTGCTTGATCACCACCTTTACTAACGACAGCATCATCTCCGAAGGCTTAACACACGGAAGGGTAGACATAGGTAATAACAGCTACAGAATAGAACTCTCTCACCCCTTTCACATAATAAAGGATGATAGCATTCTATCATGCGATGGGTTGTTAGGAAATGATTTCCTGGATAGGTATGGCTGCGATATACTATACTCACGACGTGTTATGGAAAAACAACTAACCGACGACTGCGCGCGTAAATTAATTCCCTTCACGACAAAATGTAATGAAAGCCTCTCAAAAGCCCCCATAAAAATAATAAACGCCCATGCCGCGGCAGACAAAAATTATATTAAAAATATAAAATATAATAAAATTAATCAAACGTACTCCGGGCCAGCTCAAGAAAACAGCGCCGGAGGCGAAAATAATAATAATAGTAAAAATAAAAAATTTAATAAAATAAATGAAACGTACTCCGGGCCAGCTCAAGAAAACAGCGCCGGAGGCGAAAATAATAATAATAGTAAACATAAAAAATTTAATAAAATAAACGAAACGTACTCCGGGCCAGCTGAAGAAAACAGCGCCGGAGGCGAAAATAATAATAATAGTAAAAATAAAAAATTTAATAAAATAAATGAAACGTACTCCGAGCCAGCTGAAGAAAACAGCGTCGGAAACGGTGAAAAAAACCAGCTCCACGGAGGTAAAGTAACCCAAGGAGAAAACCTATCAAAAGGTATAACAAATAAGCCCACCAGAAGGAAAATTAACCACTGCGTGGAAAATAAACAAATAAATAAATACCCAGCCACAGGGTTGGTATTATTTAATAAATACGGGAACACAGCTTACGGAGACACAGATTTAATTACGACGTTGGAGGAGGCACCGACAGAGACACATGTCCAAGTGCCAACGGAAAATGTAAACAAAGTTCGAGATAATTTAGAAAGCTCGACCTGCGACAATGCTGGAAAGTTCATTGAAAAAGTTCAAACAAAGCTCATTGTTCCGGCGAGATCAGAAGTGATAATAGAAGTTCCCGCTGAGGGAAATGCGATACGGGTTTGCGATAAAAAGCTCATCAAGCCTGGAATTTATCTTGGGGACTGTATAACACGCCCTAAAGCAGGTTACGCGAAAGTAGCTGTGATGAATATAAGTGAGAAAGACGTTAATATCACGGCAGCAGATGTTACGCCCACTTGGTCAAGTCTTGACCAATACTATGTAGTGCATCCCGATTACACTAAAGATCCGCCCCAAGGGAGATTAAAGAAATTAGAAAGCCTCCTCGATCTGGGCCACTGCAATAAAGAAGAGAAAGAACAGGTATTAGATATTTGTAGGAGATATAATGACCTCTTCCATTTAGAGGGCGATCGGTTAACATTTACCGATGCCCTAAGCCATACCATAACCACTTTGGTGGACAAACCACCCATTTACACAAAGCCATACCGGCTACCTGAATCCCAACGCAACGAGATTAACCGACAGATAAGAAAGATGTTGGATGATGGGATAATTAGCCCAAGTAATAGCCCCTGGAATTCACCTCTACTCCTAGCCCCCAAAAAGCCGGATGCTAACGGCAATAAAAAATGGAGAGTAGTGGTCGATTTCAGGAAATTAAACGAGATAACGATTGGAGACGCATATCCCCTGCCAAATATCTCAGATATCTTAGATCAGTTGGGTAGGTCCAAGTATTTCACTACTTTAGATCTATCCAATGGATTTCACCAGATACCAATGAATGAGGTAGACAAGGAGAAGACAGCTTTCAGCACGGCTTTCGGGCATTATCATTATAATCGAATGCCCTTTGGCCTTAAAACCGCCCCGGCCACTTTCCAACGGCTTATGAATACCGTGCTGACTGGTCTTCAAGGGATACGCTGTTTCGTCTATCTAGACGACATCGTTGTCTATGGCTATAATCTACGGGATCATAACAAAAAGCTGGAAGAAGTACTGATTAGGCTGAGACAAAATAACCTAAAATTGCAGCCGGACAAATGTCACTTCTTAAGAAAGGAGGTTACTTATCTTGGTCACGTCGTTAGTTCAAAGGGTGTGCACCCAGATCCTGAAAAAATCAAAGCTGTCAAAACCTACCCCACCCCCAAAAAACCAAAAGATATAAAAGCCTTCTTGGGATTTGTAGGTTATTATCGTCGATTTATACCCGAGTTCTCAAAAATAGTAAGACCTCTCACAAAACTATTAAAAAAGGATCAACCATTCTTATGGGATCCATTTTGTGATGAAGCATTCAAGACCCTAAAACAGAAACTGATTACTGCACCTGTTCTGTCCTATCCGGAGTTTGATAAACCCTTTCTAGTGACCACTGACGCTAGTGAATTCGCGCTAGGAGCAATCCTATCGCAGGGCGAGTTAGGACGAGACCGACCTATATGCTACGCGAGTCGTACTCTAAACCCGGCTGAATCGAGGTATTCCACCATCGAAAAGGAACTCTTAGCGGTCTTGTATGCTGTTGAACAGTTCCGTCCATATGTGTACGGCCGCGAGTTCACTGTTGTAACGGATCATAAGCCGTTAGAGTGGCTAATGAATCTGAAAAATTGTTCTAGTAGACTCATGCGATGGAGGATAAGACTCGAGGAGTATTCGCCTACTTTCAAATACCGAGCGGGAAAGCTGAACGCTAACGCCGATGCTCTTAGTCGGATAGTACCAGAAAAGGAAGTGAAATCGGTAAATGTGATCACCAGAAGTCAGGCAAAAGAGACAGCTCAAGGAAATTGTTCCTCCACCATCGCACAGAATGCGCAAACACCGCCCCATTCCATAGTTATTACAAACCCACACAGAATTACTGACGAAGCCCTCTTCCCAAAAAAAGGGATAAACTATAAATTTTACCTTTTGCCTCTAGTCCCAAGCGAGGTAGAATACCAATTACGGGATAAATTCAAGGAAATTCCCAAAGAACTCGATATGGGACATGTTTATACATTCTCCGATAACAAAAACCAAACACATAGTTTAAGTAAATGCCCCCTCCCCACACGCACAGCAAGGGACGAGGAAGTGGTAACAAAGGTTCTAGAAACATTTCGCTTGCTCTGTGAAGCACAAAAATTAAAAAAATTTCATCTGGCCACACCTACCTTCAAACCTAAAGATCTCAACGTTTTTAAGGGATTAATCCAGAAATCCTTCGGGGATACCAATATTGAGATAATCGGCTACCTTGGCAAGATACATCTCCTAGAAAATCGGGAAGAAATTCAAAGAGTCCTCCGAGACTACCATGAACTCCCCACAGGAGGACATCAAGGTGTTGGTAGAACTTTAAAGCGTCTACAAAGAGACTACTTCTGGGTAGGAATGCGTCGTGACATAGAAGCATATATTAAGAGTTGCCCATCTTGTCAGGTAAATAAGATGACGCATAACCCAAAACTTCCAATGAAAATCACGACAACGAGTTCTCAACCATTCCAGAAGATATTCCTGGATATAGTTGGACCTCTACCTACCAGCTACAATGGTAACAAGTACCTGCTCACTTTCCAGGATGACCTCACGAAATTTTCCGCTGCGGTCGTCCTAGAAAATATTGAAGCAAGTACAGTAGCTAGAAACTTTGTAGAGCGTATTGTCTGCCTACACGGCATCCCACAGTCTCTGCTCACAGATCAAGGATCAAATTTTCTTAGCGCCATGTTTAAGGAGGTGACAAAGTTGCTTAACATTAAGCAACTTCACACCACGCCATATCACCCCCAAACAAATGGTGCCTTGGAAAGGAGTCACCGAACCTTGGCCGAATACCTCAGGCACTATGTGAACAGAGATCCTCTTACATGGGACACATGGGTTCCTTATGCCATGTTCGTCTATAACACCACCCCACATTCGAGTACTAACTATACTCCACATGAGCTCCTATACGGATTTCCCGCCAAGATACCCTCCAACCTTCGGTATGAACCCGATCCTCTTTATAACTATGACAGTTATGCAAAAGAACTCAAGGCCAGGTTACAACATGGACACAAGATAGCGAAAGAACTAATTATTACAAGCAAAGAAAAGACAAAAAGGCACTATGACAAAAATTCCGGTCCAAAAACTTTCAATTTAAATGACCAAGTCCTGGTCAAAATTCACGCCAGAAAAAATAAGCTTTCGCCCTTATGGGAAGGACCTTTCCCAGTAGTGGCTATTAATTCCACCGAAAATACAACGGTGAGGATCCGAAACAAGAATCGCACTATACATAATAACAACTTAAAGTTATTCACGGATAGTACGAAATAAAAAAAAAAAAAATAAAAAATAAAAAACCCAGTACTTTTATATTCCTACTATAAGACACCCTTAGCATAAGCCCATTCTAAATAGTTTTACTTTCTAGGCTACTGATATACGTATGGTTCCTTACTGCGCCGTTAACCTCAGGAGAAGAAGCTGTGAATATTACCCAGCTACAGACAAACCCTGGAATTTATTTTGAAAACATAGGGAAGGCAAACCTGTACAGCAACGAATGGCAGGTGATAATATACTATGACCTAATTAACTTTAAGTACGAGTTAGGGAAACTAACAGGATATGAAAATAAGATCCAAACATTATGTAACCAACACTCTCACGAGAGTGTTACCCTTTTATGCGCCGCGATAACCCAACAATTTTCATCTATAATGTCCGACCTAAAAGAAAAAAGTAAACTTCTCGATGTTGACTCTTCGCGTAGTAAAAGAGGATTGTTTAACGCGATAGGAACCCTCAGCAAAACCCTCTTTGGCACGTTGAATGAAGACGATGCTGCGAGATATAATGAGCAAATAGAACTAGTAAAAAACGACCAAAATGAAATGCTTGGTCTCATGAAAAATCAAACTATGATAATAGAGACTACGGCGAATATTTTTAATAAAAGTCGCCTTCATATACAAGAGCAGTTCAGGCACATTGACAGCAAACTAAGTAAACTTGATAAAAGCGTGAATTTACTTCACTCCGACACGGTTCAGGCAAACGTAGGGCTCGAGCTCGAATCCCTCATTTCCTTAACCACGATAATGACCATGCGCTACCAAGCGGCATTAAATGCTCTACTAGACCTGGTAACGGATGTGAGACACGGAAAACCGCACCCCTCAATTATCACGCCCAGGCAGGTTAATAAGTTACTAACAGATATACAACAACAACTACCAAACCACCTTACCCTACCCATAACAAGAGGCAGAGATAGTGAGCTGCAAATTTATAGACTAGGTCGCATTGCAACGGCCATCTTAAAAGATAAAATAATATTCGAGCTCAAGATACCATTACCCTTCCGCGAGAACTACCAGCTATATAAAGTGGTTCCAATACCAACCCACCATCAGACCGATTTCATATATATAGAACCATCCTTAGAATATCTAGTAGTGGACTATAATCGAGAACACTATTACACTTTAAATAAGCTAGATTTGGCAAACTGCTTAACGCAGGATCTCCAACAGTATCTTTGCCGGATCATCCACCCGATATTTAATGTCCACTCCGAAAACAACTTATGCGAAATAGATCTGCTAATGCACGATACAGAAATTCCTGAAACTTGTCACATCAGGTCATTGCCAAAAACTAACTACTGGATTCAACTGAACCAGCCTAACAAATGGCTATTTGTTATAGACAAACCAATGACCATAGATATAGTGTGCCATGACAAAATCACTGCCCATCCCATTAATGGTAGTGGCATTATGGAGATTAAGCCAAACTGTTACTTAAGGAGTAAAGAACTTACCATCCAAGCACATAATATTCGGAAGTCGACCTTAAATAGCTATTATCTACCTACGATCAACCTATCGCAAAGCCTAAACCATAGTACCAATTCTGACAAATTTCCAAAGGTACCTAAATCATTTCTGATAAAATACAACGGTGACAATGAGTTGGACGAACTTAGCAAGAAAATCCAGCAACAAAAGGAAAATGAAAACATGAAATTAGGTACTAGCAAAGCTCATATTATCCACCATTATACAATATCCTATTTACTCCTCTTATCGGTAATGACCATTGTTTTTTTTCTTCTAAAAAAGAGATGCGCCGCACGATTAAATCCAAATCACACGCTAGTCATAAATGCCGGAAATGAAACCCCAAATCGCACGCTAGCCATAAATCCGGGAAATGAAAGCCCTGAAGCACACCCTGAGAGACCTTACGTATTAACAGTAGGTTAAATTGCTTTTCATTTTTATACACTATAAGTAAACAATATATCCATCAACGAAAATAAAAGATTAAATAAATAAAATTCATGATTAAGTAAAGATAGAGATTACGTACAGGTTACCATTTACGTAAACTTATGGTATAAAATACAAGCTATCAATATATGTATTAATGAAAGTAAACGAAAACAAAATAATGATTAAATAAAGAGAAACCTTAAAGGTTAAGTCTTTTCCAAAGTAATATAAGTTAACAATTAAGTAAATAAAGTAAGAATAGACCTTACCAAAAAAAAAAGGAAATTTTTATATGTATATAACATAAAAGCTATCGATACACATAATTATTATTCATATACATGTCCTAAATTTAAAAAAAAAAAGGGAAGAAAAGGCAAACAAACAAAAAAATTTTTATATACTTTCATTTGCGCTCTGAACATTTTATAAACTATGTAATAAACAAAAAAAATTTTTTCTAAAATTGTAAGATCCTTCCGAAAAACCCCAGACCGACGACCTTCAAAAATTTTACCCTTGATAAAATTTTTTTTCGTAGGGGGAAGGTGTAATGAGCTGGCCTATTTCTTTAGCTCATTCCCTTTCGTTACCCTTTTTCTGTGCTGAAAGAAAAGCATCGTACAACTGCAAGTGCCATTCCTAGAATGCGCACAATTTCCAAGTTCGCCAGCAGTTCCACAGGAAAGACAGTCTGGAAACTCAATACGAGTTTCCGCCAAATTCAATAAATCAAAATAACAGGAAAGACTGTCGGGAAACTCAATACGAGTTTCCGCCAAAAACCTATTCACGAGCAATGCACAAACATTCCAAAGTGCAACCTTTGGCCGTGATCAATAAATGATGACCCGGCCAATTCCTCCAATGTGCCATGAATGCTTCGTGCACATTTTCTATTCCCCCCAATTTCTCGATCGCATAGGTGATCGACGCTTCCCCTCTTTTCATGGGAACTGTCGCATTTACGCGTGTGGCATGAGCTTTTTCCCATAACAGGGGAAAGCTCTACTTATAATTTGGATCGACCAGAAAATCTTCCGGTCAACCCCCAAACCAAAATATTGAAATTGCTGGGGTAATAAAATATGAAGAATCGGAGGTCTGCTGTTTTAGGGAGGACCATAGAAAAGTCAGTTGGGACCCAACGGCGAAGGCTGCAAGTAGCACTAGTAGCTAAAAAAGATATAATAAGATATAATATATATATTATAAATAAAACATAATAAATATAAAGTGGTTTAGTTTTTGCTAAAGTTAAGAAAGTGAAAAGTGGTTTTAATTTGAACTAAGTAAAGATATGATAATAGGGGTTGGTGACCTACGCCAATAGTGGCTAGTACGCCCAATCCCCTGTAGCGGTCAAGTAATAAAGGACGGCGCTACACGGTAAATCTTACCGAGGCCTCAATTAAAATGTCCTACTACTCTTGGCATGATCGTATACACTCGCACCATTACCCAACGAACCCACGAATCTCAAGGCCTACATTTATTTTAACCTCTTAATAATAGGGTGTCAAAGTTCCGTTTAGGTCTGGACTTCACCTTGTTCACCTGCTTGTTTGGTAAGGCCTGGGTCACAGCCTTTGTTGGCTAGTTAGCGAGACTTGGCATCTAATGTGATAATTAATTTAAACTATTGTTAAAAAGTGTACTTAGATTTAAGTGTGCCTTGTTTGGCAAAAATAAATAAATAAATAAATAGATACTTCTTTTAGAAGGCATAACCAGGCCAACCACATCACCTTGCTTGGCCTGGGGCTAAAATATGTTTGAGGGCCCCTTCATAATATTAAATATCCAAAAAATCTTTGACTCAAAAGATTTGTGATAAGAATAAGTTCATTCAGAACATTGAATATACAGGGTGTGTCAATAAAATTGTCGAAACGCCTGGCTGTGGATTGGTCTTGGATAGACGAATAAAAAATTAAATGGGTGGTGGGGGGAAATCGTAACGGTTTGGCCGCTAGGGCGTTTTGATATTGTTTTGGTAGAGGTTTACATATTACTCTGTATTTTTGTAACCCTATTAGATATTTTCATGAATAGGGCAGCAATCTACGCAGAATACTCCCACCTATCTGTAGAAGTTAAGGTTTCAACCTACCAACGTCCAGATTTATGAGTCGTCAAAGTCAAAATTTTGTTTTTGTTTTTTTCATTAAAATTTCAACTTCAACCACCTTTTTATCCAAAAATTGGGTGACCCATTTAGAAGATATGTAGCTTCTAAGAATGAGAAATATTCCAGTGCAAAAACCATAACTTTAAACTCATCTGTAATCGTGCTAACGGAGGGAGATGACAGTTGAATCAATACTGCCTTCTTTTTCTTCCGACTGAGGGCGTTACCGGCCCTATGATCTATTTGGTCTACACGAAGATTATCATTGGTAGTACATTCACACAGTATCATTCATTCCTACTTCACGACTGTTTAAACCTTCTCTAGATCCGCCGAATTGAGTCTGTTCCATGTACAGGCAGGGGCAGCTTGATGACTACCCACCTGCCCACGCAACGGTGCAGCGACACCTCGTGTTGAATGTCACCTGAACGCAACGTGCGGTTAGTCTTGGAGCGAGAGCTTCCTGATTGCGCCGTGCTTGCGTCACGTAGAGATACAGTCCGACTAACCCCTCTTCATAAAGCCGGGAATACACATGCCAGTAAAACGGGTAAGTAGCTTGCATGCGGGAAAATGGAATATGCTAATAGTTAGTACAACAGTGATAAATTTGCACTTGCTAGTTACCTACAGGCATATCAACTTGCCTGTATCTAGCAAGTGAAAATTTATGACGGCTGTACCATCTATTAGCATATTCCATTTTCCCGCATGCAAGCTACTTACCCGTTTTACTGGCATGTGTATTCCCGGCTTAATCCTTCGCTCCCATGTTCCATCCCAAGTTCATATTTTAAGCCCGGTATGCTATTCGCGCGAAATTCAGACTTCCCTTTAAAATGTAAAAAAAAGGTACACGGAATTCAGGTTGGAGGGCGGTCTCAATTCCGCCCATAAAATCAGTACATAGTTCAGTCTGAATTCAGACCGTAAATGAACTTGGTTGCTTTAGGTAGAAAATGGATAGCATTATCTGTGAGTGCAGACTTCTGGTTTCATTTTTCGCAAGCCAAGAAATGGAAATTTTCATGATCGGAAATTTTTATGTTTATCACTTGGAAGAAGAAAGTTCTTTCGGAAATGTAAAGTGTCCAAACAGTCACTATTATAACTGTCGGGTCTACATTGTCTACTGTTTATATGTATCCTCTACAGAGCGGAATTCCGCGCGAACAGCATACTAGGCTTTACATGGACATTTTTTAGACCAGTTGCGGTTGATTTATAATCCAATTTATGATCCTCTTCAAAATAGTAATTTGTTAAAAGTATCTCATGTTTCACAATCTCTGCTTTATTTAATAGCAACAATCGCTCCTCGTAAACTATTCCACCACATAGTTTCCATAGTTTGGAGGGTTGTTTATTCTTCCCTAAAGTTCCCCTTCCTTTATAATCCATATTAACACAAAACCTCTTTGCTTGAGGGCATCTAAGTTGGATGGATTGGGTCGCCACATCCAGTTACAATCAATATCTGTTAACCCAACTAGGTCAATTCCACATCCACGTTCACCACAAAAGTTAGTAACAAAAATATAATCAAAACATTTGTCATCCCACCTACTTGCGTCCCCAGTGCCTTCAGCTATGGATATCGAGGTCGCACGCTGTAATGAAGTGTCCTCCAGTGTTTTTACAGTAGTCGACAAGGTCCCTGATATCCATTGTTGCTGGTGGGTTATGCAGATTCGAAGGACGACTCTACACCCAGCAACCAGATGACACTATCGTCTGCATGAATTTCTTGTCTAGGTTTACTTGGTAACGTAGCACTGGTCGGAATTGGAATATATTGTATGTTTTCTTAGATCCTCATCTGAGCATAAATTGTTTGGGAGATTCTTTAAGGAGCTTTAAGTCTAAAGCGGTTGGTACCTAGTCTATTTTAATTAGACAAGTTCTCTACGATCTTTGTCTATCCGAAGTTTGCTACAAAAACGTTCCTGTTTGAAACATCCTGACCATGAAGAAGCCTTCATTTCTTGCGAGGAACATTTGCGGAGTTTGTATGTATCCTATGTATGTATGTACCTAACAGCAGCATCCCCATTGTTTCAGCACGGAGGGCTCCCTATGTCATAATACAGTTTTTTAGTTTGAAAGGAAGATTCCAATTCCACAAAAACGTTTCATCCTCCACCCACCCAAAATCCTAGAAAGTCATATGCAAATGTGGATATGGAGCAGACACTTTCTTAAGCAGATGTGTATCCAAATAATGCTAGGAACTCCGTTCTTTGCCAAGAAAAAACTTCTATAAAAATGCCAGAATGCTATTCCCAGACAAACTATATACGGCGACACTGGCTCTGGTGTTGAGAATGGAGCTTAAAGTGCCACAAAGGAAGAGGACGTCTTGCAGTAGCAAAAACGACGTTCTTACTCCGAAACTAAAAAGTTGTCGATAGATTATTGGGGGATGATTGTAGCTGACAGGGGTCGTGCATAAACGGACTGCCATTGACAGCGGGTTTCTTGGCTACAAAAGAATATTCCAAAAATAGTGAAATCCCTTTTTTCTAGGATGTACGCTCTTAATGGTCTCGGGAAGATGAGGCATCTTGAAAACGCATTTAATTGACATCAATCAATGGCGGATATGCAATGTTTGCCTACGAATAAGGATATTCTAAGCTTAAGATGGAAGGTTGCTATTAGAATAAGTGGATGATCTGGGTAAGGTTAAATATAGAGAAGTGATGATCACCTTTGAGGGTGAGTGTGACAGGTTAATGCAAATTTCATTGCAAATGCTTTGGTTTGATTTAGGTCTTCTCCAAAATAAATCCAAAATCACATAAATCTTTTCTGGTGGTATGTTTGATTAACGCAAATGAATTTTCGAAATTTTTATTTAAAATTCTATTTTATAAATAGAAGGTCAATCCCTTGTGAAAAATAGGCTTCCATTAACTATTGATGGGCAAATGACTCGGCGGCGTGTATTTTCAGGAGAGGTCAACTGGTAAGAATCTACCATTGTAGCCTAATTATAACAAGTAATTAATCTACTACCAGTATGTATTTATTCTTCGTTATATTTACGATTCGTTCCCACATCTTGAACTCATTCATTCTCTCATTCATTGACGTCGTTTCTGCCCAAAATCTGTAGCTCTGATCTTGTTACAGATAATTGTTTAAGATCTTTCATACTGCCTTCCTTCCAAACTGCAAATACTGCCTTGGGTTTCTTGTGCAACAGGATAACTTGGCTTTGTCCATTACCTCACTTTTGTTAAATAACCCAAGTTTTATACAGCTGAGAGAAAACATTTTCTTGTTAATCCTCTCTTTTTCTGCCTCTTTAAGATAACCATTTAATACTATCCTGGACTCTCACTAAAATGCTATATGGTAGAGTCGTGTGGTACACGGCGGGCTTCAAACCAGAGGCAGAAGGAAGATGCACGTATTCTTGGCTGCCTGTAAGGACAACGACTGAAGTGAGGTCCTCACTCAGTCGTTAATGTCGGACTTCCACTGACTAAACTCACCAACCATTTTCCAGAAGGTTTGAGTCCAGACCGGCACTAGCCGTAAAAGCTGTCGAATCTCTCGAGGAGGTGCTCACTAGAACCGGAACGATAGGGTAGACGCATTTTAAAGACTTTCCACTTCTGCTCTCTTTGTGAGAAAGGTAGCTTCGATGGTAGGTGGACATCATTTTACTGAGAAGCTGCTGCCTATTGGTTCTGTGAGTCGCTCGAACCATCACATCCTTTTTATCTCCCATTCGAAAGGCTGGATTAGCTATCTAACTCCTCCTAGAATCGCATTATAGGGTCAAGAATTATCTCCTGTGTTAGCTGCAACTCGGCCGTTGATTCAGCTCTGCAAGCCTAGGGTATTTAAAGACAACATGTTCCGGTTCGAAGGAGTTAGAGAATTTCTATACTTAGCGACACACTAACTTGACTCTTCGCCGCCAGAATACCAATGGGGATCATTGCAGCTATTAGGTCCATTCATTAATAAGAAAAAATCGAGCCTTCCACTCACGTCCCCGCAAACCCTGGGTGAAGTATACGTTGTGAAGTATAAAGCGCGCCATCTAGACCTTCGGTTTTTCAACATTGGATAACTCTGGCGTTTTTTAGCCGATTTTGACAAAAGAGCAAGATTTATTTAGGTTATTCTTTACCATTCATTTCAAATCAGTTTTTGAATACCATGTCGATTAAATTACTACTTCCATTCGATACACAAAAAGCAACTCTTTTACAGGCATCCTTCATAACATTGGTCACCATTTCGGGCATTATAGGATCTATTTCGGCTCTTATGTTAACTTTGAGTTTGTCAATGGCATAAACTTTACTTTTTAAATAATCATACAGAAATAAGTCTGTAGTCCGGAGAACGACGAGGCCAAATGACCATTTTTTCAGTTTTTCACAATGTGTCCCGGGAACTTGCGCTGCAAGATTTTCATCGTAGCGAGTGCGGTGTTGGCAAGGTGCGCCGTCTTTTGCAAATAGAAGCTCCTCCTTAGAGTCGTACCACACACTTTTACCTCCTGAGCTCGGCGGTGATACGACAAATTTGGATTATCAACAATACTCTCTCTTACCGCCTCGATAACTTCATTGGATTGTCGCGAACTGGGTCGAATGGGACGCTGGCGAGTGGCTACAGACCCATACTCAAATAAATTCTTCACCAAACTACGAATTTTGTTGTTTGAAAGCGCCAAATTTCTCTCATATTTTATTTTGTGCACGCACAGTTTTCACAATTAAACGATTGTTTTCAATGTAAAGCGCTACAATTTCAGTCCGTTCTTTCGATGTGTATAAACTCATAGCTAAAATGGTACTGAATGACGTTTTAGAATCGTGTACATTTTTCGGAATTGGCTAAACAGTGTGAGAGTCATTCAATACTGAAATACTGAAGGTCTAGATGGCGCACCCTAAGCAGTTTTCAAGTGACATTTTGAATGAATAGAATGAAAGTTCCAAGTATCAAAACGGGTGCATAATGGCAGGGCACTTTCAGAAATTTATTGACAAGGCATACATAATTTCGCCACTACTGCAACTCCTCTAAGGCATTCCTCCAAGTTTGACGGTTCATTGCAGCACGTGACCAGTTGGGGATGTATCGAATTCCATATTTCCGTTGAGTACGTCCTGTGCGAAGCATGCTTTTATGATTGGTGGAGGACTCTCCTCTGTCTGTTACTCTTATAAAGACAAAAGCAGGTCAACATTTCGAGGAGGTGAAGGTAGGATTCGGTGCATGGTGGTAGATCTTAGATTGGAGAGGCATTTCTCAGCTCTCAGTCCATAAATAATGATGTTTCTCCGAATGCATGAATTGAAGGTCGGCAGGGGAGGGTTTAAGCTACTTGCATCAACTTGTTCTAAAAACTGGTGCTAATTTTGTTATTATTTTTAATGCAAGTTTTCCCTGTCCTCTGCACTTAATATGGCCAACAAGGAAGAGCACACATTCACTCTTTGCCAGAGATTAGACTCCGAAAGTTGGTAAGGAGTGCATTGACCCGACATGCTGGCTTTCTTGAGCCATACACAAGCTCTGCGGCAAACCCACTAGTCCATTCAAAACGCGCGTTAGGGGTCGTCCATTAATTACGTGAGGCGTTTAGGGGGGGGGGAGGGGGTCGAGCCGAATCTCACCAAATCTCACCTGGGGGAGAGGGGGGTCTCGGCAAATCTCACGTATTTTTTTTTTTAAAACACACAGTGTAAAATTGCGCGAAAATTGGGTTAAATTAAGTAAAACGTGTTTCTCCACTGAAGACCCCCATTGACTTACAGGCCGGCCGGCAGAACTAAGCTTGACTCAGTCTAACTGAGGGATGAGTCTGACAGGCCGTGGCATGTAGGTAAAGTCCTGGTTCCCTACACACACAGGCGAAAACGACTGCTTAGCATAGCAGGTTATTAATTCAAGTGCAAAAATGCTCATGGCCCCAACGAAAGCTTCAAGCCTCACGCCGCCGTGAACACAAAAGAGCAAAAAAGCGCAAACGCGATGGTGGATGGTTTTCACGACTAGCTCGCGCCTTGCTTTCCGTTCCGAGTGCATACGGTGTGAATTCTTAGTGAATAGAAGTTCAGATCTTCAGGCCCGAACTGGCGATAAATGCGAGTTTCGTCAGCTTTCTTGAACTGCAGGCCCCATACTTGTGATGAGCAAGACTAGTCTTGCACATTTAGCAAGACCAAGAAATACCAAGACAAGACAAGGATAAGTCAAGACTGCAAGATCAGGATAGCAAGGCTTTTTGCTCATCACTAAGGGGCAAAAGTTTTCCAGTAATGAGCAAAACGTCTTGTCTTGCAGGACAAAGACAATTCAGCAGGACAAAGACAAGACTGCAAGACTTTTTGCAAGACTTTTCGAAGGCTTTTTGCTCACCACTGCAAGACTTTAGGCATTTAGTGATGAGTAATGTAGTCTTATTTTGTCCTGTCTTGTCTTGTTCCTGCTTTGGTCTTGCTTAATGTACAATAAAAGGAAAAATGGCAAGAAAAGTCTTGCTCATCACTACCCCATACAGTTGGCGGCCAGTGAGTGAGGGATACTTGGCCTCAAGGCGAAAACCTTTCAGGCCACGGCCTGCTGGCGACCTGTGTGTAAATTGGGGCCTTAAGATAGGGGTAAATCCTACACAAAAATTGGTTATCGATTGTCAAACGTGTGTCTCGTCAAATGCTGCAGAGTACGAGCCAAGTAACACTGACCGGCAAAAAGGCCCATAGAATTTAGAACTACTTGTGTGTCCACTACAAACGGAAAAGTGAGTGGAATAGAGGAGGGCAAGGCGTCCAAATTATCAGTTATCTCAAATAAAATCTTGCTCCCAACACCCCCCTTCCGCTCAGATGAACTTTTTACACGCCTTTCACTCCGAATTTTAATCGGATTTCACTACGGTTACGAACAAGGATTTTAAATTCGAGGGCCTTTCCTGCAGGTCTATATTCTAAGAAAAGGCCCACCTTGCTGTGGCTACGACCGTAAATACGTATTTTTAGTGTAAATACTAGATTTTTTTAAAATTTAAAAAATCTCACGTGAGATTAGGGGGGAGGGAGGGGGTCGAGCCAAATCTCACGAAATCTCACCAAGGGGGGAGGGGGGGTCGAAAAATCCCAAAAATCACCTCACGTAATTTATGGATGACCCCTTATGGTGTTCCAAAATAACACCGTTAAGAAAATCGACCCTAAACGTTTTTGGGGTCGCTGATCACGAAAATCGAGGTCCCGCGGTACTAAAATTAGGGCGTCACCCCTAAAAATGCAAAAACACCCCTTTTTAGGGGGTTTTCGCGATTATTTCAGTAATAATGAAAACTAATGCGATGAAAATTTTTTAATATTTATTTGCGAAGGGGGTTGATTTATACTAAATTAAGGCTAACTTAATGGTAAGGGGTACACTTAAAGGGTTGAAACTACCCCTAAATTGGCGAAAATGGCAAAAATTGTAAAAAAAATTTTTTTCCCAAGTTTATGCTTCAAATTCGATTGTGGGCGTACTGTCAGGCAAAAATAAATTATTTCCAACCCTTAAGGGGTTAAAACTACCCCTACAATATAGTTCATTGAAAACTAGGGGGGGGGTGTTCCAAAATAACACCGTTAAGAAAATCGAACCCTAAAGGTTTTTGGGGTCGCTGATCACGAAAATCGAGGTCCCGCAGTCCTAAAATTAGGACGTCACCCCTAAAAATGCAAAAGACACCCCTTTTTAGGGGGTTTTTGCGATTATTTCAGTAATAATGAAAACTAATGCGATGAAATGCACTTTTTTTAATATTTATTTGCGAAGGTGGTTGATTTATACTAAATTAAGGCGAACTTAATGGTAAGGGGTACTCTTAAAGGGTTGAAACTACCCCTAAATTGGCGAAAATGGCAAAAATTGTAAAAAAAAATTTTCCAAGTTTATGCTTCAAATTCGATTGTGTTTGTACTTTCAAGCAAAAATAAATTATTATCAACCCTTAAGGGGTTAAAACTACCCCTACTATATAGTCCATTCAAAACGAGGGGGGTGTTCCACCGTTAAGAAAATCGAACCCTAACGAACCCTAAACGTTTTTGAGGTCGCTGATCACGAAAATCGAGGTCCCGCGGTCCTAAAGCATGGGCGTCACCCTTAAAAATGCAAAAAACATCCCCTTTTAGGGGGTTTTCGCGATTATTTCAATAATAATGAAAACGAATGCGATGAAATGCACTTTTTTTAATATTTATTTGCGAAGGTGGTTGATTTGTACTAAATGAAGGCGAACATTATGATAAGGGGTAGTCCTAAAGGGTTGAAACTACCCCTAAATCGGCCAAAAATGGAAAAAATTGTAAATTTTTTTTTCAAGTTTTTGCAAATTAAAGGGGTGTTTTTTGCATTTTTAGGGGTGACGCCCATGTTTTAGAACCGCGGGACCTTGATTTTCGTGATCAGCGACCCCAAAAACGTTTAGGGTTCGATTTTCTTAACGGTGTTATTTTGGAACACCCCCCCCCCCCCGCGTTTTGAATGGACTACTAGCAATTGTCGGTTTTATCGAGTATTAAGTCTGTTCAATGGTTGGGCAGAGACCGCTTGATGGTCGGCCCCAATCAAATGATTGTATAGTAACCGTTTTTACCCAAAAAATCCTCTACGCAAAAAAAAATCTTAACTCATTATATTTTTTCGGTAGAAATTTAAAGAATTATTTTATAGTTAACTCAATGTCGACACCTTCTCCCATTGAATATGTAATTGTGTAAAATGCGTCCCAAAAAACGCGTTAAAAGCCTATCAATCATTCAAAGCTAATGAAAAATTTAAAAAAAAATTAAGTGAAAAGGCGTGTCGTTCCCAGCAGGTGTTCGGAACAAGCCTTTTTTTTCAATGTGAAAAAATAAAAAGTTTTTCTCTGGTGTTTTTATTATTGAGCAATTAGTAGAAAAATGCTTTTAATTAAATGGAATGTGGACTTCGTAAATAAATTTTTTACCATTAAGTATTCATTAAAAGAAATGTTCAGGAGCGTCGAAGGTAAAATGTTTTCACTCAATTAACCTTGAGAGGAATTAAGTCCGTTTAACATCGGCACCTACAAATGCAGAATATCCCACTCCGGTGCATTCAAGGGCTTAGAGGACGTTCGATATAATTAACTCCGCTTAAATAGAACTGATTAATGATCCTATCCAATCTATCATTAAAGTCCTTTATCCTTTCCTTAATTCTGACATCAAAACCATTAATTTTATTAATTCTAAAAAAAAGACTTCCATCTTTCATTCTAACGCGATGAATTCGACATAAATAGAGAAAAGCTTTTATCACACTTTCGGTGCTCCACCCTCTCTTGAATAAAAAACAAATATCATTTACATACGAAACATGATCTTGACAATATGGCGTGGTGCATCAACCAAAATAAACAAGCCCCCAAAATATTTTAGGTAGAAATCAACCTGATAAGATAATCTGATTAATTGGGTTGATGAATTGCACTTTGGTTGATGGGCTGTTCATTAGCAGGACCGCCATGGGTGCTTTGATGTTTCACAGCTCTTAAGTGTTACATCAGAAAGGCTAAAAACAAAACCTTTCCGTAATGGAAAATTACTTTTAAGCTGCGGGAACTTGTAAGTGCTAAGGCGCCCGACTACCATTCCAGAGGTCCGTGGGTCGATTCGACTCTGCGGCGTGGTATTTCTTCGTTGAAGTTAGCATTTTATAGTAGTCCCTAACGATTGTGGCACCCTTTTGCTAAGTCTCTGTGCAAACTTTTTGCTCAATCATTCTTGTGCGACAAGAATGTTGTCAATATTGTTTGTAAATTCTGGCCGCTGTGCTGAAAGTCGTGTTTTCTATCATATGAAGTGAAGCTAGTACAGTGGTGTGCTGATAGTCGATTCTTGCAGTGTCTGTGTCGTTTAAAATCAAAATGACAGCATGACAGTCGTATTTATTAACTTCCCAGTATAGGAAGTTATTGTAATCGGTCCGAAAATCGAAATCGAAATTTTCGACGTATTTTCATCTTTCAAGGTCCCAGGAGCATTTTAAGCAAAAAATTGGAAGGAAGGATGTGTGTGTGTGCGTACGTATGTGGTCATTTTTTTCTGCACGATATCGCGCGAACCAAAAACGATATTGACTTCGTTGAGGTGTCGTTCGAAGCGTATTAACCGAAATATGATCTGAAAAGATTTTCATAACATTTGGTCGAGCCGTTTTTTTGTTTAAGCGGCGTAAGTGATTTTTGTACCTGCACGATATCGCGCGAACTATAAAAGATATCGACGTGCCGTTCGAAGAGTATTAACCAAAATATGATCTGAAAAGATTTTCATAAAATTCGTTCGAACCGTTTTTTTGTTTAAACGACGTTTATGATTTTTGTACCTGCACGATACCGCCCAAACTAAAAACTATATCGACTTCATTGAGGTGGCAAAAAAAGAATATTAACGAAGAAATGCTCTGAAAAAAATTTCAGAATATTCGGTCGGGCCTTTTTTGTTTAAATAGAAAAACTTCGGCTAATTGTCAGAAAGACCTTAAATTGACAAGTTTTGCTAATATCTAATAAACTCAATGGATTGAGACCCGTTCTAAACGAAGTGATCTTTTTTGAGTTCTGCACAACGATAGCCTTCAAATAAAACATCACTTGTCAAAATCCGACAACCTTTCAAAATCGTGCAAAAATTTCGTTAAGCTTAGCGCCCAATGATACCGTTAACGCCAACGACATCCGCCACCGTCAAAAATGTGAAAATAAATTCAAAGTAATCTCATACAACTTCGCCCAATGGCAACGTCACCATCTCGTGACGAAAAAATAGATTTGATTCTATTTTTGATGGTGGCGGCACAGGAATACTTCCAATTTTCCACTGTACGTTCCAATAATTGAATTTAACAACAGGAAAACTTCCAACTTTTTATTGAAATTTCCAACTATTTCATTTGTCAAAACTGTTTGCCAAAAGTGCAGGAAAATGGATGAGAAATTAATAGAACTAGTGGCGGAGCACACATTTTTGTACAATGTGTAAATAAAATGATTAAAAACTTTTCTCAAGTTGGCGTTGCAAATTTCTACCGGCTGCTGTGATGGATTCATTGGGCGAACATGTCCGTCATGACGTTACTGGAAAATTTTGATGGTGATGTTGACGGTATCATTGGGCGCTATGCTTTACCCTTTACAAACAGCGCGAATTTTTCAAACCTTGCATTAGGACTTTTTGACGGGGAATTGTTTTCTACGCGTGATACAGTTTCAGAAAATTGCGGTTCATCCCGGGATTTCCAGTAGTTACCGCAAAATTTGTTCTTTTTGGTTAAGTCTGACAAGTACTTAACAGTTACAGTTTTGCTAATATCTTCGGAAAGCTTTGGAATTTCCAAATGAAGTCATTCGCTTCTCAGTTTGATAATGGCGCTTCAGCCCGCTCAATACGAATTTGAACACACGCTTTAGTGCAGCGAACGAAATACGGAGGAAATACTCTAGAAAAATCTTGTGGACTTACTACTATTATAGTTATTTGAACTAGCTTCTCTCGAGATTGCTTTGTCATCAGTTCTGATACTAGCCAATTTTCCACTTTAGTGCTAAACGTATAACTATTTTGTAAGAAGTCAGTTTATTCCATCTTCGTTCATCATACTGGGAAGTTAATCGTGTGGACCGAAGGGGTCAAACCCACATCCCAACTAGTTGTAGTTTTATTTTAACTTTTAGTCGGCGTATTGTGCTCTATGCTGCACTGAAAATCGCAATTTGACTGGAACGTCGCTTTTTTCAACTCAAACGACTTGTCATGCACACCGACTAAAAGACGAGTCGACACCGACATCTACAGGCGACTGTCACACGACTCGACTTCCAGTACAGGGGCCTCTATTGGAGATTGGTTCGTACTCAGAATTCGGCTCATACAACTCATATTACAACGGCATTAGCCATACCTCGACTTGTCTATATTATCGTGAACTTATAGCCAACTTATTTAAGAGGATATTAAAATCATTCTCGAGTATGGCCAGAATAATCCGATCGTCGTACTACTTGGGAAGAGAATGTCCATAAGTAATGTTAGGGATTCCCTGCTCGGGTTAGTCCTGTCGCCGTTTTCTTTGCATAAATAGCGAAGCATTGTTGGCGCTTTAGTTAATATTTTACGCAGCCGATGCGGACTCTATGTTGCTGCAAAAAGAAGTCGAGGAGGTACGTTTGGCCTTTCTTATTGCCATTTTGTATGTATTCACCTTTGACTTATAGCAGCAGCAGTAGTCAGGAGCAGGGCCGGCGCTTTGGTTTTATGCGGCCGGTGCAGTATGCCAGTATGCTCCTCATTTTTTGATCGGAATGAAGTACAATGGAAAATTTGCGTCCTGGTCGAATTGCGCCCGGTACAAGTACACCATTTGCCAATATGACAGCGCCGCCACTGTTTAAGTGCAATGATCTTCTTGTCGCATTGGAGAAAGTGGAAAATATTTCATCAAGTCGCATTTTCTTGAATGTGAAAAATGTTTTTATAGCAGGTTTCAATCCCACTTCTGTCACGATTCTATCAATCCAATCTCGGTTTAACCTCGTTTTCATTTGATTTCGAATAATCGCAATGCCTACCCGAGGAGAAGCTTTTTTCCGTCCTGATTCACATGAGTTCGGGAGCAGAAGTATGATATAATAAATTGAAAATAAATCGAGCTAATAAATCGGGCTGGCAACCCGTCCTGGCATTACCACATTGCCACGAGACCCTCGGATAGGATTAACTACACAACGAAAACCCGGATGTCGTATCAAGGACCATGATTTACGGATTTTTTCTTGGAATGTATGGACACTGTGTCAACCTGGAAAGTTCTACTAAACGAATTAGATCAACATAAAAGATAAATCTCACAGCAGTACAAGAGGTGAGATGGATTGGAAAGGGGATCCTAGAGAAAAAAAGCACAATATATTCTATAGCTGTAACGTGAAAAATCACACTTTTGGACCAGCATTAATTCTTAGAAAACAAATTAGACATCTAGTAATGGGGTTTGACGCTATAGATACACGAAAGAATATGTAGAATACGTATAAGAGGAAGATTCTTTAATTACTCCATAATAAATGTACATGCCCCGATTGAAGATGCACTAGAAGAAGTCAAAGATGCATTCTATGAAACCTTATATAGAACGCTAAGAAACTGTCCTAGACACGATGTAAAAATTGGTATAGGAAATGCGAATGCAAAAATCGGCCATAAAAGGACATACCGACCAACAATAGCAGCTTTCAGTTTACATGACGAAGCAAATGAAAACGGTATTAGACTGATCAGTTTTGCAATGATGAATAATATGGTGATCGCAGATACAAGATTCCAGCCGAAAGATATACATAAGGTAACCTGAAGATCTCCAGATGGAAGAACGCAAAACTCAATTGATTATTTACTTATACCGTCACTGTCCAGAAGTAATAGATGTTAGATCATATCCTGGCGCAAACAACGTCTCTGACCACTATATAATTGGGACGAGAATCAGAAGCAGAATTTCGACAGTAGGCGAAGGAAGAAACCACAGGGAAAGAAAATTTAACGTGAGGGATCAACGAAAACGGTGTTTGGAGGAGAAGTTACAATCTCGAATTGTGTGAGATGTATAAAGATCCAAACATCGTAAAAACTATAAAATTTTACAGAATCCGATGGGTAGGACATGTGGATCGTAGCAGTGATGACAGCATAACAAAAATTATTACGAACAAGAAACCAGACGGGCACAGAGCTACGGGACGTATAAAAAAAGAGATATATATGTAGATAGCGTAGAAGAAGATCTACGATCCCTAGGTATAAGAAGTTGGAGATTTCTAGCCAGGGACCGACAGTTCTGTAGGAGGATGTTGAAGGAAACCAAGGCCGATAGCAGGCTGTGGAGCTATTTATGATGATGAATAAATCGGAATTCTGGAATTTTTCTTTTAATTTCATTTCGGATATTACGCTCCTGTCCAATTGCGCCCGGTGCAAGTGCACCATTTGTACCTATGAAAGCGCCGCCCCTGTTCAGCAGGTTGCGCTGTTGTTGCGTCTAGCTGAATTAAATTCTTTTCTGCACTCTTTACGGAGCGCCTCAAGTTTGCGAGACCACCAAGGCGGTTTGGAGGGCCTCTTTATGCGGTCTGAGCTTTATTAAAGGCATGAGTGCATTGTTCTGGGAAAGTGTCCACATTCCTATCGAGTTGTGCCTGGTTTTTGGGAATACAGGGAGGCTTAGGGGCAAGGATCTTTGCGATTAGCCTAGTATAGAAACCCCAGTTGGTCTTTCTGAAGTTTTTTATTTCAGATGGGGAGGTTAGGCTAGAGTCCCGCAGTTGGAACTCTATGAACCTGTGGTCTGAGAAGGAGTGTTCCTTCATGACCTTCCAGGACGATATTTGGTCAAAAAGGCGTTCTGAGACAAGGGTGATGTCCAGCACTACTTCTCTGTTTTTGGTAACAAAGGTGGGATCATTACCTTTGTTACAAATTGCAAGGTTGATGTTGAGTAGGTAAAAGGTAAAACTGCCAAGAAATTGTCCACACGTTTGAACAGTGGATGGAATTTCTTTTCTAAATTTAGATGTAATTATCGGGAATTATCTGAGGGGAGAATAAAAGTACCCAATCAATCAAGTTTCTTTAGCCATGTACAAGTTTTTATATAGCTTGGTTTCACAGTGAAATGCCGGATTTATAAGTGGTTTATATAATTTCTCATACCACCCAAGATGATGGAAATGGAAAATCTTCACTGAGGAAAATTTTCGATTTGAAATTGCTCCTTTTTAATAAGTTAGCTAAGCTCCCATCATTCTATTACCTTTGTTATTGTAACAAACATCAAAATATTTAACGCAACCCATACACCCAACAACCTTCCGTACATTCATCAGTCTTAATACTCTCCACTTTTCCAATGAAATTTGAAGTGTAATTATTTGTTGTTCGTACTAAAAAATATTCAATAAAATTTTTTCAATACGAAACAAACAGGATCCAAGTTACATAAAAATCAACAAGTAATCCTGAAGGAACGAAAACGCAACCAGCAATATTTGTGAATAATATGCAAACGTCTGCACCCGTTCAGATAACGCTCATGCAACAGCATACCATTGCTCCAAATGAACCCATCTATCATGGCAGACTCTGAGCTCACAGTGCATTCCTGATCCTTCCATGTTAGTACAAGGATTGTTTCTTTTGTCTGATATGAGCAAAACTTGGCTTCGGTAGTCTTCTGGCGTTTTGTTAAATTTGATTTTTAGTATCCATCATGATGAACATTGTTAGAGGACAAACGCACTTTAGAGGTCATCACTCCTCCCAGGGTCTCGGCGCACGTGGAATAATTTATAGATAAGGGTTTAACTGCAGATGTTCTCAAGACGCCCAATCAGATATTATACACCATTACGCTTACTTGAATTGAATTGCGAGGGTGGAAGGAAAAGGGATTTTCGACTTGGCATAAATCAATTTTAATAGGAATGAATTTATGTTGGTGGAGGCGTCTTTATCGTTGAGTAAATTTATGGTTTGAAGTATTCATATCGTATTGCTTCTTTAACTCTAAATACATTGATTATACCTAGTTAATAAGGAATTAAAGCAATTAATAAAGCACCGTTTCTCATAGTTTATAATAAAATGTTTGATATCTCCTAAACAGTGAAGAAAACCCGAAAAGCTAATCGCTATCCCAAACCATCGGTTCAACCACTAATAAGTTCCATGTAAATTAATGAGGCGAGTTACACGGCATAACATTTCTTCCATCAACACTTCCAATAATTCCAATAAACCGGTTTTATAGGCAAGGGGTCGCGGGGAAGTTTGTTACTTGTGCATCCCAAAAAATTCTCGACTGCACAGAGCAACACACTAACACAATCATAATTTCATTCTCGGAGCCTACGAAAATGACTTAGGTTAACTGACAGTTTGTACACAGCTACATAGACAATAGAATTGTTACACGAAAAAATGCAGAACAGTCAGTTTATCGTGAAATTCGTATAACACGCACAAACCGGTTTGTTACAGCAGAAAGTGTTATGCCGTGTAACAAGCCTCAATAGCATACACATCAATTTCTCTGATTCTTCTTCTTCTTCTTTTACGGCTCTACAACCAGGATCCGGTCCTCGCCTCTCGCAACTGTTCCCTCCACCAGTCCCGACTCTGACCCGATGCCATCCAGTTTGGCATCCCTAACCTCTGAGTGTCCTGGTCTACGCCATCCTTCCAGCAAAGTTTGGGTCTCCCTTCCTGTCGCACCTCATAGGTCTTACCGCAGAGAACTTTCCGAGCAGGCTCATCTTCTTGGATTTAAAGAGCCGTGACAGACTATAGTAGATTTTGTTGGCTTTTAGGTACGCGCAGTTCTGGTTCCATGCTATTGTCAGCTGCTAGTATTGACCCAAGGTAGGTAAATGATTTTACCACTTCAAACTCGTGTTCCGCTACCTTGATTGTGGGACCAATGTTAGGTGTTCCAGTAGACGTGGCCACCACGTACTTCGTTTTGCTTTCGTTAATGTGTCGTCCCAGATTTCCTGCTGCTTGCTCAATCTAAGTGAACGCTTCTTGTACAACTGTTGTTGTTCTTCCAATGATGTCAATGTCGTCTGCATAAGCCAGTAATTGGGTGGAGTTGTGGAGGATTGTGCCCCTGGATGTCACGCCCTGAATCTGGGATGACTGTCTCCAACGCCATGCTGAAAAGGAGGCAGGCCAGACCGTCGCCTCGTGGGAGTCCATTAAAAATGTTGATTGGTTTGGACGGTGTCCCGGATACCTTTACTTGGCTTGTCACATTGGTCACGGTCAACCTACATAGTCTTGTCAGTTTGTTGGGGAGGCCAAATTCTCTCATGGTATTGTAGAGTTCTACTCTGGCTATGCTATCATAGGCGCCTTTAAAGTCTATGAAGATGGTGTTGCATTGAGTTTTGAAATTCTAGAAATTTTTCCATAGCCTACCTCAAGGTGAAAATCTGATCAGTCGTTGATTTTCCTTGGCTGAAGCCACACTGGTATAATACCAGTACCAGTTGTATTGGCTTATGATGTTTTTGGCGAATCGGGCCATCCTGTTCTGTAGGATAACGGAGAATATCTTATACGCCGTTCTCCACAACGTTATACCGCCGCAATTAGTGCACACTGTGATATCTCCTTTCTTATGTACCGGGCAGAGGATGCCTGTTCTCCAGTCTTCTGGCATCGTTTCCTACTGCCGTCTTGCACAATTTTTCATGAATCGCTTGGTGTAGCACAGGCCCTCTGTATTTAACCAGCTCCGTTGGGATGCCGTCTGCACCCGAGGTCTTGTTGTTTTTGAGCCGGCTGATGGCTCTGCTAACTTCTTCTAACCTTGGTGAGGGCAGCATACCATTGTCATCAGATATAGATGGAGCCTCCAATTCCTCAGTTAGCTCGCCATTTAGCAATTCATGAAAGTGCTCTTCCCATCACTCCAAGATGCCTTTAGGGATCGGTGATCAGATTCCCTTCTTTTTCCTTGTAGTATGTGCAACGTGGTGTGAATTGCGTCATATTGCGGACTCTTCGGAAGAACTCCCGCGCCTGCTGCGGCCGTCGCTCTCTGTACTGTTCTAGTTCACAGACGAGATTTTTTTCCCAGGCTTCATTTTTTCGTCTTTGAATTCTCTTTTCCGAGCTCTTTATAATTCTCTTCGCATGCCCGTATTCTCTGAGACTGCTGCATTGCTCGGTACGCAGCATTCTTACGTTCAGTTGCCAGCTTGCATTCATTATCGAACCAGTCGTTCCAATCTCTACGACTTCTGCCTAAGATGGAATCAGCAGTACCAATGACATATTTTTAACGCGGGTTCAGCTCTCGTCGAAGCCCGGCATATCATCTCCAGGGCTTAGGGCGAGTTCTAATGCATGACCGTAGCTGCTTCTGGCCATTCCATTGCGTAGAGCAGCTGATTCGAGCTTGTTTAACGGAAACAAAGCTTTTCAGCGTTGTAATGCGATCTCGGAGCACTATACCAACAAGAAAGTGATACGAGTCGAAGTTGGCACCTCGGTACGTTCGTACCGTCATCCGAAAGGTGGCGGGGTCTATCTACACATGGCCTATTTTGTTGCGAGTGGCTCCATCAGGAGATACCCAGGTTTTAGTATCCTTACTCTAGCTTATAAGGCGTAGTGCCTTTGTGGAACTGGATAACCTAATGGTTAAAGTATCTTCTTTGGACTATTGTAAAATTTTTTGAATAAAACTAGAAAGCGCAGGGAAAGTTCTTTGTACTATTGGCAATCTATTTTCTTCGTATAGAGTCGTCGAACAGTGAGCTCTAGTCGGCGGATAGTGAAGGGAGAGAAAAGTGAGGGAAGGAACTGCCACAACTGAACCGCGATATTTTATTCCACCTACTCCCAACTAGTACTATCGCGACTCTGACATTAGGGCATAGAGAAACAACTCGCTGGAGTGTTATACACTCGACAGACTAGCACCCTTAATCTGGATTATGACGTCTATTTTATTTTCACATCTTTTATATGGGTCTGCGTCATTTCGACTTCATAATCCGGATTAAGGGTGCTAGTATGTTTCCGGTATTATGCTTCCTGAAACGAGTTAAATCTCATCAAACAACCGATGACATATGCTTGATGAAGCGGTTCGAACCCGAGACCTCTGGGATTATAGCCAGGCGCCTTATTCCCTAGACTACCGAGGCCCCCGGATGGAAAGGCTAAGGCTACCTTGATACTCCTGCCTGTCACTTACCGTACCCATTATTGTTAAGAAAAAAAATAAGGAAAAGTTCCAAGTACTTAATTTATCGACAGTGGTATTAACGTAGTAACCCTTTAACAACAGGGTAACCTACAACTCGATTTGTATCTAACTTGCGAAGACCTTGGTTCTTGGGGGCAGGTCTCAAACGATTTAAGAAGAATTTTCTTGCTTTTATAAGGGTAGCTAAGTTTCATCTAATACGATTGCATACGACAGATAATTTCTGGGAATCGACCTACATTGTTATAGAAGGAAGGGCTCCCTGTAAACATTCTTTCTTCCTATAGAATTCATAAAAATATTTTCCTTACACGGATGTACACGTGTTTTCAATATTTTTCCTGGTATTACATTTTCTATTATTTATTATAAATATCTCTAAACTGAAATAATCAAAACTTGTATCAATTTTTTTTGCCAACACACATCCATTTTGAAACCAAAGCCCTTTAAGGACATCCAAAATCCTTGAACTCACACGTTTCCGTAATTATTTCTTCTCTGCTTTACATACAAGCTGAGATCTCCAAGAATATCTTTACAAATCATCTTACACGAGACACTTCCTCACACCTTTTCTCAATAATATTAAAGGATCCTTTGGGAGGGAATTCAAGGAAAAACGTTACAATGTCAAAACACAATTTTCTTCAACAGTTCAGTCTATATTGTTCCCAGAAGCCTCTTAAACCCAAATGCATTTTGACGGTTTATACGGAATTCTCAGCTTGGTATGTTTCGCAATGAATATGGCTTGATAAGGTGACTGATGGTACGTAGAAATGCTCCCAAAGGACATTTTTGGTTTATTGTTTGTATATGGGTTCTCTATTTGGTACAGGCTAATACTTGAATGTTTTGGGTATCATTTTGTGATTAATTATGTTTGTTTGTGGCTGGAGTTAATACGGTCAATTGAAAGGGTCCTGTGATATGTGAAATTTAGCCTTGATGTTAAATGATGAAAGACGACTTTCGTTTTTCTCTACTTTTTCAATCAGCTGTTTCAATCTCATTAAGGGTTGGCAATAGGCGTAAAAATGAATCATCTTGCAAATTGTCCGTTTAGTTCTGTGTCTGACTCTGTACAGAGGATAGAGTATTGTCCGCTTTCTGTCTAAGTACAATCCCAACATTACGGCCTTTCTAGAGATACGATCTGTAGGTAATGCAGTCTTGGAAATACGTTCTTCAATAATAACTCGGGAGCATGAAAATAATCATTAAAATAAAAACACCGAAATTAATGTACATATTTTAAGTTTATTGTAAAATCGCAACTGCACTTGTCGCCGGTTCATACGGAAGTGATTTCTATGTCTACCTGGATAAAACTAAAAAGTGGGCTAACCGCGGGCGAACAGCGGCCACTTGGCTTTTTAAGAGGTATATAATGGCCGTAGAATTTATAAACATTTTTAATGGGAGCACATCGACCTCATCACATCCAAACTTAACCAAACGATTGAAATGGCCAAGAACTAAGCTGTGCACGCGGGCATTCTACGGGAAAATTTGAGGTAAAAAAGGATCTGCACCAAATGTATGATTGAATTTGTTTTATGGGGACTTGAACATTTTCGTTATGTAAAATGAATGGCCCTTTCGATTTATCTTACAAGATTATCGATGCATAAGTGGAACTTAAGGATGGAGCACTTTTCAACACGTCTGGGTCTCCCACAGTCCCAACAGGACGACCTGCGAGGAAGTTGGATATTTCTGAATCCATACTGCAGAGTGACGAATGCAGCCTCAGTGAAGGGGAATGTTCGGGGTCACTCTTCAATGAGGACAGTCTAAGTCAGCAAGCCGCAACTGAGCGCGCTGAGATAACTTCTTGATTAGAACAATATATCCTTAGTTGCCGCTTTCAGAAGACAGATGACTCAGCCCGAAAACATTTTAGACGATTTTTGGAAGTCGACTCTTTCAATGCCAATGTTCTTAATAAGAAGAGGGTCAGATCCTTTGGACCTTCTCCAGGCCACAATAACTCGGCGAAAGAATGAAGGCTCCAGTCATACGGTTTCAAAAGCATGCTGAAAAGCCTTCAGGAAAGGAGTCCGACGCACCAACAATAACCCCTAGAACGGCTCAAAAGTCGAACTTTTGCCAATAGTACAGGAAAAATAGTAAAAATAGCGGAAATGATTGGGTACAGGCTGAAAATTGGCACGGAGCTTCCTTTTAGGGTTCTTAATAAGGGGTTATAAAGTCTACCGATTTTCTACCCCGGGAACCTTTCTTTCTAGGGGGTTTTAGGGTCAAAATATCTGTTTTTTGCAAATGCATCTGAAACCGTAAGTCCTATCATAAAAAAAATGTTTACAAAGTTTGTAGCTCATACGATTTTCTACAAAAAATGTTATACATTTTCCCGTACGTATTGCCATTCATGAGATATCACCGTTTTAAAGATTTAAAATATTCATATGAACTCATTCACGACTTGTATAGGTTTTCCGACGTTCAAGTTGGACTACTTTTCTAATTTTTTCAGGGGTCATTTCTGGATGTATTTGGAGGAAAAATGTGTTCTAGATAGGGGCTAACCACTAAGATACAGGGTGTTCGCGAAAAAACAATGTCTTTTTTGTCATTTATTTAGAGTTGAATAACTCCTAGACCAATTATCGTAAACCAATATACTTAGACTCATCTTTTAGGTCAAAGTATATTCTTTTATTTGATATAAAGATCAGGAACTTGAGTTGCTCCGTTTAGAAGATATGTAGGTTCAAAGCATGAGCGAAATGTTTAAAAGCCTAATGATATTTACATTGGTCCGTACTTCTTCAAAAACGATGATGGCCAGGACGTTACAGTCAATGGTGATCGGTATAGAGCCATGATTACTGACTTTTTCATTCCTGAATTGAACAACCATGATGTCCAGGAGCTGTGGTTCCAACAAGACGGCGCAACATGTCACACAGCTCGTGCCACAATCGATTTATTGAAAGACACGTTTGGTGACCGCCTAATTTCACGTTTTGGACCTGTGAATTGGCCTCCAAGATCTTGTGATCTAACACCGCTAGACTACTTTCTGTGGGGCTATGTAAAGTCATTGGTCTATGCGGATAAGCCACAAACGCTTGACCATTTGGAAGACAACATTCGCCGTGTTATTGCCGATATACGGCCACAAATATTGAAAAAAGTCATCGAAAATTGGACGTTCAGATTGGACTACATCCGAGCCAGCTGTGGCGGTCATATGCCAGAAATTATATTTAAAATGTAATGCCACAAGATTGTCTTTCAAATAAAAAAATTCATGTCAATCGAATAATCCATCGTTGTTTTAATGCAATTTAAAATTCTATACCTCCAAAAAAACACCCTTTATTTGGGGGAGCCTCCTCTAACTCCATCACTAGCCTTGACTAAAACCAGCACCTAAATCCTTAGCGGGGAATCCCTAGTGCAAAGAAGCTCGCAAAAGAGGGACAGCATAGTCCAATTCCAATATATAGCTTGTGCAGATAAACCTCCATCGCCAAGGCTGCCTCGGCCGTGCTCGTAAAAAGGAAATACAATTTATGTGATGTGAATGCGTCGACCAAAGGGCGTTGAAAGACAACCTTGCTCTACCTTAAGCTTAGTCCAGGGCCGACACTGGCTTTTCCTATGGTGATCTTAAGGGAATTCTTCATACTTCGAATTAATCGTTCCCAAAATCGACCCCACCATGGAGCTCTCCAATTGAAATTCTTCAGGGAAAATTGCACTACCTAAATGATGAATCTCTTTCTCTGGTCACTTAAACGTAAGAGCCATATCAGAAATTATTTTCTTAGGAGCACTTCTACGAGTAATGAAGCATCTTCGAGCCAACAAGCAGGGTCACGTGTGGAACAAGCTCCAAATGTATCACACGGACTCTAGTGCATGTTACATTCATTATATGAATATCCTTTGGTTGTCATGTTTGCTTCCCATAAAGATTTAAGATAAAGAGGATCAGCCAAATAAATACCTTCTATTTCCAATGGCCTTGTTGATACTAGATGATTCTTAGGCAGTGGTGCGAACGGCTGGTTTGCTGGTTTAACAAAAAGACGACGGCATACTCTACAAATTCGTACGATAACCTTAATTAACTGATGGGGGCTCGTCATCCAAAATTTTTCTCTAAGTCGTTCTAGAACTACGTTTACTCCTACGTGAAAAGTGCTTGTTCCATTCACCCTATTAGTAGTCAACCTAAAGAGCGATTTTTCGTTGTTCTTGTTTTCTTACGATTATTTTCCCCTTTTACCTAGTCTTGTACTTTTAAATTCTTCATGTCCTTAAATCTTCATTTCACCAGAAACTACTTAATTCCATTCATGTATTTTTTTCTTCATTGACCTCCAGGTGTTCGCTAATTTCATCCATGCAGAACGCCAAAGGGCACTCCTTGTCCTTTTCTCTGTTGTTCTTAACTTCCTTTGTTATCAGTAGACTTCAAATGTAAGAAATGTTCATCCTTTTTTGGAAATCAATATATTTATCCCATCGATGGTATTTATAGATTCTACTCCGTATACTAAAGCAAGAACGATTTTCCTAAGAAAAATGCTGATGACTCTGCAAGCGTTAGGAATTTATTGCAATAAAGTATCGCTTCCACATTGGCAAAATTCTTAAACGAAATAAAATTTTTAATCGAAACCCAAGAATGTGAAGTCTGGGAATTTTCTGACGTTAAGCTCTAAAATTGGAAAATTTCCCTTTTCACTTTCCTCTTAACTCTTTTCCCCTTGGTTTAGAGTAAACTCCCTCACTGCAGTCCACAAGTAAAGTGCCGAAAAAACAGGAAGAGCTGAAATTACGGAGAAACTAATTACAAACGCTTTTTTATTTGAATATCATCCCCTACCTTTTAAGCTTGAGAGCAAAAAACCCTTAGAACCTTGGGTTGTGGGTTAATCTTATAAGAAAGAAAATTACGGAAATCTTTATATAGGTGAAGACCCACACACCCACACCTCTTAAAACACGATAATACTTTGTTCTGAAGAAGCATCAACAACAACAGCAAAAAGTGCGGGTGGGGGGGGGGGGGGGGGGCGAGGAAATCACTAATTAAGAAATGAGATTAGGGAGCTGCCAAAGTATTTTTAAAGTATCACTTTTTATGAAGTCATGTGTCAGAGGAAATTGCCTTACGTCTTAAGTGTATTATGAAAAGTTCCTTTTTGCTCGGGAGTAAAGTATCCTAAAATTACTAAGCCCCGGGATAAAGAGACCCCCTGAGCACTAAATAAAAAACTCAAATATTTAATTCACAATTAGGGGAGGGGATATAATAGACACGACCTTTGTTACCCACAGAGAAAAGTTTGTTGGCTTTTTTTGCGGTTAATGGGGGCAGGGAAAACCTCACGAACTTTAAATAAAAGTGATGGTATCTCCTTGAGGCATTGACGGCAAACTTGTTTCAAGGAAGAGGAATTTCTTCCCCCATATCACCAGGATATTTTTGGTGAAGGGGACTCTTGTGTTCTTTTCTTAATTAAATTAATTATTTATTGCTCAAGTTAACAAAGCTGATGTAACTGAAGGAATTCCACTTTGATTGCAATGATGAAATGTATAAAAAATTGCAATTATACCCCAAATTAATTAGCTAAAAGTCTTTTTTGTGGCATGCGCCAGTTTTGTGACACGACAAAATCAACCAAACTTAGCGCTGGTAACTTTCTCTCGTACAATGAGATTTTAACCATAAACAAATAAAACTATACTATATAGCACTATGCTATCCCCCATGACAAAGAAATTCACTCCTTCCATAACACAAGATTAAAACTTTAGCGATACGAATTGTTTGTAGGATTTGAAGTAGAAGAAGAGAAAGTTCTTCCGAACACTAAAGATCATAGGCGCAAATCACATCAATAGGGAAAGCCTCTTCTAAAGTAGGTATTATGATGAAAAAGAATACAACCATTGGAACACTCTCAAGAAATTCAAAATCCTCCACACAGGAACATCTCTATTGGGTAACCTTCAATCTCCTGGTTTTAACTCAGTTTCAGGGGGCAGTACCCAAGGGGTTAAATCACCTGACTACCACCCCAGACTTTCGTGGTTCGAACCTATTCCGCGGCATGGTCTGCCGCCTTTCCTTTTTTTGACCTTGATAACTTTCTTTCTTTCTGGTCCGTCATTCATCATCATCAGGAGCTAGGAGGAGGACAGCCTATTGTTGGCCTTGGTTTCCTCGAACATTTGCCTCCATGATTCTTGATCCCTGGCCCGACTTTTCCAGTTTCTTATATCCAACTGTCGCAAGTCATCCTTCTTAGGGTGACCTGGTCTCCGTTTTCCTGGCGGTACTTTCCCCAGCACTATCTTTGTCGGATTCCGTTCCCCACATCGCTGGACATGACCAATCCCTTGTAGTCTGTTGATTTCATACAACTCTGAGTTGTAACTTCTGGCCTTATTAGTGTTGTGTAAAGTGCCAATTTTATCTTCTATGAAATATTTCTGGACGTCAGCTCAAGTAGAAATTTTCTCTAGTAATCCATCAGTACCTGGTTAGTTTTTCCATTTCTCTAACAAGTAACTGGCCAGGAAAACTCGGAAGAGCTTTGTTAGATTATGTAACGCTAGCTTTTGTAAGTGCCTAGTAGGGAAAATCTAGTCAGAAACTGATGATCTCGTCGCACAGTGGGGCCGATCGCCAAAAATCTGGCCAAAAATCGAAAAATCAAGTAAGTGACCTGAAATTTCCTCCTCGGGGGTTTTTTGGGTCGCTGATTACGAATTTAATGTCACATCGACAAAAAGTTACCCCCTTCATCCCCTAATCACCACCCCCTTGCATAAAATATCCCTTATTTCATAACGCAATCAAGTTTCATGTTGTTTTCAAGGTTTTTTGGGTCGCTGATTCCGAATTTAATGTCACATCGACAGAAAGTTACCCCTTTCATCCCCTAGTCACCACCCCCTTGCACTTATTTCATAACGCAATTAAGTTTAATGTTGTTTTCAAGGTTTTTGGAGTTGCTGGTTACGAATTTCAAAACATACTTTAAAAATTTAGGAGCAGCTAGGAGCAGCTAATTTTTTTTTATTACAAAGGTGGTCACTCACACTACAATCTCCAATAGGTTTGATAACAGAATTCTACGGAATTATTCAACTTTTTTATAGCTAATCTACATTTTTTTTTAAATTAGCATTGTTTAAAATTTAATTTTTATAATTGTTTTAATAATTATTAATCAATCGATCAATGTTTCTTAATGCACTATTTTATTCCACTTACCTCCAGGAGTATGATCCATTTTGATTCACTGGAATGAGTCTTATTTTCGAATTTATATACTTACTTTTGCATTAATACAATTTTGTGAGTAAATGTACCAGATTACTGTTGTGCAAGAAAAGGTATCTTGCAACTGAAATTTCAGATCAGGTAAAGGTTGGTTGAAGCATGTCTATGTATTTTCTGATGGATTTTTTTTTTACTTTTGGCCAGCTTTTTGGCGATCGGCCGCACTGGGCGTCGCCGTAAACTGGTTATTAACTCGGTACAAACTAGTCCGTTGCTCGTAGAAAATTAGCCAATCCTCTAGCCATGCACTCATACGATCTTCCAAGGATAGCAATATCGTCGGCAAAGGCTAATATTTATACTGACCTGTCACAGATCCATCCATCCATCCAATGGCGTTACATCCCAAATCGAGCCTTGGCCTCCTCTAGGGCATTTCTCCAAGTTTGACGGTCCCTTGCAGAATGTCTCCTGTTCCGGATGTTGAGCATTGACTCTGCGTCAGCCGTCACAGAGTCTACCCATTTCCTCCTGGGCCTACCTACTGGCCTACTTCCCGAAATTTCTGATGCCATAAGCCGTTTTGGGATGCGATTGTCCTCCATCCTGATCACGTGGCCGGCTAGTCTCAATCTGTTGATTTTTATTAAAGTTCAGAGTTGTGGGTCGTCAAAAATTTCATACAACTCATTGTTGTATCTTCTTCGTCATATTCCATCCTCTCTGATTGGGCCTATTATGCATCTGAGAATTTTCCTCTCGAACCTGTTGACTCGTTCCTCTATGTCCTGGGTCCTGGGCCTTAGTCCAAGTCTCGCTACCATAACACAGTACTGGTCGTATTACTGTTTTGTAGAGTGAGAGTTTCGTTTTCCTGTGTACAAATCTTGAGTTCAGGATTTGTTTTTGGGCATAAAAGGCTCTATTGGCCCGTAGTATTCGTCTGGTTATTATTTCTTCTTTTTCTTCGTTTCTTTTTGTGATAGTAGACCCAAGGTAGACTGTCTTATCGACTACTTCTAGGTTATGTTCGTCGATGGTTATATTTCTTCCCATTCTAAATCATCCTGCTCTGGACTGTTGCATTACCTTCGTTTTTTCTTCGTTAATCTTCAGGCCTATGTCCTTTGCCGCCTCTTTTAATTCGACATAGACTTCTTTTGCTGCCAAAAAGGACCTTCCCACGATGTTTACATCATCCGCACATCCAAGTAATTGTACCGACTGGGTAGCTATTGATGCACTGCGCTGGACTGACGTTTTCCTTATCCCCCATTCTAGGCCAGGTTGAAAAGCATGGGGGCCAGTCCATCTCCTTGTCTAAGCCCTTGCCGTACTTCGAACTCCTCTGTTACAACATTTTGGATCCTTACTTTCGCCAGTGAGCTATTTGTGGCGCATTTGATTAGTTGTACCAACTTTGAGGGGACTCCTATTTCCGATAAGATCTCGTATAGCCTCTCTCTGTTTATTGAGTCATATGCCTGTTGAAAGTCGACAAATATCTGGTATACATCTACATTCCTTTCCCAGGTTTTCTCCAGAATTTGCCTTAAGGTCAGCAGTTGGTCCGATGTTGACCTGTTTGTCCTAAAACCAGCTTGATATTCTCCTATAAGACCTTCCGCTATAGGTTCCAGTTTTTGTTTCACAAGGATTGTGAAGATTTTGTAGCTGGTGCTGAGGAGTGAGGTGCCTCTGTAGTTTTTGCAGTTTAATTTATCTCCTTTCTTGTATACTGGACATATATTCGCTTTCTTCCAGTCCTCCGGTATAACTTCTTCCTCCCAGATGGTGCATATGAGTTCGTGTAAGGTTCGTAATAGTTGGGGTCCTCCTTCCTTTAGCAGCTCAGCTGCTATTCCATCGGCGCCAGGCGATTTGTTGCTGTTCTGCCTTTTTACAGCTTCCCGCACCTCATCCAGTGTTGGTGGTTCTATTGAGATGTTATTTTGGGAAATGACAAATGCCTCTGTCTCTGCATTCTCGTTTGATATGGAGATAGGATTCAATAGGTTTTGAAAATACTCTCTCCACCTTTCCTTTATCCTATCAGGATCTGCCAACAAGTTCCCATCTATGTCCTTGCAGATGTCTGTTCTTGGCTGGAACTTATTGGTGATCTGGCGAGTTCCTTTGTACGCTTGTCTGATTCTCCCTTCATTGACGTCTTCATGTATCTGTAAGATTTTCCTATTTATATATTCCCTCTTCTTCTTTCTGCACAGCTTGTCTGCGATTTTTCTTTTTTCCTTGAAGACTTCCATCCTTGCTCTTGTTGACCTTGCGATGTACTCTCGGTGGCTCTGGTTTCTTTCTTCAATTGCGGCTCTACAGTTTTGGTCAAACCAATCAGTTCTAGTCTATCTGGGGGCCCAGCCTAGTGCCTCTTCTGCTGCTCCCTTTATGCTGCTTTTGACCTGTTCCCATTTGTCATTGATGTTGGGCTGCTCATCTACCTCTCTCAAGTTTTGTAAGACAGCATGTTGGTAGGCATCTCTTATTTCTTCCCGTTTTAACTTATCTATATCGTATTTTGGTTGAGTTTGCTCTCTATGCGTTTTAGTTGCTATCCGGGTTCTCAATTTCACTTTGACTAGATAGTGGTCTGAGCCACAGCACGCTCCTCTCATTGTTCTTACGTCCTGAATACTCGTGGCCCCTCTTCTTTCAATTAGGACGTGGTCAATTTGATTATTAGTTACTCCGTCTGGTGATTTCCACGTCATCTTATGTATATCTTTGTGCGGGAACACTGTTGAACTTACTACCATTGCGTTTGAGCTTGCGAAATCGATCAATCGACTACCATTGTCATTGGTAACGTTGTGTAGGCTATGCTTTCCTATGACTCCTAGGAACTCCTCTTCTTTTCCTACTTTGGCACTCATATCTCCAAGCACGATTTTAATACCGTTTGACGGTATTGACTTAATGGTGTTTGTTAGCTCTTGGTAGAATTCCTCCCTGTCACAGATACACCCTGTTTTTCTAGGGCCACGTTGAATAACTAGCAGGAGTATGCGTCACATTGCCATAATCCTTTATTTGTTCGGAGGGTTGGGGATAATTCGCCATCATTTCTGACTCTACACCTTGCATATTTCGTCGAGATTTTTGTCAGTTCTACAAGGTGTTTTGGTATTTCGAGCTGCTCCATAGCATCGAATAACTCATTACGGTTCACACTATCGTAAGCATATTTGTAGTCGACATGTGCATGTTTATGTTAAATTCCACAGCCTTTTCTAGGGTTTCTTTGAGTTCAAATAGCTGGTCTGTTGTGGATCTTCCAGAACGATAATCGCATTGATACTCTCCTAATACTCTTTCCACGTATGGTTGTAGTCTGTTATAGAGTACACGTGACAAAACTTTATGTGTTGTATTCAATAGCGTTATTCCCCTATAGATGCTGCAAGAAAGAGGGTCTCCTTTTTTATGTAAGGGACATACTATGCCCTCGTTCCACTCATCAGACATTTCTTTCCGTCTCCAGATTTCCACTGTTACTTCATGCAGTTTTTGGATAGTTTCCTCTCCGCCTTCCTTAATGAGTTCTCTAGGTATGCTTCTGGTACGCCGCCATTGCGGATTACGAGGAAGACTCATATTCCGTTCGATCACGAAGTAAGCGTTCTGTCAAGGTAGAATTGTATGAGGAGGCTATGAAATAAAATCGCGTGTTAGCTTTGTCAGTTCTTTCTCTATTCTCACTACTATCTTCCCGACTAGAGCTTGACAGGGGCGGCGGAGCACAATCTATAAGGCTGGGGACCACATGAAAAGGGTGTTTTAGACTAAACTGCTAACTCGTTGTATTAGGGGGTGATTCCTGGGTATATTTGGAGAAATGGATTGTTCTACATACCTCGTTTGTGACTAGGTTACACCCAGGTTAAACCCATTCATAAACGGTGGTCGAATTGAAACTGGATCCACTCAATCCAACTCAGCTCTGCAACTTGTTACCCTGTTTATGACTAGGTTGAAAGGTTAAGTTGAAATTTCGACCATCGTATATGATATCAAGTTGAGTTCACTTTGCGTTTGAAATAGAGTTGAACTGAAATCAAAACAAAACCTCAAATTTTTGTGTGATATTATCATTTATAGATAAGTAAAAACTCAGAACGAAATAATGTTTTTTTTTTTTAATCTGTGCAGCTAAAACACCGAAGATAAAATTAACGCCATAAACGGACTTCACGGATGTAAACATACAATACAAATGTCACTTCAACCCAATTTCAACTCAACCAGCGTTTATGAGGTGAAATATCAACTCGACCAAGGTAGGAGAGCTGAGTTGCGTTGAGTGGACCCAGTCTCAGCTCGACCACCGTTTATGGCTGGGTTGAAACACGGGGTAACATACATACTGTTAAGGGTAAAGGGTATAAAAACTATAATAAGTTTTGCATTAAACATTGTCTGTATTTTTTTTTTTTTTTTCAATAACCATAAGCATAACCTAAAATAGATACATATGTATGACAAATCATCTAAACAACTAATTCTTAATTAACTTAACCTTTTCGGTCATGTATATCCCTTTGCATATATGTATATGTTCTAGAAACCTTTTAAGCCACTAAAAGTTCAAAACTTTTTGCATACAAACTTTCCTCCTGGTTAGAGTCCTTTTTAAATATAACAAGTTGAAGCATACTCTCTAGGGCATTATCTACAATAAACAGAGCTCAACCTTGAACTTTTATCATTCCCATGAATTCGGAATCGCTATTAGAATATCAGGACATTCAAACGTGCAAAGGATGTCTTAATGCTGGATTTCGATTAACTTTACAAATCACGTTTCTTTTTTTCTCTCGTAGAATACCTTATGGAATCTACATAGTCAATTTACTTTCATACGATACATATCTAAACAACTGCTTAAAGGAAGATTGCAGATCACGCGGGAAGCATTATCGAAAGTTATTCGCCTTTTTTCCATGGAATCTAGAATGGCGTAACCCGAGCAACCGCAGTCACCATGTCTACAGTGGATTTTCATTACCTTATGAAGACATTCCCGAAACTTGTTTCGATGAAAGTAAATTTATCCTTTATTGCCTTCAACTTCGTGAGGTTAATATTGGGAAAATTATGTCCTTTTGTTGTGATAAAGAAGACGATTTACAAATTCCATCTTTAATTGCCCTACACAAAATTATGTCATACTTTAAACTATTTTAATTAAAAACAAGGCGCTAAATTTCATATGGCACATCCTTTGCAGCCATCCTTGGTGCAGGATCGTTTGTAAAAATTCGCATGATTAAAACTGAACACCCCTACATCTACCTTTGCCGACAGGTATTGAAGTCATGAAGTAATGAGCCTAGGGATGGCAACCTGAAAGATATGATTTTGTGATTTCACTTCGTTGGTTCCGTTATTAACATTTATTGAATTCTGAAAATTTAATAACAGCACTCGTAATATACTTTCTTGTTTATGCCCACGCAATGAAAATGTGATTTTTTAAGTATGTTCCAAATAAAATAATGCATGAACGGAATTTTCAATGTAATTACGCTTATTGTTCCTGGTACTCGTTTATACTTCAGGTAAATGTCAATTTAAATTACGCGTGAAAGAGTATAAAAATATTCAATTAATTGGAGGTGTTTTGTAGGGTTCATCATTTTTTAACCAGTTCCAAACACTGATAGACAAGGATTCCTTTTATTATCAGTACAACGAATTTCACTTTTACCGTTTCTTCGTAGAATTGAGCGGCAATATTCTGGAAACTCTGACGTGACTATTTCTGGTTCAGGCTCACAGTTCTTCGAATTCATTACCTCCTTGAGGTAAGTTCTTTTTTATATGTATTTCCTAGCATTTCGACCTTTTTTGATGAACCCTTATTTTTAGAATTCTTCTATTCCATTATTCAGTAGGAAAGTAAAGGAATGGGAGTCCCATTTTTCATTGATGTAGGAAGAATGTGGAAATGAATGTTAATACATTTCAACAATTTTCACCATTCAACTGACTATGACATGGCAACATAAAAATAATCAATGTTTTAATACAAAAAGTAGCCATTAGCTGCGTTCCTTTTCTGCTAATATCTACTATTTCTTACTCATTAGTATTTGCAACTACTCTTGCTTTAACATGTGAGTAGATACAGGTCCGGCGCTTGGGTTTTTTGCGCCCGGTGTAGTATGCTATTTTGCGCCCCATCAGATCTTCATTCTTGGGTCGCAGTGAATGACAATGGAAAGACCCATAAGTCACGGAGCTCTTTTTCCATTTTTTTTTTAAATTTTCTGAAATTGCGCCCTCGCCCAATTGCGCCCGGTTCAAGTACACCATTGCACCTACGGAAGCGCCGCCCCTGAGTAGATAACACTTTTAGTTATGCAAGTGATATCCGCTAGAGAAAAGCTCCCATTTGGAGTCTATTGTGAATTTTTATTTACTTACTTATATATGGCTTTTGATTGTTTTGAACTTTTTTCATATAAAAAAGTCTATAAACAAAATTGTATAATTATCTAAAACTATTCGTTGTATACAAATAAAATAACATCAAAAATGTTAGGTTAGGTTTTACTCAAATCAAGAAATTTTGCGTTCCTTTTCTGGTCTGCTCACAAGTACTAAAAAGTAGAAAAGGAACGCAGGTATTATGATTGGCAAGTATATTGTGACGGTGTTGTGGCGCCATCTATTAGAAATAGTTTGAACATTGGATGAACTCTATAAGCTTGTTTCAAATGTCCGCGAAGCTGACCTGCTCGCGAACCTTCTTTTTTCCTTTATGCTCCTTAAGTCCCTGATGGGGCATAGGGCGGAAATACTTGCCCTCCAGTGGACCCTGTTTTGTAAGACAGCTCTCAGCTCCGACCAGGATCTCCCAGTTGTCGCGGTCTCTGCCAGTAGGGTTCTCATTCACGTTGTTCTAGGTCTTCCGACTCGACGGGATCCAGTTAAGGGCCTGTTTGGCTAGATTCGCGTTTTCGCACCGCCGCAAGCAGTAACTACCAGTTACACGTTACGGTTATTCAGCACTGTCCGTTCAATGGTGTTTGCATTAATCCGCATTTGGTTTTATTCGGATTTAGCCTTAAGTCTGCTGGACTACTTTCCGGTGCCAAATTGTTTAACATGCTTTTGAGGTCCATATGTCTGTGGACCAGCAAACAGATATCATTCGTTTAGTCGAGATCTTTATGGCGCTCTCGCAAATCCCATGGCATAGAGAAAGAAGAAGAAAATAAGTTGTCAGAAAGTCAATGAAGAGGCTGCGCAGATAGACTTACTGTTGTTGTTGTTGTTCACTAATGTAGCCAGGGATCTTAGTCCTGCGATACCGTTTGTACATGCAGTCACTCTGCATTATTAAGTCGCTAACTTCATGCAAATTGCATCTTCTAGTAATCATGGGGAAACACCGATCATAGAGCGATCCAATAAAAGAGGTCAGGGGACCGTCTTTGGCGTGCCCACACAGTTAGTGTTATAGATAACACCCCCAAGACAAAAAAAGAGTAGTTCCGAGAAGTGACCGAAATTGATGTTCTTATAATCACGATATCAAAGACCTGAAGGAGTGGCGAAAGGTAAAACGAATAGGGGGGGATTTTTGTGTTTTAACACTGAGTCAATAGAGGTAGTAGATAGAACATCAAGTAGGGATGAATTACGGCAGTTAAAAAAAGTAGGTAGATGATTAATAATATATAAGTCCAAAGATGCAAGAAAGAATCTAAGCATTTTCGCAAGTGCATTGTCCTTAGTACGGTGATGGCTGCAAGTGTTCAGGAACAGTAGCTCAGTGAGTCTTTTAATCGGCAGTGATGAATTTGATGATGCAGCTTTCGACTTTTTCGAGCCATCCGGCCAAATAGTTTTGGATGGGTTAAATACTATAAGATTCTTGTGGACCCAGTCTATGAAAATTAGAAAAAGGTCGTGTGATAGAATTGAGTCTTGGGGAACCCCGGACAAGATGTTGTATGGTTTGAAACCGACGCTGTCCAGAACTATCAAATGGCTAGACAGCAAAATATCAATTAAGTCCCTTAGAACTAATTCAATACCAAAAGTTTAGAGCCTAAGAGCTTACTGCTCCTAGCCTGCATACGGCACCCGAAACAGAAACGATGCGCCTGAGTAAAAGTAATTCTCAGTATACCGGTTCTCGATCGATTACGTAGATGAAGCAGCAATAGACGTGATTAGTACTTGGTTGGGGGACCGCTTGGTAAACTGATAGGTTTGGTATTGTTTATACCTCTGTCGGGCGCGCATCAGTCGATGAATGCTTTGGTTTTCATCCTCTGTTAGACGCACTGGAAGGTCACCAGTTACTCTTTTTGGTCTAAAGTCTTCTCCTATAGGGTCCAATTGTAGATAGTCCATAAGATTTACATTGATTATTGCTTCCATGATTTTAAAAAGAATAGAAGTAACTAGATATTTTTCGGTAAATGGTTATTATATTATGGGATGAACGTGAGCTAATTTCCATGAGTATAGATAAACTCCAGAGAAGTACAATAGGGCAGAGGAGGTGTGGAACATTTTTTGAGGAGTTGTCGAGTCCAGTACATTTATTGACTTTGAGCTCGTTAAAGCACCGATACATTTCACGAGTCTTGAACAAAGTGCTTACGTTAAGTGAGCGGCTGAATGAGAATATAAATGAGACGGTAATTTGCGTTTTTAAACAAACAGAATGACGTTGCCTGCTTGTGGAGACCCGAAAATCTCGCTGCACATGGAAACAGCGATTTTGAGGTTTCCTTCTTGTGTGGACCATAAAAAATCAGCCTTAGACGTCCTTTCTGTTATAATCTTCTTCTTGTTAATAAAAGAAGGGGTTGTGGATGAATTTAAATTCTTCTTTATAGAACTTACGAAGGACCAAAAGTAAATGGCAGATTTACAGAAATTTACTATAGTACTTTAAGATTTAGCCTGCTACAAATTCTTAAGGAGTAATTGGCAAGGACATGAGAACAATATTTCCTGACTATTACTTTCAAGGGCTGAGTTCTAAGACATTGTCAGGACAAAATGTATCTAGAATCGGGTCAGGCGCAGGCAGGGGCGGCGCTTTCATAGGTGCATTTGAACCGGGCGCAATTCAGAAAAGAAGTGAAAAAGTGTTCCCTCGTTTTCATTTTCATATATTAAAGGAGCTCGACAGAGTGTTTGTATGTTGTATCTGTTTCCGTTGTCCGTCACTGCGATCAAAAAATAAACAACAGTTGTGGGGGGTGCAATATGGTATACTGCACCGGGCGCAAGAGCCAAACGCCGCCCTTGGGAGCAGACATATTAATTACATGATTAATTACATTTAATATCCACCATATAGTAGTCACAGCACGATTTTCTCAATTATCTCTTTTTATATTTCTATGATTTTACATAAGAGCTATAAATGTGTATTGCAATACCTCTTTTCACAACTGGATTTCGAATCAAAAGGATATGCATTGGTATTTAAAAAATGTTGACGGTGATATTGGATATCTTTCTACTACAAAGCCAACAACGAGCAGCCTTCAGCTACACGGAAACACAAATATTTGTGAAGAATTCTAAACCAAATACTTCCTCCTACACCGTTCGTTATTTTATAATTTAAATACCTGAATTGTTAATACCCGAAAGCATGCAGTCGACATATCCGAATGCTTGGGGACAATAAAGAACTTTTAAAGTGGGATAAGTTTCGTTTCCTTTGTCACGTTTTGTGTGTTCGTATCCCCGGCGAAGTTAGTCAAATGTTCATATCTTTTTTGGATTATTAACAATCCCCTTTGAGCACTTCGTATTTGGAAGGCAAACAAAAGGTAAAGATAAATTCGTAATGATTTTACGTAATCGTTCACAGGCAATTATTTGCGAGTGAATAAAACTTCTGAATGGGACCGGAGGATGCCCCCGAACAAAGGGCACCGTAAAACAACAATAATCTCAGATTCATCCCTCCGTAGGCACGGCAATAATAACACAGGGATGCGATGTAACCAATTTTGATTATTTAATACATTTTACGGTGGCAATCAAAAACGTCCCCCCATTTGACAGAGCGTCGTTATAAAACCGATCGATCCTAATTGGAAATAATTTTAGTCCTTGGTTCTTATACCTGACAGATTACACCGCACAGCAACAATTCCGGCCTTTATTCAATACTAACAACGCAGAGTGTACCAAAGAATACGCCGGTGTGTACTGAAGGTAAGGATGAAAGCGCTTGTTGGAAATTTCTCCGGAAATTCGAATTTTTCGCATTTCGACATTTTGTGCACAGGAGAAGGAGAAATGGAATTCCTGGTTGACATTCGTTAGTTGATAGCTTTAAGGCGGATCTTGTTTAGCTTAGAATATTTATGACAAACCAAAAATTAAGTTTCGCCTGCCCTAGAAATCTGGGAGAATCTCTCTACCTTCGTGATTGGTGTATAACGGGCGAAATGCTTCAGGTAAAACGATTTTAATGAAGCAATTCTGCTTAGTTTCGAGTTTACTTACACAGAAATTTGTGATTCGGAATTTTTCAAGTTATTCAATTCCTCTTAGTTTAAATGAGCCAACAGAAGAGGGAATTTCGTTGGAAACATTAACCCCGACAGGAGGATGAAATTACTGTTGATATTGCTGTTAATTATTAAATTTTGGGAAATTATTGCTAGAAAACCCAATTTTGAAGTTGTTAAAGACTACGCAGTTGCCTTCAATTTCGATATAAAATGTAAACAAAATCGCTTGGGAAAAAGGTCAACCATTTTCTTGAGATTAAGGATAACAAATAATGATAAGGAAATGGTACACAATAAATTGCTTTCTTGGGCGCAAAAGTGAATAAAATTATTTCTTATTATTAAGATAACGAAAAAATATACAAATAAACGTTGGAAATTTACATTAACAGACTTAGGCTGGATTTCATTAGCTGATAAAATTTCTCATTGACCAATATTTTTGTCTGAAGATTCCTATCTTTAAAAGCAATTCTTTAAATATGAAATAGGCCATCACTGCGAGAAAGATGATTGCAGAATTCTTTTCATTGTTGCCTACACAATTTTCGGCAAACATCACTTTCCCGACGGATCGGCATGTCCGAAAGGATGGCGACATGCCCGATATCATGTCCAGTAAGAGGTCGCTCATCTAAATGCTTGTTGTATTTTGTATAAAAGGTTCAAAATAAAATGAGCCTCGCACCATACACGAGTGACACGGTTGAGCCATACCACGGGTATACCGTTTCGGGGGTACATAATTAGAAAAATACCAAACACTTTAATATATGACCAAGGCACGGTTTTTTCATGTGTCCAAAGGTATTTTTTTTTTTGTTTTACGAGGGATGGTGAGAATCTTCAAAAAGACACCGCTGAGGATCCGCACTCAGACGGTAGTGTCAGATTTCTACTGACTAAACTCACCACCCCTTTGTGTGACGCTTACCCGCCCGGGACTGCCGCGAGGCATTACTTCGGGCGGGCGTCACCACCATGACCCTTTTAGGTGTCCCTCTGGTCTTTACCCATAGTGGTTGCTACTGCTCTCGGCATTTCTTCGCCTTTCTCTATTTCTTGTGGCTTCTTCTTGCCTTAACTTTCTGTGAATGGCCTTCAGGGTTTCTTCCACTTTCTTCCACATTTCCTCGGATCTCATCATATGCTCTACGATGTTTTCCGGCGTCTCGTTTCTGTAAATGAAAAATTGAAAAAAATACAGAAAACCCAGTCCGCAAAATTAGGCCTGTTTTTTGGGGGCCATTTTGAGCAGTGTACAAGTTTTAAATAGACCTTCTGTTACTTGTGTAGGTAATAGTGCAATCTTTGAAGAAAATTTTAAGCCCTCGCACGTTCCCCTAAAGGAATCCGCAGACCAAGAGGAGCGTTTTTACAAGAACGCCTTTTTTTGCAAAAAGTGAAATTTCAAGGAAACTGTGCAATATTTCGCAACAAAAATTACACCGTTTTTTCAGCTAGCAAGAAGCAATATTTGTACCAAATAACAAATATGTAAGTGGCATTAAACAAAAGTTAATAACAAATTAAAAAACGTGATTTTCGACAGTTTTCCCCATTTTTTCCTATATTTTCTACCATAACCTATAACTCAATATACATCAATGGAAAGATAATTTGAATAGCTACAACTTTATAATTTGATTTTTTTCGATCCGAGGTCACGTTTTTCTTTTATTCGCTAAAAACCGTTTTTTTCAGTTTCCGGGATTTTTTAGGTTAGGTTCGCCATTCCCAATTCCGAACAAAAAAACGCTATCTTTTTTAGAATTTTTTTTCCTATATGACCATATTTTTTGTTTCCTGTTGGCAATTAACGCAAAAATTACATGGAGCTATTTTAGATTGATTGGACTAATAGGAGAGGGCCCAGGACGGAACCTTGCGGAACACCGCATGTTGTCCCGAACACTTTAGGACCATCATCCGAATCGCAATGAAGCGACCTACCCTGAAGGTAGTCGGCCACCAGTCGCACTAGGTACTTTGGTGTGCCTAGCTTTATCAACGCCTCAACTATTTTGCTCCACCCCGCTGAGTTGAAAGCATTTTTTACGTCGAGGGTTATCAGTGCGCAGAAGTGATTTTTCTCTATGGCGGCTCTTGCTATGCCCACCACCCACCCACCATATTGACTGCATCAGTCGTCGTCCTTGCCTTTCTGAAGCCGAATTGCTTGTCCGACAAGCCACCAACCCTTTCGACGCTAGGGAGAATCCTGTTACAGATCACCCGCTCGAAAAGTTTGCCTATGCAACTAAGGAGGCATATCGGTCTGTAGGACGATGGGTCCCCTAAAGGCTTGTTCGGCTTCGGTAGGAGCACGAGTTTCTGTTGTTCCCATCGCTCCGGGAAGATCCCCTCTCTCAGGCACGCTGTGAAGACTTCAGCGAACCTGTCTGGCGCTATTGAAGCTGCTAGCTTCGCCGCTTTATTTGGTATGCCATCCATGCCAGGGGCCTTATTGGTGGCTACCTTTTTTGCAGCCTCCAGAATCTCATCTGCAGTCACCGCAGGTACCTCTTCTGGGTCCACCTGAAAGGTGGGTAGTTCGACGATGCGTACGTTCTGTGGAAACAGGACGTACACAATACTCTGGAGCAGCGCGGGGCAGGTGATCGGCGGAGAGCGCTTGCCCTTGACCGCTGACATGACCATTTTATAGGCTCCACCCCAGGGGTCCGAGTCTGCTTCTCGGCACAACCTTTTGAAGTGCTCGGATTTACTTCAGCGATGGCTTTGTTCAGAGTTTTCCTCGCTTCCTTATATCTCTTAATAGTCCAGTCAATGCACGGAAAAAACGGCGAAAGCTGGTAATCCTGCCAAACAGCACCAATTTGAACCAAAATTTGGATTTGGGTTCTGCTTACTCTATATTTCAAAGTTGTCAATGTGCCGACGGTTGCTTTTTATTTTTTAGGGGTGTAAACTACCCCTATTCGAAAATAAGTGTAAAATTGTAGATTCAAGCGTTTAATCGATCGAAATTATCATTGCATCATGAATTACAAGTTGCAACCCTTATGAAGACAACCCCTATAAGAACAACCCCTATAAAAAAAACCCTATAAAAACAACCCCTACTTTTTAAAATTTGATTTAAAAAATAGGAAAAATTAAATATTGTCTTAAGTTTTTAATTAAAACAATAAATATATTTTTTGATATAAAAAACACAACAAAAATCAAAAACCATAATTAAAAATTCTTTTCTTCTTCATCCTCACTCTCATCTGCCTCATTCTCGTCTTCCTCCTGATCTACAATTGGAGCACTATTCAGGCAATTGTCTCCGCTGCATCAAAGCGAAGCGTTTATATTTTGTTGTTGAAGAAGCGCAGTCGAAGTTGGGAAATTGAAGCTCTTGGGAAGCTCCTGAAGCTTTTGTTTTCACCAAAAATAGTATTAGTAGTACAAGTGATGCGATTATTAGAAAAATCACAAATTTCCCAACTGAGGGGGATAAATGAGAACTTGAGGAAAACAAAGCACAAAAATGGGCGTGCTTCCGAAGAACTTCCACAACATATGAATTGGAAGCGCTGCATTCTTATTTCTTTTGACAGCGCTTGATAAATTTCCGGCTGGGAAGGTGTGAAAAGATGAAGGAATCTTCTATATCAGGTTGTTATATACGTGTGTTGATAACTGTAAAAATTTGTGATTGGGTATTTTTACCATAACTCCCTTAGTTTTTGAGCTATCAAGTTCAACAAAAAACTATTTTATAGGTTTTTCCAAGAGCTATAAGCTGATGTAAACTAATTTTTTTGTAAGCTCTTATTTTTTAAAAAGTTTGAGCTGAAACAGCTTCAAAACGTTGCATTTGCGAACATGTGAAAACTTGAAACGGCCATATCTTCCTCAATTTTCATCGTACAGAAAAAGTAAAAAAACCAAAAGTTTTAGAAAAAGAAAACCTACAATTTTTCACTTTTTTAAATTTTGCGTATCTTTCATAGTTTTTGAGTTATTTTTAAAGAAAGGCAATTTTTTGCAAACTTGCAAAAAAGCTCTCTTCACTTCAAACTCATTTTTTTTTAACCAAGCACTTAAAACCGGTCAAACTTATAGGGCATATTATAAGTACATATATGAAGTAAATTGTATAGTGGTAACGATCATGTTCAATTGGGGTGGTAATTAGGGGGTGATTTTCACATTTTTTTGCTGCCAAAAAAATGGGGATCAATTTTGTTTTTGTCATAACTCGCTTAATTTGGGTACTAGAAACTTAAAAAAAAAAAAGAAAATTAAAGGTTTTTCCAAGCACTACAAAAAAAGTTTTATGAGTTTTCCCCGAAAAATGCGTTGTTTTTTGGATATTTCACGTTGAAACTTACGATTTTGGCGTTTGACGAAGAAGACCCAACCTTTAACAAGTTATTACTCCGTTAGCATTAGGTCTAGTGATATTTTAAACCCAGTATTTTTTTTTGTTTTTTTATAAGCTACATTTTTACTCTGAATGGTTTTTTCATAAAATACTTATTTTCAGAGTTATTCATGAAAAACCGTCTGAAAACGGTTTTTTTTGGTGAAAAATTGACGTTTTCACTCTCGAATATTTCGAAAAGTATTGACTTTTAGTAAAAACTTTATATAACAAAAGTTGCTTAGAATTAGTCAATCTATCCATTACCATACTTATTTTTATTAAAAAAAATTTAACCCCCTAGAAGGGGTGGCGTCGACCCCCAGGGTAAAAGCAACCGTCGGCACATTGACAACTTTGAAGTAGAGGGTAAGTAGAACCTACAGCCAAATTTTGGTGCCAATCGGTGCTGTTTGGTGGAATTGCCAGGCAAACCGTGCATTGACTGGACTATAAGGAGTTCATCGAAATCCGGACGGTTCCGATTTCTCTGAGTTCTCCTTCTCGCTTTCAGGCAGGCCCTTCGGCATTCGTCGATCTCAGCGTTCCACCAGAAGTTTGGTGGGTGTTGCCGATTGCCGGTGCGCCGAGGCATGGTATTATGGGCATTCGTTTCGCCTATTGTACTACACCTATATACCGATATTTGCAGCCCAAACTGCTTAAAAAGGGTCAGTAGTCTGCCTAGTAGCTCGTCGCTTAAACTTGAATGTTCGAGCAGGAACTCGTCAAACAACAAGACCTTGCTCCTCGCTATCGCGGGTCACCCACGGAAGACGTGGAGGGCAGACTTACCCTCGTCAAGGCAAAGCCCGCAGTTGGGTTCCTCTGTCATTCATAAGTGGTAATTCTAAATTCAAAGTGTCCGGTAATCAAGCCAACAAGTATCTTGATATCATTTCTACTCTCTCCTTGGCTGTGTTAGGAGACGTCACAAAAAAGAGTTGGCCAGTACAGGCATGGACTTCTAGCGTTCAGTATGTTTCATCAATCGCCGGCTCTGGACCTATTAATGCAATGTCAGAGCCCTGTTTAGGCAGAGTATCCGCTTTTTCATTGCATTTGAAGCCCCAGTGTTCCCTGTACCCAGACAAGAGCACGCTAGCAGTACCAAACTAATTTAGACTTGATTCTACGGGACCTTATCGCCCTCTTGGCTACCAGAGAAAATAAAGATCGGTTTGTTTTGATACGCCCTTCTTAAGTTTTCATGAGTGCATGTCAGTATATCATAAACTTCCGCTTGAAAGACCCTTGGAGCTTTCACTCCAGATTTCGACGCCGACATCTGTCTCAGCTTTAGAACCCCTCATATAATACTAGTCCACCCTGTGATACTTTAGAAAAAGTCCAGTATGTGCACGGCAGGCTGCTCCAGAATCTCTTCAATAATGTTGATTATTATAGAATGTCCTCGGCCAAGACCAGCGCCCAGATAACCATTCATAGCCCTTCAAATTGAGAAAAGTCTACAGCGATAACGTCGGGAAGTGCGGAAGGCCTTGGTAATGGAAAGACAGGCCAGGCCATTCTTTGAATTTTGCTTAATTAGTTATGGAACTTTTAAGCGCCGTTCTGTACCACGAAGTAGGGTATCCTTGTGATGGTTGCAGTTGAGTTTTGCATCGAAGTACTGGCAATGTTCGTCTTCTGGTAAACGGTACCAGAATCGTTTTATCGGGATTGACATTTAGTCTTACGTTGACGCACCAGCTGGAGACCAAATCAAGCGCCGCCGTCAGTTTCACCTGTTACCACGGTGACAACACCATCTACGTAACTTTGGGCGAAAAGGTTACGGCCATTAAGTAGCTCTAGGAATTCATCTACAACCAAGGCACCACAGAAGTGGAGGTAAGACTCCTACCTGTTGACATCCTTTCGCTATCAAGATGGGAGACCGTAAGTTTGCAAGGTTTCAGCAAGTTAATCAATTTGATATATTGCGCAGCAAAAACGCATTTCTCTAGCTTAATGGTTAAACCGAAGCTAACGAGGCGTTTAAAGAGCTCTTCGAGGTGAACGGTATGCTCATCCTCGATTTAAGTGGCGATAAGTATATCGTCAAAGTATACATAAACGAAGTCGAGCTGTCTCATAACTTCGTTTATGAACCTTTGAAAGGTTTGAGCTGCATTCCGTAAGCCGAATGCCATGCGGGTAAACTAATATAGGCCCATTGGCCTAATGAGCGCAGCCTTATGCATGACTTCGGGGGCGATTGGTATGTGATGATATTCCCGACTTGGGTATCAAATGAAAGGGTATAACAAGTAGTGTGTGGTGTCAATCAAAATTCGAAAAGGCAGCCAATACAAAATGGCGGCCAACACAAAATGGCGGATTACTTTTTCTTTACAACGCGCCCGGCACAAATGAAAATATATAGTAAAAAATATAGTTAAAAAAACTATAAACAAAGCTTAAAAATAATTTTGAATGTAAAGTTTTTATTGCTCTAGCAAGTATATGGAAACAATCTACCTTCCGAAATGTGAAAAAGCGTGGGGCGCTAGCGAAAAGTTCCTATGTTAATAAAGTAAGAATATAGGTAAATAGTAGTTTTTAGTTATCGCTAGAATGGAATAGAAAAGTTTTCCTCTGAGATGACTTCCTCCATTTTGCAAAAAAGAAGAACACTTACGGAAAAATCGATAATAAAAACGAACTAGCCAAAAAGGCATCAGCCAAGGACTACATTATTAAGCAGAAAGGATTTAAGGACCAATAAAAGTTTTTTTCAATTCAATTCAAAATTTAGTTATTTACTTATCAGCAATATTATACAAATCTATGACTTATTTTTTTTAACGGAACGAATCCAACATCCATGTTTTCGTTAAGTAACCACAGCAAATGCAAATTAATTCAGACAAGCTCTAATTTGGACGTACATCAAAAAAATTCCAAATAAAATATTTAGATCCTTCCCTCATTTCTACGAAAGGTCAAACCTTCCACTGGTTTTAACTACATTTAACAACTTTTGAGACTGCATACTCAAATACGATATAGGTTCCACCGCCATGAAGTTAACTTTTCCCTCAACTAGAAACGTGCACTGTAGGGGCAAAACACCCTACTTACCCTGTTCAAGTAACCTAATTTAATCCCGACTTTTGTTTACTTTACTGCTGTTTTTTCTTGCGTAACGAAACAGCAAATAAGGATGTTCTGGTCCTTAATCTTGATACTTCCGCATTTGAACTTCTTTCTACTATGATAATCTTCCAAGTTTACAAAATTATTCACTATACATAGAGATGAAATTATTTCTTTTAGTGTTTTTCATGGAACAAAGGTCGCTTTATTAAATAACATTGTTGAGTCCCAAGATTTTGGTGGGAATTGTGGTGCTGTTGTTGTTTTGTTATATTTTGTTGTATGAAAAAGGACAAAAATTCTTATTGACCATAAAATGTAGGAAAATTTCGTATGTCAATGAGGAAAAGACTAAAATTAAGGCTAAGGGTCATACATACTTTCATACGTACTTTCAAGTTTTATAGTAGTTGACTTTATAGTTTTACCATCATTAAGAAGTTGTCGGTAGATCTTGGATCCATCAGGAGAACCGATGGCTCTTTCACACAGTCTAGGGAAGAAACCTTGATAATATTGCTCCAGGCACATTTCCCAGGCACAACCATTTACTCAAAAGAGAACACAACTTCTGCTGGGCAGCGAAGAGGCCAACTTTCTAAAGTGTCCAAAGCCGCCTGGACAGAAGCAAATACCTTGTTCAATCATGAAGCTATTAGGGAGGCGATTAGATCGTTCAAACCATACAAGTCCCCTGGAGCAGACGGAATCTATCCCATTCTGCTACAGGAGGGCTGCGACCTAGTCACTCCCTTATTATGCAAATTATTTAGGGCTTCCTTCGCACATGGCTACATCCCATCCGTCTGGAGGAACGTCAACATAACATTTATACCTAAGCCACCTTGACTAAATCTTTCAGGCCGATAAGTCTCTCGTCTTTTGCCTTGAAGACAATGGAGAAAATTGTCGACCGGGCGATAAGGGAAACCTATCTTCAAAGCCAACCACTAAGCTCCTATCACCATGCGTACCAGGCGGGCAAGTCAACTGAGACAGCACTGCACAATCTGGTGCTCAGGCTTGAACATGCAGCTCTAAACAAAGGAGTTGCGCTGACGGCCTTCCTCGATATCGAGGGAGCCTTTGACAACACATCCTTTGACACTATAGCTAGGGCTCTAAGTAGACACAGTCTAAGTAGCACTTTCTGCAACTGGATTGACTCTATGCTGAGAACTCGCAAACTAATTGTTTCTCATGTTGAGGGGTCTCTGGAGGGCACTATAGCAAGAGGCTGCCCGCAGGGAGGGGTTTTATCTCCACTTCTCTGATGCCTTGTTGTAGATGAACTCCTCGAGCTGCTCAACGGTCGAAACATTTTCGCCCAAGGTTACGCTGACGATGTCGTCATAGTAATTACAGGAGAATCTGAAGGCGCCATGTCAAGGCGCTTGCAGCAGGCACTTGATCTGGTCTCTAGCTGGTGCGAGAGCGTAGGTCTAAAAGTCAATCCCGACAAAACGATTCTAGTTCCTTTCACCAGGAAAATATCACTACCGGGAATTTGGGAACCTACATTCGCGGGAAGAACTATAGGCTTTTCACAACAAGCCAAATATTTAGGAGTGACGCTAGATGCCAAGCTCAACTGGAAACAGCATATGGACACTCTGATGTGTAGAACGCGCAGATCCCTGTGGGCTTGCCGCAGAGCTTGTGGTTCCACCTGGGGTTTGCAACCGAAAACCATGTATTGGATATACACCACCATCATAAGACCCATGGTTACTTATGGAGCTTTAGTTTGGTGGCACAGAACGAAGCTTAAGGGTTCCATAACCATTTTAAGCAAAATTCAAAGAATGGCTTGCCTCTCCATCACTGGGGCCATCCGCACTTCCCCAACGGCAGCGCTGGAGACTCTCCTCAATTTGGTACCCCTCCACCTTGAGGTAGAGAAGTCCGCCATAAACGCGGCGCTGCGGCTGAAAGCGAATGGTTACTTGGGCGCTGGTCTTGGGCGAGGACATTCTATAATAATCAACATCATAGAAGAGATTCCGGAAGCGGAGATGCTATCGGACGGCATGCCCTATAAAATCTCAAAATTTAAGCAACCTTCTGTACATATACAGGAAAGGCTTACCTGGACTTTTCCTAAAGTGTTGCCGGGCGAGCTAGTATGGCTCTAAAACGGAGACAGGTGTAGGCGCCGGAATCTGGAGTGAAAGTCCCAGATTCAGCAAGGCTATAAGTCTAGGCACTCTGGCAACTGTCTTTCAAGCAGAGGTGTACGCTATTCTGGCATGCACTCATGAGAACTTAAGAAGGGCCTACCAAAATAAACGGATTTTTATCTTCTCTGATAGCCAAGCGGCAATTAGAGCGATAAGATCCCGTAGGACCAAGTCGAAATTAGTTTGGGACTGCCAACGTGCTCTTTATGAATTGGGCGTTCTCAATCAAATTACACTTGTCTGGGTCCCGGGTCACCGGGGTTTCGAAGGCAATGAAAGTGCGGATTCCCTGGCTAAACAGGGCTTTGATTTAAAATTCATAGGTCCAGAGCCGGCTATTGGGGCACCGTCCAGCTTGCTGCAAAGGGCCCTGGCCGATCGGACTCTGATGAAACATATTGAACGCTGGAGGTCCGCGCCTGGACTGGCCAACTCTAAGCGGTTTCTTCCAGTGCCGTCCCCTAAGACGGCCAAGGAATTATTACGGCGCAGTAGGAGTGATGTTAGGACACTTGTTGGTTTAATTACCGGACACTGTGCCCTAAATTACCACTTATGGAAGATAGGAAGGGCGGAGGACCCTACATGTAGGCTTTGCCTAGAAGAGGATGAGTCTGCCCTCCATGTTCTCTGTGAGTGCCGTGCAATAGCGAGGAGCAGGGTCTCTTTGTTCGAGAAGTCCCTGCTCGAACACTCAAGTCTAAGCGACAAACCACTAGGCAGACTGCTGAACTTGTTCAGGCGGTCTGGCCTACAAATATGAGGTGTAGGGGTTGTAGTACAATAGGCCAACTTAATGGCCGCAGTACCTTTGGACCTAATACCTCACACAGGAAAAAAAAAGAAGTTGCTCCAGAACTTTATCTAATACTCTAAACATTTGAATTTTTTACTTTATTACAAAATGTTCTATATATTGGTATGCACGCAACTATTTGGAGATATTATTTCAGCAAAAGGTTAAATTCGATCTACAACAAAATTTCAATAACAAATAACATCAACAAAATCCAACAAATAAGTTGCAATATTTTCCAGCCAACTGCTACTGAAGATATCGACATTGTAAATTCGAAGCCCTGTTACAAAAATTTGTTGTTCTGATTTTTGTGACATCGGCTTTCGTGGATTCAGCTCTTCTTCAGCACACTCCAGGCTCCTATTAACCTATCCTGGCAAACGGCTAAGAAAGACCTCGGTAGGTCGTCCTACCCGATTTCTCACTTCTTTCAAAAGCACAGAATAGTCACTGGAAACGAACACCTAGCAGGTCTGTTAGCAAGTCCTAATCCTACCTCCCTGCGGTGCCCCTGGGGTATTTCTTCGGAACGAGCTAACGTTTGACGGGCAAATGGCGAGCGCTCTGCCCCACAAAACAGAGTTTTAAGTCGATTAGGCTGACGGTTATCAACCCGCTCCCATAAAAATACCATTGCTACGAATCGGCAAACAATGCCTCGGAACCAGATGGACAATGCCAAGACGACCTTTGCTTTTCGAACAAGGAGACTTGGGTATCGCAGGATGGTAGACGAGAAATCAGAGAGATCACGTGGCCGGAAAACCCATTTGCACACCTCTGCAAAGTGGTGGCCAAATGAAGGGGCCGAGGATCCCGAAAACTCAAATTTAAGCCTAAAAAAAAGTTTTATTTTTCTGGAGAAAATTGGTGCAAAAATGGAAAAATGGTATATATTAGTGGTCGTTTTCTCTTATTACTAATTTTTTTCCCCCTGAAACGCGCTTCGCGCAACGGGATCCAGATAGATTGGTACAAAAAACAGAAACTTGATTAGTTCCCTTAAGAAGATACATATTTAGGTTTAAATTAATATTTTCCATCTGAACTCATCATTTTTATTAAAGTAGACAATATTTTACGTAATTTGTTTTCGATTTGAGCTAAGCTCTTACATAAAAAAACTCGCATACAAAGCCAGTCCCAAAATCTCGAAATAGTACCTACAGATAATCTGCAGCTCTCCTTTTTTCTAATAGAGAGGATAACGAAAATCTAATTTGGCTGTATCAAATTGAGAGTGATTTCTTTATCTGATTTACTTCGCAAGTCAACTCTCAGGGGTCAACAACCTTTTCTTGATATAGCTCTAATGGGGTTCGACAATATCTCACCAATCAATGAACGCTCAAGGACACACCATGAGGGCTCCTTCGATTAAATACATAGATATGAGAGAAATGTCCTGTGATTATAATGATAAAAGCGGTCCTTGTGAAAATGTAATAAAGAAGATTTTGGATGATATGTGTCAATAAAACACAAGAAAAACGTGAGACTACTTTAAAAGATAATAAATGAAAATTCATTGAAAATTGTGTGCCCTGAAATAAATTAAAGAAATTCCTCCGCCCCCAACATCAGCTCCTTCATCATCCTGAAGGTTAAAGTCTGGTCTGGGGGGACAACTAAAAGGACACGAAATTCCCCGCATGGACACAGGTCTGGTATTTATCAAGTTGAGTGCAAGGGCTGTGATTCTACTACATGTGGGAATGACTAGGAGGAACCTTAACTAGAGTAACTTAGAGATAAAATATGCGACGTGAGAAATTGCAATAAAAAACGTGCGGCGTAGGCGAGGCACATTACAGCACATTACGGAGAAAAATGAGGTGTCTTTGCGGAGATGAAAGGTATCTCAGAAAAAGGTAAAGATAATTTATGAAGTTCAGATTCTAAAAAGGCCTGAAATAACATTAAATGAGTGTTTGCTTTTTGCGAGAAGTAATGCTGCATTGGCATTTCCAGGAATTGTATGTTTTGTTGAAAGTAATGTTGCTCCCTTTCACAGAATTGCTAGCTCTTAACGTTCGTTTACCTTTAATGATTTTCTTTTTAATTATTTCATTTATACCATATTATACATTGTTAATCATAATAGAAAACGGCTCTTTCTTCTTTTTCATAAGTATTTCAAGAAGCTTCCTCTGCAATTCCTCTAGCATTCCGCCCATAGTCGTAGTATCCAGGGGGTGCTTTGGAGATTCTAACACATACCAGTGTTGGAAGAGCTGCAAGAAAGCCACAATATACACATATTGAGTATATTTCGATCGACCAACTTCCCAATAGCCTTGTTTTTCTTGAAGAAAATCATGAGCTATACGATAATCTTTTTGCAAACATCTTGAAGCAATTGACTGTAACTTGATAAAACCGTTTTGATACAAAATGGTTGTATCATAAAAAATGCTCACATAGCAAGAAACAAGAATGCTAATGTTCAAAACCACTACAGAATTATCTTTTATCTTTTATCTCATTTATCCTTAATCCTTCTAACTGATCGCTTTTCGCATTATCGGAAACACATTTTTGCTTTATGCAGCATTTTTCCCCAAAACTGTGCAACTTATACCAAGACTCTGAGGAGTGCATGGCAACGATAGTAGCAGTTTTCCCACAAACAAATTTTCAATTGTCAGCAACTGTCAAAGCAAAGTAGTTCAAAATACACCACGGTCACGCTGGCTTATACGGTACCATCCACTTCCTCCTAACAGTATTTGTTACCCTTACCGTCTGTCAATGGCAGCTTCCGAAAGGACATTTTCTTGCCCTATCTGAGGAATACCATACCTCAGACCAGACTGAATGAGTTGACCTTGCCCAATGTCGACTACACAATCCACATCGACCCGGAAAAGGGGGTTATTCAAATTTGCCAAGAATATAGAAGATTTTTTGTAACCCCTACCGAAAAAAATTCTGGGAACGCCTATGACATCGTCTGTCGTTCAGAAGTGATTTTTATTTTTGTTGTTCGATATAAAAAACTCAGTAAATGCTTTCTTCCTTTTATTATTTCACGAATGTGAAGATATTTTTAGTTCACTATATGTTGCACTAGCGTAGCACTGGAGAATAGCAGCTCCTATCTAGTATATGAATTTTAGTAAAAGAGGTAAAGGCAAAAGCTTTGAATTCGAGTGAGGGCGGTATACAAAAAGCTTTGCTGGTGCTCTGGAAGACTCAACTATTGCCCAACGCTGCATTAGCCCACATAGGCGTGCTAGAGGTTCCGCCAAAAGAGTTGCTGCCGAGAAAGTCGCGTTTTCCATGCGCAGTAGAATCCCCGTATGCCGTTCCCGTCCCTTAGCCTAGACGCAACAAATTTCGAAGGGGAAATTTGAAAATACATAAGCGCATTTCTTATCAATATGCGCGCAATTTTTATTTGTGTGCAGCTTCAATTTCCCCAGCTGCGCGCTCCGGCATCAACTCTTTTGGCGGAACCTCTGTTAAACATTTTTTTTTTCGTTTTCGTTGCCGTTCTTTCGGGAAATTAGCATTTCTTCTTCTTCTTTAAACTCCTTTAATCCCTCATGGGACGACATAGGGCGTGGCCTCGGTAGTCTAGGGGTAAGGCGCCTGACTACTATCCCCAGAGGTCCCGGGTTCGATTCCCGGCGGTGCCACGGTCCTAGCCTTTCCCAATTTCCCGCCTACATAACTTTCCATCATTCTTCTTCCCTCTTTGCATTCCTGATTCCTCCTGTCATAGCCTTCACTAGTTCTCTTCCCCGCTCCACCATCATCGGTTGGTTGATGAGATTCAACTGGTTTCAGGAGGCATAACACTCCAGCGAGTTGTTCTCGATGCCCCGATGTCAGAGTCGCGAAATGGTTGGGAGTAGGTGAAATAGAAATACCGCAGCTAGGTTGTGACAGTTGTTTCCTTCACTTCTCTCTCTATCTTCCGACTAGAGCTGCTGTTCGACATTTCAAACTAAATACATGGTCGACAGTACAAAGGGGCCTTCCCTAACTCTCTAGTGTGTCACATAAAAAAAAAAACAGTTGCCCTCCAGCGGACTCTGTTTTGCGCGACAGCTCTTAGCTCCGACCAGGATCTCTCAGTTGATGCCGTTTCTTCTAGTAGGGTTCTCCTCCACATTGTTCTAGGTATTCCTACTCGACGGGAACCTTGCGGATTCCAGTCAAGGGCCTGTTTCGCTAGATTTTCGTTTTCGCGTCGCAAGATATGGCCAACTCAATTCCATTTCCTTCGCCTGATTTGGTCGTCTATCCTTTCTTGGCCGGCACGGCGCCAAAGTTCTTCATTTGAAATTCTATCTTGCCAGCGGATTTTTAGGATACGAAGAAGGCATCTGTTGATGAAGACTTGTAGGCGCCCTGTTATGAATTGGGTGACTTTCCATGTTTCGCAACCGTACAAAAGAACTGCCTTAACGTTGGAGTTGAACAGCCGCAATTTGGTGTTAGTAGAGATCACCGTTGATCTCCATATGCGGGACAGGCATGCATATGCGCCTCGTGCTTTATTTATTCTGGAACTTACGTCTTCTTCTGCCCCACCATTTTCGGTAATAATGCTACCGAGGTAGCAGAATTTATTTACCAGTTCCACGTCACGGTTATTCAGTGCAGTCCGTTCAATGGTGTTTGCATTTATCCGCATTTCTTTAGTTTTAGTCGGATTTAGCCTTAAGCCTGCTGGACTACTTTCCGTTGCCAAATTGTTAATCATGTTTTTGAGGTCCTGGTGTCTGTGGGCCAGCAAACAGATATCATCTGCGTAGTCGAGATCCTTAAGGCGGTCTAACAAACCCCATTGTATGCCGCCTGTTCTACTATCTAGAGCGCCGACAAGGAAAGGATGTCATTTATTACTATAAGAAATAGTAAAGGCGAGAGTAGGCATCCTTGTCGTACTCCTGAGCTCACCTCAAAGCTGTCGGATAATTTTCCATTATGGAGAACTCTGCATTTGGAATTGTTATATAGGGCTTTTATCAATTCTATTATTTTATCAGGCAGTCCACGTCGCCGTAGTGCAAATGAAGCTCCTATTAACCGAGTCGAACGCTTTCTCATAGTCTACGAAATCAAGGTTAAGGGGGGATCGGAATTCAGTAGACTGCTCCACTATTATTCTCAAGGTGTTAATATGATCAATACAGGAGCGGCCCTTTCTGAATCCGGCCTGCGGCCTCCTAAGCGTTCGGTCTACTGCCTCACTTATCCTAGATAGTAATATATGGGACAAAATTTTGCCCACAGTAGATAATAAACAGATGCCTCTCCAGTTGTCGCATATTGTTAGGTCCCCCTTTTTTGGTATTTTGACTATGATGCCTTCCGTCCAATCCTCCGGAAAGGTACAGGTGTTCCATGCTATTTCTAGGATTGGCTGAACCGCATCTGCTATGAGGCTTGAGTCGGCTTTCAACAATTCTGGCGGGATGCCATCTTTTCCTGCTGCTTTACCATTGGCCATCGCCTGAATTGCGGTTACTATTTCCGTCTTGGATGGGGCCCGAGTGGCGATTCTTATTGGCTGTGCATTGTTGTTGTTTTCCTGAGGTTCCTGTGTAAGTGTACCATTCAGGGCGGCGAAGAAGTAATCCTCCATCTTTGGAGTTGCTCCTCGTCGCTGCACAGCAGCCTTCCATCCGCACTCTTAACGGCATGCTTTTTAGTAGAGTGCTTTCCCGAGAGCTGTTTAGTGATTTGGTACAGCACCTTACTGTTGCCTGTGTTTGCCGCGTTTTCCGCTTTCTCTGCGAGCTCATTTATCTGCTGCCTTTTATCACGCCGGACACTTCTCTTAACCTCCCGGTGTAATTGGGAGTATTCCCGTTCTAATTGGTGACGTCTTTCCGGGTCGTTTGTAGAGTTTACGCTAATTTTGAGGACCCTTCTGCGTTCTATTTTTTGCCAGGTTGTGTCCGAGATCCAGTGTTGCTGGTTTCTTTGGACATAACCGATGCTTGTTTCCGCAGCCGTCAATATCGCGCCCTTTGTCGTACTCCACAATTCTTCAATATTTGTGTCGTCAGAAACGGTTTGCTGGTTTAATAATTCTTGGAGGTTTCCAGCAAATTCCCGCTTTTTAACGCTCTCCCGCAGAAGGTCTACGTTAAACCGTCTACGGGTTCTAGCATCATGTTGCACGTTTCTGATTGCGGCGATTTTAAGGCGAATAGTTGCTACAACCAAATGGTGGTCGCTTCCAGTGTCTGCTCCCCTGAAACTCCTGACATTAGCATTTAAAGGGGACAAAATGCCAAAATGGCTGAAAATTGGTACACAGCTTCCTTATGACTTTTTAAAAAAACAATTTCGAAATCCAAAAAAATAAAACATGGCCGCCGGAGATATCGCGTTTTTCTCGAGTTTTCCATGTATCGAGGGCCCAAAATGTTGACAATGAAATTCTTTACAAATTAAGTTCTTACAAAAAAATTGACAAGACTAACCCTTTGAAAGTTGTTAAACGTCTTCGAAAATCACTTTCGTCACTACGTTTTCGAAAATCACTTTCTGGCCAAAATTTCACTCAAAAACCGATATGTTCGAATTTTTTTCGATCAGTCAATAAGAAACATTGCCTACAAAAAGTCCTTTTGTCATTTTTTCGAAAACTTAACCCTTTCGAAGTTATTCAAGATTAAAATTTGCAAAAATCACTTTTTGGCCAAAAAAATCACTCAGGAACTGTTTTTTTACGAAAATTATATTTTGTAGGCAATAATATTTGGCATAAGTAGATGAAAAAAAAAATGTTTTGCACAATGCAATTCTCGAGGAAAAAAAATCGTTTTTGAGTGATTTTTTGGCCAAAAAGTTATTTTGCAAACTTTGAACTTGAATAACTTCAAAAGGGTTAAGTTTCGAAAAAATAACAAGAGTTTTTGTAGGCAATAACGTTTTGTATTGACTGATGAAATTTTTTTTTCTCGAAAATTTCAGCTTTTGTTTGAAATTTTGGCCAAAAAGTGATTTTCGAAATCTTTGACCTTGAATAACTCTCACGCGCGGTTGGTTGACCTACATATATAAACCGAAGACTCGAGGAAAATGCAATATATCCGGCGGCTATGTTTTTTTGATTCCGAAATTGTTTTCTTAAAAAGTCACAAGAAAACTGTGGACCAATTGGAATTTTGTCTGCTTAAAATGATAATTTCCGCGAACTACATCTTAGTTTACCGTAACTCAACGCCGTACCTCTGTTCACTGCTTTAACTACTCGAGTGCTTCCCTATCGTAAGAGTTTCACCATACCTACAGTTTCTTTTTCTTTTATGCACGCTGCTCTACACCGAGATAGGTTTCCGGCCTCCCTCGATAAATAACACTATAGCTTGGTTCCGTGGAGTTTACAACTGCCACCAATCCTCTTCTCCAGGGTGATCCCACCGTAATCCCTAATCAAGACATCCCAAATGCTCCTCCGGAAGTTATGCTGAAGTAAGTCGCTGCGAGTAGTTCTCAGCAACGGTTTTTCTTTCCTGTCACTTTTAAACCCAATCTCAGTACTTTTAACTCGCTGCCACTCCTTTTCGTAACCTGTTGTTTTTTTCACGATCCTTTCGATCGGGGATCTAACCTCAATTTTTTCCGTTTCCGCCTGGCCTCGTCCCATACGGCCTTTTTTTGTCCAGCTCCTTGTCAGACCCAGGGGCCTCTCCCTACTCGACATTGACATGTTTTCGTTAGGTCTACTTGCAAATAAATATATACCAACCATGTTATGGACATATAGTTTATTAAGGACGGTGTCGTTCATAGACTCTCTACATTACAGTAGTCGACTGCCTGGTTACATATAGGACCTAGATCAAATTTGTTACACTTAGGAAACGAGACTTGGAGAACTTTATTTGGCTTGATTGATAGGCCCTACTTGAAACACCATCTCTGAACTTCTTGGAGTACTGTTCTCATGATCTCTGTAATGGTCATTTCAAACTTCCCTGAGTCATTCATGGCAAGATAATGCATAGCCGATGACATCAAAACCAGATTGGTGTAGTTTGGACAAAAGTTCATCGACAGCCCAGATTAATTGAGGCAGAACTCCTCCTTTACAAGTTTAGCTAAAGGCTATGCGTCATTTTTAAGAATGATATAAGCTTACATGTTTAATGCAGTGTTTTGTTGCGATCCCTCTCTTTGATACCTATATAGACCAAAGTTAAGGTGGCAAAACAGTATCGATCAAGGGAAAATTTGAGGGAAAGAGTATCACGGTGTCTGCTATCACTTGCTTCTTGTGAACTTCGTGATATTTACCTGAAAATGAAACCCATGTTCTTTCAAACTCTCAAAACATAAAGATATCCCCATATGAATTAAAAAAAAATTAAAATCAATAATTAAATTTTGTTGTCATCGAAATGTGCAAAAAAGTGTGTCGACTTAATTTTATTAAATTTTTCACTGTACAAGTATATAAATAAATTTTTTTTTATTCTTAAGCAAAGTAACTAAAGTTAGTAGATTGAGAAGCCAAAAAAAAGTTTGCGATATAAATGCAGTGATATTGTGTGGGGGGGATGAAATTTACTCATTTTCATTTAATAATTAGCTTAAAATTTATCATCAAGAATTCGTAGGTGTTTTTGTAATGACAATGTGTGTATGTATGTACGTAATATACGACGTGAGACTATGAATAGAATGTTAAGACACTGGTCTGATTTCCACGAACGAATAGGAATGGAGGAAGGCCATGACTTAAGCTCTCAAGCCAAGCCATATATAATGGTGCTGAGACGATATTTTTCCTGGGCATTGGTAGCGTCATTACAACCAAATCTGACTTCATTGAATTATCGATAAGATATTCTCGTAATCTTAAATATCGATTTGTTTTATCCTTTACTGCCAGCAGGTCACTGTCTGTTATAGTTCCTAAAAAAAATTGGACAAAAATTTAGTAAGTCCTTAAATTGAATGAAATTTTGTTTTTGAGCCTTACCAAGATCTACATCGTCTGTCGTTGTTGTTGTCGTATTTGCCGTTTCTGATACTATGAAATCCTTGATAAGTTCATCAAAGAATTCCGTTGATGACTCCTGTGGTTTCTTTGTAATATCCGGCAACAATTGCAAATCTGAATAATCGATACGGAATTTCGCAAGTAAACTGGCCATTGAACGTTGCTCGTACTCGAGCTCTGCCTTCTTGTTAGCCAAGGCAAAAACTCTGAAAAAAATATGCAAAAGAAAAGAAATTAATGAGATTCTTCTCCTCCATCAGTTTTCTTTTAAACATTAATTAGGAAAATCAAGGATGACATTGTATCTTTCATCATAAAACTCATTAAAAAGAGAATTCATTTAAAAAAATGACTTTTCACAGTACACTGTAACAAGGATACGCATTGGAGGATCGATATCCTTGATGACTTCCGGGGTAAACATACTTTCTTTATAGCAAAAACATGAGAATCATCTATTGGATGATGCGTATGGAATACTAAGAAGGTGTCGATAGGCGAGGCTGTGTTCGTCCTTTTGTTTTCCTGTTTTAAACTTGCGAATCAATGGATGCTATGATTGGCTTTAAGATGTGATAACAACGACGAACATCCTGAAAGGGGGAGTCCTTGCCTAGCGTCCTTCTGGGATTCATTTTAAGCACGTACTCATAAATAGATGCTCTCGTATCATATCGTATTATTTTTGGATGTTTAACTGCGCATTTGTAAAATTGGTTGTTTGATGGGAGTTTGGACTACGTGTCAGGCGTTATGTGAATGAATACGGAGTTGAATGAATATTTGATAATATACCGCAAAACTTGAATTAAAGTTAAATGAGCGTGCAACTAGTTGTATTGCTTGCATATAATTATAACGATCCAAAGTTAAAACAACACAGGTCTGGACTGGATTTATGCTATACTTAAAATTTGACTTTGGGGGATTGACGCTATGAAAGGGTCAGTGTTGTGTGCTCTAACACTCGAATGGTTCCAAAATAGTAGGATAAGTACACGATATGACGGTAAGACGGTAAGAACTAGTTTCAAATAGCTTCATATTTTTTGCGGCTCTCCTCTGATACCAAGGAGGAGGTTATTGTTGTTTAATGCGGATCGATCTGGCTTGATAACTAGAAATATAGGTTATGGCCAAGTAGCACGCTGGCTCTATTGGAGCTGAAAGCTCTTTCACAAGGTTTCTGATTTTGTTACATAAAGCCAGTCAAAGTCAACGGGTTTTCACCTTGTTTGGAATAACTATGAGGTGCTTAAAGCGACATTGGTCCAGATAAATGAATTGTGTTCAAGGCAGCATCAAAGGTGGATGATCATGTAAAATGCAGCTAACGTTGCAGGACATCAGTTCCTAACAAATTCCTTAGCGTATTTGAAAGGATAAGACAGATCAACGGGAGTGTGGGGGTGCATGAGGAGATGGAGATGAAGCTTGAGTTTCAACTCTTGTATGTTCGGGAATACGGACTGTGGAAGGTTGTTCCACAGTCGTGTTGTTCTGGAAAAGAATGAATTTCTAAACTGATGTGTGTTAATTAAGCAAATGGCGCCGTCGCCAATGAGTTGGAAGACGCGGTTTTGCATCTTGTCCAGCCACCCTAAAGTGGTACTCGGACCACCCGATACGAGAATTCGAGGCGGGGCCGAATGTAGGATTTGTAGATTAAAGTCTTGGCCGACGAATTTCATCTTTTAAGAAATACCAAGCGAAGGCGCAGCTCAGAGCGATGGCGATGCATCGACAGACTCCGAGCTGGGCAGAGCCGTCGGTAACCTCTTCACGGAGCGACAACTCCTTAGTTCAGACTTCGACGAAGACAATTCCGGCGACGATGAAGCGGATGTGACTGTCGTCGAAACAAAACACCCTGAAAATGGTGCAGGTGATACAGATAAACCTGCACCATTGTAAAGCAGCATCCGCTTCGCTTCTGCTTCACCTGGCATCAGGCGAAGTCGATGTTGCTCTAGTCCAAGAGCCATGGATCTCTGGTGACAGGATCTGTGGCTTAAGGACACCTAAATTTAATCTCTTTTATACCAAAGGTAAGGGAAAACCCAGAACTTGTATTCTGATCAAAAATAACATAAGCACCTTTCTTCTCCCTCAATTCAGCAACGGGGACCTTACTGTGGTCGACCTAGAGTTGAAACAGAAGAAAATCAGAATGGCCTCTTTCTACCTAGCCCACAATGATGAGGGCCCTCTACCCCCTATGGCCTTTCAAGACCTGGTAAGATTCACCCATCCTACGACGGTTCTGGTTATGGGGGGAGATGCAAATGCGCACCATACACAATGGGGCAGCACGGACACCAATGATAGAGGGGAAGTTATAAACACCTTCCAGCCCTACAAATCACCAGGCCCTGACGGCATAGTGCCGGCACAACTGCAGCACACTCTTAGTTATATTATGCCCTGGTTACAAACCATGTTTACCGGGTGCCTCCAAAATAACTGCATTCCCTCTAGTTGGAAAGAGGTTAAAGTAGTTTTTATACCCAAGGCAGGAAAAGCCTCCCACGTAACACCCAAAGACTTCAGGCCAATCAGCCTATATCATCCTTTCTATTAAAACTCTAGAAAGGCTAATCGAAATATATCTGAGGCAGACCATATTGACCTCGGAACTCTCTAGCGCACAACACGCCTATACAAAGGGCAAATCTACTGATACTGCTCTTCACTCACTGGCCTCAACCATTGAAAAATCCCTCGAGGTTAAGGAATATACATTAGTAGCATTTCTTGACATTGAAGGAGCATTTAACAATGTTTTGCCGAATGCCATTACCCTGGCCTTGACAGAACATGGGATCAAGACATCGTTGGTGTCTCTTATCCACCAAATGCTTACTGGCAGGATGGTGAGCTCGATCTTGGGCGATAGCTCGGCCCGAAAGGCCGTAAATAGAGGCACTCCGCAAGGAGGAGTACTCTCCCCGCTGCTATGGGTCGTAACTATGAACCAGCTGTTGCGACGCATGCAGGCAGAGGGACATGACGTCCTGGCGTACGCAGATGATGTTGTTATCATCAAAAAAGGAAAATTTCCTCAAGTCCTCTGTGATCTCATGGAGGCAGCGCTACAAACCCTCTCAAGCTGGACTGCTACCCGCGGACTCAGCGTTAACCCAGTAAAAACGGAGCTGGTCCTCTTCACAAGGAGGTACAAGACCTCTCCGTTAACACCCCCCCGGCTTAACAAAGTTAGGCTCAAAATTAACAACAGTGCCAAATATCTGGGAGTAATCCTGGACAAGAAACTCCTCTGGCATGAAAACACAGAAGAGCGCATTAAGAAAGCAAACATCGCGCTTTTCGCCTGCAAAAAATCCATTGGTAAGAAATGGGGCTTCTCCCCTTACATTGTGCGATGGATCTACACAGCGATCGTCCGCCCAATTCTCCTTTACGGGGCTTTAGTGTGGTGGCCAACTCTGAGTAAATCCACCGTGTTAAACAAATTACAGAGAGTACAAAGATGTGCGGAGTTATGCATAACAGGAGCACTTCGCTCCACGCCTACAGAGGCCTTAAATGTTATGTTATACCTCCCTCCTTTAAATCTCGTGGTAAGGGAAAGCGCAACCATCGCAGCCCTTAGAATAAAAGAATCCGGTTTCTGGACTGGAATCAGGGGAGAGCACACGAAGGTACTGAACTCAGTTACTATCCCCACAAAAACCGACTTCTGCATTCCCGAAATTACCTTCACGAGGAACTACGGAGTCCACATCCCTTCACGTCGTGAATGGATAAATAGACCACATAGGTTTCAGGATGCCATAAACGTTTTTACTGATGGCTCTAAGCTCGAGGGTCGAGTGGGAGGAGGAGTATTTTCCCCAGAACTTGGGATTTAAATCTCCTTCCGACTTCCCGATCACTGCAGTGTATATCAAGCGGAGATTCTAGCCATACAAGAAGCTGTTCTGCAAATTAACCAGCAAGGCGATGGAAACCGGACTGTCTACATCTTCTCAGATAGTCAGGCAGCTCTGAAAGCCCTGCGCTCCTGCACAAACAGCTCTAGAACTACCTCTGAATGTCGCAGATCTCTTAACGAGATGGCTCAGCAGTTCAGGACCCTCCTCGTTTGGGTGCCCGGTCACCGAAATATAGAGGGAAATTGTAAAGCTGACGAACTGGCTAGGAGAGGCACGACCGCTACTCTCCTTCCAGAAAAGGAAAGAGTTGGTATGCCTTGGGCCTCCTTTAAACTCCGATGCAAGCAACACACAATCACACAAGCGAAAAAGCATTGGAGGGATCTTAATAAATGCACTTTGGCCAAATTAACCTGGCCCTCCTATGATCTCAGGCGAACTACCTTATTACTGAGCCTTGGGAGACAAGAACTCTCAGTTATAGTGGGAGTCTTAACCGGACACTGTCTGATAGGGACGCATGCGACCCGTTTAGGTCTTGAGACCCACGACTTCTGCAGAAGCTGTAAGAACATTGACGAGGCGGAAAGTGTACTACACCTCCTATGTCACTGCCCGGCCCTAAGCAGGATAAGGCTAACCACATTTGGTAAACCCTTTCTAAGCAACCTTGCGGAAATCTCGAAGTTTGGGATCCCGCAACTTAGAAGATTCATTACTTCCTCGAGATGGTTTAACGAAGAAACGACATTTTAACATCAAGTTTAAAGTGGGATCACTATGGTATCACAATGGGCCTATCCCTTCTGGCCTAAGTGTGTGGGCTTGAACCAAAGCTCAGCCATATCTAACCTAACCTAACCTAATACCAAGCATTGGGATGCTTATTTAGCGGTTTGGGATATGTAATTACTCCAACGAAGATCTTCGGTTAATGTTATGCCTAGGATATTAAGAGATGGTTCTGCCATCAGTTCTAGACTGTCCACTGAAACGGAAGGAATTGAGGAGCGCGTTTTCTTAGAAAAGAGACAGTCAGCCGGCATAATTGATAACGACCCATCTCTTAGCATCCTACGCACTTGACTGAGGACCTAGGATGGAACGGCCATTGACTCGTTAAGATCCATAGGAAAGTAGCAGTTTTGAAAAACAATGCACACTATTATCATAACGACTGTTGTAATGAAGCTATTGTCCTCGTGTCTGCAGTTAAAGCATCTAGTGGAGGGATTGAAAGTAGGTCCTTGCTAAAGAAAAAGAACGGGTTGATAAAATTGAACCCTGGGGACGCCGGCAGAGGTAGGGTAGTGTTTAGGTCCAACACCGTCCAATATGTCCAATTAAATGGCCAAAAAGGAAATCCTCAATGTACTCCCTTTAGATGGTCGCTATTAATATCTTGAAGTTTAGGCATGGGAATAAATTCCATACTCTATAACAGCCTTGGAAATATCTTAATCCAATAGAGCCAAATCAAAAAGTGACGAGACGCTGCTTTAATGAATATGCGTGTCCTTTTGCTACAAGATGCCCCTGCTCAAACATTTTCAAAACAACTTTTGGACGTCTTTAATGCCAGCTACTGTATATCTGACCATGGCAAGAGTGGCAGTGAGATCGTTAAATGTGATTGGGAGCATAAATGAGCGGAAGATTTGGGTTTTTAGACGATCGGAGTGACAGTTTTATTTTCTAATGTACTTTCGTGGTGGGATTTGAGACTCTTACTGCCCATGGAAAAATGCGATTTTGAGATTCCCAATTGTTGTGGCGCACGCCATAATATTGGCTTATGAGTGCAGCAGCACCATATTCAAGCTAGTTATATTTATATAGATTATTGTATGCTTAGTTTTGGAAAAGAATCGAAGTATGTAATTCCTGTTGACAAGTAGTTACGGACATTTTTTCCTTCACGTTTTACGACATAGGCTGAACATGAGGTAGTGTCTAGTATCAAAGAGTTTGAATAAATTTCGGAAAAGGGAGATAGTTTAGCCAAAGCTGAGGTATACTTAAGTAGCATAGTTTTATTATATCGATCAATGAATTCCTTGACGTCAAGATTTTTGGGACACCAAGGAAATACCTTTACACTTCGAGAAGCCTGAACAGAATTATGTCCATATTTTAATCACATAGATGGTATGCTTATATATATAGTATCCTTGAAATTTATTTCTTAGCGACTTGGTAATCGGGAAATGATCAAACGAATTTCTGGCCTTATAATTCTGGCGACATAGATTGCAACAAACGTTCTTACTACAAAAACACAAATCCCAGTCAGGAAATTAACGAGCACACTCCGGCCAGTTGGCTTTTCCGTAACTCTAGGTAGTTGTTTTTAAGGATTAGTATTAGTTGGGGCAATTGAATAATATTGGCCATTAAGGGTTTATAGTGAGTTACCGAGAGGTAAATACCACGGCGCATAGAATACAGCTGAGAACCAGAAAAATCAAATAGGTGACTGGCTGGCAATGAAATTGTTATCTATCCCCAAAGTTATGAACTTTCCTTTCATACCAGTAAGGTATTTCTATTCACACCTTTAACTGAGCGGAATTTTAATGGTCTATTAAAGTACAAGTGTTTTATCATAAAATAAATCGTAAAGACTTGATCTTAGAGAACCGCAAACCATGATGCAATTTTACTGATAAGATTAAAGGATATTTCAGGATTCTTTCAGGATAATCCATTTTCATTGACATTAAAAATTTATTGTGATGTGAGTCTCGTTCTTCTACAATTTTTTGGAATTTTTATTGGTATATGCAGACAGCGTCACAATTTAACGATTTTTCTATTTAATTTTTACTGCAGTTTGGAGTTTGAGGACTGTCGAAATGCTTAATTTTGAATAGTTCATAAAACCATAACAGCACAAGTGTGATTTGTTGAGTTTTAGAAGAAGATGAGACCTTAGAGATAACAAAAATTGAAAATATATACTTCGTGTATTGTACATATGTATATTTGTCAAGTTAATAAAGTTGAGTTTTTCGACAATAAAAATACGAAATGAAACTTGAATTTATGGACACAACATTGCGAAAAATTGGTGACTTCTTATTTCTGGATGTTATTGCTGAATTGTCCCCTTTCTGGGTGAAGTTAATAGTCCTTTTCTATCGCACATTGATTCAGAGACAATCAGTCATGACTTTCGCCATAAATGTCACAAACCAACCATTTATAATTTTGTTGATTTGTCAGATGTATTATTATGTTGATTTATGGTGAAATTCGCACAACATATTTTCAAAGCGAGTTTGGATTTTTTTTGTTGTTTTAAAAATAGGTTTCAAGACTGATGTTCAGATTGAATATAAATCAGTTTATAACACAAGAATGAACGTGTTCTAAAATGTTCCACTAGTACCACTGGCTAACAATGGTGGATCTTAATCGATTTATAAAGTTAAAAAAAATATACGTAGGTTAAGCTCTTTCTGACCTTCCATGTTTTAAAAAAAAAAATTCGTATCTATAAATGAAAATTTCACACAAAAATTTGAGGGTATGTTTGGATGTCGGTTCAACTCAATTTCAAACAAAAGTTAACTCAACTCGACTACAGTTGAAATTTCAACTCAACCTCGACTCCAACGTTCCAACCTAGTCTTAAACGGGGTATAGAAATGAAATTTCTAAATTTGATGAAATATTTGAAAGTACTCACAGTGCCCATGAGAAATATCTTCGGTGGAACTGATGCCCAAGTTTGGTATGTGCGTATTCCGGAAAATTTTTGGGAAGGAAAAGTAAGCTTTCGAGTAAGAACTTGGAATTAATCTTAAAATGTAGCACCTACTTACGGTGAAAAAAAAAAGTTGGTCCGCCTGGTCAAATCTGGTGCACTTTTTTTCGTTGTAATTTTGGGACCGCAACTGACCTATCGAGTAAGAGTTTCAAACTACAACGAATCATTTAACATTTCTATACTAGAAAACACAGGTCTGCCAGATCTGTGGCGGTGCCAAGTGCCTGGCAGACCATCTTTTATTTTAGGGTTTAATTACTACATAAACCTTAATAACTTTTACACCGATTATCGCACAGCATGATTGGGCTTGTTTTTTAGTTAATTGTGCGTTCTTTTATTTGCTTTAAAGAGCAGGACTGACTCCACTTATGGACCACTTATTTTCCATCTGAGCCTCTAAAAAATTCTCGTTTTTTTGTATTTCTATTAGAAAAATTCTAATCTCTAATTTTTCATTAAGCTCTTGGACTATAAGCGCCTCCAGCAGCGGCCAATATGCAGTGAAATTACCCTTTGTTAACAACCAATCGCCAATATTTGGAAAAATAATAACGGTATAAAATCCAATAATTTGGTCGCGGTTTTCCCGGTAATAACTCAAATTTACGACCGATGTGAGCGGAATAAGATGGAGTTCGATCTCTGTTCGCCTCAAATTCTCCTTTATCCGAAGTTGATACGTCACCACCGGTCCTCGAGCGCAACGCCCATTCAATGCACGGAATTTTCTTCACGACATGAGAAATGTATAAATGGCTCAAAGAGCTTGTTGTCAATAAACCCACTGGCTCTGATAATATTCCCCCCATGGTACTCAAGAAATGGCTAAACCTCTGCGCCAGCTTTTTGCCCTGTCATACTTCTCCGGAGTTTAACCCAACTATTAGAAACTAGCTCATGTTCAGCCCATTCCCAAAAAATGTGAAGCCAGCGACCGTTTAAACTATCACCCAATAGCAGTTACTTCTGTTCTCTCAATCAATAGATTAGCGATACCTAGAATCTAAACAAAATATTCACGATAGGCAGTTCGGCTTTAGATCAAAAAGGTCTACTGGCGACTTTTTTGAGTGGCTCAACCTTTGAATAGAGAAGATAAGGAACCGAAAATAGCGTACATGTACACGGATTTGAGGGAAGCACTTGGGATCAAGAAATTTTCTCTCTAATTCTCCCCTTCCACTTTAACCACAACAACAAAATACATTGACTTTAACCACAACAACAAAATACATTGTCTAACCCGGACATAGGCGTAGTGAAATTTGTTCAGGTTTTGCGAAGGGTCTGCTTCAAACATTTAGCCAAGTGAAGCGTTCTCACCGAGATGGTTGCTGAGAAACGATATCCCTCCCGGTTTTTGAATAAATATAACACAGCCACTGTCCGGGTTAGACACAAATACGTAAAGAATGCTATGCATTAGTGTTGCCAAAATGCTTCCCCGTGTTTAATAAATTGCACTTCCTCGTCTTCTCTATTCAAAGGGCTCAACACATCAACCAAAACATCCATAGTTTCGGTGAGTCTGGTGTGGTTGCTCTGGTTATCTCCAAGGCCTTCTACAGAGTATGGCATCCCGCTCTGCTGTGTAAACTCCTAGCTATTGGTATTGACTCAGTTCAAAAAAACTGGATTGAGAGCTTTCTTTCTGGCCGTTCAATCAAGGTAGTATTGAATGGCTATGAATTCAACCGTCACTTCATCACGGCCGGCGTTTCCCAAGGGGCGATCCTCTCACGTACTCTCTTTCTTATATTCATTAATGATCTGCTCTCAATTCCCTCCAATCCACTTCATAGTTTTGCCGATGACGGTACGCTGCGTTACTCCTACCCCTTCAACAACATAGGAAAAGCAAGTGCCAGACCTTGTCTCTTAGAACGTGAAGTCATGTCCAACTCTCTTAACGCGGACATTAAACTGAATTTTTGTTTTTCAACCATCATATGTAGTGAGGGTTCGCCGAATTTTTTAATTCATTTTTTGACTTTTCATTGGGTCGCGACATCAAAAAGGTTGAGAAGCGATGGTCTAACTTAATTATTGTACCCTTTATTACCCTAAAACGCAGGGCTTTCATCGCAGGGTGGATAGGCCCAATTAAAAATTTATGAAAAGTCGCGCTTGCATTAAGTTATTAGTCTAGTCGACAATTAAGTTATCGGTCTAGTCGCAGCAACAAAGAATCCACGAAACAACCACCTCGACTCGACAGCCCTAAGAACCCACCGCTACTTAAGAAAGTTATTCCACAACAACCATTCGTTAAATGAGTCTAGAATCCCACAGGACATCTAGATGCTACTTTCAGGAAACTTTTTAAAACTTTTATTGCGCAAACTTGCAGATACATTCCACATACCCAATGTTACATGCATCACCAGTTATTTATTAGTGTCATCGCCATAGTGAAAGGGTGGTTATCATTTCAGCTATTATGTGAGCAAATAGAAAAGTTAAAGAACCAAGGGGTTGTTCTTGTAATTGTACAATGCAACCCTTCCTCGAATATAATATCCACCAATTTGCTATGCTAATCTTCTAGCCAAGACATTTCCCACCATTCCAAATGTCGTCGAATAAACAAACTTTATGCAAAAACTTAGTTAAGCAGATCAAAGAAAGTTTCGCTGTAAATGTGAGTAGAAAATTTGCGAGGCAGACAACGGCGACGGCGAATTTAGCCCAGGAAAGTTTCGGCAATCCCGAGAAGCGCTAGGGCTGCAGTGTCGAATATTTTATTGTTTTCCATTCTTTTACCTTAATTTACATGACTGCCACGTCCTCCGTGTACTGATAATGTATGGCAAAAGGAGTGTAAGACCACCGTCGTCGTAAAGCCACCAGACATCTATGATAGCATGACTTCTCTTTCTGGTGAATTGCGTCAAGTCGTGTAAAATTTCCTTGGGAAGTTCAGCACCCCCTGGTCCTTTGTACAGGGCTGCAGCATCGTCTCGGGATTTTTTCGTTTTTCTTAAGGAATTTGTCTGAAAAATTGATGGAAATTAAATTTTTTAGTTGTTGTTGGGAAAATATATTTTTTTTTTTGCATACCGTTAATTGATTGGATTTTGGATCTAAGGGATCTGGTAATCCTGATACTTCTTGAGCCTTTATTTGGGAGCCAGTTGTAAATGATAAGTCACTAGTGCTGCTTGCTACATATTGAGGAAGAAAAAAAAACAAATAATAAATCTTTTAATTTGTTTAAAAAAAATAAAGTGGTAAAATACCGACAAAAACTCAAACTCAAAAGCTTATAATTAGGTTTGCCTAGCAATTATACCTCAAACTACGGTTATAAAAGGCATGTGTAAAGTTGAAAAATCATGCCACAGTCCAAAGTATTTTTTAAAATGCTTAAAACTGCAGTAGACTGGGGGTAATTTTGGATTATATGCTGGATAAACTAGGTTGATGTTTATGATAAAATCATGACTAAGGAATGAATTCGTTGCTGGTGACGACTCTCCAGGCCTGATTAGTTCGTTTACGATAGCGAACAAAATGTGGGTTTCATTCGATAAATCCTTTTAGGTATAGATACTTTAACAAAAGAGCCATTTGGTTCAATGTGGTGGTGGTACTTTCCGTGACTATTGTGGACTGGCGGACGGTAGAAGAGAGGATATGGTATGATCGGGCTAATCCTTTTTAAGTAAGGCTGAAACGAGTGCGAGTAATATACTTCAGATACTGGAGCCACGACGGAAAAATAAATTCTTCGAAGTAGTCGAAAAGTAACTTAATGTTTACTTCAGCAACGAGCATGACGTAAAAATAATCCTGGGGAATATTAACGTAAGGTTCCTTTATGGAGGCATTATGTTAGCACGCCTATGATCGATTCGCAACAAAATACAACACATGCTAACTCAACTTTTGGGGCCGATAAGGGAACTTCGACTTGGATCACTATCGTGTTGTGTTCTGAAAGTTCTGAAAAAGCCAGAAATTGTAAAAAGGAAGTTTTAAAGACAAAATGGCAAGTGCCAAGAGAGTTGGACACCTATGAAATACTGTCATTATAAGGCCGGCTGCACTGGACAATTGCCCACTCAAAACCCTGGCTGGTGGAGCGCTCAGATATTCGCGACCCAGTTCTGTTAATTTTTGCTATTTCAATCTTGTTTTCCAGGAGACACGACACGACCTACAAACATTCGCATTTGCAAAACATTCGCCTTGCTTGATGCAAATGCGAAATTTATTTTGAGAGCCAAAATTTTAAACATTAACTACAGATAGGTACACTGTAATTAACTGAATTAAGGTGTTTCTAAGCTAGTCTTTGCTAAAAATCTACTTAATCTAATTGAGGTATGTTCACTGAGGTCAACCCCTTCCAACTGTCCCATTCGCACTCGTTTTGTATACTTGTTCTATCTATCTCTTTTCGTTCATCCTCTGTGTATATCCAAACAATCTCAACACACCTTTCTCAATTCACGAAACTATATCTTCGTTCACTACACAACGCTCCACTTTGGAATACGTTACCACCACCAGCAAAAGCGGTGCGGTTGGCAACTAGTACCTGTAGTATGAGTCGCGATTTAAAAGCAAAGGTTTAAAGGTACCATGCAGAATGGCCAACCAGTGGGTATAAACAGGTGGGCCGCAAACGGTCAAAAATAATAATGAAAAGAAACCAAAATAAACAGATGCACAGACGACCCGCCACAGCTACATACAAGGACTAGCACCAAGGACTATCAGCCCTTCCCGCGCGGGGGAGTCCGACCTTGCTCTAAGCGGTGCAATCGCCAACTCTGGCTTTGCGGGTACAGACCAAAATCTAGAAATTAACTTTATTTCTAGACTTTGGTACCAACCACAATACTTCAACCCCGGGTGAAAATATAAGGCTGAAAACAGACTGAAAATTTACTGTATTTTTCAATGTTTAAGAGCAGTCGGAAAACGAACGGAAACTTTACCTAGGTAGTGAACAAGAAACGAAACCACAGAACTGAAAATGTACTGAAAATTGGGTAAATTCAACTGAAGACTGCGAACGGGGGCGGAAATCAGGCAGATTTTAGACGGAAACATTTCGACTTTTCGATGGATGAAGTGATAATTAGAAATTTTCTGAGTCCAAGAAATGTCAAGTCCTCCTTCCTAAGAATATTCCAAGTCTAAAAGTGATAAAAATGTCCGCCTTGTTTCCGCCTCTTTTCAGTCCTTTGTTGACACTCGTGAGGACTAACTGATCTCAGTTTTCAGTAGAAATAATAATTGCTGCCTTATTGCAGACAGAATTCGGCCTAAAATTCATTTTCAGACTCCTTTCAGTCCTTTTTCAGTCTTATATTTTCACCTGGGAGGTCAGGTAACATAACCACAGGCGTGCCAGGAGTCACCAGCATCAGCGACAATTGCACATCTGAGAAACAGGGATCACGAGCGTCCAGCCGGTACAATCGCGCCCTTTTCCAGCTTTCCCTCTATTGATAATATGTATCATACAATGATTTAAACGTGACTCATACATGATCTTAGATAATTTGTTATCATTCTTAATTTTTGCCCTTTTTAAACGCGAGTGTCGACAGCAGATTTACCGAGCGGTCCCCCAACTGAGTACCACCACTAAGTATAATATGCTGCTTGACCCCCGCATCGACGAGAACTGGTCTAGATTTTTCCATTTTCTTCGCACCATACAATTCCTTAAAGCTGCAATTGGAGATTGTTAACAGCGCTCCAAATTTTCTCCTCTAAGAAGCGCTTCGATTTCCCCCTGGGATAGCTTCGGGGTTGATTCTGCCAAAAGAAAGATGAGCGCTGAGCCCAGAGCTAAGCAAAAGGACCTATATACATAAGACTTGTTCCATTTATTCTTTTGACCAAAAAGTCACTCAAAAACTGTTTTTTTTTTTTTTTTTTTTTTTTTTTTCGAAAATTGTATTTTGAAACAAAACATTTTTTTACGTCTAATTATACCAAAGATTATTGCCTACAAAATAAAATTTTCGAAAAAAAAAAACAGTTTTTGTTCAAAAAGTGATTTTTGCAAACTTTACCCTTGAATAACTTCCAAAAGATTAAGTTTTCGAAAAAATGACCTGAGGCCTTTTTATAGGCAATAACGTTTGGCATTGACTGATCCAAATAAAATTTCCAGTTTTTGGGTGAAATTTTGGCCAAAAAGTTATTTTCGAAAACTTTGACCCTGAGTAAGTTTCAAGGGGTAATTGGGTCAACTTTTTTGTAATAACTAAAGTTGTAGAGAATTTCATTGTCAACATATTTGGCTATGTTGTATGACCTATAGAAACCGAGATTCATGGAAAACTCGGGAAAAACGAGATATCTCCGGCAGCCATTTTTAGATTCGAAAATTGTTTTCTAAAAATGTCACAAGGAAGCTTTGTACCAGTTTTCTGCCATTTTGGGGTTTTGTCTCCTTTCGTGCGTTTTTTTTTTGCTAATTTCCCTGGACTATTAGCCTTATTGGTATCAATTTATACAACAATTGTTTCATCAATGCAACGAATGCAGTGAAAAGGTTAAAATGAATGTGTCCCTTGAGATTCGTGGGTTTGGGCGGGTGATGGTGCAGTGTATACGTTCATACCAAGAGAAGTAGGACAATTTAATCGAGGCCTCAGTACGATTTACCATCGCGTAAGGGACAAATGTACTGCCTCACATAAGTCCTGCTCAACTCTAACCGTAGGGAATGTGTTAATCAAATAACTTACAGAATTATTGGACCAAGAGGTAGCTTCTAAAATGAGTTTTCTATTGAGCCGCGATTTTAAAAATTCGACAATTTCAGATACAGACCTAAATTAATAATAATAATAATAATTTATTTTGGAAGTTGTACACAAGATTTTCATCTTTTTTGGTACCTACATATAATATAATTATAATTCAAAGGTTATCATAATCTAGTTACTATATATCTAATTAGCAAAATTAAGAGGAAAAAAAAGAAAAACAAACTTCAATTAATATTACAGAAAACCAGAAAGGACAAAAGGTAAAGGAAGTAAATGTGGAAATAAAGGTGAGCGAAATTTAGAGAAAAGAAATACTAGGTAGAAGAAGAGGAAGAAGATAGAAAGAGAGAAGCTTGTCTTCTGAAGGGTCTGGCTGTGCCTATTCTTTGAATAGTGTTCGGAAGATTATTCCAGAGTCTGAGGGAGTGCACAAAGAAAGAACGACTACCAATTAGGGAATGATGTGCGGGAATGAGAAATTTAATTGAGCGCAGGGATTGGAGAGACATGAGGAAGTCAGAAAGGTAGGGAGGGCTCTTGGCATAGAAAGCTTTATGCAGGAGGACCAAAGCCATGATATCAATAAAGCGAAAGATGCCACAACCCAACAAGGAGTTTTGGAAACCAGACACATGATCAGATCTTCTCAGATTGTAAATGAACCTTAAGCAATCATTAAATGCAACTTTGAGACGCTGACGACAGGATGAGTCGAACGATATGTATATGAGAGACCCGTAGAGGAAGTGTGGCAGGATGAGGGACTTAACAAGCTTGAACCGGATAGATGAGGATAAAAGACTGGAATAGAGCCAAAGTTTGCGTAATGTTCCATATATCTTCGAGAGCATAAGTGAAACGTGTTTGCAACAAGAAAGTTTGGAGTTGATAACAATTCCAGGATTATTGACACAGTCAACAACGGGAAGCGAAATATTATTGAGTAGAAGAGACGAAACGTTTCCAACGGACAGAGAGCGACGAGTAAGGAACAGAACTTGGGATTTATTAGGATTTAATTTAAGGAAATTTAAGGAGCACCATTCATTAATTCGGGATAATGTACTATTGAATTCCGAAATACATTGTTCGATCTGGTTAGGATTACATGAAGTATACAGCTGGAGATCATCAGCATAAAGATGGAAGGAGCAATTATGGATAACAGTAGGAAGATCATTAACATACAGCGAAAAGAGAAGGGGACCAAGTACAGAGCCTTGCGGAACTCCAAGGGACACAGGTAGGAATGAGGATACAGCATTGTTAAGGCGAACACATTGAAGCCTATTAAGTAGAAAAGAAGCGAAGAGTCGAATGGCAGAAGAGGAAAAGTGATAGAGTCGGCTAAGTTTGGAGAGCAGAAGGGAGTGAACCACAGAATCAAATGCCTTAGAGAAATCTAAAAGGACCAGTACGGCAATGTCACCAATGTCGAGCGCAGAACGCAAATCAGTCGTTACCTTTAATACTGCCGTTTCACAACTATGGGATCTACGGAAGCCAGACTGGTATTTAGAGAGGAGGTTGTTAGACTCAAGATATCGTAGTACTTGTATATAGAGGATTTTTTCAAAGGCTTTGGCGAGAAAAGAAAGAATACTGATGGGACGAAAATCAGTTATGTCATGGGGAGGCGATTTTTTAGGTAAAGGAATCACTATGGCTTTTTTCCAAAGCGACGGAACTTGAGAAGTTGTCAAGCAGTAATTGAAGATATGCGTTATAGTTTCTGCGATTAGTGGCGATAGAAGCTTAAGAAAACGGGGAGATAGATTATCCCAGCCAATGCTATTTGAAGAGATGGAAAGTAATATCTCAAGAACTTCAGGTGTGTCAACACAACGAAAACTAAAACCATCAGAACTAAGTAGGTCAAGGGGAAGAAGATCAGAAGAGGAAGCAGGCTCAGATGGAGATTGAATAAAAGATGCATTGAGGAGATTTACATCAGCATCAAACGGGATGGCCACAGGAGCATAGATGCCCAGCGAACGAAGATTAGACCAGAGTTTTTTAGAATTTAAATTGGGATCAAGCTTGCGGGAATAATACTCACGCTTTGCAGACTTAACCTTACTGTTGATAAGGTTGCGGAGCAGTTTGTAGTCATTACGGTACCTAAGTATCCTAGTCCTACGATAACGTCTGTACATGAACTCACGCTGAATTATTAAGTCTCGGATTTCCCGCGAAAACCAAGGACAAGGTAAGGAGGGATAGCGTCTTCTTGTGATAATTGGTACACATTGGTCATAACCTGATTGAATGAATGAGGTCAGAATGTCAACTTTTGTGTCGACAGAAGTTGTGTTATAGATATCACTCCACGGTATAGAGGAGGCGACTTCAGAAAGCCGGTCTAAATTGATGTTATTATAGTCGCGATATGAAAATGAAGAAGACGCAGAAGAGGGAAGGAAAGCAAAACGAAGGGAGAGGAATAATATATCATGGTCAAGAAAGCTGGGAGATGAAATTTGATTGTATTTTAGTATTGAATCAGTGGAGGTAACACTTAGAACATCAAGTAAGGACGGGTTTTGGCAGTTCAGAAATGTTGGAAGATGATTTAAAATATGCAAATCCAGAGATTCAAGGAAATATCTAAAATTATTCACACGTATGTTATCCTTCAACAGATCAACATTAAAATCACCAGCAACAATTACATTCTCATAGTGGTGAGAGAGGCTCGAAACAAGATTGTAGAACTCAACAGCAACATCAGGATTGAAAGCATTAGGGGGACAGTATACACTAATCACTACACATTTGTCATAAGCGGACTTTATTTCAACGGCAATAAATTCAAATTGCGATCCAGTGGACCTGCCAACTACTTTAGACGAAACCGAAGATTTAACATAAATTGCAACACCACCACCAGTACGACTAACACGATCATTGCGATGCAACGAGAAATGAGGAAGGGATACAAAAGATGAAGGAATTTCAGGTTTCAACCAAGTTTCACTTACAAGAATAACATGCAATTTAGTATTTTGGAACATATACCTTAACTCATCCATTTTATTTTTCAAACTCCTAGCATTCATAACGCACATGTTCAGCCCAGAGGAGGAGGAACAAATGGCATTAAGCAGCGTTCCTTCACTGTGCACTCTGATTAGATAACATTTCAAACAGCTACAATTTAGAAATTTGGTTGAAATTTTTCCGATTTTTATTTTTTCGTAAATTTCCTAATTCAATTGGTGATTTTGTCAGAACTAAAGTAATCCATAAATCATAGAGATCTTGGGGGTGGAGGGGGAAATGTATCTCATTCCCCCCTTGTATCCGCCACTGCCTCCACTGACAGCTTGACATAGACCAGGATGCCTACACCTAAAGTTTAGGTATCCCAAATTGAATAACACCTACATACCTGAAATGGAGTCTGTAGGAAGAAACATAAACTTCTACTTACTGCCCACTATTAGCTGAATAAGGTAAGAAATTACTTCTGACGTTATTACGTTAATTTTATCCTGAATATTAAATGGTTTAGAGTTTGGAATTTTTTTTTGTTGAAAATTAAAATTCTCAGACAGCAATTAAAAAACTTAAGAAATATTTAAACTTTTATTGGTTCAATTTTCAACAATAATTGTAAAAGTTTTGTTCTTAATTGCCTGATAATAAAAATAAACAAAAACTGGCAAAAGATTCATGCAGGTGGGCATCATGGCTATGGACCAACTTACTTATCAGATGGAAAATTTGATAAGGAGGCGTTTTAAAAATAAAAGACAATCACAACAATTTTCTGGGAATAATTAATTAATTAATTTTTCTGTGTTTATAATGAATAAATGAATGAGCATTAAAGTTTAATATTGTAAATCAGTATAAATAAAATAAAGCCTAAACTAACAGTTTGGTTATTCTGTTGAATATTTTGCAAATTAAAGTATTTTTTCTTCATTGGAAAGTCCTAGCCTTCCTAAAAACTCCTTTTAAATTATCTCGCAGATTCCTTCAAATAACAATTTTTTTTCTTCCTTTAAATTTATTGGTAAAATTTGTAAACTGATGTAAAAAATTACCATGATTCCCAGACGCAATTTAATTAAAATTCCTTGCAATAAATTTAAAAAGGAAAAAACCAAACGCACACACAAAAATTTCCCGGTATTTTTTTTTTATATAAAGAAGAATTTGAATTTGATTTCTTTAAATGACAAGGTTATGGGGGTAGGCCGATGAAAAACGAGAGATAATCCCCCAGCATAATCCGCAGATCACGAGCCAATCCACCCCCGGTAAAGTGCTCGTATACCGCGGATTCATTTGTTTTGTCAGATTGAAATATTTTGTTGGCTGTGTTCGTTGATTTGTTTACTTACAAGGAATCACGATTTCGATTTTCCATTACGAGAAACAAAATCCCCCGCGAAAGGATTCACGAGGACCCCGCCGACTTGTGGCATGGCTTGAAGGAAGAGCTTTTCCTCGGAAAGGTTTAAATTCGAAGAATATTTATTCGGCATGTTTTTGCTGCTCACCCCCACCCCTTTTTGTTATTTTTTTTAACAATTTCTGGAATGCGATAATATTACAGCGATAAGAACATAAAATCAACAAGGGAAGAGAGGAGGCTCCGCGTATTAAGCGAGCAAATTCGAAGCAATTAAACTGAACTTTTCTCGAGGGTCCATAATCAGATCCACTTTCACTTCATTTAAGAAAAAACCGTCTGCTAAGTGGTTCAGGGAAAATTCCCTACTACGAGGGGATGGAGACTGGGAACACACTCCCCGGCAATGTGGAGGTAATATTTATTATCTTTCTACATAATGCTCTTTTAACAACAACAATAATCGTGGAAGTAGAGATTTTCCTGACGCAGACTTATATTTTTCAAGGAGGAAAATCCCAGACGATGGAAAATTTCCTTGAACATCATATAGTGTACCCTCGGAAACTTTTAAGTGGGATTCTAAGGATTTTTCATCCTGCTTTATATACTAACTTGCAATGCTCGCGGGTGGGATTACAGTCGGGCTTCATGGGTAATGTCAAAAATTTCTCATGTTTCACATAGTTATATTCCAGTAGAAAACCTTTTAGAAACAAATAAAACATAAATAACACAACAAGTCCTCCCCGGGATATGTGTGTATATTCCCCGACTAACTTCATTAAAATTCAACACAAATCCAAACTCTATCGAACTGTGGGGTAGGGTTGAGTCTAGCTAAATCTTTAGCATAGCTTGTCTAGTGCTTTTAAGCCGAGTTCAGACAAGTTTCAACTGGACATCGACAGTGCATACATAATAAAGAGAAACAGGATTAAGGTATACCACTTGTCAGCTTTCGCAACAATTCCTGGCATTTTGTGTACAGAAGCACCTACGTACGTATTAGTATGCGCTCAAAAGAAGTTTTCAGACATGTTTAGCCACTTAAAGTGAAACCACCGGGGGATTATAGGTGTTGCACTCCCATGTAGGAGTGAATATGGTAAATTTATTATGCAGTAGAAATCTTTTGGTCACACTAATGCTGCGTTTAGGTTGACTGTATCGTACAAGGACAAACAAATTTTAACTTTTAAGGATCCTTGAAAAAGTTCGAGGGCTGTAGCCTCCTTCTTCATAAAGGAATTAGTCCCACAGTTGCAGCGTGGGCGATATTTTTGTAATAAAAATTTGTGGATTGCTAATGACACCTACTGATTAAAAAGATCATTTTTGACACCTCAGGAAGGGTATGTCTATTGAGTTGTGGTTCTTTCGAAAAAAAGTAAAATCAAAGTTAACGACCTGTTCTTTATGTTATGTCAAAACGCTAAGATTAAGGATTAGTGCATCATGCCCTTCAGAACATGCTGCAATGACTAGTTATAAGCTTGGTTTAAAATAGAATAGAAGAAGATAAATTATTTTAAGGTGCTGGGGAGCTAGAAAAGATCACGTTGTAATTTTTCCCCTTTAGTGTGTACCTCGGTCGCGAGGGACTCAGAACTCAATCTCGTTCAACAATTTCAGCAGTGTGTTTTAAAATTGATCACTTACACTAATTTTGTTTAGCAAGATCGCACCATATCTCATATCTTATGCTTGTCTCGGTCCGGTAAAATCTAATCATATTCACACCATCGTGCCGTTCTCGATCCAGTCACGTGCCAGTCTCGGTACGGAACTGTACTAAGTTGATTGATAACAGAGTGTGACTGGCACGTGAGTGAATGCGAATACGCCGATTGCTTTTCCTGTAAAAATATTTGACTATAGTGAGAAGGGTATGAGACTGGACCGAGAACGGCACCATAGTGTGGAGAAAGCCTAACAGAGAAGAGACTCGTCCTACTTAAGACACAGCCTGCAAATATAGTCGTCTGCCATTCTCATCTTCCATAGGTGGTAATTTTCGGCGAGAAAGCGAACAAGTCATAAAATTCACCTTGCTTGGCCTCAATAATTCTCTGCCACGTGGACCAAGTAAAAAGCACTTAAAGCTCACCAATCACACTGGTGTATTTCATTAAAGTCAGATCCTCTAGGACCCTTGTCACCAGACTGGCGGATGCCCCAATAGCCTATTCTAGATCGGGCCATTGAGTGTAATTTCAGGCAGCAAGCTCTAGTCGGAAAAATAGTGAAGACAAAAATGAAAGAAGTGACAACGTCAGCACGCGTTTTTATTCCATCAGTTTCCCATCCAATACCACGGTGATTGAACGCTGACTTCGAAAAGTGGCATCCACGGCACGTTTATTATACTTTGAGGCGATGGCAGAAGAAAGGGCTGCGATTTTGTTTTTTTAAAGAAAAAAGCAAAGCCATCTAGCTCGAAAAAATGGAAAGACGAATGGCCATACGGCGAGGTGGATTCGAACCACGAACCTCTGTGCTGGTAGTCGGTTAGAGTACGTGATCACGGTATACAGAAACAAGGCAATGCAAAAGAGACTACCGCTTCGAATATCGCAGAAAGCTATCACCAAGTGACGTCAGCACTAATGCAGAAACAGCAACAACAGCTTCGATTTTTTATGGAAAGCGGTCACCAAGTGACTTCAGGACTAAAATGCCGTCTTACGATATTCAGTCTTTTACGTTACCTTGTTTCTGTATAACGTGACCACCGATGAGTTTTTTCGTACGGGTCCGTCCATACTTGTTCCGGTTTTCGAGGTGTCAGTCCAGCTGTATTTAAGACGCGACCAAATTTAACACATGTATCCTGGGTTACTGGAAGACCGAAAAACTTGTTTCTCCTGGACTGTGGAGCTTTTTTGGAGATCCTCAGTTAGTGTTATGCCTACGACATTAATACATGAACCAGTCATTACTTTTATACCATCCAATAAGACAAAAGGAACGTTGGCCTTGCCTTTATTAGAGATAGGACAGTTCTTTGTTTTATGGGCATTACATTTCGGTGATCGTATAAGGCAAGATTTAATTAGACCTTCTAGCTAGCTAATCGAGTTGGATATGAGCTCACGATCAAGCAGACAAGATCTGGTACATGCTTAGTGGGTTGGAGTCGATTGAGAGAAGATAATTTATAAAATTACGAAAAGATGAAAAAACCGACCGCCGAAGGATACCGATAGCGGTAACTGACTGCCGATGTATCGTTGGCCAAGGACACGGCGGGGCAGCAGCAATGAGTAGATTGTTTTATGATGTTCACATGTACGTACGCAAAGAATGCCCCTTAGATCTTTACGTGAAATTCAGGGCACACTCTCTGCATCTGGCAATATAAGATTCTTAGTCGCAAGCTGAATCCGAAATTGAGTTGGTGTAGTGCAGTCCATTGGTAGTTTCTTTCACATCAGCTCAACTTACAGACATCCTGAAAATACAAATACGAGAACTTCTCCGAATCACAAGGTCTGGCAATGTGTGAAACTCGGTGGGTTCTCAGATATGATGCAGTAATTCGCTTCAAAGAAATTTACGCTGCTATTGTGCCGACGTTATTTATCTTGGAGAACATCATGAGCTATACGATAATCTCTTAGCAAACACATTGAGGTAGTCAACTCTAAAAGATAATTGAAATTATGTTCGTGTTGTATGTTAGGGGTCGTCCATAAATTACGTGAGGTGATTTTTGGGATTTTTCGACCCCCCCTCCCCCCTTGGTGAGATTTCGTGAGATTTAGCTCGACCCCCTCCCTCCCCCCCTAATCTCACGTGAGATTTTTCAAATTTTAAAAAAAATCTAGTATTTACACTAAAAATACGTATTTACAGTCGTAACCACACAAATTAGACCTTTTCTTAGAATATAGAACTGCAGGAAAGGCCCTCGAATTTAATATCCTTGTTCGTAACCGTAATGAAATCCGATTATAATTCGGAGTGAAAGGTGTGTAAAAAGTTCATCTGAGCGGAAGGGGGTTTTGGGAGCAAGATTTTATTTGAGATAACTGATAATTTAGAATCCTTGCCCTCCTCTATTCCACTCACTTTTCCGCTTGTAGCGGACACACAACTACCAAAACGTGAGCACTCACTCAACAAGCATTTCATTAAGCTAAAATTCGGCGTGTACCTTCTTGTAGTTCTAAATTCTAAGGGCTTTTTCGCGGGTCAGTGCTACTTGGCTCGTACTCTTCAACACTTGACGAGACGCACGTTTGACAATCGACAACCAATTATTGAGTAGGATTTACCCCTATCTTAAGGCCCCAGTTTACACACAGGTCGCCAGCAGGCTGAAAAGTTTTTGCCATGAGGCCAAGTATCGCTATACACTCACTGGCCGCCAACTGTATGGGGTAGTGATAAGCAAGACTTTTTTTTGCAATTCTTCCTTTTATTGTACACCCCCTTCTCATCAAAAAAGCCTATTTTTGTATTTTTTTTTGGATTTTTTTTCCGTAACTATAACTGATATCATACTACTTTTTTTTTAATTTTTTATCACGTATTAAACTATGTGTTAAAAAATTTTGAAGCTCCTCCGTCCACCTGGGGCCGCTGCGTAATTTGTGAAAGTGACCCCGTCACGCACTGCCTTGGCATATTTGCCGCACGTTTTCGGCCTCCAGGTCTATCTGAAGCCCATATTGCAAGCATTTTCTCAAAAAGTATTGCTCGTAGCAGGTACAGAACTAGGATTATTTCCATACGATAAAAATTGTAGGTGTGAGAGCGGTTTAAATTTTTAGTATGCCATCTACAAAAAATATCCTAGTTCTGGCCCTGCAGAAGAAGATACTTAACAAACAAGTCGATTGGTCGACTAGTCTTTTCAGAAACGTGCATCAAAATTTCAAAATGGTGTTTTCGAGAAAAACGCATTTAAAGTTTTGAAACCCTGTTTCTCTGTGAGTATATGACTTACGTTCGCGGCCAAATATCTCGGAAACTAATACGAATCCTACCATATTCTTTCGCATGGTGATTCTAGGATACATATACTATAGAAAAATGAAAGAAAAAAAATTCCATTTTTTCAAAATTTTTGATGAGAAGACCCCCTTAAGCAAAACCAAAGCAAGAACAAGACAAGACAGGACAAAATAAGACTACAAGATCAAGATAGCAAGAATTTTTGCTCATCACTAAATGCCTAAAGTCTTACAGTGATAAGCAAAAAGTCTTGCGAAAATTCTTGCAAAAAGTCTTGCAGTCTTGTCTTTGTCCTGCTGAATGTGCAAGACAAGACGTTTTGCTCATTACTTACTTTTGCCACTTAGTGATGAGCAAAAAGCCTTGCTATCCTGATCTTGCAGTCTTGACTTATCCTTGTCTTGTCTTGTCTTGATATTTCTTGATCTTGCTAAATGTGCAAGACTAGTCTTGCTCATCACTGGTATGGAGCCTGCAGTTCAAGAAAGCTGACGAAACTCGCATTTATCGTCAGTTCGGGCCTGAAGATCTGAACTTCTATTCACTAAGAATTCACACCGTATCCACTCAGAACGGAAAGCAATGCGCGAGATAGTCGTGAAAACCATTCAGAATCGCGTTTGCGCCTTTTTGCTTTTTTGTGTTAACGGCGTGAGGCTTGAAGCTTTCGTTGGGGCCATGAGCATTTTTGCACTTAAATTATAATAAGCTGCAATGCTAAGCAGTCGTTTTCGCCTGTGTGTCTACAAGGAATCAGGACTTTACCTACAAGCCCCGGCCTGTCAGGTTCATCCCTCAGTTAGACTGAGTCAAACTTAGTCGTACCTGCCGGCCTGTTATGCCGGATTCATCGTTGCGGATGAGTCGCGTCGCACAAATTTCCCAAAAAGAGAGTCAGCTGAACTTCGATTCATTGTTGTAGTCATAGTGTGCCGCACATTTTGTATGATTTGACAGTTTTTCAGACAATTTTCATCAAAAACATATGATTTTTTTGACAATTTTTATAATCCGCCGCACAAAAGTTGAAGTTGGTTCAACTTTTTTTGAGAGAGAAAAAAAAATCCCAAAAATTTCCCAAAATTGAGAAAGGTACAATTTTTCATAGAAAAAGTATGCGCGCACATAAGTGCGGCGCGAATCATCCGCAACGATGAATCCGGCATAAGTGAATGGGAGTCTTTAGTGGAGAAACACGTTTTACTTAATTGAACCCAATTTTCGCGCAATTTTACACTGTTTGTTTTAAGAAAAATTACGTGAGATTTGCCGAGACCCCCCCTCTCCCCCACGTGAGATTTGGTGAGATTCGGCTCGACCCCCTCCCCCCCAAAACGCCTCACGTAATTAATGGACGACCGGACCCCTTACGAAAATTTTCGAAATGATTGGTAGTGTTTTCAGTTGTTCATAAAAGAATTAAGGCAAAACAAGCTGGCTTTGACTGGACAAAATTCATAATGGTCATAGTGAAATAAGTGAGTCCAAATCTATACGCAAACTATGTATAAATCGAATTTTTAAATCAGTTTCTAACTCAATTTAATATACATAAATGATTTTTAAATTGTTGCCCCAATTTAAAGATCTAAAAATTCCAAATAAATAATGGAGCTCATACTACATACAATCATTTATAAAATTGGTGAAAACAAATAATATTTAAAATATGAAGAAGTAAAGAAATAAATTCAGGCAAGCATATAAAAAAGTCATCGTGCTTTTTTACAAAGAGTATGCCTTAATATAATTAATAAAAATTAAATGATATTAAAATAAAAATAAAAATTCATGCTACTTACACTTCGTAACCTTTATGTGATTGTCACTGCTATTATTCAATACATCTCCAGCTAAATATGCAAAATAATTCATTTCAAATGTAGTAGAAGAGCATGCGTGCAAAGAGAAATTGGAAATTTACATTCATTAATAAAAAAAATATGTGTGCAATGAATAATATGAATTAATAATAATGATGTTTTTGCATTAATTCGTTTCGAAATATATTTTTATGAAATTTTTCAATATAAAGTCTTGCGATATAATCAATCAAATGTAATTATTCTTGAGACAACTAAAAAGAAAATTCTTATTTAACAAATGTTAAGGAACCACAAAACTCGTTAGATGCCAATCAAATTTTTAATGAGAATAACAACAAAAAAAAAACATTGTAAATTTAAAACGAAAGCCAAAGAGTACTTAATTTTCGCAATTTTGAAGAAATGCTTCGCCATCGTGTTTCAGCTAGTTAACAATTATTAATTAATTTTTCATAAAGTGCCTGCGATGTTAAATGAGATTTTAAAGGCAGACAAAGTGTCTAAAGAGCGAAAATTGCGGGGGAAGTTTATTATTAGGTAAACGTGTTCTTAAGGAGCCCAAACAAGAATCTTTAGGGAAAAAATACAGCTGCTTCTGAAATACGCAATACAGCAGCACTTTAGAGATTGTGTAGGGGTGTGGGAGTGGATTTTTGATGAAACTCCCGAAATAAGGCAAAAATGCGTACGTATATCAACTTTAAACTCCTTTCTTATTAGAACAACAAAATAACATAACAAAAACGATTCAATATTTTTCGGGAAACGAAGAAGTTTTACAAGGGGTAATTAATAATGGTATTTTACTTTGATATGAAAAAAAAAATGGAGAAAAAACATCAAGTATACCACTAGAAAGAAGCCTTTGTTATGAAACAAAGAAAGATGGCGGAAGTGAGATCGAAAGTTGTTACAGCTTAAAATAACATTTCTGTATACGTCTCTAAGAATTATGAGATCTACCATTTATTGAGAAATTAGTTTAACCAGCGGGGATGGTTTCTGATAGTACGATGATCTGAATGTACTTTAAATTGTGCTCATCCAAAAACGAACTAATCTGGTCCTAGTTCAAACTGAAAAGTGAGGGTCCGGTAGACGCGTCATCTATTGAAAAATGTGATAACCCAGTTTCGCTATTCTTGTGTCACATGAGGCGACAATTGTCGAAAAAGCGACAATGTGTGGCATTTTATAGTGACAGACGAGGCGGATAATTTGCACTTCAAGACAAATTTTTAATTTGATTAAAATGAAAAGCGACTTACCGGTGACATACTACCGCACTTAATGATAATATCCTTTATGATCACTTTTATTTATCTTAATAATACCATATGTATGTGCAAGCATTTTACACACGCTAGTTAGATGAACTGAAATATTTTGGTTAGGTTGGGTTAGAAGGTTGTACTTGGGTGAGCTATTTGGAGCTTTTAATAAAGCGACACAGGTCAGGAACACCAATGTTTTACAGATTGTAGCTAACTCCTTCCATCAAAGAAAAGTTGAGAGCAAGATCTCTCTTTTCCTCGCGAGGGCCGGACATGTACAGAGAAGATGGGAGGCAGTTTCTTCCTCATCTTCATTACCACCAGCGCCGTAGCGAGGGTCTCGGGGGCCCTTGTGCAAGATTTCGTAAGGGGCCCTTGAAAATTAATTTCTAAAAAAAAAAGTGATTTCGAAGCCTTGTCGAAGTCCATTAAAAAAAGGGTTCTCGAAAACATTTTCTGTTAGATACTAATAAGAGCGTTCTAGAAAAAAAAGTTTCCCAAATACATAAAGGGTCGTCCATTTATTACCTGAGGCGTCTAGGGCGGAGAGAGTTCTTTCCGCAAGCAACAATGTAAAAATTTCTTTTAAGTGAAAAACCAAGCTTAGGAGTCACTCTTTGTTTGATTTGTCGTTTGTCGTTATTGCATTGTTTGGTGCAATGTCTAGTAGTAAGCTTGGTTTGATGAGTAGAGGAGAATTGGAAAGGTTGGGGGGGTGGTATGCTCAAGGAAATATCGATGAACTTGACGTTTGAGCTCTAAGATGTTGTACGAGTTCGGAAATGCTGCCTGTGGCAGATTATTCCACTGTCAAGTTATTCTATTCATAAACGAACTTCTAGATCGTATTATTTCCGAGGGGGATGAGCTATAGAGTATAGGGGTAGGTCGAGGCGAGGAGGCCAAAGGCCTGTTAACTGATGGCGAAACCGAAGCCGGCATATCGACAGACTCCGAGCTGTGCAGAGCCACGAGTAACATGAACCCACTGTTTGCTTAGCTCGGACATCGACGAGGACATCTCCAGCGAAGAAGAAGAAGCGAAGGTGACCATCGTAGAGGTCAAAAACCAGTAAAAATATGAAGGTTATACAAATAGACCTTCATCATTGTAAAGCGGCGTCTGCTGCTCTTTTGCTTCGCGAAGCGGCGTTCTTGGTGACCTGCCTTTACCGGGTTTGGCTTTGTTCGGAATTTGGCCCTTCCACAAATCATCTGCTCCCCTAATCCCCCGCAGAGGCCGTGACCCCAGGTGTACGCTGAACTGCTCCATTGCTACGAAGAGGATCAGGATTACAAGTGGTTGCTCAGGGAGCCTTTTTTCGAAGGAGGGAGCTTGTGTCTTCCCTGGGTTTGGGTGGGCTCGGGGGTACCGTAGCTCTTTCTTCAGCGGGATTTGTAGTCCCTTCCGGCTTTGGTTTAGCGGAACCGGACCCTTTTTTTGTTTCTGTTTATAAACTATTATTACTCCCATGAGTAGCGGAGAAATGAGGTCCACCCGGGCAGAGATCCGCAGTACCCAGGTAAGGTTACTTAGAACCGGAGATCGACAGGTATCCGGAGCACACCGTTCACTGAACTGAGCCCCCCGGCCACGTTGATCATCGGCACGGCTTGCATTACACTTTGATCCGACCCAGAATACAGGGAGAGGAACGAGGTTGGGAGGACTACTGTCTGCTACGTCCGAGAACGCCTTGCCCAAAGTGAACCGGCGAGATGGACATGTCACGCATACGTAGAGATCATCGTGGTCTCACCCACTGACATAATGGACTGCTCATCAGCAATTATTCCCATACAAACCGATGGCACCAAAAAGGTATAGTCGCTCGCTCATCCATAAGCCCCCAAACTGACAGAAGCACTCAGAAATAAAATCAATTAGAAAAAAATAGACGGGTATAGTGATGTTTATATCTTTTGCTCTTTTCCCCATAAGCCCCCGGATTTTGACATACAGAATGTCAGTTGCTAAGGCAGGCGTTAAGAACTTAAATCAGATACACATAAAATTTGCAAATTAATGAAAAAAAGGCATTTTAAAAGGTGAAAAAGTGAAAATAGTGTTTATTAATTTTTTTAAACAAAATATTTGTGTTGTTTTAATGTTTTAAGTACGTATTTATAAAAATGTAAATTTCAAAAGTGATTCCGGTGTTTACATGGAGTGAAAAAAGGTTTTTAGCCTATGGAACAAATTGGTGCCATGAAAAATTTCTCATAAGCAGTCCATTCTATATGTCAGTGGTCTCACCTCAGATTTTATCAAAGCTGTGGTACAAATATTTAAGATGAAAGGGGGTATGCTGATAGGTCCAGTGAATTTGTTGATTTCGTACTCTTTTTGGCGCTTTTTTTTGACAGACTAGAGGCTTAGGGGAAGTCCCTTTGTACTGTCGACAATCTATTTTTTCCGTAGACACTGTCGAACAGCAGCTCTATCCGGAAGATAGAGAAGAGAGAGAGAATAGAGGAAGGAACTGTCTGTAACAACCTAGCCGCGATATTTTTAGTCCACCTACTTGCAACCATTTCGCGACTCTGACATCGCTGGAGTGTTATGCCTCCTGAAACAGGTTGAATTTCATCAACCAACCAATGGCATGCGCTTTGTGGAGCGGGGAAGGACTGGGGAAGGCTATGACAGAAGGAATGTAAAGAGGGAAGAAGAGAGAAGGGAAGTTATGTAGGTGGGAGAGTGGAAAAGGCGAAGGACCGCGGGGCTGGCCGGGATATTCTGCTCATATGTGATCAACAAGAACCTGTTCATTGAAATGGTTCAACTAGTTCACGGAACACCTAGGATTCGAGTCGAGAAGAAATGCTCATAAGCCGGTCTAGGTGGGGGCAGTGAATGCAGTGACCAAAGGTGCACTTACTTTGGAGATACTTAAGGCTTAGCTTAGGTATTCTTATAATAATTGTTTTGATTTTTGCCTACTGGAGGCAGGAGCTGAATTTATCATTTATTAAAATCGGTTTTGCACTAAATCGTTGGCTATCATCTACCTTTGACAAGAGGGGACTTCTACCATACTGATTTATCGTTTAAATCAAATGACAATGCAGAAAAAACTAAAACTCACAACAAAAAGTCACATCTGGCGCCGTCACAGATTTGAGCCTAGAACCCCCCGGCACAATACGTGCCAGACACGCCGTAATTGTCATTCCTCCCACGCATTTCGTTCCACAACCGGTGGATTAAGTTACTACACACGGTAGAATATTTTATCGAATTTATGCTGGTGCGTTGTCGTCTAGGTTTGTTGCCTTTTCTATTTTACGCCAGATAAAAGATCTTTCATTAGTTAAGTGCTAAACCGATTTCCAGCCGGGTATAACCCTTGGAAGTTTATTTTTATTTTACCTGCCCGTGCAAAACCTTTTTCCTCCCCAAACTTCAAATGCATCGCCCACATTCCCACAGTATTTTTTTCGTGCCTAAGCAAGCCGGCTTTATAATTAGTAATCCTACCTGGGGCCATTAGTCTTTGATATTAATCTGTTGAACTGTTGAAATTTCATCTATGGAATCTCTCTCTTAGATTCCTCCACGATTTCAATTCAATTCAATTCAATTTATTTTATACATAAGGAAGTACACAAGACTTACATCTTTTAGAGTACAATATTATAATTTGAAATCTAACATGGCAAGAAAAATACCTAGTCTAAGCTTAATACCTAACAGAATAGAGAACAGCTAGAGTTAAGAGGAATATCAAGGTTGTTCAATAGTAGATAGAAAGAGGGGAACTTTGGCTATTAGAAAGTAGAAGAAAGAAGGGAAAGCTATAGAGAAGAGGTGGATAGGAGAAGAGAAACTTGTTTCCTGAAAGTGGTGACTGTGCTAATTCTTTGTAAAGAGGAGGGAAGATCATTCCAGAGTCTAATCGCGTGCACAAAAAAGGAACGACTACCAATTCGAGACCGATGGGCTGGTATAAGAAATTTAAGTGATCTCGAGGTTTGCAAGGGGGTAAGGAAGTCGGATAGGTAAGAAGGGCTTTTAGCGTAGAAGACTTTATGTAGAAGAGCTAGTGCCATAATATCGAAAAAGCAAAAGAGGTTACAGCCTATTAGTGAATTCCGAACCGATGATACATGATCTGATCTTCTCAAGTGGAAGATAAAGCGTAAGCAGTCATTGAATGCAACATTAAGTCGTTGACGACAGGATGAATCATACACAATGTAAACAAGTGAGCCATAGAGGAAGTGCGGGAGAATGAGAGATTTTACAAGCATTGAACGAATTGTGGGTGATAGGAGACTACCATAAAGCCAGAGCTTACGTAAGGTCCCATAGATTTTGGAGAGCATTAGTGAAACTTGATCACAGCAGGTTAGTTTGGCATTAATGGCAATACCAAGATTATGGACCCGATCAACAATAGGAAGAGGTATGTTATCCAGACAAATGAGTGGCATTCTGACGGGGAGCATAGAGCTACGACTTAACACAAGTACTTGTGATTTTTTAGGGTTTAATTTAAGGAAATTGAGAGCACTCCACTCATTTATTCGAGATAGAGTGCTATTCAAGTCAGAAATACAAGAATCAATCTGTGAAGGAGGGCAAGAAGTATACAATTGGAGATCATCAGCATATAGATGAAAGGAACAGTGGCCAATAGTAGAGGGGAGATCATTAATATATAATGAAAATAGTAAAGGACCAAGAATTGAACCTTGTGGAACACCAGAAGGCACCTGTAGGAGAGAGGATACAACATTATTATGACGAACACATTGAAAGCGATTAGATAGCAAAGAGGAGAAAAGCCGTGTAGCAGAAGAAGAGAAGCGATAGCGCTGACTTAGTTTGGAAAGCAGGAACGTGTGCACCACCGAGTCGAAGGCTTTCGAGAAATCAAGAAGCACTAATACTGCAACGTCACCTTTATCAAGCGCAGAGCTAATGTCAGTAGTTACCTTTAGTATAGCTGTTTCGCAACTATGATTTTTACGGAAACCAGATTGATATTCAGAAATAAGGCTATTAGATTCAAGGTAGCGCTGGACTTGAATGAATACAGTTTTCTCGAAGGCTTTAGCAAGGAAAGGAAGAATGCTAATGGGACGGAAATCTGAGATATCAGCAGGAGAAGATTTCTTCGGTAAGGGGATCACTATGGCTTTTTTCCACAACAAGGGAACTTGGGAAGTAGTCAGGCAGTAATTAAAAACATGCGTAATAATATTCAAAATTAAGGGGGCGAGCAGCTTGAAAAACCGTGGAGAGATTTCATCATAACCGATGCAGCTTGACGAAATGGAGAGCAGTATTTCAAAAACTTCCGAGGAGTCCACACAGCGGAAAGCAAAGCCATCAGTACTATGCGGAAGGACTGAGAAAGATCGGGAGATTGGGAAAGCAGGAGGGGATTGAATGAATGAGCGATTTAGAAGGTCAACATCGATATCAAAATGGGAGGGTGCAGTAGCATGTATGCCCAGCGAGCGAAGGTTGGACCAGAGTTGCTTGGTGTTTAAAGAGGGATCAAGCTTACGGGCATAAAAACTACGTTTTCGTGATTTGACTTTACTAGTGACGAGGTTGCGAAGCTGTTTATAGGCATTAAGATATCTAAGGATCCTAGTCTTGCGATAACGCCTGTACATGCACTCTCGCTGACTTATCAGGTCACGGATTTCACTAGAAAACCAAGGACAGGGTGAGGATGGCCTACGGCTTCTTGTGACCAGCGGCACACATTGATCAAAGAGAGATTGAGTAAATAGAGTCAGCAAACTTACTTTAGCGTCAACACAAGTAGTACGATAGATAACATCCCAAGGAATGACGGAGGCAGCTTCAGACATTTGATCAACATTGATGTTACTAAAATCACGAAAAGTATACGAACTAGACACGGAGAGCACACCAAGAGAGAACCGAACGGAAAGGAATAATAGGTCATGGTCCAGAAAGCTAGGGGGGGAAAGTTGATGATGCTTTAACACTGCATCAGTGCAGGTAGTAGCTAGGACATCAAGCAAGGATGGGTTTTGACAATTTAGAAATGTTGGTAGATTATTTAGAATATGCAAGTCCAATGTCTCAAATAAATATCTAAGAGCATTCGCACGAGGATTGATTTTGAGCAGATCAGCATTAAAGTCACCCGCAACAATTATGTTCTCATAGTGGTGAGAAAGAGAAGAAACAAGATCGGAGAACTCAGTAGCGATATCGGAATTGAAGGCATTGGGAGGACAGTATACGCTGATAACAACACATTTGTCACATGGAGATTTTATCTCAACAGCAATAAACTCGAATTGTAAGCCATTAGACTTACCGAGCACTCTTGAGGAGAGCGAAGAGGTCACATATACAGCGACACCACCACCAGTGCGGTCAAACCGATCACCACGATGTAACACAAAATTACGAAGGGAAACAAAAGAGGAGGGGATTTCTGGTTTTAACCAAGTCTCACTCACAAGCACAACCTGTATCTTTGTTTGATCAAACATCCGTCTCAATTCATCCATTTTGTTGTTCAGACTTCTCGCATTTAGAACACATATATTAAGTCCTGAGGAGGTGGAGCAAAGGATGTTTAGCAGTCTTCCCTGTTTGTGCACTCTATCAGGAAACTGATACATAAATGCAAGAAATGAGCACAGCCACAACTTCAAAAGTCAGTAAGAAACAAGCTAAAAATGTTAAAGAGAAGAAGAAATAAAAGACAGGATAAGAAGGGACAGATAAAGAGGAAGAAGAATAGCCAAGAAAAGAGGCAACATAATACATAAAAATTCTATAGAAACTTAATTTTAAAACCATAACTAAAAGTAAACAAATTAAGAACTTATAACAACTTAAATTTAAAACCAAAACTAGAGGAGAAAAATTAAAATTAAAACTAAGAGTAAAAAATAAAAATAATAAATAAAAAACAAAAACAAAAGAACGAAAGAAATATTTAAAAATCAGAAAAATAAAAACAAAAGAGTAAAAAACGAAAATAAAATAAAAATAAAAGTTTGACGATGCGCACTAAAGTTCCCGGTGATGAGTAGGATGCTCCAAAATCTTTGATGCTTCTCCCGAGCTAGGTTTGGCAGAAACAGCTTCATTAAGATCAAGGACGGACTTAAATAATTGAGGACGTTGATTTTTGTCCAGTTGAACAAAAATCCGGCCTTGGCGAGAGAACACTGCGGTGACGAGGTTTCTCAATTGCAGCTTTCTAGCCGATCGAAAAATATCTTCGTTCTTTGGCGACAGGCTTTCGCTCAAACGAACAACACTGTCAGATGTGAATCCCAGGTTCAGTTTATTTAATTTGAGAGTGCCATGCTGCCGGGCTTTTCTCAGGAACTCCTGCTGCTCGTTGGCCGACGGGAACTTCACAATCAGTAGCGAGCTTGGGGCCGCAGCACTACTAGTTGAGGACGTCGAGGAGTTCTGGCGTTTTCGTGGATGCGGCCGGAACACATTCACGAAAGGTGACGGTACATGCCCAATGGTGGAGGCGAGCGATTCCAAGATGTGCCTCGGGTTCTCGTTCTCGCATGTCGGGACGCCGCGGATGACCACGTCCTGGAGTCGTAGCTGCCGGCGCAGATCCTCCACTTCGTTAGAAACTACAGCAATATCATGCTGTACAGTTTCCATATCGTCCCTCAGCCCTGCGAGTTGGCCATTGAAGTTATTACATACCTCGTCAATGCGTGCTATTAGGCGCTCCTCGAAGGCGGCAAGTTTATCGTCCAGCATACGGCTGAGGCTTGTAAAGAGCTTTTTTTCCAGAAGCTCAAATCTGTCTTCTGGGCCAGCGACTGACGTCGATCTAGGCGTTCTGCTGCAGTTATCGGCATGCCTGCTGCTGCTACCGGGGGTGTTGACCCCAGCAGGAGTAACGTTAACAATTTCGGCGCACTTTCTTGGTTTTGCCCTTGTTGAGATTGATTTCGACATTTTACGGCGAAAAAACAGAAATAAAAAGGCTAAGAACACAAATTGCACTCCGGATTTAAAAAAGTTGTGGTAATATATACTTGGTGGAATTCTGATTTGAAGAAATAAGCGGATAAAATAAAATAACCGGGAGCTATGCGGAAGCACGTCTACTCAGTCGACATTCTAATTCGGTTTAATTTGAAATTTCGTCTGCAGGTTCTCCACCTGTAAGCCCCTACACACAATGTAGCTGTGGAATTACAGAATGATTGAAGCTCAATTGTTGGCTGTATTTACCTTCATGGCCAAAATCGAAGGTACATATATATCGCCCACGTAGTTAATAATTACAGCACAGGCTGCGCGTAAGCTTTTCGGTATTAGCTTCCTATAAAAGTTCCAACATAACCAGGTCGACCAGGATGGATGATAATGGGCTACCTGTGTGGGCATACAGGTAATCTGTCTATAAATTTCTTTGTTAAAGGACAAATAGTTGCTAGCATCCACGTAGTGCACAAGCGTAGGGCTTGTTTCGTTCTATCTATTTTTAAACCAATACTAGCTGGAATTTTTGTTGGGAAAGAGTGATATAATATCAAATAAAATCCACCTTGACTTGAGGATATAAAATTGTCTGTGCTATTTTTCTCTTTGAGAATTCTCAGAAAGTGTTATTGCTAAAGCTTAGGAGTTGTTCATTTGGCTCCCTGGAATCGTCTCCAGGTATTTTGATAGTGTATACGTGGTGGACTTTGCTGGATAGTACACTACCCAGGTGTATTGCGACTATTTTTCTTCTAGGCCCTAGGTATCGCATTAGTTCAGATTTTTTGACTTTTCACAGGCTCCTTCGAAGTTGGATAAAGTAATTGGGGCAGCTTGAATTTTTTTAAGGATTCTTGTAGTGAATATGGATGGTTATTGAGTTCCAAGGTATTTTGGGCTTTAAATTAATTTTAGGAATTTTTGGTAAAGGCCTGTTCTTGGTAATTTCTTTCTGTCTGCATGTAGGTCATTCAAAGTTAAGAAACGTGTCTTCAAGTTCAAAGCATTGGACATTGGAACTGAGTTTGACATTGGAACTGAGTTTAGAAGAAAGTGTTGGTTAGATTTTAGGAAGCTTATAAAGTTTTAACAACGTAGTGAAATTCTGTTATAAAACGTCTTTCAACAAGTGGTGTCATATAAAATCAAATAGAGCAAGAGAGCCTTTGTTCCACGAGCTGTGTGGCAGGGGGCGCCGTACTGCTGCAAATAAGAACCGTCATAACGAAGTTTTGGGCAAAAAAATCAGTTAGTAGGTCTAAAGAACTTCTTCCCCACCGTGGGAACTAGATCACGGAAGAGTTAGTGCTGGATGGAGTTTTGAAACTAGCATTTTACCCTCATCTGTACAAAAATCTAAGCACTTGTTGATTTGCCTGGTAGAACTTCTGGGCCTGGTGGAGTATTCGTTTTCTAAACGAGCTTCTTCTTTCAGGCTTTTCCTTCGTCGACTTATGCTTTTTTAATCCGTCATGAAACATAGGATGGAAACAGTCGTCCTACAGCGTACTCTTCTTCTTCCTTGGGCCCTTTGAATTCGGGTTCGCGTGCCGAACTACTACATTACTTACACTAAAAAGCATTCTGACGTTTAGTCGGCAACTTACATTACTCCTCAAACTTCCGATTGTTCCGACCTATGCCAAGCTTCCAGAACTTACTCTTCCCTCACTGAGGGGATGTTCTAACCCACGGCCATAAGTGCTTCTGGCCGTTTTGTTTCGTAAGGCTAATATAATGAATTGGACGTAATTCGCAGATATAAAGTTTTCTGCGAGGCTCTCAGAGCACCTTACCACCAAGATAGTAATCCGAGTCAATGTAGACATCTCGGTAGATTCGTAGCATTATCAAACCCGGTAGTTAGTGGCGTTCTACCACTATGTAGCCTGTTTGACTGCGACTGTCTCCAATAAGGGATTGGTTGATGGCTTTCTGGTGGGCAACCCTGGCACTCGCAATGAACTTGCTTTCATTCCTTTGTTGTCTATAGTCATTAGGGTTCTTATGAAAGCAGTCTTAATAATGCATTGCTTATTAGTCCAGGAAGAATAGAAAAAAAGTTGAAATAAATCTACCCTGCGATTTCTTGACGCTATAATTAAGAGAAGAAGGTGGTAAAAAGCTAATAAAAGTAGCGAAAACACGTTTTTTCACGTTTTGGGTACGAAAAAAACGTTGTTTTGGAAAACAAAAAATACTACATAATAGTGCTTAAAAAGACGAAAATTATGAGTTTTGGACCATTGTAATCGGTCAACAGGTTTTTGCAGAAAAATTCAAAAACCATTAAAAATGGCCGTTTTTTGACATTTAATTATAGGGAGTGTAATTATCGTAGAGCCTTGTGTCAGGGCTTAAATTGTGGCCACCAATGGTGCCTACCTACAATAAAAATTTCATAAAAAAATAATGGTAACTTTTCGAGTAAATCTCAAAAATGTAAAAACACCTGTTTCACGGAAACAGGTTGAACAAGGCCCACAATGGTCCTAGAAATTTTTTGTTTGGCATTTTGGCTCGTAAAGGGTTGCTCTACAACCCCATTTTCATGAAATGTATGTAAGGTTTGATTTAGCACCTTAAAAACCCTTTTGAAAACCACGTTTTTTCCAGTTTTTTGAATTAAAAGCTTTACTTTTGAGCTTTTTCTTGAAAATCGTTCTTCGACAATTTTATTAGTTTGTTTTTCACCTGTTCTACAGGTCCAATTTTATTCGAAACATATTCATATAATTCCTACGATTTTTCTCTTAATTATAGTGTTGAAAAACCGAGGTTTTTGTTTGTTTTTAAGAAAAAGCTCAAAGAGCTCACGAACAAAACTCAAAAGAAAAGCTTTTTATTCAAAAAAAACTGGAAAAAGGGTGGTTTTTAATCGTGTTTTTAAGGTGTTAAATCAAACTTTACATACATTTCGTGAAAATGCGGTTGTAGAGCAACTCTTTGGGAATAATTTGGGCTCATCAAAAAATTTCTAGGACCATTGTGGGCCTTGTTCAACCTGTTTCCGTGAAACAGGTGTTTTTACATTTTTGAGATTTACTCGAAAAGTTACCATTATTTTTTTATGAAATTTTTATTGTAGGTAGGCACCATTGGTGGCCACAATTTAAGCCCTGACACAAGGCTCTACGATAATTACACTCCCTATAATTAAATGTCAAAAATTTTTAATGGTTTTTGAATTTTTCTGCAAAAACCTGTTGACCGATTACAATGGTCCAAAACTCATAATTTTCGTCTTTTTAAGCACTATTATGTAGTATTTTTTGTTTTCCAAAACAACGTTTTTTTCGTACCCAAAACGTGAAAAAACGTGTTTTCGCTACTTTTATTAGCTTTTTACCATCTGTTGCCCTGGACCAATTTTATCCAAAACACATTCGTTGAATTCCTACGATTTTTCTCTTAATTATAGCGTCAAGAAATCGCAGGGTAGATTTATTTCAACTTTTAAATATTTTTCCGCTATCTCTCCTGGACTATATGTATTGCCGCATACATGCCGCGCCTTCTTTTGCTTCTCGACGATTTTACAAATAATTGAATATCGAATCCTGTACCTGCCACGGGACCTCCTGTGGCCCTAAAATTGGGTCTTGGACCTTCAACCCTTGGCATGCTATTGGAAAAATAACTAAAATGGCTCAATGTGCTTTTCACAAACTTGCCGAGTCGAACCGCTCACAGAGAGTGAGCACATGCAATTCTCTGCTCTTAGGTCTGCTCCCTTTTAGAACAGTGACTTTCAATCGCAAGATTGTAAAGAAACGTCATATATCCTAGCTCCAAAGAGTGTGGGTTTACGTGTTAAGAAAACAAGGAACATTTCAAGGGCGACTAAAGTGAAACTACACAGAACCCTTATAAGGCCAACATTATTTTATAGATCTGAAGCCTGGACATTAAAAAGTAACGAGAAACATCTCCTAGAATGCTTTAAAAGAAAAATCTTTCGCACCATATATGATAGAGTGAACGAAAATTGTGTTTGGAGTGGAAGATACCATGACGAACCCTAGCATAAAAAATTTGTGACTTCAAGCAAGGGATCGACAGTTCTGGAGGAGGCTGTTTCATCAAGCTAAGGCCAATAAGAGGATGTGGAGTGGAGCTATTGATGATGAATGACTCTGCCTATCTAAATTCATTTATCAAAGAAGTCCCTAATAAAATTTCGGAAGCCATCTTTGGCTGCTATTTTCCAAAGACTTCATACAAGATTGCTGCGGTGTAGGTAGCATTACTTCGTTATTAGAACTCAAACAATTCTTAGGTGCTACTGTTTTCGTTAACTTTAAGTTGCTCGCTACCTATGGAGTACCTAGTTACTTTCTACGCTCTAAAGAGACTGGCAAACTGACAACAGACAAATTTGCCTGTACAAACTGTATCGTCACGCCAGATAAGATTGTTTCGACAAGGTAAAATCAATATCAACCGTACATATTATTTAACTAGGGCTTAGGAGATCGAACATTTATTTAACAAGCAGAATATGTTTAAATGTAATAATCTTATTTGGTTAAATACGTTAATCTTCTTTCGCAATTACATTTGATTAATCTATATCGCAAGCAATTCAAATGCAAAATGAATACTAAATTCTAGATATATAGCTATGCAAGAATTTATGCATTCTCTATATCAATCGTATGTACATGAATTGTATTTACAAAAAAAAATTAATAAAACTTAAAATAATATTACTTACCTTGTGAAACATTTCTACTAAGCGAATCCATGCTACCATGAACTTGTGCATTTTTATCAGCTGATATAAGATCAGCCGAACTTTCGTTCGGTTGTAAAGTTCTCGGAATTTCTAGTACATTCTTTACAACACCTTCTTCGCCCAAAACTTGTGAATAATCTAATCCTTTTGATACTCTTAAAATAGCTACAGCTAAATACATGTCTAATGCCTAAAATTATTAAAAATAAAAATATATTTTAAAACATATTTAACAATTTTAAAAATGGTTTCATACTTTGTGCATAATATTGAAATACTGAACCAATTCCTTTCGATCACATGTCTGCCAATCCGCTTTGTAGCCCATAAGTAGGATGTTTGGTTTTAACTTGCCAATACCGCATGCCTAATGAAAATTTGTTTATTGAATATAGGAATTTACAAATTTTTATAAAGAATATATTTTTTTACCTGCATTAAAGCTCTTGAACCAGACTCAAAATCTTCGCCATCAACTAAGGAGTAGAAGGCTTTCACTCTGTGTTTTCTGAACCAGCTGGTAGCACGATCGTGAAGATTATTACGGTAGCGTTGTGAGCTTGTTCCACGGAGTACGTGGCCGCAAACCAAAAGTGAGAGATTCTTAGTTAACATATAAGCAAAATCAACTAGTATGGGTCTAGTATTTGGAAGACCAGATAGCACCAAGATCTAAAATAAAAGATGTATGTAAGTATGTAAACTTAAAACTGGAAATCGTTTTGATAGATAGATAGACTACCCCCGCAAAATTTAGAAATATATACTGGTTTTCCTATTCGACAAACAGGAAAATATAATCAGAACTAACATTGAGGTAGAGTGGCGGCAGGTCGTGTTGGCCTCGGGTGGGTAGTCAAACAAATAAACACCCTTCGCCAAAACTGTTATTTGGTAACAGCCTTTCCTCAAGAGGAAAGAAGTTAGGTCATTTATTGTTATTGGGAAGATGGGCCAACGGTATACAGAATAATATGTGGTGTTTTGGTGCATCTCCTGTCGATCACAATGTATACGAGACTACGACAATCCCTTAGCTCAGTCTAGCTTTACGCAGCGCCAGTGTTGGCAGCAGCGTTTAAAGGCTCGATTATATTGAGCGAGTTTACAAGCTACTAGCTCGCGAATTCACTAGCTGCTAATAAACTAGCGCAGTGTCATCATGTTCACTAGCGAATTATCAAAATGGAAATAATCTGCCGAGAAAGTTGAAAGCCGAGCTACTTTACTCGCTTCTATCTGGCCTGTGGGCTTGTTTGATAGTAAACTAGCTGTGTGATATCATAGTTGCTAGTGAACTAGCTGCGAGTATGCCATTATTGGGATTATTTGGTTCGCGCGGGAGTCGTTTTTTTAGCTCATGCTATCAAAAGGGAGTTAAAAAGAAAAGCAAAGCAACGGTTTAACAAAGGAAAAACAAAACAAGACGTGGGTTCAACTCGCTAGCTAGTTGGCTACTGAACGAGTAAAAATTTCTGTGCGTCATCGTCACAATCGCTCTAGCTGACTCGCCGGCTTTTAAGCTCGCTGGCTGGTAGCTTGTAAACTCTCAATGTAATCGAAACTTAACAAGAGGCCTAAGGCTGGAGACAGAAACATGCGTGCGTGTGGCAATAGATATTGTAAACGAGCATGCCTTCAAATACGATCCCAGATATAGCTTCGTGAGCAGAACGCATGAAACGAAAAAGTTGGTTTACTTCAAATTGCTTCGCAGTCCGTAATCGACATAGCCTACGTGCTCAGACACAAGCACACACTACAAACATATGCACTATGCACTCGTCGTTTAGATTTTTTGGATATCTATGTATGAAAAACAAAACACAGCGCAGGCACACAATTATCTGTTAGCTAGACCTTTCCGCATATTGCGCATTGTCCGTCCGCACGCATGCAAGTATCTATTTTCAGCTTAACAGCAGGAGGGCCGTATGCTGACTAAAGTTGGGAACAGATATGTGAGTGCTGCAGGTGTATGCAGCAAAGTTTCGCTAGCAGACAATTGTGTAAGTACTTAGTTTCCGTTTAGTCTTCTACAAATAACCAACAATTCTAAGCGATAAGTACATGTGTCTGTTATGTGCGTGCGTTTAGGTATTTGAGACTATGGCGAATGCTTTAATGCGGAAAAGTTGGAAGTAGATTAAGTTTTGCATTGCGTGCCTTCCGTTTACGTAACTATATGTCAGTTTGCATTTAAATGCACGGACTTCTATTATATCAATTGCCATACACACCAACGTATGCTTGTATCTGTCTCAGACTTTAGGGTATCTCACGCGTACTGCGCTTTTAAGAGCATATCCAACGATGCGGTGTGCGTGATAGCGGGAATTATACCCTCTCTGTCGAGAATATGTTAAGAGGGGAGAAAAATTCAGCGCGGTAGCAGATGATGCACTGCGAATGTGTAACGTAATGGCAAGACAAGTGAGACGAGTCTGTTAAGAGTCGGCGTACCCTCAGACTTTTCCTAAACATGGATAGATGGATTACGAGGGAGTGTAGAGAAGTGAGTTAGGACCTCACGCAGTTTTTGAGTGTAAATCTAGGATATAGAAAATACCTCCAACGTTTCGAGCGCGATGGTTAAGCGCTGTGACTGGTATGACTAGGTATCCTAGGATAAGGCAGAGCACCTCTTCTTCCATTGCGTGAGTTTCGGCGAATATGGGGCGGAACCAGAGGCATCCTTCATGCCACACGCTCAGTTACTTTCAAATTCCGAGTGAGCATTTTACCTACCCAGAATTTTCCGGATGGGTAATGCCACCATACCCATATTATCCGCCGGCTATGATTGAGGAAGTCATTTTGTACCCTGTTTTTCCATGGATAATTACCTGACTAATGTGAATTACTTACTAAACTCACTCAAGCGCTATTAACAGAATTAAGCAAGGCGTTAAATCTTTACAAATATATGGCGAAAAATCTGGGGCCCTGGAATAGTTTCATTCAGGGCCGGCGCTTGGGTTTTATGCACCCGGTGCAGTATACCAGTATGCTCCTCATTTTTTGATCGCAATGAAGAACAATGGAAAAATGGCGTCCCGGTCGAATCACGCCCAGAGAAAGTGCACCATTTGCCAATATGAAATCGCCGCCCCTGTTTAACTGCAATGACCTGCCTGTCGCAGCGGAGAATATTTCGCCAAGCCGCGATTTCTTGAATGGGAAAAATGTAGTTTTCAATCCCTCTTCTGTCACGATCCTATCAACCCAATCTCGCATCAACCTCGGTTTCATTTGGTTTCGAATAATTGCAGTGCCTACCCGAAAAGAAGCTTACTGGAGAGTGAACGATCATGGTTTTGCTAGTTTAATTCAGCTACTCTGCCACCATTCTGATGACCTTTAGGACTTCCCGATATATTTTGTATTCTGCAGAATTTCGCCGACCAAGACACTCTTCTTCTTTGACGTATAGTTTTATTTTTCAGTTATTTTTTTTCTCGCCTTGTAGTTCCCTCAGGCTGATGAGTTATTGCCCTTCGTTACCTAATTTGAGGCCCTTCTAATATCGCTTTCTGCACTACCAAAGTGTATTATCATGGTTATTTACTGGCATGGGAGGCAGGGCCGGCCCAGGATTCGCAATATAGGATTCACCAAAGAGCTTAACCCATAGACCACATAACCAAATTATTCATTTGGTTGCCGAATAGTGAGGTTGTTCTATCAATATGTATTATTATTTGACTTTCACTTAAATATAGCCGTTTTAAGAAAATAATTTCAATCATACTCTACCTGAGGTCTGTAATTCTTAACATGCTCTTCAACATTATTCAATTGCTGTACAGATAACAAAGCGTTTTTATAAGTTTGCGCCTGTGTTGTTGATCCCCAGTTAACGTCTTAAAAAATACAATAAAAAAATTATTTCAATAACATTATTTAATAAAAAATGAAAATTTTACTAACCAGGTTTTCTATAAGAAACAATTAAGTACAAGGCAAGGACTACAGCAAACGTAAGTAAAGCTGTCCACCATGATATAAGAAACATTACCGCAACACAAAGAATGGCACCAATAAGACTTAACCACATATTATAATACTAAAAACAAATTTAAATAAAAAAAGTATTATTAAATAAATATTTAAATTAGATTAATTACCTTAAATGTAGGCCTCCATCCTACCGGTTTAGCTAAACTAGCATGGAATGTACTGAAGTTAATTAACATATAAGCAGCTAAGAAAAAGTTAGAGATAAGTGGGGCAATTAAGTTAAGCTCTCCTATTAAAATAAATCTGGAAATGAAATTATGAAAATTATTAATGAAAAAGGTTTTATTTATTTAGTTTGGCCTACCCTATAGCTATAAAAAATGTGAGTACGTATCCCCTCACTGGTTCGTTATTTTTTCCGTATCCTTTTGCAAACCAAACTATTTTTGGATACAGTTCATCCTTGCATAAAGCCTAAAAGTAAACAAAAATAATATTTATATAGTGTGAAATACTAGCTGAAGTAAAGGTAATAACAATTCAAAATTCTGTTTCGTAAGAAATATCTGAAAAAAAGTAGGTGTGCAATGGCTAAAAATAAAAGACAACTTTGCTTTTTTATGCTGAAGCTTGTAAAAGAACAAGATTCTGTGCTAGAAGAATGGTCGTCGCATTTAGGATCGTTTGGTGGTAACGATTTTGGAAGGTTTTGGGTCTATAAAGAGAACCAATGAATGCAAGACCCCTGCAGTTCCCCAATATTGCATTTTGATGTACTGATTAGATCCTGGCGAAATCCCTATGAAGAATTTTGTTGCCTTTTGCCAATCTGCCCTTTCCAGCACGAGTACAAAGAGGGAAACCTGCTAATACCGTCATACTTTGGAACGTGTCTAATCCTTACTAATACATATTATAAATGCGAAAGTAACTCTGTCTGTCTGTCTGTCTGCTACGCTTTCACGCCTAAACCACTGGACCGATTTTGATGAAATTTGCTACAGACATAGTTTAGACCTTGAAGACGGACATAGGCTACTTTTTTTGGAGAAAAAAAAGGGTTGAGGGGGTGAAATGGGGTTCAATAAGATGTAAGGGGATTTTTTTTCTTTACTTTTTTTTCTATTGTATAAAAAGTAGCTGACTGACAGACAACGCACAACCTAAACCGCTAGAGCTAAAGGGCTGAAATTTTGACAGTGCATCCCTAACCATTGTTTTGAAATTCATCCCCTAAGGGAGTGAAATGGGGTCAACTCAAAACCGCTGGAGCTATAGGGCTGAAATGTTGACAGTGCATCCCTATAATGACGTGGACATCCACTTAGGAGCAATTTTTTGAAATTTCTTCCCTAAGGGGGTTATATGGGGTTAACCCAAACCGTTGGAGCTGAACGGCTGAAATTTTGACAGTGTATCTTTATAATGACGTGGACATTCACTAAGAAGCGACTTTTCGAAATTCAAAAGTTGCAGGTTTGTTGAGCAGAGGTGATATACGCAGCAATTTGTTTACCATATTTATTAAAATCCCTTTTTAGGGATAATAACAGCTGCCTTTTTTTTTTTTTTTTTTTTTTTAAGGAAAACATTGCACATAATAAACAGATTTTATTTAAAGGCGTTGCAAGGCACGCGGGTTTTATGCTAGTACTAAATAAAGCAATTAGGCTAGTGACCTTCCTTGATAATGAGGAAACATAAATCAAAAATCTGTCTTCGCTATATTTAAAGGTCGAAGCAGACGAATGTTAAGCAATTCTTTGTGACTGGATCGACCTTGTAACTAATCATTGATCTTTAAGATCTCTGCAGAGAACTATAGTAAAAGTATACCCCATGGAGGAATCATTTTTATGCTTGCGGTACCTAGTTGTAGACGATCTTCTAGTGTTACTCTTTGGGCTAAGAAGGTGTCATCGTTTTAATATAGTAAAGCAGAAGGTGCCACGTCATAGCGTTCAAAGCACGCACTAAATTTAAAGTAAAACGTGAAAGACTATTGTGGTAACCACAAGGATCGATAGAACAAGACACTGCTCGGCTGGGTAGTCGGCTTTCTCGCACTCATCTATGATCCTATCTCCGCGAACCCTGACGAGTGTCACGTCTACAAACCCCGTCAAACTTTAGCCTTTAGGATCGTCAGCACCTCCGCTTGAAACATACTAGCATGCACCGAAGGTTGTCAGAACAGTGAACTATAAGTGATCTGTTGAATATCTGTAGATCAAATTGCTTCAAGTTCTTGGCTACTTCACTTTCGTCTTGGGAGTATTTCGTCGAAGAAGGGGAAATTATTTTCTGGTTGCAGCGACCATACCCTCTGATTCCACCAATCGTAAGGGCGCCGTCCGAGGCTAGGTGTTTGATGTGAATGTCGGAAGAGAGCAGATGCAAGACAGTATCACGATCGTTCCTGTTGCTCCTATTATTGCCGATCTTGAACCCTTCCCAACCTTATAATTCAGTAGTGGCTATAATAAAATGGACAACCTGAAGAGCAAGATGTGCAAACATTTGTGGGCCTACCACAGCGCCAGGGTATCTATCTTATATCCTACAAGGATGTCTTTGATATATACTATATGATCAGAACAATATATGCGATAGGACCAAGTCCAAATTTATGAGTAAGGAACGGACTCTCTAGCAGAGGGTTTTGATGGTCGGACTCTGAAACCAAGCAGTGTGGCACCAGGTGGGCTCGCCGAAGCATTCGCAGCAATCCCTGAGAGAAGGAGTGTTACCTGAGCAATGAAGTGGTAAGAACTACCTAAGCCGGGAAAGCCCCAGGAACCCGTCGACCTAGAGGCCGATATGCCGCCTAAATACCATGAGCAAGCTTTTTTTACAGGTAAGAACTATGGGGTGCGACAGCGAGGGAGATCCCACCTCTGCTGGAAGGATGGCGTAGACCAGGGCATTCAGAGCTTATGGATGCCAAACTGGATGACATCGGCTCAGAATCGGGACCGATGCAGAGAACAGTTGCGAGAGGCCGGGACCCGGACCCCAAATGTAGAGCCGTTACAGCAGATTACTCGCAGATTAGTCGCAGATTATTCGCCGGGAGTGAATGCTGCTTGTTGGAAAACCACGTCGGCTTCAGGAGACTTATAACGACAACGGATACTGTGAGGTGACTAGCCTAGCAAGAGCTGCAATGGAAATGCGCAATGATAACCCTTGTCGTGAAAAATGCTTTCAGTACCGTGAAGTGGTGCAAGATCATGGATGCGGTTTAAGAGCTGGATACACCGAAGTATTTAGTGCGTACGATAAAATTCCTTATAGGTAGGACAACTTGTGGAGTCCCTCCGGCTACGTCTTAGACTTCCTCTTGCAAGATGAACCTAGGCCTGCGACAAGAAGCGGCAGAACAGAGCAATATGGGAAATAAAAACGTGCGCAAAAACGCTAGACTATCTGAGCTCAAAATGGTAGTAGTGCTAATCAGCAGGTGGAAAAAGGGGGAGACAGTGACAAAAGTAGATATAAGCCTGCACCTAGGTATGTAAGAATGATGATTGACCAAAACAACCACTTTGAACAGAAAAAGAGCAGAAAAAGAAACTCGGCGTATCAACTAACTGCCCTTCGAACATACTGTTTGTACTGTGCTACGTTCGATGAATCAGCATGTATCATAGCAAGACAGGTATAAACAGGAATTGATGTTGTGGACCCTGTACGTCCCGGAGTATGCAACGGGGAGCCCAACATAGCAGAGGGCGTGGGACGAGTCTACTTGGAGCCGATAGACTTATAGACTCATACCATATGTGGAGAAATGCATTATGAGGGATAATGGAGTAGAAAGGATGTCTAGGCGCTGGTTGGCATGTCTTAAATTATTATTTACGAAGGATCGGAAGCACGGAAGGCTCGAAGAGGATTAGTGTGGTCTTAAGGTTTTGCGTCAGTGTTCCGAAATGGCACGAAATAGGATCTCGATGATTAACGCGCTTTGTCTCAAACCAACAAGCCAGAAGAGCGAGAGCGAAGTAATGGCCGCTGATATCTTATTCAGAGAAGAAGTTCGCAAACTAACTAAGTGAAAAGTCAGGACAGCATGTGTAACGATTAAGGCCCATTTACATCCCAAACGCAAAGTGGAAACTTTCATGCAACAGAGAGAAAAACATACAAATATCTAAGCTATAAAAAGAGCTCCAGAGCTGTGTTTCCACTTTGCTTTTGAGATGTAAATTGGCCTTTAAAATTTCAGTCGGGGGAAGTTAAGTGTAGGAGACACTCGACAGTGTTCCATTCAGACCCTTTAATAGTAACATAAATTTGGAAATCTCGGACTAAAGCATGAATAAATTTGAAAGTAAACAAGAGAAGCATAGAAGCTTAAATTATTCATACTATTAAAATGTCACAAACCCTATCGATCGCATTTCACAATGGTCTGCACTTTCACACCAAAATAATGTGGTTTGAGTAATAACAGTAAACCTTACCACTTTCCTTCTACCATCCCGAAACTTATAATACACTCCTGTATTTGTACTCTGAACCCTAGGATGGATACTAATAACAACAACTTGCGGTCATCTTCTTCTACAAACAATAAACAAAAGGAAACAAGATACTCTGCCTTCTCGAGAGTGACCTTTTACTCATAAAGACCTGATGGTCAAGGAGGAATTGACTTCTCGACTATATTATGACTACACGGGGTTAAGTATCTCCGACCTTACAAAAGAAGAGTATAATCTCTGCATTTGATGCTGCCAGAAAAAGGAAGTCATCCAAACCGTAAAAGATTAGCACACCTAGACAGAGGAGTTTCTAGGCTCCATTCAGGACTTTGAGCAGGGTTTGAGGGTATATTTCCTTTATGTTTATATCTACTAAAAGGTTATAGGCACAAATATATTGCTTGGAGAATGAGCAGGAAGCTGATGGCTGGTGGAGTAATTGGGTTAATGTCGGGCAAATAATTTTCGGAAGTGGAGAAGGAAATATAAAAATTGTTTATGTAAAAAACTTGGAGAGAGGTTATGCTGCTTCTGGCGATTTTTTAAAGTATTTTTGCCATAATTGATTTTGCTGTTTGGCTATCGATGTTTACGCAAAAATGAAAAGGTAGACGAATTTTCAATCTCAACCTTCTATCTAGACCATGAGACCTTTTCTGATGTAGTATCTCCCATCTATATATCCTAAGCCTTCACTGTCTGTCTTGGGTGACTTCAATAGGAGCTTAAATGATATGAAAATACCATTTTCGAAGGAATAAATTCACTCTTTAAATTTCAATTCTAGTAAAGCCTACAGAAAATGACGACAAAAAATGGGTAATTTATAACCTAGAAAGGTTTTCTGGCATAAAAACCACGTCCGACATTTACTTGTTTTGTAATATCATGAAATTCAAACGAGCTGAGCCTTTTTTTTTTACTTATGTTGAAAAAGGTTTATTGTTTGTCTGCTGTGATCAATCGAATTTAAGGAATGGGCTATGACCGTAGACAGCGTAAGGGATTTTGTTGACAGAAGAAATTGCTTGGTAGCAACTAAATGATTTTGAAATTTATGAAGCTTTTCTGTCTCATCGGTATTGATTTGGACTTAAAGTCTGCTTATCGACGTCTTCTTATCTCTTGAACGCCACGGTAATTTTACATGGCTTTCCCCATCTGGTCAGCATAAGTTTTCCATTATGTGGTTCATATTTTGGGGAAATATTATTTGACAGACAGACAAGTTAATTTGTGCCATCATTCGTGACCAGTGCCGGCGCTGGGGTAGAGGGAGTGGAGCGGTCGCTGTATGCACCAGGTGGCAAGTGGCGCCAAAATGTATGCGAAAAGCAATTTTGAATGATAAATAAAATTTTGATGGCATCTTTACAGCCAGCCAAATTTATGTGCACATCAATGTTACTCGAACACGATACAAGTAGAGAGCGTTGACTCCAATACTACATCCTACCCGTGGTGCCGCTGCCTGTTAATAGAACAGGCTTAATACAGCAAATTTGAAGAGAACAAACTCCATCAAACTCGCAGTCCCAAGGTTTAAACAATTATTCTGAAAGATCAATATAGATACCTTTAAAAAACGTTTGAGGATGGATCACCTCTTAATGCTCCAAAAATTTGTAGAGCTTCCATAGCCCCAACAGGTCAGTTGGAAATTTCTGATCCCATGCAACAGAGTGCCGAATGGTGCCACAGTGAAGAAATATTTTCGGGATCTCTCTTCAATGGGGGGAGTCTGAGCCCGCAAACCGCAGTGGAGTATACTGAGATCACTCATTCATTAGAAGAAGATCTCCTTACAGACCCACCTGCAGAAGTGTGGGAAACTTGTGCTCCATCGTAGAGGACCCGATAAAACGTCCTCTTTGAAAAGACGTTTTAGACGATTTTTGGAAGCTGGCTACTCCGGTCTCTCCATGGTCCCAAAACGAAAGAGAGATGCCAATTGTAGCAAAGGATTCTCTGGATACTCTCCAGGCCACAATAACTGGGCTAAAATCCATACCCTTTTGAAAAGCCTGCTGAAAAGCCTTTCGAAGTCCAACGCACCTATAATGAAATCTAGAACGAAGCCTACCTTCTACCAAATGGCAGAAAGTTTTAGAAAGAACTTGCTTGAAACTATCCGGAGACTATCCTGACCACGGAACAACTAGTTGCCGTACAAGGGACTCTTCTGGAGGTGATAGCGGAGTTGGGACAGGGATCAGAACAACCCAGGTTCCTAGGGATTACTGCGCGCCCAGTGAAGTTGGCCATTACCTGTACGGACTCAGCCCCGGCCATGTAACTGAGTAGTTGAGTGAAGGAGCGAGCTTGGTGTGTTCGGGGACTTCCCGGCGGCAACAGAACACTTCATTGACATTATGTTGAGATGGATAAGGATTCAAAACAGGACCCTAAGAATGCAGGAGTGGAGAGTACTTCCTAAAGCTCACCGCTCACCTTTCACTGAGATGATATTCTTTGAGAACGAGTGCTCTGTTGAGGAGCTGGGGCGGACGGGAGCCCAAATTGGCTACAAGTTTGGTTGGGCAGAGCTTAGGTTCAGGGCGGCATAAACACTTATGACCAAAACTGCTCCCGGCTAAACTTGCATTGTCCCCGCCGGAACCTCGTGAGCAACCATTTCCACTCCGATCACCAAGGAAGCAGAAAAACCGAGGTTACCAACCGAAGCCTCATAGGAGTCTGCTCCGGAAGTGGAGTAGGTGACGTAACGAGTAACCAGTAGGTGAATCTCACCATCATCAACCCTTACTCTAAAATCATCAATCCATACACTAAAATCACCACCTAAATCCTTAGGGGGGCAACCGCAGCCCAAAGGGGCTCGCAAAAGAGGTTGGGATATATAATCCCCCAAGGAAATGAAAAAGAAAGACAACCGGAAATACAGTTTATGTGATGTAAAAATGAGCTCGCAGAAATGATAAATGAGCTCGCAGAAAAAGCGGAAAACGCGGCAAACACAGGCAACAGTAAGGTGCTGTAACAAATCACTAAACAGCTCTCGGGAAAGCACTCTACTAAAAAGCATGCCGTTAGGAGTGCGGATGGAAGGCTGCTGTGCAGCGACGAGCAGCAACTCCAAAGATGGAGAGATTACTTCTTCGCCGCCCTGAATGGTACACTTACACAGGAACCTCAGGAAAACAGCAACAATGCACAGCCAATAAGAATCGCCACTCGGGCCCCATCCAAGACGGAAATAGTAACCGCAATTCATGCGATGGCCAATGGTAAAGCAGCTAGAAAAGATGGCCTCCCGCCAGAATTGTCGAAAGCCGATTCAAGCCTCATAGCAGATGCGCTTCAGCCAATCCTAGATATAGCATGGAACACCTGTACCTTTCCGGAGGATTGGACGGAAGGTATCATAGTCAAAATACCAAAAAAGGGGGACCTAACAATATGCGACAACTGGAGAGGCATCTGTTTACTATCTACTGTGGGCAAAATTTTGTCCCATATATTACTATCTAGGATAAGTGAGGCAGTAGACCGAACGCTTAGGAGGCCGCAGGCCGGATTCAGAAAGGGCCGCTCCTGTATTGATCATATTAACACCTTGAGAATAATAGTGGAGCAGTCTACTGAATTCCGATCCCCCCTTAACCTTGATTTCGTAGACTATGAGAAAGCGTTCGACTCGGTTAATAGGAGCTTCATTTGCACTACGGCGACGTGGACTGCCTGATAAAATAATAGAATTGATAAAAGCCCTATATAACAATTCCAAATGCAGAGTTCTCCATAATGGAAAATTATCCGACAGCTTCGAGGTGAGCTCAGGAGTACGACAAGGATGCCTACTTTAGCCTTTACTATTTCTTATAGTATTAAATGACATTCTTGTCGGCGCTCTAGATAATAGAACAGGCGGCATACAATGGGATTTGGTAGACCGCCTTAAGGACCTCGACTACGCCGATGATATCTGTTTCCTGGCCCACAGACACCAGGACCTCAAAAACATGTTAATCAATTTGGCAACAGAAAGTAGTCCAGCAGGCTTAAGGCTTAATCCGACTAAAACTAAAGAAATGCGGATAAATGCAAACACCATTGAACGGACTGCTTTGAATAACCGTGACGTGGAACTGGTCGATAAATTCTGCTACCTCGGTAGTATTATTACCGAAAATGGTGGTGCAGAAGAAGATGTCAGTTCCAGAATAAATAAAGCACGAGGCGCATATGCATGCCTGTTCCGCATATGGAGATCAACGGTGATCTCTACTAACACCAAATTGCGGCTGTTCAACTCCAACGTTAAGGCAGTTCTTTGGTGCGGTTGCGAAACATGGAAAGTCACCCAATTCATCACAAGGCGCCTACAAGTTTTCATCAACAGATGCCTTCGTCGTATCCTAAAAATCCGCTGACAGGATAGAATTTCAAACGAAGAACTATGGCGCCGTGCCGGCCAAGAAAGGATAGACGACCAAATCAGGCGAAGGAAATGGAATTGGGTTGTCCACACCTTGTGACGCGAAAACGAAAATCTAGCCAAACAGGCCCTCGACTGGAATCCGCAAGGATCCCGTCGAGTCGGAAGACCTAGAACAACGTGGAGGAGAACCCTGCTAGCAGAAGCCGCAACAACTGGAAGATCCTGGTCGGAGCTAAGAGCTGTCGCGCAAAACATAGTCCGCTGGAGGGCAACTGTTTCCGCCCTATGTCCCATGAGAGACTAAAGGAGTTTAAAGAAGAAGAAGAAGAAGAAGATGTAAAAGCGTCAACCAAAGGGCGCCCAAAGACAGTCTCGCTCTACCCTGTGAAGTGAACAAGAGCTAGGGTCGCCTCTGTCCATGACGCATTTATTTTACTGAGGTAACCGGTGACCCCCACGGCCAGGCCTGACACCTAACCATTTTTTAATATGGAAAACCAAACTTAGGATTCACTCTTCATATTACGTAATACTACCTGGCAGGGCTTAAGGGTAAAATATGATTTCGGCTGCTTAAATGAAATTGAAATTCCAACAAATCTTTTGTTAAAAAAATATTGGTTAGGTACTTTTTTTATATGTAACAAGAATATAGGTACCAAACGGTAATTTTTTTATATTTGAATGAACTTAAAGTTACATAGAGCAGCAAGAACGGAACAGTTCTTATGTAGACAGCCTCCAGTTGTGATTACGCAGGTTGTATATGCTAAATTTACAAAACTGGGTGCCGATAGGTCTTGGTGAGACTACCAAAAAATCGAATGGGTTGTAAGGGTACGTAATCGTACGGCCGGTTGAACATTTTTTGGTAGGGTTTTAGATATAACCTTGCATTTTTGCAATCGTATATCCCATTTTCATCGATAACGTACAAGTACTCCCAATATAGCGAATGGTGAATGTTCTGCGCCTTAAGCAAAGTTTTAACTCGGTTTGGCTGAGGGTTAGTGGCCCACACCAACAAAACTGCTCTTATTAGGAATCGGCAAATAATGTTACGGAACCGGGTGGATAACTCATAGTCCGCCTTGCTTTTCGAATCAAGGCACTGGCTTAAGTCCTCAACGATATGAGCCGAAATAATATCAAGACCATGGGACTTAGCAAGACCAGATGGCACCATGCGTGGAGCATATCTGCCCCATAATGAGTGCTTTTCATATCCTGGCAGGAATAGACCCGAAAACCGTAAGGGGCGGGGGGCGTTGGCGTAGTTCTCATCAAGGAAACCAGGGCTCATTCGTTCTGTTCCAATAGGAGACACCCTAGTAAAACGCGCCTTGAAGACCCAATTGGAAATCAAGAAATAAGCCAAGTTACTAACCACAATGGTGAACTTTTCGTTGACTTCTACAGATCGCATCAACTCTTGGTAGGCAGAGTTTACTTCTGCTACAAAAAATACACAAGGATTCAAATAGATCAAGTGACCGTCAGTCTATAATGGAGGATCCTAGGAGCTATAGTAGAGGAGACATTGGAAGTGATCACAATTTGGCAGTAGCAACTATTCGCCTCAAAATCGCCGAAGTCAGAAACATCCAAGGCGAGAATTCGCTGGGAATCTGCAACAAATCTTAAATCACCTTAACCCCAATCCTCCGTCATTGATTAACTCTGAAAGCCGAGGCCTACCGAGGCCTCCAAGAATTGTGTTAAAGAACTAAAACATTAGATCTCTTAAAAGGATTACTACTAAATTTAATTCATAACACACCCCCTCCACCAGTGTAGATAAGGCCAAAATTCTGATCTGCTACGTGAACAATTCTTTCTTATAAAAAAGGCATAAATCAACCTAATTAATTTAGGACTTTCCCATTTGCTTCCTCCAAAAAATCCTTGAAAATTTTCAGCAGGTGATGAAGTTCCATTTTGTTTTTTTTTTCGTCATTGTTTTGTTAGTATTTGATTAATGACAATTTTCCAGTGACCTGGCATTGATGAATGACCCACTTGAAACAAAATATATAAAAGAGAAGAAAATTGTAATTTAGCTAAAAATTCTCGAGTTAATTCCGTACCCAAACTCTGTGGGGTTTGGTAACCCACAGGTCAGTACAATTTTTAAAACCAGTTTTTCGTTATCAATCACCTAATAATAAGGTAAATAGAAAATTTTCCAGGAAATTTATTAAAGTTAAGAGAATTAAATTACTTGAAATTTTTCAACTCAAATTAATTTTAGCATTTCCGGGTTAAAATGACACACACTACGGGACAGTTAGGGAGATTCCCTTTTTTAGCGGATTGACTTTCATAAAAACTTAATGGAATCTCAACCCTCGTTATGCATTATTTAGTGGTTTTAGCCCCATCATTTCGGAAGAAACCCTAACCCTCGTCACACCTTGCGGAAGAGGTAAAAATGGACATAAAGCGTAAATCAGTATGAATACAAAAAGTGGCTACAATTACAGGGCCGTATTTAGTTGTTTTTAGGTAGCCGAGCTCCTACCGTAAATTAGCAACTCGGAAGTAACAAATTTATAAAGTGGTAAATTATGTATTTTGCAGATGTTTTCAAGGACTTTGTTTGGCACAGTTTAGACTAAGAACCGTTTTTAGAATCACATCAATTCAGAGTCAAGAAGCTCAGCTCAGAAAGTCTATTTAAAGAAAGATAAATTTAGATTTTTTCTGAGCAGTGAAGAAGATCTCTTTAATTCATAGGCTGATAGCTTAATTGGCTTTGCTTGTTATTATAATATTTAAAACAAGGAACTCTGCCGTCGTCTGGTCCCAAGTCCAGTGTGTGAAAGGAGAAGGGTGTTCGACCCGCCGATTTGACCAGAATTCGAAAACCGAAAAAACTAGGCAAGAAACCGCATGGATACACGAACTAACTATTTACAAAATAATACTACTGCATCCGGGGTAGGATGCGCCAGCACTGAGGACCAGGTATGTTGGTGAAAAGTGGGTTGCTAGTCGAACACCGAAAATAGAAATTCAATTCGCCGCGTGGAATGTACGAATAAGACATCACGTCGGTTAAAAAAAAGCAATGGAATTGTTGAATATCAAAATATCAGTTGCTGCGCTAACGAAACTACGATTTACCGGATCCGGAACATTGACGATCGTCCCCAGCAGCGTTATCGCACTCCAATCGATATCCGAGCGTTTGGTGGTTTTGACCATCGCACACTGGGGCAGATACCCTCAAAGACTGGCAGAAATTCATAAAATGAAATGTTATTTAGAAATACTCACTTGTACTATTTCAAAATAACACTTCCCTACCTACGATTTCGCAGAAATTAAATGCTTCGTAACTTATCCTAACGGCCACAAAAGTGTGCCTTATTCGTCATTTGCTCACGTATTTTGGGCGGCCATTTATTTTAAAGTTTTGAGGTGTTATTTATAATTTATTTATACAAATCAACCATGGAAGCTTCAACTTCAGGTACGAAACAATATTTTAGTAACTGTTAGCTTTTAATTATGTACACATAATATCCAAAAATAAAATTATCAATTAAAGTTATAAAATTGTACTAAAATCTATTAAAAATGGAGATTTTCTTTAGGTTCCAAAGCATATCAAGTATCAACTTAAATATTGGTAGGGTCCTTATACCGTGTACTTAAAGAAAAACAAAAAAAAAGTTGCTACTTTTTGCTACTTTATTAATTATGCGAATGTTTATGGATATTTGTGAAACCAAAATTATTTCTTAAATATTTCAATGTGCAGTAATATTCATTACTTATTTTAGGGACGAGTCTAAATACATTATTTATAACCAGAAAAGAACTTCTTAATATTATGAAGTGTTCTGGAAAGGATAGCTTTAGCGACCAATATGATTTTACGCTGAAAGAGCTGCAACATAAGACTAGTTGTGATCAGAGTAATATAGGTATTTTAAAACAGACTCTATCTAAGTTTAAGTATGAGTATAGAACAAGATGGTCAAAAGCATGTAGGAGCGAAGACAAATTTCGAACGAACGAACAAAAAGATCTAAGACAAAAGAGTTGCGCGATTCTGTTCCTACAGAATCATTGATATATGCTAGTTGTATGAAATTACGAGCTGAAGAACAGGTTCAGGCCTCCAAAGTTATAAAAAATATAGCCACAAATCCAGAAGAGGCCAGAATTTATCAACAAAACTACAATAAATTATTAGAGCCGCAACAAGTAGAAGAGAAGATGCTCTAGCTGTTTTAATAGATGCTAAGCTATCTCGTGAACAGGATTGATTTCCTTATAAGTTTTTATTTAAAATTTATATATTTTTTTTTTAAAAATGCCGCGAAATCGAATCGAAATCAGCGACCCCCGTATACTAAGTTATGTAGCAATTGAAAGATATTTCACTATTTGTCGCCATTTTGAAGCCGCCAACTTGTTTATGATAAAATGGACACTAAATTCGTGATCAGCGACCCCAAAAACCCCCGTATAACAAGTTTTGTAGCAATTGAAGGATATTTAACCACTTTTGGTCGCCATTTTGAAGCCGCCATCTTGTTTATGGAAAAATGGGCACTAAATTCGTGATCACCGACCCCAAAAAACCCCATAAACGAAATTTCAAATTGATTGGTTAATGTTAAAGACTTTTGGCCAGCTTTTCAGCCTTTTGCCCCACTGTGCATCGGTGGAACAATCAAGACCCATATCGTATCCGATTATGCGGCAACCGAGACCAGCACGGACGCAACCAAGGAGGAATTTTACGATCAGCTTCAACAGACGCTGGATATGATACCTCGAACCGAATTAGAATCAGGTTCAGGAGCAGATCGATCAGACTGGGCAGGAACGATGGGAAAATTCGTACACGGAGTAATTAACAACCACGGCCTACGCCTGCTTTCATTCGCAGCGTCAAACAATTTGATCGTTGGCAACAGCATTCCCGCCATCCAATCAAATACGAAATTCATCCCGCAAAGACTCGGCGATGCGATGTTAGATTACGTTTTGATCAACGCAAGATTCCGATCGACGCTCAAAGCCGTACGTGCAATGCGTGGGCCCGATTACGGATCGGACCATTATCCTGTTCGAGCGAAATTACAGATGCGATTACAAATAGTGAAGAAAACGAGGCACAACAGCAAAGAAGAATTGGGCATTCCTAAAGGACCCGGCCATGGGGCGAGGGTTTCAAATGACACAAGCCAACAAATTCGAGGCGTTCGCAATACCGAACGATATCGATGTAGACGAAAGGCAGTTGTCGGAGTGTATTTTGGGGGGTGTGCAATGGAGTTGTGTCCACATATCCATAAACGGACATAGCCATGGTTTTCGGACAGCCAGCGGTCAATCAGCGGAAGTGAATGAAACACGTGAACTTTGAGCAATGCGGACGATTGAACAAAGAAGTTCGACACAAAATGAAATCGAAACGGGAAACGTACTGGAATTACGTTGTTGCCGACATGGAAGAAGCGGCGCCGCGGCACGAGTACCGGACGCTATACCAGACAATCTGGCGGCTAGGCGGCAAAACGACATCAACAAACGACAACATCAACAAACATCAAAAAATCGAAAAGAATTTTCGTGACTTCTACCCATGGGCGCCTGCAAGGGTGGAGAGAATTCTTCCATCAGCTGTACAACACGATCCGACCAGGCAAGGTCCAGCACTCGAACGGGCGGTTATCGAACAGCCGACAAATTCGTTTCTCGATATCGAACTGACAGTTATCGAGGTGAAAACGGCAATAAAATCGCCGAAAAATGCAAAATCGCCGGGAATAGACCAAATAACCGCCTAGATGATCAAAGCCGGAGATGATGTCTTATCAAAACGACTCCATGAACTCATAACACACATTTGGAATTCGGATCGTGTGCCGTCCTCGTGGAAAAAAGCGATCGTTGTGCCAAGACGGGAATGCAAGAATTATCGCAGTATTAGCCTCAATCGTCGGCAAAGCATTTACGAAAATCATACAATCGAGGCTACAGAAAGATCGAGCGCAAATATGCCCGAAAGAACAAGCGGGTTTTAGACCACATCTAACATGTGTTGATCAAATAATCGCACTCCGTCAGCTAAAGAATTCATTGCGGCTAACGAACTGACGCTGTTTTCATCGATTTTAAAAACGATTTCGATAACATCGATTGGAACAGCTTGTGGAGAGCCATCAATCACGTGCCATTGAAAATCATTCAACTCCTCCAAGCGTCGTACCATGGCTCAACCATCAGCGTTCGACAGGGAGTCGTCACTTCGCCACTTCTCTTCAACGTCGTGGTCGACGCGATTATGCGTGAAGCATTCGATGGACGACTAGGAGTTCAATATGACGACAACAACTTCGTAACTGACTTAATGTTCGTCAACGATAGCGACGTTTTCGCTGACACCGATGCCGAAGCAACGGCCATCTTATACGACATTTCCCGCATCGCCCAGTCATACGGGTTAAAATTCAATGCGGGAAAGTTCAAAGTTCTCACAACGAACGGATAGGGAGCCAGTGTTCACTTCGATGGAACCCAAATCGAATAGGTTCCGATGTTTACATATTTGGGATCATTGGTTGAGGAAACGAAAGTTTCACCGACGCCCGAAGTTCTCAGCCGCATCGGCCAGGCAACAGCCAACATTCGCCTCGCTCAAGTGCTGCACATTGAAACGAACAAATATTTCCATCAAAACGAATGTAGGACTTTACCGAATGTTGTTCCTTTTGATTCCTTCCGATCGAAAACGGGGACACTGCTCAGACCGGACGTCAACAAGCTCCAGGTCTTCGAAATGCGATGCTTGAGGCAGATTCTCGGTGTCTCGCTTCACGATCGCCTTCGAACAAGACAAAAAGTCGACTGCGGTGGTTTTTTTTATGTGATAGACTAGAGGCTTAGGGGAAGCCCCTTTGTACTGTTCGACAATCTATATTTTTCATATAGAATGTCGAACAGCAGCTCTGGCCGGAAGATAGAGAGCAGAAAGAGATAGAATTGGGAAGGAGCTGCCACAACCTAGCCGCGATATTTTACTCCAACCATTTAGCGACTCTGGCATCGGGGCATTTGAGAAACAACTCGCTGGAGTGTTATGCCTCCTGAAACGAGTTGAATCTCATCAGCCAACCGATGACATGCGCTTGGTGGAGCGGGGAAGGACTAGCGAAGGCTATGACAGGGGGATCAGGAATGTAAAGAGGGGAGAAGAAAGAAGGAAAGTTATGTGGGTGGGAAGGTGGAAATGGCAAAGGACCGTGGGGCTGGCCGGGATTCGAACCCGGGACCTCTGGGATAGTAGTCAGACGCCTTACCCCTAGACTACCGAGGCCCCCCGAGGTTTGGACCTGTTTGCCGAATGGATGATGACCGCCTGCTATGTAAACTCCTCTGGCGAGACCGTCCCGCAGGCTGGAGAATCCAGAGATCGGCACCGAAGAAAACCAGGCTAAAGAATATCGAGGGCGACTTAAAGAATCAACGATTATCGAGGCTCGAAACGTCGCTAAAAATCGTTGAGAATGGAAACAAATAATGTATGGAGGTCGAGACCCAGCGGCACCGACAGCAGCGTATCCGTTGCAGGGACGGGCGGCTTATATCAAGGCACTCTCAACATGGAAATTTTGATGTACTCCAGAGCCTGACTAGAATAAATGAGGTCTCGCTCTGCTGGGTCCCAGGACACTGAGGCCTCGCGTGTTAAATGAGGCCTCACGAGGGAGGGGTCTGAGGCGTTGGTTCAGGGCCCAGAACCCCTATATGACATCTCTTGATCCACCTCCAAGTCCCTGAATTGAATCCATACAAACAGATAATGATCTAGGGAAAACAAAAATTGGGGGAAAACTATCCCAAGCGCTCGTTAAATATATTTTAAAAATAATAGTTAAAAATTTGTGAAAGATAGTTTTCTTATTTTTAGGAAAGGAAGGTTTATCATGGTTTATTTTAAGGTAACTTATGGATATTGAGACCGTCGCTACAAAATAAAATCAATTTAATTACGGTAACTTACTTGAAATACTTTTGGCGCTGAAACTAAACTAGCCAAAGCTGATGATAGTGTAGCAGCAAAGCATCCTGCATAAATGAATGGCCCAAATCCTGAGACCAGCTCAATAACTTGGAAGGAATTCTGCAATCCAAAACTGCAATTCCCTAAAAAATATAATTAAAAGATAAAGTTTCAATTTAAATTCAAATCAACGGTTTATATTGCAATGAAATACCTGCTGTTGCTCCTTCACCTGCCTGACACAGTTCAATGAAAGCAAAAGACCCATTTACAATATCATCAACATTACCAGTTGCATCTCTGGCAACAGCTCCACCGACCATCAACACCATTACGAGGTAAGTACCTGTTGTTATCAGGATCGCCAGAATTGTTCCTTTGGGTATTGATTTTTGTGGATCCTTAAAGCATTTGAGTGCACATCAAAAAATATTTTACCAATGGCCATAAAAGATTTATGGTTCTTACCTTTAAATCGCCAGAGATATTGGCGCCAGCCAAAATGCCAGTTGCGGCTGGGAAGAATATGGCGAATACAGAAAAGAAATCGTGTTTGACACCTTTATCTTCTCTATAATCGGAGAAGAAATTGGAAGCAAATATTGTGGCTGTAGATTAATGTAAACAATGTAAACAGAATTAGGCAAGCACAGAACTACAAAAACTTACAATTGTAGCCGACGAAGCCCTTGGCCAATTCGGTGTCATTCTTGGGCCCTATGAACGATCCAATCATAAAGTCTATAATGGCGATTATCAGGATGATGAGTAGACCAATTTGAGCCTGGAATTTATTATGTGTTAAACTTAAGTTAAATTCAAATTGTGAAAGCATTTTCAAGATAACCAAATATTTTCTTAGCCTTAAAGAGATACTACAACTCTGATTTACACCAATGACAACTAACATTCTCTCTGTCTTCGGAGATTCTCGAGAATTACTTTGAGATTACTTAGAATAATACAGAGAGACATCAAATCCAGGATCCAAATCTTCTAAATGGGGGATGGCTTAGTGTTAACAACAGTGCCGTAAAAAAATCAATTGCTTGGTGAAAGCATAAAAGAAGCTGTAAATACTCGAAATTGGATATTTTAAATGCAAAAAGTGATTCTTCGACACCAAGAGGGGACTTGGAATGGCAATTCGTAAATGTGTAGCAGAAGTGATCGACTGAAAGTAAAGAGACAGGACTGCATGAAAACGCAAAATCAGAAAACAAATGGAGATTTTCAAGGGATTTGAGAGGAAACAAGAAAGTGTCAATGAACTCGCAGTGGAAACCATCGACTTTCTTTTGCTGGTGAAAATCTTAGACTTAAAAATAATAAAGAGGAAGAATTTGGAAATACGTGGACTAAATACAAATTGGAGAAATGAAGAGGGTAGCGACTTCTTTTAATCTTCTTTAATGGATGGTAGTAAAAAAAATGGTAGTAAAATTGCAAGAACATCTCCTTATGTCTTGTTTTGTATGCGAGACCATTGAGGAGATTTCTATAGCACTGCAATTACAAATGGCTTCTAAAAGGTCAGTGAAAGTCAATGTGGTGGTTTTAAAGATTTCTCACTCGTTTATGTGGAGCCAACTAAAGTATGTAATTCTACATCTTTTCTCAACCTGATGGTTTAGATCAGATTGAATTCTCGGAAAATCTAAAAAATTTAAGACACTCCTCCCCTAAGGCTGCCATCGCCCCTAACTAAGGCTGCCATCGCCTAAATTGCTAATAAATCGATAACCAACCATATATAACTACCGAAGGGCTAGCAAGCAACGCTTTCTGGCATTAAGTTCCTGCTATGAAACCTGCAGCACAACCTCGAACAGGACAGAAACTTGGTATACTTAGGGCAAAGATATCTAGAACTACCCCGTTTATGGTTAGGCTGAAAAGTTGAGTCGAGGTTGAGCTGAAATTTAGAACTCCATATTTGATGTCGAGTTGAGCTCACTTTGGGTTGAAGTAGAGTTGAATTGAAATCAAAACATAACCTCAAATTTTTGTGTGAAACGTAACAGCTCAAAACAAAATAACTGTTGAATCCTGTGCAAGCAAAAATACCGAAGACAAAACTAACTCCAAAGGCGGACTTTACGGATGGTAACCACACAAAACAAATGCCACTTCAACCCAATTACAATCAGCGTATAAGGCGACCCAGGTAGAAGAGCTGAGTTGGGTTGAGTAGACGCAGTTACAATTCGACCCCTCGTTTAAGACTGGGTTGAGCCTCGATTGAACCTACTCATAAACGGGTAAATAAATTTATTTATTCATTTATTACCAAACAAGGCACTTAACAAAAGAAGAGGAAACAGAGATGGAAAACAAATGTGCCAGAATTAAAAGAAGAGTAAATTAAGGTGGAATATGAGAACCTACTGGACGTAAAGCCTGCCCTCAACTACTCGTGCAGTTGCTTCGACGAAGTACTTCTCAAAGTTGATCGAAGTCCGAAGCACGGTATACAGAAATAAGGCAATGTAAAAGAGAAATGTGATTTTAGTGCTGAAGTCACTTGGTGACCCCTTTCTATATAAAATCGAAGCTGTTGTTGTTGTTGCTTCGGCATTAGTGCAGACGTCACTATGGGACGCTTTTTTGCGGTATTCGAAGTTGTCAGTCTCTTTTACATTAGTTTGTTTCTGTAAACTTTTACCGTGGTCCGAAATGCGTGACTACACACACACGACGCTACTCGTTTGACTGGGGCGAAAAAACCGCCAAAGATGCAAAGTCGCCCGAGGCGAAGTAAAGTTACACAAAGTGAATCAAAGTGCCTCTCTACATTCTCGACTTAACAATGGAATGACCCAACGGATAAAAATGGAGCATTCCATCTCACCTAAGTAAACACAGAACAATAGATTCATAAAGAAAAGAAACGAACTAAACAGAGCATACATAACGCAAAAAAGCCAGTATTTGGAAAAAGAAATGAAGAAAATTGAAGAATCAGAAAACTCAAATGACACCAGAAATTTTTACAAAATGGTAATCAGCAACGTAAAGAATTCAAGCCCACAGTGACGATATTGCAAGTATAAAACCGCAACTGACCTATCGAGTAAGAGTTTCAACCTACAATTGAATTAAAGTTTGAACATTTTTATACTAGAAAACAAAGATCTGCCAGGTTTGTGCCGGTGCAAAGTGTCTGGCAGACCATCCGTGTTTAATTACTACTTAAACCCTAATACCGATTGACACCTACTTGGTCATTGGTTGGACATTGAGTCGTTTGGTAACAAAAACTTGGTTTCCTTGAACGACAGGATTAAATCCTCTTTTCGTTTCGGATCGATGTACGTATGATAATTATTTTTGCATTTTTGCACGCCGAAGTTTGCTTGGATGCGGACTACGATTCGATCTTTAACTAAGATTTGTTTTAATTTACTGAGTATCTAACATTCAATTGATCGGGTCACCTGTGACACAAAAAGTGTCCGGGTTTTACCAGAACACTTTCTAAAACCCCTCCCGGCCGGCCCCGGACGCCCTCCAAAATAGGATAAACGAATGGCAACCCTACCTAAGACACAGAACCAATTAAGCAAAATTCATAGAATGACCTGCCTCTCCATCACTTCGCACTTCCCTGACGGCAGCGCTGGAGACTCTCCTCAGTCTGGAACTCCTCCACTTTGAGGTAGAGAAGTCCGCCGTGAACTGCGTCTGAAAACGAATGGTCACCTGGGCGCTGGTGTTGATCGTGAACATTCTATAACAATCAACATCATAGAAGAGATTACGGAAGCGGGAATGCTTTCGGACTGCATGCCCTCTAAAATCACAAAATTTGAGCAACCTTCTGTGCACATACAGAATAGGCTAACCTGGACTTTTCCTAAAGTATTGCTGGGCGGACTTGTATGGCACACGGATGGCTCCAAAACAGGGACAGGTGCGGGCGTCGGAACCTGGGGTGAAAGTCCCAGATTCAGCCGGACGGTAAGCCTATGCACCCTAGTAACTGTCTTTCGAGTAGAAGTGGCCGCTATACTGGCTTGCACTCATGAAAACTTAAGAAGAACCTACCATAACAAACGGATCTTTATCTGATAGCCAAGCGGGAAATTGGGGCGATAATTCTCCATAGGACCAAGTGGAAATTAGTTTGTGGCCGCCAACGTAAGCGGGTCACCGGGACTTCAAAGGCAACGAAAGTGCGGATGCCCTGGCTAAATAGGGCTTCGATATTGCATTCATTGGATAAGAGCCGACTATTTGGGTACCCTCCAGCTTACTGCAAAGGACCCTGGCCGATCGAACTTTGATGAAGCATACTGAACGGTGGAGGTTCGCGCCTAGACTGGCCAACTCCGAGCGGTTCCTGCCTGTGTCGTCCCCTAAGGCTACCAAAGAATTGTTAAGGCGCAGTAAAAATGATGTCAGAACATTTGTTGGCTTGATTGCCGGACACCGTGCACTAAATTACCACTTATGAAGGATAGGAAGGGCAGAAGACCCCACATGCAGCCTTTGCCTGGATGAGGATGAGTATGCTGTTCTCTGTGAGTACCCCGCAACAGCGAGGAGCACGGTTTCTTTGTTCGAGGAGTCCCTGCTCGAACATTCAAGTCTAAGCGACAAGCCACAAGGCAGATTGCTGAACTGTGGTCTGGCCTACAAATATGAGGTACAGGAATGTAGTACAATAGGCAAAATGATTGGCTGCAGTACTTTTGAACCCAGTACCTCACACAGAAAAAAAAACGAATGACCAAATGAAAATCGGTACTTCGATAATCTAGAGGCTAAGCGCCCAACTACCATACCAGAGGTCTGTGATTCGATTCCAAGCAAGTAATATTCTTTTTTGGTTTTCGTCTTTATAGCATAATATGCGCCGAAGCGAACTCCTATTCCACCGTTTAAGTCAGTGTTCTTTCCCGATAGTATTTAATAGGAGGGTTTGGAGTAAAAGCTGGAGCTGACGGATTTGTCCTTCTTCTTCTTTATATACTAACTTTAGGATTCAATTTTCGATATTGCACTCTAGATAAAACACTATACAGGCAAAAAAGGGCTAACCTCTTGCATAAAATAAAAATCAGAAAATTGAAATTCTAATCAGGCTGTGGGTAGGATCTGTTAGGAAGGCTATGAATTTTCACATAATGAAAGAGCATGCTTACATTTGTCCTCTACTCTTGAAAAAACACTTTAGACCCTAAACAATGCCCTTGGTTATGAAACTTTATTGTTCTTTAACGTATTAGAATAAATTGAAAATTTTATACAAATATGGCAGTGGCTTTGGAAAGAAAATTTATATAATGCATGAAGTCGTAAAAGATTGAATGCTGTACACCCCTGTCACAAAAATGAAATTCAGACAGACACAAAATCTTCCATAATCTCCTACTAACATGATCTATCTACAAAGTAATTTTATGATTAATTAACTTATAATTACCTTAGCTTCCCACTCCATTCCCACAACAACTATAACCAGTAGCAGAACAATAGTTATACTTCCAATAATTCTCACATCCTGTACACCTCCGTCAACGATTTCAGCGCCGAACGAACGCAGCAGATCCAGCATTGATTCGCAAAATCCAACAACGTACATGGCGCACGCCACAGCATTCGCTAATGAAAATATAAGCCCAATGGATCCTCCAAATTCTGGTCCCAGTGAGCGTGATATCATGTAGTACGTCCCCCCTGGAGCGGCAGCAAAAGGCTCATTAGACATAACGTAAATTTAAAGGATAATCTAGGACTAAGGGTAATTACCTCCTTTTATCACTCCATTTGTACTGATGGCTGACATCGATAATGATGTGATCGCTGTCACGATTGTTGTCGTTAGTATCAAAATAAATCCCTGCAGGATTCCGGCCTGCCCTACCACCCAGCTCAGCCGAAGGAACAGCATAACACCCCAAATGTTGAGGAGACATCTTATAAGGACACCCTTTATCCAGCCAAATTTCAACATTCCTGCTCCCAAGGCTGCCTCTGGATCCTGATTACGATTTAAACTGTGCGGATTCTGGAAGTAAAAGAAAATAAAACAGGATGAAGGATAACGTTAATTTTTGGTGTTGTTGCTTTCAATGAAATTTAATTTGTTGTATTTTTCTAGAAGGGGAGAGTTTCGAGATAACATCAAAATATGAATTGTGGGAGTGAAAAATTATGAAATATTGTTTTTTGTTGATATGGTTTTATCCTCCACCTATAAATGCTACCTACGAAAAGGAAGAAATTTATTCGATGCCCGCTGGCATTTGTTTCCTAATTTGATTTTGTTTTTGCGTTACAAGATGGAAATTGAAAAAAATACGAAATCAAAGCTTTTCATAACAAATTTCAATTTTGTCAAATGTCCTACGAATTTTATTTTAAAGACAAACAACATAATTAAATTGATTGGCGTTATTTATTTTTCATTATATGTATTTGTAAATTTTATGTGTACATTCAAACATAAGTAGAATGAATAATTTTTTTAAAATTGTCTGAGCCATTTTATGATACAGCCTTTGGCTCCTTATTAAAAATTTTCAAAAACTTAGTGAGATTATATCGTGAAAAAGCTATAAAAAATGAAAACAAATGAAAATTGAAATAGATGATTTAATATGTTTCAATGAAACACCTTATACCTTCGCTCGGATCAAGGCAAGCCAATCCTGTATTTTGGTTAAAAGGAACATCAAAGCCTTCCTCTGCCCAGACTTTAATTCAGTGGACCTAGCCGTAGTTAGATTGGATTTTGGAGGGGGAAGGGTCTTTACCTCAGGCTATGTGGCACATAACCTGCCTGCTCCACCAGGCGAGTTCATGCAGATGACAACAGAACTGATATTGAGTGGAGCCATCCTGACCGTAGGGTGCGACGCCAATGCGAGGCATGCGTTTTGGGGAAGCAACGAGAATAACAAGAGGGGTGAGTCACTATTCGATTATATCATTAATTTGAACCAAGCGATGTGTAACCGTGACAAGACCCCAACCTTCGATTTTCCAAGCATAAAGAATTTCCAAGGTTGGGAGGATGTGTTGGACATCACACTGTCCATGGACACGGAAAAACTGAGATGATGACAGAAAAAATGAAAATTTCAACCTCCAATTACCGCAGGTTGGAGGGGCAAATTCTCACCTTATCCTTCAGAGTGAAATTTCTAGGTCTAATACTGGATGCCAAACTCAACTGGTAGACGAACATCGACGAAAGGGTAAAGAAAGCCTGTAGAGCCTTCTACGCCCCCAAAAAGGCTATTGGCAAAAGATGTGGATGTACACAGCTGTGGCACGCCCAATTCTCATTCTCAGGGCCTATGGCGTCTTAAAGTTGGGAAGGGTCAAGAGAACGGCAACAGTAGGTGCAACAGGGGAAACGAGGACATGCTCAACGAAAGCTCTCGATGTTCTCTTGCACCTACTCTCCTGACCATGCCATCAAGCATCTAACCTCGTGCAGTGCCCTCAGACTGAGAGAATCTGGGGCCCGGACCTCAAAAACATACGGACATAACAATATTTTAAATTGAACCTAGATTGAACTTTAGGAAGGACTTTTCCGTCGAATTGCCCTCAAGAGTGGAGAAACGGAGAGGTCCTAACGAAAGTGCCATGTACGAATATGCACCGACGACGGCTCCAAAACGTCAGATTACGTTGGAGCAGGGGTTTATCTAAAGACCACTAATAGTTCACTGTCCTGGCACCTCTCGGTGTACGTTAGTGTCTTTCAAGCTGAGTTGTTGACGCTCCTAAAGGCCTGCCAGACAATGAACTTAGAAACTACACAAGGATGGTGTATTGTAATTTTCATAGACGGCCAAGACTCTATAAAAGCCTCTGGATTCGGTAATGATTCGCTCGAAGCTAGTGGATAGGCTTGGTAGAAATCAAATCGATTGACAAAATGATTCGTCTGGGTTCCTGGCCAAAGGAAGATAGAGCGGAACGACAAAGCCGACTATCTAGCCAAGCAGGGAGCCCTTCTCTGGAGCTCGGATGGTTAGCATCTCAATTGGTGAAATCAAAAACGTTGCCTACCACCTGCTCCTAGCCAGCCAACGGTGTACAGCACTAGAGACCTGCACTATCTCTAGGGCGACTTGCCGGACTTATAACAAAGAAAAAAAATTTGTTGTCTGTAAAGAGGGTTTACGGACGATAGTTTAACGTGACAACGTCATGAGAAAACATTGATGAAATGATTGCATACTTTTATGAATAAAATTGAATCATTTATATTAAACTAGCAAAAACCCGCGTGCGTTGCAACGCCTTTCAATAAAATAAGATAATGAGGACACAATCTGTGATAGGAAAAAGCTATAGTGAAAAAAGAACAAATCTGGGAAAATTGATTTCGGGAGATGACCGCCATGGACCAAATGATATATTGAGTATACTATATTGCCTATGGTGTTCTACTTATCATGCTCTTTCATTTGATACCCATGTCGAAGGGGTTGTGAAGAAAATATTAATCCGCACTCTTGAGATGGTCGCTATGGACCAAACGATATATTGAGTATACTATATTGCATATGGTGTTCTACTTATCATACTCTCTCATTTGATACCCATCTCGAAGGGGTTGTGAAGAAAATGGTAATCCGCCCTCTTGAGATGGCCGCTATGGACCAAACGATATATTGAGTATACTATATTGCTTATATTGTTCTACTTATCATACTCTTTCATTTGATACCCATGTCGAAGGGGTTGTGAAGAAAATATTAATCCGCACTCTTGAGATGGTCGCTATGGACCAAACGATATATTGAGTATACTATATTGCATATGGTGTTCTACTTATCATACTCTCTCATTTGATACCCATCTAGAAGGGGTTGTGAAGAAAATGGTAAACCGCCTTTTTGAGATGGCCACCATGGACCAAATTATAAATTGAGTATACTATATTGCTTATGGTGTTCTACTTTTCATAGCCTTTCATTTGATACCCATGTCTCGGGTGTTGTGAAGAAAATGGTAATCCGCCCTCTTGAGATGGCCGCCATGAATCTAAAGACATAGTCTATGGCATTCTTCTTATAATGCCCTTTCATTTGATACCAATGTCGAGGGGGTGGTGAAGAAAATGATCATCCTCCCTCTTGAGATGACCGCCATGGACCAAACGATATATTGAGTATACTATATTGCTTATGGTGTTCTAATTATCATACCCTTTCATTTGAAATCCATATCGAGGGGTGTGAAGATAATGGTAATCCAACCTCTGGAGATGGCCGCTATGGACCAAACGATATATATTGAGTATACTATATTGCTTATGTGTTCTACTTATCATACTCTCTCATTTGATACCCATCTCGAAGGGGTTGTGAAGAAAATGGTAATCCGCCCGATTAAGGTGATCGCCATGGACCAAACGATATATTGAGTATACTTTATTGCCTATGGTGTTCTACTTATCATACTCTTTCATTTGATATCCATGTCGAAGGTGTTGTGAAGAAAATGGTAATCCGCATTCTTGAGGTGACCGCTATGCTTTTTCGTTTGCATTTCACAGTTTTCGTCAGTGTAATGTTCACTATTTTCTTATACACTGGCACCCAGTTAGGAGACAGTGTTTGGCTTGCTTTGCTTATTGTTGACAATTTGACAAATTTAATCTAATTAATATTGACAATTTTAATCAAATTTTTAAGATTACTACGATCAAATTTTTAAAATTACTTCGGGAGATAACGGGACATAACGGGACAATGAGTCATCATTTTTCGTGCATGCAGCCGGCGTTCATCGTTTTAATAGACGTTGTCACGTCAAAAACAATGGGCCTCTTTTACACAACCCTGACGAGATATTGCCAGAATTACGGTAATCATCACGCCTAAGGAGACCATGCTGCCAAGTTGGACATTCCGTTTAACGTCTGAGAACATGTTCAGTTCATATGTATTTAAGTGTCGGGCTTTAGCACACTCTAGGCAGTTACAGCCACTACATAATCAAGATTCACTAGTTCACGCTAATCAGAAATCAGCGCTAATTGGGCCTCCGGTCGCCTAGTACGTTGTGGAGTTTTTCCGAGTCTTAAAAACTTTTAATATTTTTGCAAATATAAACTCTTTTTCGTTGTTGAGGTATTGGGTCCAAAAATCCTGCGTCCTATTGTAGTACACCTCTATATTTTATATTTGTAGACCAAATTGCTTGACTGTTCGAGCTGTCAGGGGCGCGGCACTAACAGAGAATATGGTCCCCCAATTAATGATTTCAATGTAATTGGTCGATACTTTCTGAAATTGCGCCCGGTGCAAGTGCACCATATGCACCTATGACAGCGCCGCCCCTGCGTTTACGAGGGCCTTTATATTCTTTATTTTCTTCCTTTCCAGTGGTTCTCGAGCATATATTTACGCCACCACTTGAAGATCGTAATAGAATATTGGGAGTAACGGACTGCACATCACCCGTAGGACACCAGATCTAAGCAAACTTTCACATACTGCATAATGATAGGACTGTTGGTACAAAGTGTGCCTCCTGAGTGTTTTTATTGGTCGCTTATGAAGAATTTCCATGTGCTATGAAAAAAAATATGCTGGATAAAAATATAGGTGATATTTCGTGTCTGCGAACAGCTCACTAGCCACAACCATGCGCTTATCAATATTTTCTAAATGTTTCTAGTAATATAAATCAAAAAACTTAGATATCGCAGATCCATATCTCGACTTTATTATAGCACAAACATGCTTAAACAGAACATTTGCTTAAAGTCGTAAATTAAAGCTCGAATAATTACTAAATTAACCAGCTTGCCTATACATCCAAATGCATAAGTTTCCTTCTTTTCCGTGTGACATTTATGGCTACAAAAAATAATTTTTTTGTTCAAGCAAAAACTTTATAGGGTGCCTTATTCGAATTTTATTACATCTTTCCATGCAATAAGGAAATTTTTATTAGCTTTCTTTTTACAATCCTTTCACATACATATACATACAACAAATAAAACTTATCCTTAACATCTCTGCACGACCTATGACATCTCCTCTTTAGTATGACGTACTGCTGTGCTACTGTATACCAACCATAATGTCCTTTATAATTTATTAGTATCTTTAATAATCACCAAGGTTAACGTTGTCTATTTAAATTCGCCATTAGGCAATGATTTTCCACCTCGTAGACGGTAATAAAAATTTTATTTCCCTCCCCGGGTACATAATGTTGCCATTCCATTCTCAAATATTCCGGGGCCCAGGATGGGAGTAATTTCAAGGAAAAGAGCCAGTTAATGACGTGAAATTTAAGTTAATTAAATTAATTATATTTGTTGTTCACTTCCCCTTACTAAAAGGCCGTGTCTGGATTTCGGCAGGTTGGTGTATATACTCATTATCAGCTAGTACCAGGCAACATGTAACCAACACGGCCTTTCTGCGAAACATTATAAACACATAAAGAGAAAATCCTTCTGTAAAATTCATTAAACAATATACAAAGTGTGTCGATACACTAAAACCTGGTGTGTGTTCATTTTCCCCACTGGGAGAAATGGTTTTCCGAATTTTCCCGTCTGTAGATTAGTTCATCTGTTAAGCCAATTAAGGAAGCGAAGTCCTTGGAGTAGAAACTTTGCGCCTAATTTCGGCCTACGTTTTTGTGTTAATTTCATTTTGGAGTTTATACTTTCTTTTTTTTCACTCAATAAATTTTTTTCGTTCACTAAAAGACTTCACTTTCTGCATTTGCAATTTTCGTTTCATACCAAAATGAAAAGGGAAAAGGGATTTTAACATAAATTTGTCAATTGGACCGCATTCATCGAGGGAAAAGTTTGCAGCTGCAGGAACGGGAGCAACTGCATAAATTTGCTTCAATTTAACTTGGTGATTCTTCAATATGTACACTCTAAATTGAATTGATGATTAGGAGATTTGAATTTGTATTGGATTTGATGTTGCTCAAGGATACGTTAACGAACTGTAAGGGGCACATAGTTGTTGCCATATTATCTGTACAATATTAAAAAATGTTGCTAAGGCAAATTATTGGTGAGAAATTAAATGATTTCGTTTGTATAGAATTCGGAATTTGAACAAAATCAATCAAACTTCTTGCAACGGGTTTTACAAATTTTTTTCTATCTTTAAATTCTTCAAATTAATATATCCCGTAGTCCTTCGACTATCAATCAATAAAATGGCAATGCAGGGCCGGCACTTGAGTTTTTTGCGCCCGGTGCACTATTGCGCCCCATAAATTTTTAATTTTTGAAGCAGTGAAGGACATTGGAAAAAGACACAAACACTCGCTCGATGGGAGAAATAATGTTAATAGTTTGCATAAAATTTAAGATAGCACCATAATAATGAGCATAACATCAAAAAAGATTACATAGGAAGTTTCACATCCAGCCAACAAAAATCTGCTGAATACGTCGTTTGCGGAGTAGAACCTCTGAATTCTTTCACTGAATTCATGGTGGCTGCTGTTTTTTGTTTTCCTTTTGCTAGGAAAATAAAAGGAATGGCAAAATGGAGAATTAAATTAAAAACAACTACAACAAGCAAAAGCATTCTAACGTGTTAGAAAAGTGACTCCATCGAATTTCAAAAGGAGAATGGACCATTATAGCCAATTTTTTTATTGGGCCGTGTGAAACTGGCTATATTAATTTTTTAGACAGTAAAGGAACGAAAAAAAATAATTAAGGGGGAATTCTCGCCACAAGGAATTGGGTTCTTCTCATTTCGTTTATTTACATCTTTTAACAATTCTTGGAACAGAATTTAAAAGTGCAGCAACAGCACCCTGAAATTAACATGGTATCAGCAATACATAATACAAAGCCATCGGAACAATATTTCCTTTGTGGGAGGGGAGCTCTTTACAGAATTTTCAAACACTGTTCTAGCGTAGTATAAATAAATGAGATTTTTCTTTCACTTGGGATATTTTTATCTTGAAATTTTGCTTCTGATTCTTGAAGGCGAAGGTCTGTTCCTTCACCTTTGGAACAAAAACTTTTCTTGAGTCAAACTTTACATTTTTTTAAATCATAATTTCTCAAATTACGTCCCAGACAAATTGCGCCCGGTGCAAGTGCATCATTCGCACCTATGAAAGCGCCGCGCCTGGGGCAATGTTTATTAACTGTCTGTGGGTGAAACATTGAGTGGATCAAAATAGAGTTTATATTTATTGTGCGATATAACACAATGCTGCAGTCAGACGTCGTGGCGTAAACAATGGGTTTCTATGGCCGACTTAGAAGTCGATTCGGTCGACAAATACAACCCTTGGTCCAAACATAAATAATGCAGATACAGCCAAGGGAACATGGCTAGAAATGAAGACGATACTGGTAGATGTCACGCAGCTAAACGTTGGTTACAGGCAGAGTCAGCGAATAGTTCGGAGAGGACTGGACCAGAAATAAAAATTAAAAACTATACAAACGAAGAACAAGAAAGTAAAATAGAAAGAAGCAAGAAGCATAAAACATTTGGGAAGGAGCAGTCATTTTTTCCATGCAGGAGTATATGACGAATAAGGATAGACTCGCCCGATCTTAGCCTAAAACTTAGCCTTGTTCTCTATGCGTGCTAGTTACAGGCGCATGCTGTATGTATTAAGTTTACAAAGCGGCCTGCTGTGGATAGATTTTGAGTAGACGCATAAAAAATCGAAGGAGGAAGGTAAAAGTAACGTTCACAAGCGCTTGCGGTTATTTACGGTGTCCTAGGGGTAACTTTAAGGCGTTCATCATACTTTCATGCAAACATCAATCAATTACTTGCAGTCTTGTTTTGGTCTTGCACATTTAGCAAGCCCAAAAACAACACCAGGACTAAGCCATGCTCGCAAGACCAAGACTAAGACCAAGACTTAGCGATGCTTGCAAGACGAAGACCAATACCAGTCTTGTCTTGTTCTTGCGTTTGCTCATCACTAATGGAAATCTAAATATTCAGATAATTACATCAATCATAACCTTGGCTACCCTAAACAATTACCCCTTTGACCCTCTAACCACCGACTATCCAACCCCTCCACTGTTACGTCCCTTACACCCACCACGACCCACCCTATGAATTTGTCGAGTACTGAATTCCCAGGTGGACAGCCAATAACACCTACCACCTCTGACTATCTGGCCCTCATGTAGATCAAAAGTATCCCTTTTCTCTGTTTTCTCCTATCCCCCACAACCCACAACCTTCAAATCCCACCCCGTAATACTGCTCAGAAGACGATTGAGGATGGATTTAACTGATCATGAGTGTTGGCGGACCAATCTCTTTTCAATATCACTCTCCTTCAGCACTCATTAGTTGTTAACATTTTTGAGTTACTTTGTCTTAGCTTTAAGTTAGTTGGGGGGGTGTTATGAAAGGCGGAAAATGGTCGGGGGTGAAGGGTTGAAAGGTTTGCTGAGAGTAAAAGGATGTTGGTTCACCAATACTCATGATCAGTTAAATCCACCTCCAATCTTCTTTGAAGCAGTATTAGGAGATGGGGTTTGAAGGTCGGGGGTAGTGGGGGTGGGGCGATGAGGGGATAGAGATAGTAGAGACTTTTGATCAACATGAGGCTAAGATAGTCACAGGTTGAAGTGTCATTGGTTGTCTATGTCGTAATTCAGTGACCAGTAAAATGCCTAGGATGGGCCGTGGTGGACGTGGGAGGGGAAGGCTTGTATGGTCGGTGGTTGAAGGGTCACAGAAGAGGTTTTTGTGGTAGCCGGCTGGGCTACAAGAATAAATTTTACATACAAAAAGTGCGGGATCCTTTATTTGACTTTATTAGAGTGGTCGTCCTGGTCGCCGTGGCCGTGGTACAATTTTAGGCCACTTCATAAAAATAGTGTGTATTTTGAATATGTTTACAGTAGATGCCACGATAGTTTCGCACGGTGTACCATTATTAGATAAGGAAGTGACTATTTTCACCTTAAAACGTGAAAGCAGAAACCAGAAACGTGGAACCAGAAAAAAATAATTCACCGGGAAAAGAACTATTGGCACCAGAAAAATGTTATATCCACACCAGAATTTTGAAAATAATTATTTTATAGCCATCCATCCAATGGCGCTACAGCCCATATAGTTCTTTTCCCAGTGAATTAATTTTTTCTCGTTTCACGTTTCTGGTTCCTGGTTTCACGTTTTAAGGTGAAAATAGTCACATCCATTAGATAAACTAATCCATTTAAGTAAGGTGCTTGTAAACCTTATCCGAACAGGGTGGGCAAAAGGGAGGCGGCGAGGGCTGCTAGGGCCCACACGATGGAAGTCTGGCAAACGCGCTGAGAAGGTGACTCTAGGGGCAGGTGCACAGCCCGCCTGATCGGACACCTCGGATTACTACCTTACCCAGTTTCTGACGGGGTACGGTCTATTCCGTGCGTACTTGAAGAAGATGGGTAAGGTGGCGGATGACGCATGCCCCTACGGGGACAAATCGGAGACTGATATCTGATCTAGCATGCTTCTGCCAAATCGGAGGGACGCGAGTCTTGTAGGTGCCGCGCCGGTTGAGGGGACCAAGGGTCTTGTTGGTGACGCCCGCCTGAAGTAATACCTCACGGTGGTGCCAGGCGGGTCAAACGTCACCGAAAGGGGTGGTGAGTTTAGTCAGTAGGAATCTGACACTACCGTCTGAGTGCAGATCCTCAGCGGTGTCTATGTAAGATTCTCACCATCCCCCCGTATAAAAAAAACCTTATCCTTATCATTTAAACAAAAAAGGGGTTGACCGATTGTTATGAAATTTTTATCAGAGAATGGGCATTTTCATAAACGCAGAACTGCCGCAAAACTGCAGAATTCAGCAAATGGAAATCTATAGCTGAATTATGCAATGTTGCGGTTGACACTTTAAAGAAGTCGATGTCATTTTTGGTTTACGCGATATTGTGCAGGTAAAATTCTGTACGTCGTTTACACAAAAAAAACGGTTCGACCGAATTTTATGAAAATCTTTTCAGATCATATTTCCGTTAATACGCGACTGCGAATAATATGTAGCTATAAAATTGTATCTAGATATTACATTCCTATTTCCTACGATGCCTTCATCGGTAGAGTACCAAATTGATGTTATCACCAACGAGTTTATTAGCAAGAGCTCGCACCTTTTGTACTTAATTCAGACACCTTTTGTAGTTGCATTCAGACATTCCCAATTTATTCGGCTTAGGATTTGGAAGAATGAAAAACGAATAAACAAAATATTGGAGAATATAACATGTGTTATTGAAATACAATGATCAAAATTATTGCAAAAACTGGTATAAAATTGTTTAACAAAGTCAAAGGCAAATAGTATTTCAATGGAGAAAGAATATTCGCTTGGATTTTCCCAAGTTTTATAAAGCAACCAACTTTTGCGCACCTAATGCATTGCAAAAGTTATACTGGTACGTAGCCCTTCCTTGAGAACCTTCTCTTTTGGTATCTGATGCCCTTAAAACCGATTTCGATAAGTAACTAAACTACTACAGCTCCCACAACGACATCGTACATTCACGAACTTACAAATTCTCAAGTATTAAAAAGAGTTTTGAGTTTTCATGGAACTTTTCTTGTAACTTTTCCTTTATCACGGCAATGAACTCTAAGTAGCTCAAAATTAGTTTGTGTAAAAGTCCTTATCCTTGCAAGAGTCTTCCTCGGTAAAAACTTAGAGTTTATGATGTAATTTAAATCAGACTTTCGAGCCATTCCCCAGCAAAGACTGTATCATTTTTTTCACATTTTCTTCAATTATAATTTCTCAAGAAGAAAGAAAAGTAAACGTTAAATTTCCGAAAGTATCACCCCATAAAAGATTTAAAGCAGTTCCACCGAGAGCAGTTTCCTAAGACATCGTCGCGCCGACCTCCAGAGTGCTGTAGCCGTCCCTTTATGTTGTCTAACCAATCGATTTGACGAGCGTCTGAATAAATAAGAATAAGCACAAGGATGCAGCTTTAATTTAAGCTCTATCCCATCTCCCAAAAAATATCCTTGGTGTCTTTAAAATGAATTCATAAATCGTTGACCTTTTGTTTACATTGTAAATTTCACGATAATCAGAGTCCTGGTTTGAGAGTGGAGTGGAGTCTAGATAAACAAGAATGCCAACAAAATCTGACAAAGCTAGCAGAGAGCTCTGCAGCCTCCGCAATTTCGTGTATTCTACATGGTATGCTATGCCTCTAAGAAGCAAGTATCTCCACAAAAGAATATTTTCTCTCCTTGATGTCTTAAGATTTTCTTGCTTGGAACTTGTTGGTCTTATAGATTTTGCAAACAGAAAAATAAAATTAACTTTTAATTCAATGGCTGGAAATGTGCTTAATAGCAAATCCAGTGTCTTGAGATGCAAACAGAAAAAGAGTAACAATATATAGAAAAATAGAAGACCATAAATAACTTAACTCGTAGACAAGCCGTTTGACCTTATGTCTGAGACACTCAATGGAAACCAATTAAATGAAAACTCGACATTTCAACTCTCGTCGGAATTTTTTCTCTCAAGTTTTCCATGAAGAACGTGATGTTGATTTTAGCATCAGTGGATACGTGCTTTCGAGAGGCTCACAACTGCAGCAAATCAACATTAGTAGATCGCATAGAAGAAAATGTCGATAAAAATTGTTAAAAACTTTTAACAAGGGTCGCTGAGATGTTGCCGAGATCTGCTTGGGAGCATGGGAAAATTTTCAAGGTATTGGAAAAACAAAGGGTTGGATTCAATCACTATTGACGGAAATCAGCATGTGGACAAACAGGAATACGATGACCTTGATTAAACTTGTTTTTAGGTGAAAAATCAGTAGAGTATGATAAAATGCATTTGGGAGCGCCTCCAACAATTTCCTGGCCATGCTGGACACGGGACAAGAAAAAAACAAACAAACTAGAAATGGGCCTAGGGTTAAATACTTCACCATGATAATAATTTTATTTGGCAGTTTTAAGGCTCCCATTCACACACAGGCCGCCTGCAGGGCGTAGTCCTTCAGACCAGTTCGGCAGGTACGGCCCGATCAAGGCCACTCAGTCTGACTGAAGGATGAGGCCTTGAAGTACCCGTTTGACAGGTCGTGGACTGCAGGTGACCTCATGATTCCCTTCATACATACAGACGAAGACACGACTGTTTAGGTTGGCAGATTGTTAATTCAAGTAAAAAAATCTCCATGGTCTCAACGAAAACTTCAGACTGAATAGAAGTTCAGATATTCAGGCCCAGACTGACGATAAATACTTACAGACCAAGATTTTTGACAGTTTTCCAGTAGGTACTGCAGACGACATCCAGTTGGCGACCGGTGAGTGCGTGGGGATACTTAGCCTCAAGGCGAGAAACCTTCAGGCCACGGCCTGCCGGCGTCCTGTATGTGAATGGTTGAATGGGAGCCTTTATATCAATTGCCGAGTGATCTTTGTTGGGAGCGGTGCTTAGAGGAGCTTATTTTGAGCGCTGCAAATTTGCTCACAAGGAAGCATTACTGGAGTTTCCAGAAGTTTTATGGAATGAGCAAAAATGGTAATTATCTTAATGACCAGAAATCGAACCACTAACATACTAAGTATTCCTCACCATGTACCTACACCTTGACGTTGTTGGGGGGCTTGCGAGTCTCGTAGTAACATTAGGCTACGTCCATTCCGAACAGACTAATTGCAAAGAGGCCAAACTAAGCTAGGCACATCCACTTCCTCTAACCTTTTCTCTTTGCTTTTCCTTCCCCTTCCCATTTCCCCACCAGTAAGCTATGGTGTTTACGGTGCCGATGGCTGCATGGCCAGCCAGTGGTTAAAGAGTGCTAGTCACCAACGGTTCCCTCCGATACCCAGGCAAGGTCGGGGAGTATAAGTGCCTTATCCTGGCGTCTCTGGCCGGATGGGCCCTTTTTCTGCAACAATACTCGTGAGACTTTTTATGCAAAAACCCAAACCTTAAAAAAAACAATTGGCTCCAGCTTGGGGGCTCAAAAGACCAAACCTACTGCCTGCAAAGGTAGCAAGGTCGGTAAAGGGAAAAAAGGAGCTTCGGACTCCAATCCCAAGTTTCCCACTCCCTCTAAACCAGATTGGTTCGACCGAAGCAGGCCCTTCAATCCGTACAGTCTCCCAGTGCCTCTAAATAGGCTACAAAAACTATAACGGCGCTTTGGCTCTAAAGGCGCTTTACCATCAAGGGTGAAGTCCCAAGAGCAACGCAGCGCCAATAGAATCCTTGCTCATATCGAGGGAGTAAATAATAAATAATGCATTAGAAGCAGCCTGTCCCACTAGGAAATTTAGGGGTAAAACCAAACCAACAGCAGGCTTCGCAAACTAAGGTCTGAAAGTAGAAAGGTCCAACTTGGCTTCGGACTGGGACAACTACAAAGAGTGTCTCAGGGAGTTCCAATATGAACTGCGAAAGTCAAAGAGGGAATTCTGGAAGACCTTTTGTTTGGATGCCGCAAGAATGAGAAAGGTTCTCTCGAAAAGCCCAAAATCTGCTGCAACAAGCAGACGGTACATGGACCACAAGCAGAAGTTGTGAGATTGAAGAAGAGGAAGAAACTGTCTCCCATATTCTCTGTACGTGTCCCACCCTCGCAAGGAAAAGAGGAACTTTCCTTGACTCATCCTGGATTGAGCGAGCTGGCAAAATATTGGTGTTCCTAGCCTCTGTTGCTTTATCAAAAGCTCAAATGGCTTGAAATGGCCTGAGCTTTATCCCAACACTAGAATGGCATCATAATGGGCACAATGGCGTGCCAAAGTGGGCTCCCTAGCCAGGGAGCGGCCATTTCAACCTAACCTAACCCATCCTCCCATACTTACGAAACAATGACTCTTTCGGAAACGTCTATATGCTGTATAGGCTGTTTCTTCAGCGTTGCAGTGCCCATTAAATCATCTATTCGGCCTGGGCCCTATAAACTTCGTAGAATGAGAATTGATCAAGTCTATTTCTGCCTGTAAAAATCTGATGACTCGAGCGACAAAATTAACCTTCTAGTCTGATTTGAAACGTCCAAATCGCATTACGGCACCGAATCGAGTACAATTTCCACAGCTGCGTGATATGGTTTTCACTTGAGTGGCAATTAAATTTCTAAAGTATTACTTCCAAACCTTTGTTCAGTTAATTCTTTCCATGTTTTCTTCTACATATGGTTTACAATGAATACAGCTGAAAGTTAACGATCCGTTTCTCAAATTATCATTATGCTCAGGTTGCCATCTATGGGAAACAAGTTTAAATGTGTCAAGGCAAGCTCTTTGTAGGAGAATGTTACGTGTGTTCCTTATTATGTATTTATACTTCCAACGATGTATTTTTATTGTCATTTTAGTCGATTTCCTCCTTTTTATCATTACATAAATTTTTCAGGTATCATCATCTCATATTATTTTGAATTTCCAAACGAGGAAATCACGTGGCTTGGAGTAAGCCAACAAGATATAAGTCTATTTCATGTTATCTAAGAACGTAATCAAATGTGAAGGCTATCACAATGGAGTTTTTTGTTGAATTTTTCTTGCATATACCTTATATCGTCATTCTCAATAAAACAACATATAAAAATATAACAAAAACTTTTCTTCCTTTCTTCCCCCTTAAAAAAGCCTTAAAGTGACAAACTGCCTTTAAAGTCCTTCAAGTCACAATCGAAATTCACCAAGAAGTCCTTATCTTCTATAAAATGACGCAAACACATTAAGACTTTTCATAGTCACTGAATTCAAATGAGACTGGAAAATATATAAAATAGAAAAAAACGAAAAAACAAAAAGTTTTTATCGACTGCAGGAAAATGTTAATTTTCCGACGTGGGCAGACTTTGGTGTAAAATCGCCAAACACGTAGTTGAAAAATTACAAATTAAAATGCTGGGAAATGATGCTCTCAATGCTGTCCTTTACGAGAAGCGAATTCTTTCTGAGCGTCATGCAAATTCTTTTCTTTTGCTCAATATTTTCTAATAAGGTTTGCCGTTTACACCTGGGGAGAAATGCTTAAAAGTAATCGCATGGAAACGCGCCTCTTGAGAAAGGAAGGCTAACAACAATAGTCTGCTGCGAAAAGGGTAATGGGTTAACTGACTTCGTTGAAGATTTGTATTTTGGGCATAAATAGAATACCTTAAAGTAAAGGAAGTTTAAGATTTAAGCTTTTAGGTTTTTGGTGTGTTTTGGGCAATTTGGAGGCATCGACCGATTATGCTGAAAAATAGTTTTGCGCTCTCTAGCGGCGAAACTTTGCGGAATTCATAAAAACAGTGAAGATAAAATGGAATGGCAGGAAATTTTATGCTCTACAACTTTTATGCACTTCTCTACCATCGGCAGGAAGCCTTTGCTCCAATTAAAACAAAATGCATATCTTGTTCTACCTCACCCTGGTTCTTCCCTCGAATAAGCCGACTTATCTCCGAGAGAGAATTTTTGTTCAGAAGCCTACTAGATTAAGTAACTCTCACCATCCTTACAGCGCAGTTTTTCTCGTCGAAGCTTAGCCCTACTTTGCCTGCAATGAAACTTTCGACAAACATAAAACAAATTGGCATCATGGTGAAGAAAATGAAGCCCAGATCAACCTTAGCGCTGGTGAATTAAATAGTTATTTTATTGCCGTTACTAATATAATTTGAAGATCCTCAGTGATCAATGCGAACTGCTAGTGCTAGTGACTTATTCAGCTTTCGCAATGTGGTTCCACGGAAGTCCACAAAGCTTTTCACTCCATCAAATCTGAATCAGTTGGTCCAGACAATCTCTCGCTATCTAAAGCTAATTTTTCCTGTGATCCTCCCCTATGTCATTCACATTTTCAAGCTGCCTGACAAAGTCCTACCCTCCGCTTCAGTGGAAAAAAGCAAAAGTTATCGCACTACCTAAATCCCCGAATGGCCCCGCTGTTTATAGTCCTATAAGAATATTATGTTTCTTGGGCGAAGTACTGGAAAAACTAATGTTTTGGCAAATCGAAGAGCACTGTGAAACATGGTCTCTGTTGTCGCATGCATAGTCTGGCTTCCGCGAAAGGAGTGGATTCGAAACGGCACTGCTAAAGGTGACCCCCGACCTGCAGATGGCGCTGGATTCTGATGACATTGCTTTTCTTATGCTTCTTGATTTCAATATAGCTTTTGACAGTATTAGCCATCAGCTTCTAGAAATTAAGCTAATAGACCAGATGAGATTTTCATCCTCAGCCTTGTCCTTAATTCGGGATTACTTAGATAATCGATCTCAAAAAGTTTGGCTACAAAATTCAATTTCGGATCCTTTACCAATGACGAGCGGTGTTCCGCAAGGCTCCATATTAGGACCGTTGCTTTTCTGCACAGTATAAAGGGCCTTTCCTAAGACTCTAGTCTTTCACATAAAAAAAATGTACATAAATGATCACAGCAGCATCGTGACGAATTACAAACTGCACATGTATGCAGATGATGTCCAAATTTATTTAAATAGTCCCATTGGATTGGTAGAGAGCTGTGTACACAACATTAATGCCAATCTGGAGCATATCTATCAATGTTCTTTATTCAACCACTTACTGCTAAATGCCTCTCATGCTGCATTTCAATGTATAGGAGTCAATTAGACACTTCCACCTATTATTCTCATGAACCCTACCCACTTCGAGTTAAAAGTGTAGGTGTCTGAACACACAATTAACTTACTGTGATCAAGTTTCTGATACCCTTTCTAAAATATATGATTATTTGCGGCGCCTGTGGCTGTACGATGTGGTTCTGCCCACAGGTACTCGTTCAAAGTTAATTAAAACTCTAATTTTACTGGACTTCACATACGCTAGCTAGATCTTTCCCTCTTTTGATGTGTCATGCCGTGATAAAAGTACAAGGTTTGTCTATAACCTTCGCCGATCCTCCATCAAGGGCGGCGGAACATAATCATTGCGGGTGGGGAGCACGCGAAAAGATAAACGTTAAAATGTAAAAAATGAATCGGTCAATTGTATTACCAGCTGTCTGTTTAGTTGCATATGGTTTTAAATTCTTTGGTTATGGGGCTATGCCCGACTAGCATGAGAATGGATGTTGATAGGGCCCTTATGAGCCTAGCCCGACCGCCCCATGGGGACTTAGTATAGATTGCCCTATAAGACCCACACAAAGTGATTTGGTACCCTTGAGGAAAAATTATGGCTAGTGGAAAAGGGAGGCCGAAAAATTTTAGAATTTCGGCGTGGTTATGCGACTAATAACTGCCCAACACAGTACTAATTACGTCCAATGCTGCTTTTCCGTTCAATTTCAGTTCAAAACTAGTTAGACGAACTGAAGTTTGTTTTTCGTCAGTTGAATATGTGTAAATTGTATGCGAAATTGGCGAACTGAAATTTTATAAAAATATTATAAAAGTTCAGTTCGCCAATTTGCAGAAGTTACACTATTCACCTATAGAATAAAAACTACTACGTATGGCATAAGTAGGTAAAGAAGAGGAGTTCCTAGGAGTCATAGGAAAGCGTAGCCTACACAACGTTACCAATGACAATGGTAGTCGATTGATCGATTTCGCAAGCTCAAACGTAATGGTAGTAAGTTCAACAGTGTTCCCGCACAAAGGTATACATAAGATGACGTGGCAATCACCAGACGGAGTAACTAATAATCAAATTGACCACGTCCTAATTGAAAGAAGAGGGGCCACGAGTATACTTGACGTAAGAACAATGAGAGGAGCGTGCTGTGGCTCGGACCACTATCTAGTCAAAGTGAAATTGAGAACCCGGATAGCAACTAAAACGCATAGAGTGAAAACTCAACCAAAATACGATATAGATAAGCTAAACCGGGAAGAAATAAGAGATGCCTACCAACATGCTGTCGTACAAAACTTGAGAGAGGTAGATGAGCAGCCCAACATCAACGACATATGGGAACAGGCACTGACATATTATAATAATGGACTGCTCATCAGCAATTATTCCCATACAAACCGATGGCACCAAAAAGGTATAGTCGACTTGCTCATCCATAAGTCCCCAAACTGACAGAAGCACTCAGAAATAAAATCAATTAGAAAAAAATAGACGGGTATAGTGATGTTTATATCTTTTGCTCTTTTCCCCATAGACCCCCGGATTTTGACATACAGAATGTCAGTTGCTAAAACAGGCGTTAAGAACTTAAATCAGATACACATAAAATTTGCAAATTAATGAAAAAAGGCATTTTAAAAGGTGAAAAAGTGAAAATAGTGTTTATTAATTTTTTTAAACAAAATATTTGTGTTGTTTTAATGTTTTAAGTACGTATTTAAAAAAATGTAAATTTTAAAAGTGATTCCGGTGTTTACATGGAGTGAAAAAAGGTTTGTAGCCTATGGAACAAATTGGTGCCATGCAAAATTCCTCATGAGCAGTCCATTCTATATGTCAGTGGGAACAGGTCAAAAACAGCATAAAGGGGGCAGCAGAAGAGGCACTAGGCTGGGCCCCCAGACAGACTAGAATTGATTGGTTTGACCAAGACTGTAGAACCGCAATAGAAGAAAGAAACCAGAGCCACCGAGAGTACATCGCAGGGCCAACAAGAGCATGGATGGAAGTCTTCAAGGAAAAAAGAAAAATCGCAGACAAGCTGTGCAGAAAGAACAAGAGGGAATATCTAAATAGGAAAATCTTACAGATACAGGAAGACTTCAATGAAGGGAGAATTAGACAAGCGTACAAAAGGAACTCGCCAGATCACCAATAAGTTCCAGCCAAGAACGGACATCTGCAAAGACAAAGATGGGAACTTGTTGGCAGATCCTGATAGGATAAAGGAAAGGTGGAGAGAGTATTTTCAGAACCTATTGAATCCTAACTCCATATCAAACGAGAATGCAGAGACAGAGGCATTTGTAATTCCCCAAGATAACATCTCAATAGAACCACCAACACTGGATGAGGTGCGGGAAGCTGTAAAAAGGCAGAACAGCAACAAATCGCCTGGCGCCGATGGAATAGCAGCTGAGTTGCTAAAGGAAGGAGGACCCCAACTATTACGAACATTACACGAACTCATATGCACCATCTGGGAGGAAGAAGTTATACCAGAGGACTGGAAGAAAGCCATTATATGTCCAATATACAAGAAAGGAGATAAACTAAACTGCAAAAACTACAGAGGCATCTCACTCCTCAGCACCAGCTACAAAATCTTCACAATCCTTGTGAAACAAAAACTGGAACCTATAGCGGAAAGCCTTATAGGAGAATATCAAGCTGGTTTTAGGACAAACAGGTCAACATCGGACCAACTGCTGACCTTAAGGCAAATTCTGGAAAAAACCTGGGAAAGGAATGTAGATGTATACCAGATATTTGTCGACTTTCAACAGGCATATGACTCAATAAACAGAGAGAGGCTATACGAGATCTTATCGGAAATAGTAGTCCCCTCAAAGTTGGTGCAACTAATCAAATGCGCCACTAATAGCTCACTGGCGAAAGTAAGGATCCAAAATGTTGTAACAGAGGAGTTCGAAGTACGTCAAGGGCTTAGACAAGGAGATGGACTGGCCCCCATGCTTTTCAACCTGGCCCTAGAATGGGTGATAAGGAAAACGTCAGTCCAGCGAAGTGCATCAATAGCTACCCAGTCGGTACAATTACTTGGATATGCGGATGACGTAAACATCGTGGGAAGGTCCTTTTTGGCAGCAAAAGAAGTCTATGTTGAATTAAAAGAGGCGGCAAAGGACATAGGCCTGAAGATTAACGAAGAAAAAACGAAGGTGATACAACAATCCAGAGCAGGACGATTTAGAATGGGAAGAAATATAACCATCGACGAACATAACCTAGAAGTAGTCGATAAAACAGTCTACCTTGGGTCTACTATTACAAAAAGAAACGAAGAAAAAGAAGAAATAACCAGACGAATACTACTGGCTAATAGAGCCTTTTATGCCCAAAAACAAATCCTGCACTCAAGATTTGTGCAGAGGAAAACGAAACTCTCACTCTACAAAACAGTAATACGACCAGTACTGTGTTATGGTAGCGAGACTTGGACTATGACCCAGGACATAGAGGAACGAGTCAACAGGTTCGAGAGGAAAATTCTCAGATGCATAATAGGGAGGATGGAATATGGCGAAGAAGATACAACAACGAGTTGTATGAAATTTTTGACGACCCACAACTCTCAACTTTAATAAAAATCAACAGATTGAGACTAGCCGGCCACGTGATCAGGATGGAGGACAATCGCATCCCAAAACGGCTTATGGCATCAGAAATTTCGGGAAGTAGGCCAGTAGGTAGACCCAGGAGGAGATGGATAGACTCTGTGACGGCTGACGCAGAGTCAATGCTCAACATCCGGAACTGGAGACATGCTGCAAGGGACCGTCAAACTTGGAGAAATGCCCTAGAGGAGGCCAAGGCTCGATTTGGGCTGTAGCGCCATTGGATGGATGGATGGTATGGCATAATCAAAGTGCTCTTGCTTTTGAGCTCTTTTCAAGTCAGCAATATTGAATCCAGCACTGGATGACATAATCAAGGAACTATCTGTATAAGCTTATTCATAAAGGTAAATTTGTACTAGTAGCAGGCAAGAAAAATCTAGCTATAAATAATAGGCTTAATTCCAGTCCTCGCAAGTGCATATTACAAAAAATAACAACAAGAAAATATATTAAACTGTCGCACATTATGGATTTTTTCGCAAATGTTCTATAGTAAACTTGTAATTAAATTGCAAACTAATCAAGCGGAGCAACTAGCCAACAATCAAGTTTTTTGTGTCACTTACAATGGTCAAGAAATTAGACTTCTAAGCTCACGCACTACTATAGAATGTGTGTTTGCCTCTATCAACCGGATAAGACCCCGATTAAGAGGTTAGATTGAAAGTAAATCGATTAAATTTTTTATTTTTAAAAACAATTTTACAAAACAAGAACTGCATGCAGGTGACTGTCAGGTAGAATAGACACCTCCCATTGATTGACCTCTCCCAATAGCCACAACTTGTCACCGTTCGAACTTGTTTATCGGCACACTCTTATGTAAACAATTTAATTTCTGTTTCTCAATTTCTAATTTATATCGTTCACAATGAAAATTTTTCGACCCAATTGTAATAGCATTCCAGACTCGCTCTGACTCATGTCTTTTTGTTGGTGGAATTAATTCGATGAATTTTAATTAGAATCTGAAACAATTGATTTAATTGGAGAGGACATCTCAGAATGAATGGGTGAATCATGCCGTAACGAAACAGCAATTGACCTTTGCGAGAAAAGGTCCGTAAAGGCGATGGAGGTTAATGATTGTCGCTGTTAATTACGCACTGCAATACTACGTGATACACCAGCTACATATGCTGTTTACTCTCTATCACACGTTCGTACATCTTCTAATTAACATTAAGCAACATTGTTGCCCATTTTAGTCTATTGTCGGTGCTGTTGATTGATATTTGATGTATTAATTACTAGACCATCATAATTGGTGTGAAATAACTGAGAGTTTATCTTGTTGAAATGAATATGCATTTAACGCTCACAGGTAATCACCTGCTGTTAGGTTGTTTTTAAAATTGAAACTTTTGTTAAACTAGAATTAATTAAAGTTGTTGACTGAGATGAAAGTGGAGTAAGGTTTTTAGTATGGATTTAGTTCAGAGCTATAAATGGGCAATAGGTGGTGGTTATTTATGATATTTTCAGCAAATGCAAGGATATTTTTACACCTTTTTTTAAATAACAGCAATAAATAACAATCTTTAAACATATTAAATTGGACATATTCGAAGCGAGTTTTAAAATATTTCAAACTTGGCTTTAATAAGCTTCACCTGTTGTTGATGAAAAGTCAATAGATATGTTATTAGTGAAAAGGTCTCGTTTCAAAAAGACGATTGTTTTTAAATCTACAGTAAAAAGCCAGAAGTGTCTAAGTGCAAATTTGACGATTTTGACTTTATTGCATTTTTGTATTCAGTATTTTAGTCTTAATCATTGCTATAATTATTATCTTAAACTGAGCTGTGGTTGCTGAGTTATTCTACCGGTAAAAGTGGTTTTGTGCACAATTCTGTATCTAAAAAAATCTTTGAGGGCGATTTTCTCGAAACGCATATTTTGCACTTAAGCACTTCTGGCTGTGTACTGTAGAAATTGTATTTCAATTTTAAAGCCAGCTACCGAAGTAAAGTACATATTTTTTATCTGCTGCTGCGCTCGCAAAAAAAAACAAACCTAAAAATAATAATTCTGCAAAAATTTCTCCTAGACTGATTGTGGCGTGACCTTCAGCTTCCTTCGGAGAATTTTCTTCTGTGACCCCAATTGACTCGAAATGCTTTCATAATTGATTCACCACGGTTGTTTCTTTAGAATGGAGAGGGTGGACAACTACACCACGGCAATCAACAAGAACTGTCAGCATGACCTTCATTTTAGAGATTTTTCGTAGACTGATGGAGGTGTGGTCTGGATAGCTAGTTCGGCGAATTTTATATTATGGCCTCAATTGACACGAAACGCTTGACCTTGACTTTGGAGCGAATTTCACGTGCTGCGTGTTTTTTAAGACACCCTTTCCGAGAATTGTTGACTTGTTTGCATGTCGTACTTGTCGTCATAGTTATGACGCGTTTTGTGCATCTATGGAGTCGGTAAGAGTTCGTGAAATCATATTCAGCAACCTGCTCTGAAAGCGCTATTTTTTTGAAAAAAGTTAACTCTACTCAGCTAACTTTCTTAGCCTTATAAGTATATCTTTGAATACCACCTTCTTAATTTTGTTGGTGTTTTCGTCGTTGATATATGTACATTACGTACGTTTAACGTTGACCAGACAAGTCAACCAGCTTTTCATCACCTCCTAGGATGTTTTATTATAACTCCGCCGTCGTCTGGTCCGAAGTCCAGGGTGTGAAAGGAGGAGGGTGGGCGACCTGTCGAATTGACCAGAATCGGAAAAACCGAAGAGACTACGCATGGGTACACGAAATAACCCTACTGCATCCGGGGCAGCCGATGCGCCAGCGTTGGGGACCAGGGGGGCAATTCTGGTTCGGTGCAGTGAAAACGTGAAAACACTTTACACGTTTACACCTTTGTTTGCGATTCTTATACATATGTACCGTGCAAACCACTGTCAAAAACTTTGCACGATCTAAAAACTTTTACACAACTTTGAAATTTACACAGCGTCTACACTAGCCATGGCCATGGCCATTTCTATATGGCATGGACAGTGTAGACGCTGAAAATTGGCCATTTTTAATGGCAGAATTTATGGCAAACTTGATGGAAAGCGTTTATGGCCGACCATCAAATCTGCCATGAATTTGACCATAATTTGACGTTTGTTCAAAGAATTATGGCGGATTGCTTAAAATTTAGTTGTATTGGGTAGTTTTAGTAGTTCGCGTTTTTATAATTCGGAAAAAATGTTTGATTTGGAAACATTTCTGAAGATGTGCCATTTTTTCAAATGAAAACTCTGCCATGAATTGCCCACCACCATAACATTTGACAGTTCAAGCCATAATATATGGCGATGGTGATGGCAAAAAAATATGGAATGTGTAGACGCAGTGTTAGAGTGAAGTCGTGAAAAGTTTACACTTTAGATATGTACCTACTAGATTTAATAAACTGTCACTTGCTAGTATAAAAATTCAATTCAGCCTTTATTCAGCATTAAGTTTGCACGAATGCAACGAGAATCGCTTTTTCAGGTTGAGTGCAGTGATAAAGTGAAAAAAGGTGTGTAAAACGTCAAGTGTAAACTTTTTTTCACGTTTTCACTGCACCGAACCAGAATTGGCTCCCGGGGCTGCTGGTGAAGAAGTGGGTCACACCACTGACATATAATAAGGGGCCATCCATAAATTACGTCACACGAATTTCATGATTTTTTGACCCCCCCCCCCCGTCCTTGTCACAGCTGGTCACATTTGGGAGACCCCCCTCCCTAGTGTGACGTCACATATTGTGCAATTTTGCATCTAGAAGTTATTAAACTAAAACAGCAGTTTGTGTTTTGAGTAGTTTTTTGGTATTTGTGGGCATTTTGTTTATTTTTTGAGTCGTCTGATGGTGATAGGGATAGGAAATTTGTTGAATTTCATAATTAATGCAAAATTATATGTTTTCCAAATTGTAATAATGAGATTAGTACCTAAAACAAAGATACGCTCTGTAGGATAAAAAAATAATACACACAGATCACACAACCGCCATTGCGCGTGTGTCTGTCTCCAGCTTTAACGCGAGTTTTTGCGGAACGTATCCTTCGCGTAATGAGCAGTATTACTATATTTAGATATATTAGATTTTGAAATGTGACGTAACAAAATTTAAGACCCCCCCCACCCCTTGTCACACAATGTCACACTTCGCCGACCCCCTCCCTTCCCCCTAACGTGTGACGTAATTTATGGATGGCCCCTAATGGACTGCTCATCTGAAATTATTCCATACAAATCGATGGCACCCAAAAGTATAGTTGTCGCACTCATCCATAGACCCCCAAACTGACAGAAGCACTCAGAAGTAAAATCAGACCTGATTTTATATTTTCCCTTTTGCACTAGTGATGTTTATATCTTTTGCTCTTTTCCCCATAGACCCCCGGATTTTGACATACAGAATGTCAGTTGCTAAAACAGGCGTTAAGAACTTAAATCAGATACACATAAAATTTGGAAATTAATGAAAAAAAGACATTTTAAAAGGTGAAAAAGTGAAAATAGTGTTTATTAATTTTTTTAAACAAAATATTTGTGTTATTTTAATGTTTTAAGTACGTATTTAAAGAAATGTAAATTTCAAAAGTGATTCCGGTGTTTACATGGAGTGAAAAAAGGTTTGTAGCCTATGGAACAAATTGGTGCCATGAAAAATTCCTCATGAGCTGTCCATTCTATATGTCAGTGGGTCACACCGAAAATGGAAATTCAATTCGCCGCGTGGAATGTACGAACAATGGAAAATATCAGTTGCTGGGCTATCGGAACTACGGATCCGGGACATTGACGATCGTCCCGTCCCGCCAACAATCAACGAAACGATGACGCTTTACTATTCCGGTGGTGAGAAACGAGAGGGCGGCGTCGGCTTTATGGTCTATCTTCGGGCTAACAGCAGCGTTATCGTATCCCAACCAATATCCGAGCGTTTGGCGGTTATAACCATCGGTGGAACAATCAAGACCCATATCGTATCCGTTTATGCGCCAAGCGAGACCAGCGCGGACGCAAACAAGGACGAATTTTACGATCAGCTTCAACAGGCGCTGGATATGCTACCTCGAACCGAATTAATAATACTCGCGGGGGACTTCAATGCATATTCAGGAGCAGATCGAAAAGGATCGAAAGTACGCCTCTACCGAACTTTGATCCTTTCGATTCTTCTTTATTGATTGAAAACGTGAACACTGCTCAAACCGGACGTCAAGAAGCCCAAGGTCTTCCAAATACGATGCTTGAGGCAGATTCTCGGTGTCTCACTCCCCGATCGCCTTTGAAACGAGACAGTTAGACTAAGATGCGATCAGCAGACACTTATCGAAGGGAAAAACAAAAACGTTGACTACGGTGGTTTGCACATGTTTGCCAAATGGATAATAACCGCTTGAAAAGTAAAATTCTCTGGCGAGACCGTCCCGCAGACTGGAGAATTCAGCGATCGGCCCCGAAGAAAACCTGGCTAAAGAATATGGAGCGGCATCGACAGCAGAGTTTCAGAGCTTCTAACCTCAGTTCAATTCGCTACAGTTTCCACATATGCAATTGGGGATAAGCAAATCTCAGTTCGCTCAACTTGTCTCGAACTGAAGTTGATCAGAAGAGCTCGTTCAAGAGAGTAATAAACTGGAATTCCACTATTCCAGTGGGCTTTTGCATTTCTGACTTCTGACAAAAAAGCAACAAATATGTCAAGCACGAACTGAACATGAACTGGACTTTAGCCGGTGAAGCGACTTATGTGGATTGAACTGAACATTGAACTGAGGTCAGTGAAAACGTGGCAAAGCTTTAGTTTTTGTTGTTACATTGCTTCATATTTCAAGCGATTATGCTGGTGACCGTGAAGGGTAGGCATACTCAATAAACCGGTCCTGGTTCGATTACTGAGGTTAAGCAGCAATGGACGTGATTTGTACTCAGTTGGGAGACCGTATTGGTAAGACGACACTCGAGTGTAAAAATATAAAATTTTCGGCACCGGCGCAGTTATTACTCACATATCCACACCGAAATTCTCAAATTGTTCGAAATCCCTTTTCTACTCGGAAAAAAGGAGCAATGGTTTTTCTCCAGGGGGGCCAAATGGGGCATTGCTTAAGACGAGGCGCGAATAGAGGAAAGGGGTTAGATCCCTTGTGTTGAAACAACGATTTGCGAAAAAGTTCGCCGAGTTCAGTCATTTATTTTGTCAGGAGACAATTTCTTTGTAACGAAACCACAATTCTTTATAAAAAAAACACGTTAAATAAAGTTTATTATAAAATAATAAAATTTGAACCATTTTCGGGCACAGAGAGTTATTTAATAATAGAGATTCGAAATTACTTTATCCCTTTTTTTATGCGTATTATACCCCAAGTATCTAGGACATCCTGAGCAGACGTCAATGCTCGACGTGATTTCAAGGGGAAAATGTAAAAATACGTGATCAGTGGTTAAATCACACTTCGAATGACGAACGTGAGAAGCTGAACAACGTCAGAAGTGATTACTTGCTCTTGGAGGGTTGAAGCAACCATTTATCTTCGAAATTCAGACTTTCGCCCCCCAAAACTCAGATATCAAGAAAAATGAATTTCTGTTCGATTTCATCTTGTTCTTCTTCTATCAAATTTATTGAAAATTGTTTCCACCCATTACAGGAATGAGGGAAAATCTCTGCACGTAGCTCGTTTTAATTATGAACAGACATTGACTTCCACCATTGTTTTATTTTTCTCATCGAGTTGAGGAAAAAATCTCAAGAATTTTTATCTACGATGAAAAGACGAACAAGAAATCATGAATCTTTCACTCTATAGTGGATTAAAGGGCGATAAACGCCCATAAGACACCGATTAATCCATGATAAATTCCAGCATTTTCAAATGCTAATCGGACTTCAAATACGAACAACTCTTAGCAGAACATTTCAATGTAAATCCCAAAACCCGTCCGAGATCATCGATACTTGATTAATGGTTTTAATTTGAATTTTATCAGACTTCAAAAAAGGGAAAGGCCAAAATGCTTTATGTTACAAACCAGCCTGGAGAAAAAGTTCCCGATGATGGTGGTGGGAAATTGTTCTTTCTGATAATGAAATATCCCAAAAAGTTGGATCAACCCTTATAAAGCACAACAAAAGGGAATTTGATTTTTATATAAATAAAATTTTTTTGTTTCTGAAAATAAAATGATTCTCGGTTATCGTTAAGATTGAGTTAATTACAATTCAAACCGTGTCCAGTGTAAATACTTGCGAGGGAGGGAAATGATAAATGTTCGAGTGTTCATTATTATTTTTTAGTTAAGATGGGAGAGGGCTCTCGACTCAAATTATTTCAAGGGTTTTTGTGTTTTAATCAATACCAACAAAATAAAAAATAAAATAAAAATAAAATAAAATGTAAATGACGATGGACCCGATCGCCCTTTTTGCTTTCTGAGATTTCAACCAATTTTTTTGTGGTTGATTTCATTTTAAAGGTAAAATTAGGGTGTCAGTTATTGCGTTTCGAGATAGGATTTAATAAAGGATAAATTTATATTATAATTGTGTAAGCCCACTGAAATATAGTAACTAAGTATACTCGAAACAAAAATAGCATTTAAATATATATTTTTCCTTTTTTTTACATTGATAGATTTTACTTCATCGTTTCCCATCTCATACTTTTGCAATAAGTCATAGTCTCAGACGGCAAGCTATTGTATTGAGAAAATTGAAAAGGGCTGCTAACGCCAACACACGGTTTTATTCCTTTGGCTCTCATCCAATACTACTGCGACAGAACGCTGACATTGGTGATCGAACAGAGAGAGAATTGGCTTCCTTTCTTATTTTGATTATAGCTAATGACAGAAGAAAGAGCTTGGATTTGTGGTTAAAAGTAGCAAGTTATTTAGATAAGAGAAGCGAAAATATTAAGAAGCATATCGCTGCAAGAATCATATCCCTTACAACTTCTAGGATCGTAGTCAAACGCGCGCCGTAACCTCAAAGTTACCGAGGGCGGCTTATACTTGTTGCATCTGCCCATAGAAAATTTACAATTCAAATAGGATTTTCACAAAAACGACGGCAGCCTCCATGTGAATTTATATTCCAGACGTTTTTCTGTCGTGCCGTTCTTTGTTAAGATTTCAACCAATCGGAAACAATTTGATGTCGCAGAAAAGAGCCCTTCAATAGCTAATGTGGTGGGATGATGATTTACGTCGAAGATAAATTTAGCCAAATGTGATCGATCCGTTTTCGAGCTATCATAGAATATCTTAAGGAACGCAGCTTTATCTCATTCGAGAGACCCATCTTGCCTCCCGAGTAAAAAAATAGCCATACAAGGGGCGAACACCGACCGTGATTGAAACATAGTCTCTCGGCCATATGATGGGGATCAGGAGGTTTTTTTTATGGGACAGACTAGAGGCTTAGGGGAAGTCCCTTTGTATTGTCGACAATCTATTTTTTCGTATAGAGTGAATGTCGAACAGCAGCTCTAGCCGGAAGATAGAGAGAAGAGAAGGAAGTAACTGTCACAACCTAGCCGCGATATTTTATTCCACCTACTCACAACCATTTCGCGACTCTGACATCGGGGCGTCGAGAACAACTCGCTGGAGTGCTATGCCTCCTGAAACGAGTTGAATCTCATCAACCAACCGATGGCATGCGCTTGGTGGAGTGGGGAAGGACTAGGGAAGGCTATGACAGGGGAATCAGGAATGTAAAGAGGGAAGAAGAAAGAAGGAAAGTTAGGTGGGAAAGGATAGGACCATGGCGCCGCCGGGATTCGAACCCGGGACGTCTGGGGATAGCAGTCAGGCGCCTTAACTCTAGACTACCGAGGCCCCCAGGTTGTTTGCAGGACTGTAGAGACGTACACCACACTCAAGTTGGATTTATCGAAAGGATCATTGTACATAACGAAAATGATCACGCCCCCATAAAACACATTCAACAATATATTTGGTGCAGATTCTTTTTATTGCTCAAATTTTCCAGGTTTGGTCGTCTTGAGGCCTTATGTGCACCCATTAAAAATGGTTAAAAACTCTACGGCCATCATATACTAGTTAAAAACCAAATCGGCCGGTGTTCGCCCGTTGTAAGGCCTATTTTTTTACTCGGAACCCAAAAATACTCCAGCATAAATCGGGGTTCCTCTCTTATAGACATGAGGCTCACTGCAGGTTTTCGATGCTTCGCCGACCTCTCTGGTCTTTTCGCATCTCTTACCTAAATAGCACTTGCCAATTTTTTAGCTGTTTAAGGCTCTTTATTGACCAGGGGAGCTCAACCCGGCAAACTTCGCTCCGATTCTTTTCCTTGAACTATTAGCTGACAGCTGACAGCAGTTCTAATTGATCAATACATTCACTCCTTTACAATGGGCTGTTACCATGTGCCCTAAAAGTACAATTTGATTTTTTCACCATCTGGAATACATACATAAAACGTATCTACATGATCGTGAAGCTATAAAATCTTACTTCGTGCGGAGACTACAAAACTTAGAGAGAGAGAGTAAAGAACCGATGAAATGATACACCAGCTTCCAAATTTAGCTCTCGATCATCCATACTTCGCCCAGAATACTACAAAGTTGTCCTTGAACTCTATCAACAATATAAGAAGGAATTTCGATAGCGAATTACCGATGTACATGATTTAGGAGACAACACAGACTAATGGAAACGGGAGTGGCATCAGCCCCACATTATACGACACAAAATAAAGATGCCATCCGTCTTATTATGACGATAAACTAACTTCTCTCAAGCGATTACTTAAGGCATACTCCATACCCATACTCGGTCTAATTGGATGCACATCCAGATTTTCATTAACCCGAGCCGACTGGCTCGCAATCTATAGTTTTGTTTGTACAGCCACACTTCGATGTTCACGATGTTCGATGTTTACTAGCATTAACAGTGAGCTGCAAGAATTACAACAATAATAATACTTTCTAACTATGAAAGAATATTTTGACCAGACGGTGTTGTGGACTTTTATTTTTGAATACAGTCCTCTAGTCAATGAATATCGTTAACGAGAGGTATTCTTTATGGAGTCGACGGAACAATAAAGTAGCTACTTAAGCGACACTTGGTTTCAATAAGCCTTTCGTACCACACAAAGAATCGAACAGTCCCTTCTACTGCAAGAGAAGTTTCGCAAAGCTCCTTATTTCGCGAAGAAGTAATGTGAATTGGCAATCGAAATATTGTTGTTTACCGGACATTTTCTTTTGGAATGAAAATCTACACTAATGACCCACTGCACATTGACTTTCTGAAACGCAAGTTTTGATGAAATAAAGCCATTACGCTCCCATGAGGCATGAAGAATCTAAAAATGCATGGCCCTGTTACAGGTATGAATATATTCGTAATCACTTTACGAAATGGTCCTCCAACTTAGTACTAATAACGTCCAGTGCTGTTTGAAGAAGAACCGGTCTATTGAGTATGCTAATGGCACCGTTTATGGTCACCAAGATTATTACCAAGCCTCCTTTTTACACGAGAAGCCAGGAAGTATTATCCTGTTCAATCAACAAGATCAGCGATAGTATTGGATGGGAACGTGTGAGCGTTTTTCATTGTGTTTTCAGCTTTAGCTTAATGTTGAATTTTATTCGTTCTTTTTTCAACTGGTTAGGTTCTGAGAACTTCCGATATTTTTGGTACTTTTCTCTCTTAAAATAATCAGAATTAATTCAGAACTTAGATCTACCCCACATGAAAATAGTGAAGCAATATGTTTAATCCTTTCCAACATAATATTTTAAGCATATACGAATATATCAAACAAATATAGTAAATAAAAAAAATACCTTACCTTTGTAAGTGTGGCATTATGCAATTCATCAAGTGTAGGACGATACGCTGCCTGTATCGACATTATATTCCGATAATTGTCTAATCTGGGAAGGGCTTCCCTTGTAAAATGTCTGTTAATAAATAAAATAAATACCGGTAATATTTATATGGACCAGAAATCAAATTTAAAATTAAAATCCAAAACAAAATTATACCCACCGAAAACTCTTCCCATATTTGGTATCATATTCATTTTCTAATAAATTTTCCCTATCCTCATTTGAGTCATTTGATTCATCGGAGTCATCATTTCGATCAACCTGAAATCTGGTTGTCTGTAAATCTTTAAACCTTGAGGGCTTATCTTTATCTCTAAAACTACTTTTAATTGATTGCAGTCTAAAAGAAAAAAAGAAAAAAAAAAAGAAAAAACATGATTAACAAAAAAAAATAAAGCAATTTTTTATGAATTATATACTATGCATAAGAAACACCACACTTCACTTAATGGATAAAACGTTTTGTAAACACCAAACTCAGCAGTGTATCATAAATTATGTCCCTTTAGGGCAGATAATAAAAATGTATAGGTAAAGAAGGTGCTTGGGTTCATGTTTTTGCAAAGTAGAAGTATTTTGCACGTTTTTAGTCGCGGAGTTTGTATCAATTTAACGCTGGGAGGCATTAAATATGGTGATGCTGTTCCGTTGCAGGCTAGACTATCGAAAAATGGAGAATAAATTGGACATAACGAAGAAGATTAATATGCATTTCTTTCCTGCTGTTAGTGTGGTACTAAGAAAATAAATGAACCCTTTTGATCGCCTTTTCGCAAATGTGAAGGTGTTTTTATTTTTAGATAGATATCTGCAAACGATTTCAGCTAAAAAGATTTACTGGCGGCCTTATTGTATGTCCAACAGACTGCCTAGCCCAAAGCGTTCATTGCTTTGGTAAGTCCGGGCTGAGAGCTCAAGACATCTCCAAAGCGTGTATGATATTCAGCCCTGTAAATTTAATTACCTTCTGTGTCGACTCAGTTCTAAAGAACCAGATTGAGAGTTTTACTTCTGACAGTTCAATCCTCGGCCACCAGTCTAAACCCCACACTATCTCTCTCTCACTTGTGTGCCATAGGGTTCAATTCCCTTACCTGGTCTTTTTACTCAATGTAGGCCATCATTTTCAATTCTCTTCAACTCACTTCACAGCTTCGCTGATGAGTTTACAATATTGCTACTATATCTTCGATTTTGCAGCACCTGCATTTCTCAAACATTGGGGCTATTCGCACCTAGACGATTACAGGGCTAGAGACACTACATAATCTGGTATCGCTGGAGTCTTTGGTTGGTTGGGTATATCTAGTCAAGTTACCTTTGTTTCATTCCCGGCTCATTAATATTTGCAAGGTAATGAAAAAGCGAACACCTCGGAGAGACAGAGCACTGGTGCTGTATTCATTGGCCGCGGAACTGACTATTAGGATTCCTTGGAGATTCGACTCTGATGAAAAATACCGAGCGCTGGAGGTCCACACCTGGTCTAACTAACAGTTCCAAGTGGTTTCAATCTCTGACACCTCGCAAAGAGACCAAAGAATTCTTGCGGCACAGTAGAAAGGATCTAAGTAGGTTGGCTAGTAAGTAAAGAAGGACCTATAGGCTTTGCCGTGAGGATGATGTGTTTGTCCTTTAAGTAGGGTGTGTTTAAGGTTTCATCAATGATTGCAATCTCTTCATCTTGTCAACATCAGATTTTTGTCGGATTCGAACAATTGTCTATCAATGATAAGGGGTTATTTCCATCACTGATTTCAGCTCTGCCATAATCACATTAGGAGAAGAGCGAAGTGATGGTGTTCGGTGCTTTTGGACCTAATAATAAGAAGAGCATACTATCCCAACAACCTTCCCTGCCCTCGTATTGTCGACTTTTCTATCCTTCAATCATAGACAGCAAAGTCAAATCACAAACGCTAGCCGAAAATACAATGAAAGGACAATGAAAGAATTGACAACGTCAACCTGGGTTCTACTCCATTGCCTCGCTTGCCGTGTAATATTGAAGCTTATTGGTCGAAATCATCCGCCTTTTCATTGCCGTCGATGTTCTTGTGACTGTGAAGAGAGCTCCTTCTGGTGGGTTTCGACCTGTAGGTTTAATGGGCCCATGTCCGCTTGACTAAAGCCGGGAATACACATGCCAGTAAAACGGGCAAGTAGCTTGCATGCGCGAAAATAAAATATGCCAATAGTTGGTACAACGGTGATAAATTTTCACTTGCTAGATACAGGCAAGGTGGTATGCCTATAGGTAACTAGCAAGTACAAATTCATCACCGTTCTACCAACTATTGGCATATTTTATTTTCGCGCATGCAAGCTACTTGCCCGTTTTACTGGCATGTGTATTCCCGGCTTATCTGACAACAGAATTATACTAGCTCCCGGCATTTGGTATGACTGTATTGTATTTTTGGGGGATGCTTCATTTGCCTTTTTGTAAATTTAGCAATGGGGAGAAAACTCCAATCCCTACAACTAGGAATATGGAATCGGTACTCGATTCTTTACTCTGGCTCTCGATTCTATTCATATCAGTACTCGATACTTTTGACCTAGTACTTTTACTCATATAGGGTAGAATCGAGTACAAAGTACCTACAATTTTCAAACGAGTCAGATTTCAAGTGAACTACGAGTTTATCTCAGGCATGATTATTTTCCATTTGAGATTACATGTATTTTTCTGCCTCAATTAAGGGGCTTAAACATCCCTTAACTCCTCTTAATTGAAGCAGAAAAATACAATCCATACGAAAGCGGACCTCTTTTAAAAAGAGTGCCATTAAATTATTCAGTAGACTGGTTCTTTTTCGATTGCTTAGGCCAAGCAGCAATGGACGTGGTTAGTAATTAGTTGGGGGACCGAGTAAAAATGTACAGTGCGCATTTGTTCGCTATGTGTGCGTCGTGCAGGGTAGTGCGAGCTTGTTTCCAGGGCCGTGCCTAAGTATATGAATGCCAGCGTGCCAGGGTATGTGGCCGCTTGCAAGGTAACATCATATAAATAAAAGGCAAATGCTTAGAATTGGGGCTCCACACCAAAATCGCTCGAAAACAATTTTAGGTATTCGGAGTGATTTTTGAGCGCTGATAAATTGAATTTTTATCCTACTCCGCCCGCCACCACCGACCTGTACTCAACACCAAAATAGATAAACCCCTCTGATTTAGCCCTAGAGAGTTTTATTCAGACGGCCACGATGCTTATGCTGTTCAAAGCGCATTCTATATCTTCGAAAGCTCCAATGGAAACTGTTTGTATTTTAGGGGGTATTCCACAAAGCTACATCGAAAAGATCAGTGACCACGGATCTTCTAGGACATAGGGATCTCCGGAGATATAGATCTAGCATGCATTCTAGGGTCTTTAGGACAAGAGATGACAAGCTTATTGGCCTGTAATCTCTTGTCTCTTCCTGCTCGCATCTGCTGACCTTCAGAATGAAGATCACCTTTACTCTCCCCCAGGAGCGTGGCACGTAATTGCAGTGAAAGCAGTACTTGTAGTTTGAGACCAGCCCTTTTATTTTGTAGAAGGTTGGATATCTAACAATTTCTTAAAAATATATCCCATCTTTAAAATAAAATTCAAGCTAATTCCAGTTTGAAAATTTAAGAAAAAACTGATTTTACAGCTTGCATTATCTACCATAATATCCCGAAATATATTATTTAAAAGGGGACGATTTGTCATAATTTCTATGACAGTAAAACGTCATTTCAAGCGAAAAATGAAACATCTCTGCTCAGTCTATTCATCTCCCTTTTCTAGCAGCGAGACTTTATGCGGAAAGGGCTGCCAGAATTTTTCATCTGTAATAAGGAAAAATCATTCCAGGAAAGAAATTATGTGAAAATGACGGCCTATGGCAGCTTCTGCATAATCCATTTCTCCCTGATGCTTTCCATTTCAAAGGTTTCCGTAGTTGAAGTCTAATGACACCAAATTTAAATTTATTCGGTACGTTGGAGTTAATATTGACGAATTCTGATTATATGCAGAAATAAGTATATTACAAGAAATCCCAGACCAGTTAAGGATTTTCACACATAACATAAAAATCAATCAAGAAAATGCATTGTTGAAATAATTATCAACCAAGCCAAAATCTCCTTCTTTACCAATTATTTTAAAAGTCGATCTTTCATACAAAAAAATATTTTTAATTATTTTGATGATGAGGAAAGGAGAATGGAACATGCTAATCAAGCAATTCCGTGGAAATTCTATGTTCTGTATTTTCTTCTTCTTCCAAATAGAAAAGGGAAATTGAAGGATTCCAAGTATTTTTTTAATATCCTTTGTGTATTGTAATTTTTGTTTTTCTTAAGTTTGCTCTCATTTAATTTGGCAGCCTGAGCTGAAAACTCAATTTTGGGAGGAAAGAAAACAAAAGTAGAAATTCGTTTCCTTCCAAGATTATTAATCAAGGCCCACGTTTTGCTTCGAGCATAATTTTAAGAATGTCTTCGAGCTGAATTCATTTGGAGTTTTTAACTTGTTTGCAACGCTGAAGCCGTGTAATTTTTACAATTGTATGTAAAACCTGCGCCTTCTATTTTGTAATTTTCTTAGAAAATAATATGAATAAATTAGAATTTAATTAAGTATAATTGGCTTAATGCGGAGGTCATGGTTTCTTATTAAACATTCTTTTTTTTAATTATCAACAATTTTTAAAATGCTTCATCGAACGGTCTTTGGCTAAACTAGGAACTTTACGAGGAGTTTAAACAGGATTTAACGGTTGTGATTGAAAAACACAAAATACGATGATTTTATGGCAAGATAAACATAGGAATACAATCCAATGCCTCGAAAATATGCGCCAAGCGGCCATTGCCGGAGTCCATGATTCAAATCCACTTCGTTACATCGTCCTTCGCCTTTCCCTTTTCGCGCCGAACTTTTTTTCGTGTATGCGCTCTTTGCAAAAATTCTCCGACCACCGTGCCATCTCTATTATGCTTAAAGAGCGAGGAAATCAGTTTTTAGAGGTTCCGCCAAAAGAGTTGACGCCGAGAAAGTCGCGTTTTCCATGCGCAGTAGAATCCCCGCATGCCGTTCCCGTCCCTTAGCCTAGTCGCAACAAATTTCGAAGGGAAATGTGAAAATACATAAACGCATTTCTTATCAATATGTGCGCAATTTTTATTTGTGTGCAGCTTTAATTTCCCCAGCTGCGCGCTCCGGCATCAACTCTTTTGGCGGAACCTCTATTTATTGGGACAACTCAAGTTTAGAAATTAACCAGTCTGTCATATTGTTCAGGTCATGATGCAATGTCTAGTAGAAAGATTAGTTTGAAGGATAGAGCCGAAATAGGACAAATATGCAAGTATAACGAGAACGGCCTTGTTGCAGTGTTAATCATGCTTAAACAAGACGATTCCTATCAACCGATCGAAGTAGGTTCCCGAGTAAAAATGAAACTCACCCGCAGCTAGCATGCAGCATGTACGCACGAACTGTATCAAAGGGTCTTTTTATAAACTCAAAAAAATACAAATATTTTCATAGAATACAGCATTTTACGCTTCTTAAAACACATAGCCACATGCAGGCATTTTCCTGCCACAGGCATGCACGAAATCGCTTGTATGGTGAATTGTAAAATTGTATAGGACGAAGATAATGCGGAATTATCGTGGTGATCATAAAGGGTGCCAATAGCATATTCAGTAGAACAGTTCTCGGTTCATTCCGTAAGTCAAGCAGCATTGGACGTGATTAGTGCTTAGCTGGGGGACTGCTTGCTAAAACATCACTCGCGCTTGGAATAATCTATGCCAATGCGGGCGCATTTATAAAGTTTCATGTCTGAATTTTTGGATTTCCGTGTCTGTGGAAGAGCGTGCATGCCAGTAAGCGGGAGAGTGCGTACTTTTGTGGCATGCTTATTTGTGCGCTGTGGGTAATAGCTGCGAGTTTTTTTTTAGTGTGAATAGCTGACCGCTTTTTCCAAAAGTCGGCTCGGTATTCCGAATACAACCTTTCCAATACACCCTAATAATTACCTGGCAAGAGTTATCCGCACAAGAAGCAATCGCTCTGCCAGCGTTCGGTATACTATATATCACTATAGTTCAATCGTTGCTGTTCAGCGAACTGGTAGGTGGCGATGAATACAGTTAAAAAAGCAAATCTAGCCAGTACGTCCGCCTATTAGTTACCTTCGAAGCCCTGAGGACCCCGAACCCAATTCCACGGGGAGAGCCTAAGCTCAACTTTTTGCTAAGCCCGACATCTACATTTTCTTTTGCTATGAAGGCGTCCACATACCGCACTTGTCGACCATACAAAAACATAAAAAATTCAGAAAAGCCAACTTGAACGAAAGACGATCTTTGGGAGCATGGAATCCAGTAAAATTACCGCTTCTCACCCATAATATTAATAATTGTAGAATGATCTGCAGAGCTTTTATTGGAATTCTCTTGTGAGGAATTCCCTTGTGCCCAAGGTGAGCCGATTTCCAGGGAAGCAGTTGGCCAATTATTGTTTGAATCCGACTTAATTTTATTGCAAATCCATTATAGCTGGTTTTATGCCACCATTCTATGGTCATGTATGCTATCCTAATGGCGGTCAAAAATATTGTATGTAAGATTTGAATGAAGACCACATGTAGACAATTCAACAGTCCCACAGAGTTGCGATTATAAGATAGTCGATGTTCTGGTTGCAGAGGAGTTTGGCATCTAATGTCACCCTTGAGTCTCATGTTTCACCGGTTTCTATGATGACATCACCTACGTTACTTTGGGTGAAAAAGTTTTGGTTACGATGTGGCATAGAGCTGGAACCCCTTCCTGCCGACATCTGATATAGTTCTCTTCCAGAGACCCTTTTTTATCTGAAAGTCTAAGCTTAGGAATCATCCTTTGCACTACCACCCCGTTATATCGTGCTCGTCAATGTGCAATGTCTAGTAGTAATGTTGGCTTGAAGAAAGGAATAGAGGACGTATACATTAATAGGAGTCTGGAGGTTGTTAAAGGAGGAGGAGGCGATCGATCTTTCGTTTGAACTCCTGGAGGTTGTTAAAGGAGGAGGAGGCGATCGATCTTTCGTTTGAACTCCTGAATGCTTTAGGAGCCCACACCAAGAAGAAGAAAGTTGCTCGAAGCCTTCACTCCAACTCCAAAATCAAAACAGAAAATTTTTGCAACGGAGATTTCGCAGAGTCGAAATGTTATGCCTCCTGAAAAAAATTAATGCCCTTAGCCAGCCGACAAAGGTTGTAATCGGAACTTTAGTACTCTATTATTAACCGGTTAAGGCGGCGAGATGTCTTACTACGGCTAGTCTGAGTCCTTTTACTACGTATACATGACTACTACTTATATACTGAACTCACGTCTATATGAATAATTTGAACTCAACCCAGGTAGCAGAGCTCAGTCGAGTCCGTTCGGCTCTAACCCAGCTTGACTTGCGTCTTCATGTTGGACTTGGGTTCAACCTGAGTTCAACTCATCATGTATATGTACTATTTTCTAGTTGTTATCATGTAGTCAAAGTTACACAACAACTCATTTTCTTACAACCCTTGCTGTTCTAATGGCGAAAGATTTGCTTTCGAAGGCTCCCTCGATATAGTGGAAGGCTTACAGCGATTTCCTTTGTTTAACTGAGGTTTCTAACTTGACGACCAGATTGTGAAGTGCAATATCAGTTGAATTTCCGTCTTGTTGGAAGAAGCAGTAGTAAAGTTGTACGAAACTCTCTGAATTGATAATACCACTTCCAAATCACGTGCATTGGTCCATTTGTTTCAACATGGCCTAGACTAATAGTAGAAATTACCGTGAATCGCTTTAAAGATAAATCCTATTAGCCTGATGTAGATTTTTTTTAATTATCTCTTTAACACAGCTGCACGAAATTAAATAATACAAAAAAAAAATCTTACAAACTTTAATATTAAACACCTTTAGGTCAATAAACCTAACTCTCCCACAAAAATCAATTCTATATCTGTTCTCTCTATAACAAAGCATAACATAAGCGTACAACTTATCCGCAAAAATTCCTTACAAAACCCTAAAAAATCCATTGAACCTAGGAGGAAGGTCTCGTCTCCATGGCTGCCATAGAACGAATGGAAAGCCACTTATCGAGTACGTTGAACATAATCCTCTACTTGGCTCAACATTAAATTCCGAAGGGTAAATGAAGAGCACATAAATACCGACATTTCAGTACGTGCCCACTCCACTTTTCCATTAGGCTAGATGAAGTAATTCGATCTGAATCCTGGCAATAAGGATAAGAAATTTTCCGTAGAGAGAATTTTTTTATGCCGTTGTAAATTCCCCGCCTAGATTGCAGCCACAGCTGAGACAGAGTCTCCCAACTCAACTCGGGTGTAATTCCTTGCTGATATACTACCACGATGTGATAAGATTATGACAGGATATAACTTCTACAAAAAACGGCGTGTGTTCTTCTGGTGTAAGGACGGATTTGAGAAGTTGCGTTTCTATGGCACAATTTTACCTATTCCTGCCGAATGTAAAGAGTCCTTTTGTCGCGGCTCTTTTCATGAAATTTGAATTCTGCCAGGGAGTGAACAGCATGAAAACGCTTGAGCACTTGAGAGCACACGTGATTCTTCTGCTAGAAGAGATTTGCGCGCCGTAAATAATAGCGTTCTTATCACAATGAATGGCGCTTCTCAGTCGCCCTGATCAAGCACAGCCAAGCACTTCAGGTGTTCTGATATGAAAATTTACTATCTTTAATAAGCTACTGTTTGCCGATACCGAGTATGTCCAGGCTGGCGATGTTTTGCGCTGTTTTAAAATAGGATGGTAGAAGTCAATTTTCGTGCACGGTTCTCTTCACACGCGTATAATTTTTGTTTAGTCAAATGGCGCTGTCTAACTTGGATTCGGGATTAATTCATGCAGAAATGAACAGTCGTTCACTGTGGTTTCGCGTATTTGTTCAGCTCGATTCACGCTATTGGAACATTACTTTTATTGCACTGTTACGTTTTTTACGGAATGTTACGATATTTATCTTTTTATTCCGCAATTCCAGTAGCTTTGAATAAATTACCGCTAATTGTTGACTAAGCTGAAACGTACAAAGCTATTTTTAGTACTGTTATTTTCCATTTAAAAAGCGTATGTCGGAGGTGTGGTGCAGATATTTGCACATTATCACTGTCGTCAATCTTTCTATTTCTGGTTATGGTTCTAGTTTTTTAAATCGATACTTTTAAACGGGAGTAAAATTAGTCATATTCGTGATATGTATATTTATATAAAAGACTTAGATGACACACGCTTACGTGAGTAAAAACTGTCGTACCAAGGGGCTATGTTAGACAAGCTCGATTGATCAAGTAAGTGGATTAAGCCGTAGTTACACAGTGGGAGTTAGCATGGCATGGATACCCAATACGAGTTGCTGACGTGACAGTGGACAGCTACTGGACCTGCGTACTGGCATGACAGTAGGTCGAAAAGAGGGCCAAGATGACTTCCTTGACGGACACCGGATGTCGCTTCTAATGGTTACCGATTTGGAAAAACGAAAAAACTTGGTAGGTCCTGTCAGCTAAGTAAGACTGGAACCATACTAGAAGGGCTTGCGGAAAGCCTAATATTCTTAGTTTGAGAATTATAATGGAATGGGCCTTACTAAAATCAGTGTAAACACAATCAGTTTGACAACCATAAACGAAGACCCCGACAGCATGAGAACTCAAGAAAATTGCTGATAGTGGAACGAGCTCCAAGAAAACCATGGTGACTTCGCAACGGGTCTATAATTCGATATTTCGTTCTTGCTACTACTTTTATGAATAGGAATTATGAACGAATTTTTCTAAAACGTAGGAAAGTATCCTTTATCTAGTGACTCCTCACAGGACTTAAGGACAGCAGGAGAAATACCGTTGGGGCCAGAAGTGAAGTCGAATAGGAGCTCGTCAATATGTTTCACAGCTAGACAAGTTCCTTTACTGAATAGTATTAGGGTTGTAGCTATCAACTTTTTTCTTAGAGTTGACAAACTGAAGAAGTTTCTAGGATCAGTAAACACTTTATCACTCATACTGCTAAGATATTCACGATACAGAGTAAAGGAGAGAGAGAATGAAATCGGTTACACCAATTTATAAATGAGTTGAGGCTCGGAGTCTTTTCTCTTTAAATAGGTTTTCCAGAATCTAGTCTTCTGATTTTTCAAATGCTTGAGTTCATTATGAAACCAAGGTGGAGATGAACTGAGCAATTTTGGGGTTCATAATGTACGCAAGAAACGAGAGCTTCGTATAGGACGCCATAAAACCGTGCCACATCGTCATACAACTTATTTGGGGAAAGTACGTTGTTGAAATCAACCAAATCAAGTTTAGATGACAGCTCACGAAAGTTAGCTTTTTTAAAGTTAAAGGAATAGGTTACCACCCCTTGGACAAGGAATATTCTCTGAATTGAAGCAAGAGAGGAGGGTGGTAATCAGTCGTCATGACTATTGGACTCGGTTCAACAGTGATGTTGACTGTGAGTCAGTGTGCCAGTTGAGGCGTTGTGATTCAGTACATCTGCGCATCGTCTAAACCGGCCCAGTAAAGAATATAAGATCCAACTGCCTTCCTAATACATTAGTCACACAGCTCATTTGATTCAAGCCAAGTGAGAAAAAGGAATCGAGAAAGCAAGATTCCTTAGAATTAAGGTTTCCTTCAGGAAGGTAGTTATTGTCTGAATATTGGGTAAATTAAATCACCTGCAAGAAGTAGCTCATCATTAGTGTTCATAATGGTCAGAATGTGATCAACAAAAGAGATGAGAATATCATAGAGGTAATTGCCCCCATCGCCAAGTGTGTTTTAGTGGAATAAAGCAGCACAGCAGAAAGAGATTCATTTTAGAAAGAGAGATTTTAGGAGCAAAAAGCTCGACTATGAGTTTACTCATATTGAAAAAGTCGTTGAAATTGTAGCGCTTTATATTGTAAACAATCGTTCAATTGTGAAGAGTTTGCGTACTTATCGTAAAAAATATGCCTTCAGGCAACACAATTGTTAGTTTTGTTAGACTCTAAAGAGGATTATAAAGCAAGATTGTCATCTCTTCCCAAAACAAAGTGCAACTTACTAAATGATTGTTGCCAGCGTTTGTAATATGGAAATGCCGTCGCAAGAATGATCAATGCCGGTCCAAATTTTGGGACATAGTTTTGATGACGAACGAAGCTTATCTTACACTCCAAACCTAAATGGGAAGTGAAGTGAAGTGAAGTTAGGTACCATTTGCATATGGAATGTATGAGAGTGACCAAAATGGAAGTGAACTAGAAGTTACATCTACTTCAGTGGAAGTTACAACTACTTACTTCTACTTCACTTCTGCGTTACTTTTCATTTAGGTTTGGCCTTTAAGTTTATGCCAGCAAGCCGAAGACCCTTGACGAACTCAAAGCTAACATACGATCCGAAGTAGATACTATACACTTGAAAACAGTCGCTTTTTACGTATCGAATGGAGATCATTTAATCGAACTGATTTGAAAAAAAAAATGGTAGAGAATATCCTAAATAAAATCTTGCTCATTTATCAAAATCGGCTGAAAAATGTCGGAGTTATTCAATGTTGAAATCCCGAAGGTCTGGATGGCGCGTCCCACCAAGTATGGAAATTTTCATATTTTATTGGGGGTCCAAGGGTAACAATGGGGTCGGAGTGTAATAAAGTTTGGAAGCCTCTGCCCTAGATTATAAATATTATTGACAATAATCAAAATATTGACGGTTTCCTTTTTTGCACCAGGCAATCTTTCAATAGCCGTGTTTTTTTAATGAACTATGTAGGTCTTCTCCATACAAATCTCAAAACCCAGGTTTTATCGGGGTTTCTACCGAGGTTTTGGGAAATTTCTTAATTCGCATATTGCTTACTTTCGGGGGTTGGCATGCTGCATACTTTACTTTCGCGGGTTGGCATGCTGCATAGTTTCGGGTGTCGGAAAGACGTAATTTAAAAATAAAAACAACAGGAAAGTGATGAGAGCAAAATTTATAACAAATAATTGATTTTATAGAAACATATTTATTATTTTCTAGCGAGCATTTCGTGTAACAGTGCAAAAAATAACACTTAACTTCCGTTTAATTTCGTCTTTCATCGGCATCGAAATAGGCGCTACATGAAATTTCCCTTTTCGTTTTTTTAATGAACTCAAAGCTCTCAAAACCCAGTTCATTAAAAAAACACGGCTAATATCAACCACAGACCGTCAATAGTATTGAGTAAAACTGAATTTTGCACAATACATGTTATTGATAGTCTATCTCCAATAAACAAAAAATAAAAATCATTAACAACACTTTTTCCGTGTAAACCATTCCCAAAATACCCACACAAATTTCCCACTAAACAGGATCAATAAAATCAAATTTCCTAGAATCAATTTTCAAATTCAAATTAATCAAAGTCAATTTCCAAAAAAAATAATCTTGTTTATATTTACAAGAAAACTCTTTTAAAGAAAATTAAAAAAAAAAAAACTAATAATTTTCCAAACTGTCACTTTCCGGATTATAAATTCACATACATATAATAAAAAATAATCAAAATTGATGATCCTCGGTAGTTTGAAGTACTCATCACATATTAAGGAGATAAACAAAAAAAATCACCTTTCGGGGAAAATCTATTTCGGGTGGGGGATGGAAAACACGATTTTTTTTTGTTTTTGTAATTTTCTAAAATGGTGAAAGTTTTCTAAAATTAGAAAATCACTCGGAAATATTATTTAGCGTGGCAGACGAGGTCAAAATCGAGTCTTTGTTTTATTTATTTCTTTACACACACGTGATTTTTGGTTTTTTGAAATGTTGAAATAAAAACGTTTTTGTAGCTAAAATATGTATGATACTAAAAACACAGGATGGAGCTCAGATACATAACAATATTTATGGAGGAGCCAAAATAAATAAATAATTATTAATAATGATAATTAGCAATTAACAAACACAATACAGGAAATAATAAAAACAAACTCACCGTGATGTACGTCTGTTAATAATTTGCGCTGCCTCCTCGTTGAAAGTATCATCCTCGATAGGTTCGCCGTCAGTTGGCAGCCTCCTGTAGATCTCCTGTGGGACGGTATCCTTTTTCTTATCGTCATTCTTATGGTTGACCGGATTCACCTGAAATCGATTCGGCCTGTCCACCGAGCCCATTTCAAACGATGAAAAATCTGACATTATTTTTTATTTTTTTATTTTTTTTTAGATTTTTCCCTTCAAAAAAAAAACGTGTGTGTATATTTTCTCTAAAAGCTTTTCAAGTTCTCAGTTGGCCAAAACATTCACAGCTTTTTGTGGTTCACATTTAGTGTGCGGCGCGGGGGTGGAAATGGCGGGAAAATACCTGGAAGAGATAAAAATAAAAATAAATTTAATTTAATTGGATTTTGTTGACCTTCCAGAAGTACAAACAAAAAAAATAAATGCATAATAATAATAAATGTTCAAGTGCACAAAATCTAGGGATTAATAAATGAAATGTGTGTGACCACTGTTGACACATAAGGATTAACAAGTATAAAATGAAAATTATGTGAATTTTTAATATTATTATTATTATCGATATTATCGATATAATTCGTACCTGTTCCAGCCTTGGTAACGATTTCCTAGTATAATAGAACATATTTTTTTATGTTCTTATCGCGATATTTTCTTATCAGTATTCTTATAAGGCAACTGGCGAACCTTATGATATTTATTCTTATAATTTTTTTGTGCGCTAAAAATCAAAGCAATATAATCGATTACGAGCTCGCTCGCTCTTCTTGAGCGATACTATATATACTACAACAGGTAATAATAATCTGGATGTGCCCCTTGTGGCGGCTGGTCGATGCGGTGTATATGGATATGAATAGCCGGCTCTATATACCTTTCTACGGGGTTGATATCATTAAAAAGCTACCGAAAGCCTCCTCTTTTGAAAGCGTACACCCTCGTCGTTTTATGGATATTTTACTGTTCCCTAACAATTTCGCATATGGGTGCTGCCCCGGTGTGTCGTCTAGTCTCGGTCTATCGAGAATTTGCATACGACAGACATATACGATATGCGATAAGAAAACAAAAAAAAATATATATGAAGAAAGATAACAACAACAACACGACCTCCCATAATAAATTTCTTGAGGTACTTGTCTTTTTGTCTTGTCGTTGTTGTTTTATAAAAAGCATATATGGACTCGTTCTCATTCATATCCAAGGGGGTATACCCCTTGTCCCGTGTGGGTATCTTAAAGATTTGTATTGAGACACACTAACCACTTCCTTCTCCACCAACATTTTTCTGGATAAGATATTACACTCGGAGGGGGTAGTCGTAATGGCGACCACGGGACGAGGGTGATAGTAGAGGTTGGCTCAGAGCTACTTATCTAGATGAAAATGCATTGCCGGGGTAGACCAAAGAATATTGTCCATAAACAGACCCAATTAATGGCCATAATCGTGCGTGCGCGGTGTATTCACCGTCTTGTGAAGCGCACACTGTGTCTTCCAACGTGTGTGGGGAGTTTCTTCCTATCTAGAGTCTTCTTAGTAGACTCAACCAGAAACACAAAAAAAATAGATAAAGGTATTAGGTCAGGAATATAACCATAAAATATAACGTTTTAGCATTGAACATTGTACCATCGTCACAATCCACTAAACTTTAAATTAAAACAATGTCGTCGTTGTTTTCCAGGCAATGGCTGTTGTTAGTTCCGGTGAATACTTTGCTGTTTCTCTTTGGCCGCGGTAGAGAACTCGTATTTTAATTAATAACAGCCACACGAAAATGGATACTACAATAATCTGCTTAAAACACTTAAAACTTTTCATTTTATAGCAAATTATAGTAAATTATAGTAAATTTTTATAGCATTGTTAAATGTTCAAAACGTGTAAATCGCACGACTTCGCCGCGTTCTTTTTACGTTGAGATTAAATGTTGTCTATAAATAAGACGTGATTTAATGGTGATATTCAACTCAAAAATAAATTAAAAAAATACCACAAAAAAAACTCTGCGAGTATAAATTCTGGTTTTTCATATTTTTAAATATTTAATTAAATTATTATAAGAGAAAATTATTTAATATTTTTTTTCGCCAGTTGTAGAGATACTACCGATGGAATTTGATGATAAATTATGCAAATTTGATCACGTTTAAATTAGATGATATCTCATATTGATTTGATTTTTATTTATTTTAATAGTATTTTTAAATGTTTTTATTGCTAAATTATATTAAGATAAAATATTTAACGTTATTTTTTGAAATAAATAAATGCCGATCTTCACATTCACACATTTTTAAACTATAAGGTAAAAATTGTTTCTATAAGATTAATAATTCTATTTAATACAACCATTTAATTTTTAATTCATTTTTAAATTTTTGACACGCTTTTCTACTTTGAAAATGCCATACATATATTAGCTCATAAATGTATAAAACAATATATTATCGCATTGAAACTTATGAGCCGTGATAAGTTCAATTTTTGAGCGTAGCATTATAAGTTAGAGCGCTTCTTTTAAGCTTCTTTTTAAGCAAAATATCCGCTTGATTAGAACACGTGCAGTTGTCACGCTACAGGAAAATATTTTCTTAATATTTTTCTTTCTTTCAACCAGATTGCGCGGCCATGTTGCATGTTGTAATACTAAGGAAATATTAATTGAACTGTTCTGGATAATGAATTGGGTATAAAAATTCCCGCATGATCGTGTACCAGACTAGTAACTAATGATGCAATTCTAAGGTTTTGTTTTCACTGGTTTGAAAATTTATGCTATATGGTATTTAATTTTAAACTCTACGAAAATGAATACTTTGCAACTCAGTTAGGTTAGGTGTAGGGGTGCTTTTAGTTGTTGGGTCCATTATGGCGAATGTATGAATCCATCCTGTGGAAGCTTATCAATGAGGCTGGAGGTCAGCCTGGAGATCTCTTTTAAGCCTTCCAGAACGAAACTGCCTAGAGCTACCTAGCAGGTCTGTGCATGAGGCTCATTGTTCTTTCCTTATTGTAAGTATGCCAAGTCGGCCTAGAGATAGCACAGGTCCTAAGTGCTCCCCAAATTTGGCTGACTAGCAGCAGGTGCTAGTCAAAATTGCCTGCTTGATTAGGTAGTTAGGTTTTACCGCCAAATCCATATTTCTATGTCCGGGAACCTAGACGAGAGTCAGGGTGTGTTTTCGAGGGTACCTAACTCAATTCGGTACCGCTCCAATACCAGAATCCAGAGCTTGCTATGAAATGATACATCCTTGTGAAGGTTCGAAGTAGATTGTCTGGTACACTTTCAGGGTCGCCAATACCTCCGCTTGAAAGATACTAGTGTGCACTGGCAATTGGCAGGACAGTGAACTGTTAGCGGTTTCTCGATAACATCTCTTCAGTACGTCTTCATTTGTCCAATCCCTTCTGGGGGGCATTTCGACGGAGTCCTTTCTAAAGATTAATCTAGATAAAGGTAGTCTGTGATTGTAGCAACCATACCCTATGAGTTCAGGAGTGTAAGAGCACTACCCGAGTCTAGGTGTTTAATGTGAAGGACAAGACTGAGCAACTGCAAAAGAACATCAAGGGTGTTGGTATGACGTGTCCCCATGGCCAATGTTGTGCCTATTGTTGCCGTCCTGCCAAAATTCTATGTGGAGATCGGTATTCTGCCGGAAACGATCACAAAACTTTCCATGCAAACTGTTCGCTTATTATTTAGAAGTTTTTTTTAAATAGGTAGATAAGATTTGAGCTTGCACCCCTTCCCACATCCCACCCCCCCACTCCCGCATTCCACTTCGCTACACCCTTGCTACGTTATCTCCATATGCCACTACCATAGCTCCAGTCTAGCTTTTGTAGTATGCTGTTTATCTTTAATAACTACAATAAAGGGAAGATCACTCCTCGTTGTGGTGTGCCTCTAATAAGCTTCCAGGGTATATTGTTTGAGTTTGCAGAGTGAGTTCACACCGCCTCGTGAAAATGTGTTTCAGCGAATCAAAGTCTAATAATTATAAAATAAAAGATGACCATACACCGGGCGAACTCCGTCCGATAGGCTTTGTAAGGGGCATATGATTGCCCTAAAGTTTTTAACCATTTTAAACGGTAGCGCATACGGGTTCACGCCGGCCAAACTTGATCAAAAGATTTAAATGGTCGAGTACTGAGCTGTACACACTGGCATACGACGGCTAATTTCAATGAAAAAAAGAATCTGAACCAAATGTATTGTTGAATGTTCTTTATGGGAACTTGATTATTATACTTAAAGACTATCGACGCACAAGAGAAACAAAAATCGCTAGTCGTCGGTTTTTGAAATTTTCGAATTCGAAGATATAAGCTCCGGATTTCATGAGGTTGAGTTTTGAGTTTTGTTAGGGAGGGGGAGCACTTTCCCAAAAAAGGTTTTTTTTTTTTTTTGAGTAGATAAATTGCGCCGGGTGTCGTTAGTAAATAAGAAAAAAAAATTTCGTTTCCTTTTTTTTTAAACGTATGCCTGTCGGTGTGTGTGGTGTACGGCTGTATAGTCTGGTAAACAACCTTCTGATGCCCGACATATGGCCGAGGACTAAGTTTCAATCGCAGTCAGTGTTCGCCCGTTGTAAGGCCCGAGCTGCAATCTACAAGTCGGGCATTCACTTGAATACAACTCGTTTCTCAATGCTAGTGGCTCGAAAACCGCAATAGTGTTACTATCTCTTGCATCATTCTAACTAAACTTACTACTAGACTCAACACGATGGCCAAAATGGCATTACCTACTGGTAGTAGAAAAAGGGTCCTAAGCATAGCTTTTTTATATAAAATAATATATACAAGAGATCATTACTAGACAAGAGTCGAGCGGTAACGTTTGTCGCTAATTTCATAGAAGTTGTGTGTTTGAATGATGCAAAATGAGTCCCACCTCGATGTAGTACAGTGCTTCTTTAATCGTCTTTCTTTCTTTACGAGTTTTGACTAAAGATAACTCTCAAAAATTGCACTTCATTACGTAACAGCCGGAAGTTTAAATGTGTCCCTACTGTCTTTGGTGAATCTTTGAAGTCTGCTAATGATTATTGGGTGGAAAAACAGAAGCCATGTGTCTATTCTACTAATACTAAGTGTAAAACTCAGCGGTTATCCCTAGGGAAATTGTTATTCTTCAGCTTCATATGTCTGTTAATATTTTCAACATCGGGCGTTCCATCTTAATACAATCATCTGGTGGGTTCATAGGGATTATTTTGATTTGGACATGCTTCTGATCGGTTTGATTTCCTATAAGCCTGTTTAATATAATGTTGTTCTGAAAGTCGTCATCAATTTCCTGGATGTGACAGTTAAACAAAATTCATATTATTTCGAAGAATAGTATAACCACTAATCTTTCTCTAAAACTTAATTACGTAATCTTAACACTTTGGACACCTACAATTAACATTTCCTTTCCAATCAAAACCCCACAATAATTTCACACCAATCAATATTCACCAATAAATCATTTCGCATTATCACAGACAAATTGTAAATCCGGCGACGACGCCACAATTAGTTATTTTAGTCTTAATCAGGATTTCAGCAAGACATATCGGCTTGGAGTGAGTTTGTTAAAAATACAACATTTCCAGCTGAATCTAAAAATACCGCAATTATCTCGCGCTCATCAAAGCCTCCAATTTTTAGCACTCGTACATAAAGTGATTTAATATCGATGGTAATTAATCATTTTTCTCGTAATGGAAGAAAGAATGTTGTTATCTGTCCTGTCCTGATAATGCGCACATGTTGCGTAAAAATATACTTGATGATGTGGTATGGAGGGAAGTACAGAAGTTCAATTGCTGGCGGTTAACTGATGAGATTATCTTTAGTAAGGAAGTCAGGTTTTTCCTTAATGGAAATTAATTTGGTTATAATATAAGTGCTGGTCAAAGTGGAAGTGGTTATTTGTGCTATTTTTAACTGAGTACATCAAGATTACTTTATCTTATAAAGGTAAAAACGCAGGTACTTAAAAATTGGCTCAAAAGGTGTTTTGAGATTGTTTGGGGTATTTTTTACCCAGAATGAAAAGGAAAAAATACTAAAGAAAAAGCTAAAAATAATTGAGTTGAAAGAATATTATTGACTAGTCAATATTCAGGGCTTCCTTCGCACATTATTATATGTATTTCTGGAGAAATGTCAATATATAATTTATACCAAACCCAGGACGTACGGATTAAACGTTGGCTAAACCTTTCAGGACGATAAGTCTCCCGTTCTTTGCCTTGAAGAAGAGGGAAAATTGTCGACAGGGTGATAAGGGAAACCTATCTTCAGCGCCAACAGCCAAGCTCTTACCAATACCCAGGGACACGGAATCGGTCCTCGAGTCTTTGCTCATATGAGTATACGGCTTTCCATTCTACTGATATCAGTACTCGACATTTTTGATAGAGTACTTTTACTCATATCAGTACTTATAGGGTAGAATTGAGTACCGAGTACAATTTGCATATGGGTCAGAATTCAAGTTTATCTCAGGAGTGAATATTTTTCGTATAAACTCTTTACATATTATAATATGTATTTTTCTGCCTCAATTGGGGCTTAAACACATTTAAACTCTACTTAATTGAAGCCAAACGCAAGGGTTTGGGCGTTGGACTAACTATCTTAGGCCGTGAAAACACATCACTTAAGATGGATTCTCATTTGATTGCCAGACCGGTTCTCATTTGATTGAGTAGGTCAAGCAGCATTGGACGTGGTTAGTACTTAGTTGGGAGACCACTTGGAAAAGCGACCCTAGCGTTTGGTAAGGTCAATTACGAATACATTCGTATCTGTAACAGAGACGTGCATACCTTTGGTAGGCGCATTTTTAGAATTTGTTGGCGAATTTGTTCACATAAATATTTGTAATTTATCGTTGCCGGAAATCGAGATAAAATGCATTCACACAGAAATATCAAAAAAGTACTCATCAATTCTCAAGGAATCGAGTATGTTTGAACGAGTAATTAATTGAGTAATTTTCTTTCGATTCTACTCATGAGTATTTAGTCGAGTTCTCTCCACCGATTCCGTATCAATATGTTTACCAGGCGGACATGTCCATTGATATAGCACTTCAAAAGCTCGCGCTTAAGCTGGAATACACAGCACAAAACAAAAGGAGTTGCGCTGGTGATCTTCCTCGATATCAAAGGAGCCTTCGAAAATACATCCTTTGATGGCTTGGGCTCCAAGTAGACGAAGTCTAACAAGCACTTTATGCGACTGGATTTACTCAATGCTGAGAACTCGCAACCTATTGGTTCCTCATGCTGATGGGACTCTCGAGGGCACTTTAGCAAAAGGATGTCCACAGGGAGGAGTCGTATCCCCATTTCTGTGGTGCCTTGTTGTAGATAAACTACTAGAGCTACTTAATGGCCGAACATTTTTGGCTCAAGTTTACACAGACGACAATACATAGCGGTAACAGGTGAAATAGGAGGTATCATATCAAGGCATCTTCAGCCGGCATGTGATTTGGTATTTAACTGGTGCACGTAAGACTAAATATCTATCCCGACAAAGCGTTTCTGGTCTCGTCTACCAGGAGACGAACGTTACCTGGAGTTGCAGAAGTTGCAGAACCTACTCTCGAAGGCAGAATTATTGGCTTTTTGCTTAAGAGTGACGCTAGATTCAAAACTCAACTCAAACCAATTCATAAATACTCTGATGAGCAGAACATGTGATGCTTTGTGTGTCTGAAGCAAAGCCGCATAGTCTAAAATTGAAGTGCATGTACTGGATATATACCACCATCATAGGGATCATGTTAACTTCCCCCGCCTGTCATTCAATCACCAAGAGCATCCTTACTTCGCTGGCGGCTCCGTTGGAAACTCTCCACGATCTGGTACCACTTTGCATTGATGTAGAGCAATCAAATGCCGCTGAGGCTGGCTACCAGGGCGCATTTTTTCTATATTCTATAATATTCAAAATAAGCGGAAATGTTATTGGACTGCATGCCCTTTAAAATCTCAAAAGGTATCGCAGAATTTACTAGTATAGTACACCGGTGGCTTTAAAACAAAGACACGTGTGGACGGCGAAAGGAGTGAAAGACGCAGATCCAATAGAGAGTTAAAAGTAGTCACCCTACAAACAAGTAGTCACAATACAAACGAATCTTTGTCTTCTTTGATAATCAAGCTACAATCATGGATATAAGGTCCAGTAGGACCAATTTGGTTTGGGTTATTTTGGTCAGCTGTTCGAGACTGGTTTTTTAGAATTGCCAGAACTTCAAACGCGGATGTTAGGCAGGACTGACATTTTAGCTTTTGTTCTAGATCCAGCTATTGGGGCATTTACAGGTTTGGTGAAAAGGCCCTCCTCGATGGAACTTGATGAACTGAAGAAACATGCCAAAATCTGGAAGTCCACGCCTGGCTTGACCAACTCTAAGCGGTTCCTTCTTATGCCGTCTTTTGATGCGGTTAAGGAATTGTTGGTACGTAGTAGAAACCACGTCAGGACTCTTGTTGCCTTTATTTCCACTTATGGAGGATATAAAGGACGGAGGCCCCACCTGTAGGCTCCAAGAAAGGAGGATGAGTCTTCTCTTCGTGTCCTCTATGATTGCCCCGCAATAGCAAGGGGAGCAGGTTCTTATCGAACAACAAACAAAGCAGTCAAATCTAGACGCCACACTACTAGGACTTCTAAATCTGTTCAAGCTATGTGGCCTATAAATATGGGCTAAAGGGTTGTATTAAAATAGGCCAGCTAGGGGCTGCGGTACTTTTAGACCAACTATCGGAAAAATGAACTAACTAAACTAAAAATAGTCTTAGATATTACTGCATAAAAAGTTTTTTGAATGTGCTCTTAAGTTGGCTATTGCAAAAATAAACCATTTGTGATTTTTTTTCAATTTCACGGCAATTAGCAACTAATGAATTAACGACCATGGTGTGAATAGTTTCAATTGCTACAAAATTTATTTTACGATGTTTTTACAATATGACTAATTTTACTATGCCACATCGTTATTACTCACAAGGATACACAAACTTGGAGATTATCTGATAAGAGTTGTTAAACATTTTATTGCTATATAAGCTTTTTCTGTTTTTTTAATTAATGATCACTTAACTAAGATTTCCCAGAAGTAAAACTGCCAATAAGGTGCACATTTTATAGTCCCAAAAATAAATCTCATTCGGTTCGTCGCCTTTTCTTATCTTACTCAATTTTTTTTTTTCTCAAAGTGGCGCACCTTACGAAGCAGATAAGATTTGCATCTGATGTTGCTGTATAGTTATACATATGCGCATTGCAGCAATAGTTATACAGTGCAATTGCGGCAAATGCAACATGACTATTTACATTTTATACTTGACTAGTTATTTTTATTTTTTCATTAAAGTAAATTTACATCTGCTAATAGGTGAGTGAATCATACCCAAGGTGTTTATTGGCTCGTTAATATTTAATTTTCTTGGAGGGAATTTTATGAGGTGATACTAATTGTTGACCTTTGTTTTTATTTTCTATATACATACATAGCTTCAAAACTTTTTTCAACAAATGGACTTGGACTTCTTTTCAGCAAATAATGGTGCATCCACACTATAGAAAGTTTAATGACTTTTTTACGATATTTTTAATGGCAAATGCAGTACGGCCAAACTGCGCGAGCAAACAGCTGTGCTTAAAAAGGTATATACCTTGTACGTCCACACAATACGAGCTTTTCAAAAGCGCGTACGGCTTTTCAAATGAAAATTGATTTGTTTTCTCAATTTACTCACGATTCAGAAAATTTAAAGCTCATGCGTGCTTCTGTCTGAACCCGTACGGCGAAAAGCGGGTGGAATCTAAAGGCCCAATTACAATGAGCGGATCTACGCGGATTGAAATGTCAAAAGAACGCATCAGAACGGATAGGAAACTGCACTGATTACAATGAACGGATCAGTTCGCATTTAAACGTCAAAGTTTTTATATCTACTCTTTGCCTTGTTGTACAGTACTTCGTAATCTTTCACTTCTGCGATTAACTGCTCGTCCGAAAACATTTTTAAAAACATAACAAACCAAACAAAATAAAACCTTAAACATTCACAGCTTTTGTTTACCAAAATTTTGACAGCTCAATCCGGCGATTTCTAAACAAACTAAAACGAATCCGGCACAGATGCGATCAAATGCGTTTGAATCCGTTCATTGTAATCGGTTAAATGGAAAACGCATGCTTGGAAAACCACTTTGACAGTTCAATCCGATTCTGTTCCGCTCTAATCCGGTCATTGTAATTGGGCCTAAAGTCCGCGTAGAGTGGACGGGCATAAGTCAATCTTTGGGTATTGCCAAGGCAGTCAAGTTTGCCGATTCATAGATTTAGTGTTCCTAAGTCACGACGGCTGGCTTCGGACTGCACAGATTACTTTATTGAGATTTATGGATATTTATGATCCTCCATGTGACAAGGATCCTGTGCAATATACCTGACTCCGAATTAGCGCATGCGTTCTAGTAAAACTTCTCACGCCTGCAGAACGCAAAATGTGCCATATAGAATTCCAATTAAAGCACTTTGGAATGTCTAACTGGATGATTTCGACTCAAAATCTGGTGATGCAAGGGTGTCGCCAATGGGGGCAGGTAGGGACAGTTGCTCCTCCCATAACAAGTTCTACTGGAATTTTTCTGAAGAATCGAAAGATTTGACTGGAAGGATTGCTTGAAAAATTGCCTGCAACAATTTTTGGAAGCTCCAGTGATTTCCTCAAATTGTCTTTTGCTAAGAGAAGGAACTACAAGAGAATTGCTCAAACAACAATAACATACCAATAAATATTGTAGAGCTGATTGAAAAAGTTCGTCTGTGTTAGCCTTATGCAAAAATTAGATGCATGCTGGCGCCACGGGTTATGAAGGAAAAGAATCAGTTCATAGGTTTTCAAAGATTACGTTTACTGGTACATGGGCTTGTGATGGCACTGAGGGCCATCTGTCGAGATCAAGCTTATCCATAGATTTGGACCAGGATTCGAATTCGGTGATGGTTCTGTTGGATGAGTACATCGACCGACAGAGCATGGGAAAAATGCAAGCTATCGATCGGTTGAAATCCAAAATTAAATTAGCATTATTTGTGGTAATGTCCTTAATGGTCCATTCACACGATGAAACCAGAATTGCACAGATGAATTTTATGTAATTTTTCAGGAGCGCGAACATAATGACGTCACCAAATCAATCCTAAAGGCCCCCATTCACGGTCCAATTCGATGTTAATCCAGATTTTCATCAAACCCATGGTCACAATGTATTTTGATCGGCCGACCGGCGCACAATCGATTGTTTTGGTTGTACATCCGCCCTTCGATGGACATCCAATTTGACTGTGTATGATGTTTTGTAAAAAGCCATAATAAAGTAGTTTGCGCAGTTCTGTTCAATAAACAGATCGGAAAACGCCTCCATAATGCGAAAAATACCGCACGAAATTTTTTTTACCAAATATTTTTATATCTTTTGGTGCGCAACCCTAAAGAGAAATACAAACCTCGTCATAGTATTCAGCATCCTCGAAAAGGGGAGGGATTCCTCTTGTACCGGCTCAAAATATTTACAAGTTCGTCCGACTCACACACCTACTATGACATCATCAGGCACAAAGTCCGCAAGTCCAGCCCAATACCGATTTACAGAGAGACATCGACATTATGAGAAAGGCATCACCTATTCTTTGTCTATCTTCAGGTCAAGCTTGCTACTGGACGTTGCACAATAAGTTAAACGACATGATAGACTAGTAGTACAAACTACAAAGGGTGTTCCCGGGGCTTGACATAAAAAAAAATGTCTACATGAACAAAAAAGTGTGTATCGTGTAGAAGCACCATAAGGAAAGATAATTCCGCAAGCTACGATGACGAGATCTAAAGGCCCAATTACAATGACCGGATTAGAGCGGAACAGAATCGGATTGAACTGTCAAAGTGGTTTTCCAAGCATGCGTTTTCCATTTAACCGATTACAATGAACGGATTCAAACGCATTTGATCGCATCTGTGCCGGATTCGTTTTAGTTTGTTTAGAAATCGCCGGATTGAGCTGTCAAAATTTTGGTAAACAAAAGCTGTGAATGTTTAAGGTTTTATTTTGTTTGGTTTGTTATGTTTTTAAAAATGTTTTCGGACGAGCAGTTAATCGCAGAGGTGAAAGATTACGAAGTACTGTACAACAAGGCAAAGAGTGGATATAAAAACTTTGACGTTTAAATGCGAACTGATCCGTTCATTGTAATCAGTGCAGTTTCCTATCCGTTCTGATGCGTTCTTTTGACATTTCAATCCGCGTAGATCTTCTTCTTCTTCTTCTTTGTGCCCCTTTAATCCCTCATGGGACATAGGGCGGAAACAGTTGCCCTCCAGCGGACTCTGTTTTGCGCGACAGCTCTCAGCTCTGACCAGGATCTCCCAGTTGTTGCGGCCTCTGCTAGTAGGGTCCTCCTCCACGTTGTTCTAGGTCTTCCAACTCGACGGGATCCTTGCGGGTTCCAGTCAAGGGCCTGTTTGGCTAGGTTTTCGTTATCGCGTCGCAAGGTGTGGCCAACCCAATTCCATTTCCTTCGCCTGATTTGGTCGTCTATCCTTTCTTGGCCGGCACGGCGCCATAGCTCTTCATTTGAAATTCTATCTGGCCAGCGGATTTTTAGGATACGACGCAGGCATCTGTTGATGAAGACTTGTAGGCGCCCTGTGATGAATTGGGTGACTTTCCATGTTTCGCAACCGTACAAAAGAACTGCCTTAACGTTGGAGTTGAACAGCCGCAATTTGGTGTTAGTTGAGATCTCCGTTGATCTCCATATGCGGAACAGGCATGCATATGCGCCTCGTGCTTTATTTATTCTGGAACTGACGTCTTCTTCTGTACCGCCATTTTCGGTAATAATGCTACCGAGGTAGCAGAATTTATCTACCAGTTCCACGTCACGGTTATTCAGCGCAGTTCGTTCAAGTGTGTTTGCATTTATCCGCATTTCTTTGGTTTTGTTCGGATTCAGCCTTAAGCCTGCTAGACTACTTTCTGTTGCCAAATTGTTTAACATGTTTTTTAGCTCCTGATGTCTGTGGGCCAGCAAACAGATATCATCCGCGTAGTCGAGGTCCTTAAGGCGGTCTAGCAAACCCCATTGTATGCCGCCTGTTCTATTATCTAGAGCGTCGACAAGGATGTCATTTATTACTATAAGAAATAGTAATGGCGAAAGTAGACATCCTTGTCGTACTCCTGAATTCACCTCGAAGCTGTCGGATAATTTTCCATTATGGAGAACTCTGCATTTGGAATTGTTGTAAAGGGCTTTTATCAATTCTATTATTTTATCAGGCAGTCCACGTCGCCGTAATGCCTGCCATATAAAGCTCCTATTAACCGAGTCGAACGCTTTCTCATAATCTACGAAAGCTAGGTAAAGGGGGGATCGGAATTCAGTAGACTGCTCCACTATGATTCTCAAGGTGTTAATATGGTCTATACATGAGCGGCACTTCCTGAATCCGGCCTGCTGCCTTCTAAGCGTTCGGTCTACTGCCTCTCTTATCCTTGATAATATAACGTGGGACAAGATTTTACCCACAGTAGATAATAGACAGATGCCTCTCCAGTTGTCGCATATTGTTAGGTCCCCCTTTTTGGGTATTTTGACTATGATACCTTCCGTCCAATCCTCCGGAAAGGTACAGGTGTTCCATGCTATTTCCAGGATTGGCTGAAGCGCATCTGCGTCTTGGATGGGGCCCGGGTGTTGATTCTTATCGGCTGTGCATTGTTGCTGTTTTCCTGAGGTTCCTGTGCAAGTGAACCATTCAGGGCGGCGAAGAAGTAATCTCTCCATCTTTGGAGTTGCTCCTCGTCGCTGCACAGCAGCCTCCCATCCGCACTCTTTACGGCATGCTTTTTAGTAGAGTGCTTTCCCGAGAGCTGTTTAGTAATTTGGTACAGCACTTTACTGTTGCCTGTGTTTGCCGCGTTTTCCGCTTTTTCTGCGAGCTCATTTATCTGCTGCCTTTTATCACGCCGCACACTTCTCTTTACTTCCCGGTGTAATTGGGAATATTCCCGTTCAAGTTGGTGACGTCTTTCCGGGTCGCTTGTAGAGTTTACGTTATTTTTGAGGGCCCTCCTGCGTTCTATTTTTTGCCAGGTAGTGTCCGAGATCCAATGTTGCATGTTACTCTGGACATAACCGACGCTCGTTTCCGCAGCCGTCAATATAGCGCCCTTTGTTCTACTCCACAGCTCTTCAATATTTGTGTCGTCAGAAACGGTTTGCTGGTTTAATATTTGCTGCAGGTTTCCAGCAAATTCTCGCTTTTTAGCGGTCTCCTGCAGAAGGTCAACGTTAAACCGTCTACGGTTTATAACATCGCGTTGAACGTTTCTGATTGCAGCGATTCTAAGGCGAATAGTTGCTACTACCAAATGGTGGTCGCTTCCAGTGTCCGCTCCCCTGAAGCTCCTGACATCCTCCAGAATGGTTCTCCATCTGCGGCTGACGGCCACGTGATCTATCTGATTTCTCGTTCTACCATCGGGTGATACCCAGGTCTCTTTGTGTATCTTCTTGTGGCAAAAGTAAGTTCCACCTACCATTAGTTGATGGGAACTACAAAAGTCAACGAAAAGCTCACCATTGTTATTGGTAACTTGGCTTAGACCTTGTTTTCCAATTGTTTGTTCAAGACCGGTGTTGTCGCGGCCGATTTGTGCGTTTAAGTCACCCATTAATACAATGATGTCTCCCCTTGGAATAGAGCGAAAAACCTCATTCAGTCGCATATAGAACTCGTCTTTGATGTCATCTTCTGCGTCTTCAGTTGGAGCATAGCATTGGACTACCGTAGTACTTCTTAGCCTGGTACGCAGGCGCACGGTAATAATCCTCTCAGAAACTGGTGACCAGCTAATGAGGCTGGACCTGGCTTCTTTGGTGAGTATTACGCCAACGCCACTCCTACGGCTTTCAGTTTCATTTCTCCCAGAATATAAGAAGGACTCACCATTTGGGCAGATATGTTCCCCCGCATCGGGCCATCTGGTCTCGCTAAGTCCCATGATCTTGATTTTATATCGATTCATCTCGTTGAGGACTTCATCCAGCCGTCCCTCAGCAAGCATTGTTCTCACATTCCATGATCCGATTCGTGTCCTCGTTCGAAAAGCAAAGGTCGTTGTCGTGTTGTCCATCCGGTTCCGAGGCATTGTTTGCCGATTCGTAGCAATGGTGTTTTTTATGGGAGCGGGTTGCTAACCCTCAGCCCAACCGACTTAAAACTCTGTTTTGTGGCGCAGAGAGCTCGCCATTCGCCCGTCTCCCGTTAGCTCCTTCCGAAGAAGTACCCCAGGGGGCACCGCGGGGAGGTGGGATTAGGACTTGCTAACAGGTCTGCTAGGTGTTTGTATGCGTAGATCCGGTCATTGTAATTGGGCCTTAAGACCGCTACAACGACTTGGATGTCGTGAAAAAAAAGCTTGTAGCTTCCAGTGAGCATAGCATCTAGCTCCAAGTAAAATATAAGTGAATATGATATCGGGGTAGCAGTCGTTGGACGACGACGCCTCCATGAGATTGTATTGTATACGAACGAAGCAGTCTGACATATAAAAAAAGCGTGGCTGGAAAGCACAGCTCTGACCTTGGCTGAGCTCAAAACAGACAATGCAGCCTGGGTGATAGCGGGGATGATCTTCTTGACATACCGAAGGAAGCAGGCATGCATCTCTACGATCCAGAGAAAGCCAAAAATAGTGCAACGGCAGATGGCGCGCTGCGAGTCCAAAACTGAATGATAAGGAAAGGGACACGATTCTACTGAGGATCGGTGGATCCACAGATTTATTCCAAACAAAAATGTAAGGATTACGAGGGAGAGTGGGAAGTGAGCTGTGACCTGAGGTAATTCTTGAGTGGACATGGTGGATACAGACAATACCTCCACCGTTTTGGCCCCAAGGACTCACCGCTGTGCCTGGTATGCCCAAGTGTCCAGTGGGACGTAGAGCACGTTCTCGATCGAACCTTCGCTGGTAAGGTAGTGTATATGAACTTTATCAGAGAATTAGAGTCCCAAACTGGATGGCTTCAACTCAGAATCTGGACCAATGGAGGAAGAGTCATGAGAGACTATGGCAAGATCTCAATTGTGGAGCCGACTATGTAAGAAAAATCGATAATTTCAAACAAAATTTTAATGGAAGTTTTTCATCAATAAACTACACAAAAACCAATCTCCATTGTACTTCAAATAACAACAATCTCTCCTCACAATTGAATCAGGTAATCTATACAATCACATAGCATGCTTACTGCCATTTCTTTCCAGTGAATGAACTTTTTGTCAACTTTCTAGGAAATTTTTCTTACTGCAACTTTATGACGGCACATCTTCATCATTCTTCTTGCTCGCGAAATCAGTCACGCGAACACGGTGCACTAATTAGCACATATTCCCGAGGTGGTTTTTGGTTTATGACTTAACCGACATTTTCATTTCCTAAAAAAAATGTCAACAAAGCGGAAACAATGGATTCATTGTGAAATTCCTATTTTTATTGGACTTTTGTTTTGGTTAGAGGAGCTTGAGAATTATACAAACTTCAGCGGTTATTAGTCAACAAAGCTCTCATGACTAGTCGTCTGTTATTACCGGTTTTTATTTTAGGCTTATTTGTTCACCTTTTTGTTGTTACCTGCTGCCTCGCCTGTTGATAGTAGTCTGTGCATGTACATATGCGGCGTTAAGTGACAAAAGTTAGTTTATGATTTATTGTTAATCTGCTTGAGTTATGAGTTAGCGTTGCTATTACTTTTGTTTTTATTTTTTTGTTAATGGTGATATTGTTTTTAGTGGAAATTTATCTTTGGGATTGGTATAAAAAATTTATTCAAGTTTCAAATGGAGATGGAATTGCGTTTTGTGGTGGTATGTAGTTGACAATGATGTTGCAAATACATAAATAAATGGCAAATATTATTAATGATTATCTTACTGAATTTCAGGGTTATATGAAGTAATGATATATTCGTATAGTTTAGCCACTTTACTGCGGTATATGAACCCATAATTTATTATGAAAATGGTCTAAGTCATACATTTCTTGTTTCGAGACATTTAAAGGATTACATTAAAATAATAATAGTTTTAGATTGTGCAATATTTTAATTTAGAATTTTTTTGGTTTTTATAAATGAAAATTTATTATGAGTGTGAAATTTTGTGTCAATCTCATACGAACATGTTGAGAACGAAGTTTTAAAGTTTGAATTGACTTCATTTCCAAAATTAACTGTATGACCTATAAATGACTTAAAGCATTAAAAAAGTATGGATTTACTAGAAACAATTATTTTAATGAAGTTATTTTTTTTTATGAAAAATAATCTATTTTTATCATCTTTTATCATTATGAGTTTTGAGATTCTTAAAATATTCTTGGAAAACTGGAGAGATGTAGGGTAGTAAACAATAACATTTTTACGTTACTGTATGGTGGTGTATATGGAAGTAATTAAATATTTCCGTATATTTTTAGATAAAAGATCAAAAACTTAGAATTCAAAATCATCTGAAGAAGTTTTTACACCAGCAAAATCGAGCAAAACTTCCTCGCTACGGTAACTGCTTTATTCAGTCAAATATCTGGGAGTAAGGCTAGACAAGATACTGAGCTGGAACGCTCAACTGAACTATAAAAGTTGTACTGGATGTACAATACGATCGTTAAACCTGTGGTCTCTTAGGCCGCTACAGCCTGGTGACCCAAGACTAAACCGGTTACGGCGATCCTCAAGTGCAGCAAACTGGAGCCCTGCCCCACAGCAGGGATGGAGGCAATCATTAGATTGACCGCATTGCATATCTTCATATAAAAAGCCACCGCCATAAGTGCCTTGAAACTTTGGATCTCATCGAACTGGCCCTGTACAGTCAAAGTACACATGGATATTCTTAACAATATCCCAAATATTTCCATTTGATGCTTATCCAAGCATATAGTGGGTGAACTACGGTTGAAAAGGGTATTCAGAGCTATTATACCGGTTAAGCCTGAGTGGGAGGAACTTATCCTTCCTCGGGATCCAAAATATCTCCGCTGGTTTACCGACAGGTCAAACAAGGAACATGGTATAGGGGCAGGTCTAGATTGCAATAGATAAGTTGCCCTCTATTTTCCGGACGCTGTGGTATCGACAGCTTGTGTGACATTCATGGTCCATCTCCTAGTCCCTGATAGTGGGGTGGACTAAGGGACTAAACTTAACTAGCCTATTGGGAATCAGTCCCAAATCTTAGAAATCTTTTTTGTCCAGGAAAAGATAGTAAAATCAAGTTTCATGCACAGGAAAACAGCATCTGGAATGTTATATAAAGTACATACTACTTATTAGACTTGCGCTCTGTTCTTCTTTCAAGGCTCTACAACCGGGATCGGGTCCTCACCACTCGAAACAAATGTATCGTTCATTGCAAAAGCGCTCTGTCACAGAAGTGAAATAAGGACGATGTCGCAAGTATCAAAAAAAATCAGGGATGCATGTCTCGTCATAGGAAGGAAATAAAGAGGAGCTGGCAAACCTTCATTCTTTTTAAAATATTGCTCAACAATGAAAGCGCGTCATTGTTTTCATTTTTAATAACCCTGAGCTGTCAGTCTTTAATTTCACTGGCAAGTTTCACAACAAGTTTATCCTTCAGCCAATAGACCGGGCTACAATCTGCAAATCCTACATTGCCTTTCCAGCTTTCCTTGAATATAACTGTTTTATCTGTGCTGCCTACTTTATCGTGGATGGGATAATAAATTTTTTTGTATATCCGACTCATTGAGCCACCGTAGAAATGTAACAGTCTTGTCGATATTTTATCGCTTCTACTATAATGATTGCTCCAATGACCACCTGACACCTTCTTTTCTGCACGGTATTAAGGCCCAAATACACATTCAAATTGGTTGTACATCCAGAATTTCATCAAACCCATAAACGCAACGAGTTCTGATCGGCCGACCGGCCCACAATCGATAGTTTTGGTTGTACATCCGCCCTTCGATGTACATCCAATTTGACCGTGTATGGGGGCCTTTACTTTTTTCGCAACACTAGACTTGCCCACTGGACTCATTCCCATCCCACAACCTGCAGGGCTTCTGTTCGCGCCACTACTACTATCGTTTATAAATGGAACAGCTTGACCATAATCACCACCATCCTAGAGGTCAAACATACGTAAATACGTTAAAAAGTGGCTCTTCCACCGAACCTCAAAATAGAATAGATGATTAAGTCAATACACTCGCTAGTTTCGAAACCATTCTTACATGTCATCCAAAGGTAGTTGAAGAATCCTTGAAAAATTGAACCACTTCGCCGAAATACGACAGTGAAAGATCAATAAACCCGACCTAACTTTCTATCTCATTTTCAATTATTATTTCGTCAAAGATAGAACACCCTAGTTATGACTTTCACTGAAAACATCAACCCCACAAAAAACGACTGCATTACATAAAACCACGAACTAAATGCATGTAAGTTTTTAATCAACCATAAATCAAGTATTTACTAAGAATTAGCATCAACATAAAATTAAATGAAAAATAATAACAGAATGTGCAGCAGCTGATGACGTGCGCCATTCATCACAATCACACAAGTTGCAATAAATCAAATTGAAGCTGATTCTAGCAAGAGGCGGTGGTGAGGTAAGTGATTTAATTGCTATTAACTCAGCTGTGCTGCTGCGAGTGAGAGTAATTATAGCCAAACTTTTCACGTCACTTGAAGCGAACGTTTCAGTGAGGCGCAAGACAAATCGACAATTGGTCATTGACATTAAAATTGACGCGATGCCAAGGAATGATTGGCGAAATTTTTCGTAGAGTTTTGTTGTCTAAAAACTAAAACTGATTTTTTATTCATTTTCCGTATTCACTTTTTTCAGCCGGAAGTACGTGTGAACACTTTAAATGCAAATTAAAAACACTTGAAGTTTTGAGTAGGTGTCTCTCTTTGCGCATACTTAGACTTTTGTCTTTTTGCAACTCTAGATGCGCATTTGATTTTACATACGGGGCATCATCAGATATTCACAAAGTGGAAGCATTTTGTAGTTCGGCATAGGTGAAAGTAAAATCGACACAATTTCGATTTGAATTGGTGGGAAAAAAAATAATAAAGGAAATTTGGGAGTTTCATGTGACAATGGGAATGGATAAATGGTTTTGGTTTAACACAGCCCACACCTTAAAAGTCATTTGCACGTCTAAAAGCAATTTCCTACATCAAAACCATGTAGCAGGATTGTTATCGTACATGAGATCAGATTTACCCAGAAATACAACCGCGATTGGGAAATTGTTCTGAGAATATTTCCGTCAGTTTTTCATTGTAATCCTAACCATAGCAAGAAATTGTACCTATCCAATCTCATCCGCACCTAAGCTAAATCCCAAAAACACCTATGGGCACTGCCCAAAATCAACCAGCGAATAGCTTACATAGCTGCTTTAATAAACAAGGAACACCTACGTAAGAGTGAATTGCCCATTTCCATGGAGCTACGAGTTCTTCTAGAAGAACAGAAATACTAAACCCAAAGAATATAAAAACTCGTCAAGGAAAAAGTGGGGAATATCCTTGAACAGGACACAAGGATGAGTTTTAAAAATAACAAAAACGACACTCGGAAGTACCCGAAATAAGCACAGTTTCGGCAGGAGGAGATTAAAGATTCCTAAGGCTGAAATAGGCGACATGTGGTTGAGCTTATTCGAGTTGTTCAAGACGCTTGAATACGAATAGTCTCAAGTAATAGTAGGTCAAATTAGTGAAGGTAAGTCATGCATGTAACATAATTAGTTTTGGTGATAAATTAGTCTGTAGTAATTTTTTATGAAAATTAACAACAAAAATAAATCTTTCAACATTGGACACTTTCTCTTTTACGGACTACAATTCTTTCTGGGAAGAATTGCCCAAACTCCGAGTAAAAATAATTTAGTTGGTTAATTTTTTGAAAAGCATGCACGTGCCTGCAGCTAGCACGCATTGCGAAAAATGCGCCTGACAATCTGGTATGCACGCTCTTGCTACAGGCATGAAAATCTAAAAATGCATTGGCATCAACATAGACAATTACAATTGTGTCGTTCCTCCAACTAAGTACTCACCACGTCCAAAGCTGCTTGACCTACGTAATCGAATGAGAACCAGTCAACTGAGTATGCTAATGGCATCCTTTATGGTCACCAAGCTCGTTTTCTTCATCCTATAAAATTTTATGAAGCTCAATTTTGCTCCCTTTAAAGTGTGACCGTATCATGCTTCTCTTGGACTATTTCGTACATCTTTTATTGGTGTATGCCTCAGTTGCATTGGGCAAAGTAGGATTTGTTCTCAAGCGCACCTTGCCTGTTTCGGGCGCTATGTTTGGGTCTTTCACAGGGTGGAGGATGCTCCTTTCGCATGGTGCAAATTTACTTAGAGTGCGCTTGCGGGCTCATCATTTCCCAAGGAGCGTTCTTGTGTTCTTGGCTTGTCTGGCAACAGCCAGCCCGTCTTTAGGAAGCTTGCCTCGAAAACGGGCTTGACTTCGCCGCTACCTTTTTAATTATGACTTCAATAATTGCCTCCTGCCAATGGTTTAGGTGCAAGGGGGTGGTTGACAATATCAGATCAGTTGCGACCAAGCTTTACACTGCCTACCACCTGGCTAACTGAGGCGCGAGTGGAGCCTCTGCCCATCTTGATCCGCTTCTGTTCAGATCAGCTTTTTCGGAGGGATTTTTAAAAGCTTTTTTCAGGCCCATTTCGCTTTATTGACTTTTTGCTTGGGCTTATTTAAAATGCTTCCTTAGACCCAGAGTGACTGAGTCTGCGCTTCAACGTGCCCAATGGCTCTACTGGTCGAGGCAGTCACTTTCCATTTACGTTCCCAATAGCTGTGCTAGTTGAGGAAATTTCAATCTCTAGTGTCCCACTGGTCAGTTGAGATGAGGTCGTCAATAATATAGATCATGCACATAGAGCATGCAAACCCACCTTTGTCCCTCTTGGAAGGAAGGAGATGCTGTTTCACATCCTCACTAACAGGCTACCCTCCGAGAGAATCGAAAACTGGCGTGTTCTGAACGAGGCCTCAAATTGGACAATGCAAGTGTCCCACATATTCGCCCCTTTTCATCATCGTTCCTCAGAAAACCAACTAGTCTAAGTTTCAAGAGCTTGTGTCCTCGAAATCAATCCTGCTTGACACTTCTATCAACTCAGTCATACACTGGATATCATCAACTCAATGCCGTTCTTCAGTTCATAAAACTAGGGACGGCTTCTACGCAGCTTACTGGTGTGCTGATTTCCGTCTACCATGACAGCAATACTGTGGCTTCTCCCATTAGTCTCGTTAAGGGCCCTGATAAACTGACAGGCTAAGCGAACGCTGGTCCCAGCACAGCGCAGCCTAGCACAGCACAGCTAATCAGCTGGGAGCCAGCAGAGGCATGTGTTTTTTGAAAACAGCGAATATTGAACGTAGGCCACATAACGCAGTGAACAATTTCGTATTGTGGAAATTGTTATCTTTAATGTTAGAAAATGGAAAAGCTCGATTATACTCATATACTTGAACTAGAATCAGAAGAGGATGACGAACAATGTTCCTTGATAACTGTTTACTGTCTTGTAAAAAAAAGACAAAAATCAGTTGTTAAAAGTGACTTCTTAAAAAAAAGAAAAATTAAAGGTGATTTTAGTTTATTCGGAGAACTAACTGATATTGAATTTAAAAATTACTATCGTTTATACCGACATGAGTTTGAGGAAATTCATACGTTAATTGAAAATGATATAAAAGGACTGGAATGTAATGTGCAAAATACAATTGGAACCAGAGAAAAACTAGCTATTTTATTAAGGTATATATTTTTATATACATATTTTCAGTTGTATTTTCATAATTAATTAACGAAAAGCTTTGTAAAGTTATATTACTTGGCGGAGTTGAAAAATCAGTATCTGATGTATCTATAAATACTGTCTTGGTTGGCTGTGGGCAGTTACACAAGTTCTTGCCAATCAGTTCTTCTTCCTCCTGAGAAATTGCTTCAAAAATTTTCTTTTTAATTCTTAGTTGATTTACAATAGGCATTTCTTTTGTTGTTTTATACATTGATTGGAAAAACTGGTATAAAGCATCATTTTGTTCATTCTCTTTCTCTTTTGTAGCTGCAATTAATTGCTTCCTCACAATATCTCTTTCTGCCGCTCGTTTTTCAATATTGGCTAATTTTTCTTGTACTGAAACAGTGAGATTTGCGCCTTTGTTGCGCTTTTTGTTCTGTGAATAACTTGGATTTTGTTTTGCAGATGGAGCATGAACCAGTGTGTTTGACTGATTGGGATCAGTATAATGAACGATTCCTGAGTTACCTTGAGAACTCTCTCCAGTTTCGACCACATCCAAAACGTTTGAATTTTCTTCTGATTCTTTTCTGGCTTCACTCATATTTCCTGTCGTTTGTCTGTTTGTAATCAAAAATTCCATTTGCTTTTGATATGTCCACAACTTTTTAGGAATACCGGTTTGTCCACTTTTGGTTTTCTTTTGCCGCCTTAAAGCATCCCTATGGCAATCCCTTCGTTTCTGCCATTCCGTCTTGACTGATTGTCCTAAAATTAATAACAAATTTTAATATTTTACAGGCTTTTTGCGACAGGCGATTCTTATAAAAGTCTGTCATACAGTTACAGAATTGCAGACAGAACGGTTTCTAAAATCGTATCTCAACTTTCTGAGGTTATTTGGAAACGACTGCAACCAATATACTTATCCCAACCGAATCAAGAAACATGGAAAAATGTTGCCGAAGGTTTTAAGAGTAGATGGCAATTCTATAATTGCCTGGGAAGCATAGACGGTAAACACATTACCATAAAAAAGCCACCTAAGTCGGGATCAGGATTTTTCAATTATAAACAATATTTCTCAATTGTTTTAATGGCTTCATGTGATGCGTATTATAAGTTTACTGCAGTAGATATTGGTTCAATGGGTAGGTTCAGTGATGGACATGTATTTAATAATTCAGTTTTGGGAGAAAAATTACGTGATGGACATTTATCATTACCACCACCAGCTCCTTTACCAGGAAATCATTTTGCTACACCGTTCGTTTTTATTGCTGACGAAGCCTTTCCACTGATGAATAATTTGATGCGTCCATTTCCTAAACGACTTATCAGTAATAATTACGAACATCAAGTTTTCAACTGCAGATTATCACACGCACGGCAAACAATTGAATGTACGTTCGGCATGTTAGCTGCAAGATTTCGAATGTTTAAGAAGCCATTTGAATGTAAACTTGAAACAGTCGATTCTATAGTAAAGGCGGCGTGTGTACTCCATAACTTCATAATTTCTAAAAGATTGTCTGTTAATTTACAATGCGAAGAGGAAATAGAGCAAACATCAACAAATAACAATCAACTACTTTCATTACCGGCAAATAATTCGCGAAGCACGGACAGAGCCTTCGCAATACGAAATGATTTTACGCGATGTTTTAATTCTGTAGCCGGTTAAGTTCCATGGCAACACAGAAGTGTCCAGGAAGGTCGATTTTAAGATGCAGTCCATAATTTGATTTGACCTTTCGATTATATACTTTGTACATTTGCAAATATAAAATATAATTTAATTATAATGTATATCTATATGTGAATAATAAAAATATTCTTACCGTCTTTATATCCTAACTCAATTGCTATTTCACTCCATATTTTATTTTTTAAGCTAACTCGTACATAATTTCCATTGCTTACATCAAATAAAATTGGAAAACGCTTAACTGCCTCAATTAACTGCTCCATTTTTATTAAATACTGTGTCTGGTTGACAGAGGAAACTGTGTTTCAATCACAACCCGCAGAGGTGAGACAGAGCCCTCTGCGACTGCTGTGCCTGTGCTGTCACAAATAAGCGATAGTTGCTTAGATATAATGAAACACAGTTTCCTCTGTTGTGCTGTGCTGTGCTAGGCTGCGCTGTGCTGGGACCAGCGTTCGCTTAGCCACAGACTTGCTGCAATGCGTAGGAAAGCCTGAAGATTGTTCAGTAGGGTAAAACATGCTGGGCAATGGGAAGGATACACATTAACTCTAGCAACCTACTCGGAGTCGAGACGCTCCAAAAGGATTGCCTGGAGCAAGAGCCTGCAGACTCTAGCAGAGGCAACATACTATAAAAGCTCCTCTTGAAGGACTTCTCCAAAGGGCTTTTTTAAAATGGATAATGGCTCATACACATACATCTAACTAAGAAGACCCCTTAACTTGCCGACTCAGAAAGCAGTTCTCAGGGCCAACTTGCCAATCTGCTTGTGCTAAAACCTGGAGCAGGCTCACTTACTCAAGGGGGTACATCATCAGTGGTTGCTTTAAGCTATCTAGCACTGTCTCTCAGGAACCTGGATCACCTCACAATTAGCTGGGTAACGGCGACCCTCAAGTGCAGCAGATGGCAACGGTTTGCGTGGCCCTTCATTACTGAAGCTATGCGGACCTGTCCAACAGTTGCGATGGAGGAAATCATTGGATTAATGCTTGAAAAGATTTAACAAAGAAAGTAAGTTGGTTATACACTCTGAAATCCCACCAGCAGCTCTCGAATAGAGTAAAAACAATCAAAGTCCCACCAACTTCTCGCTATTATACTAACTAAAACTAAAATTTATAACTTTCTAATCTGAAATTTCCAACATTTACTTAGAACTTTGAGTGGCGCTTTACTGTCAATAAAATCACATTATTATGTCACTGTTAAAACTTCGTTGTGCTCCACTCTTTACACATCTCGGCATGTGCGTTCACAATTTACATTGTGATAATCAAATTAGCTTATGGCAACTATTATTAAATAGATAAAGGCAATTATTCATCGCTGTACAAACTGAAATGGCTTTATCATTCAGTCTGAGCGGTGATTTAGAAACATGAACCTGATAGTTCAACAAACTAACATCCAGGACGGTAGGTGGCCGCCCGCTGCTACGAGAGAAAGATGATTAATCATTGGTGTAATATCTCAGGTGAGGAAAGCAGTATCATTCGCAGCATGCCAGACTTAGAGTAAATATAATATAATACTCTAATGAATTGAATGATGGAAGATTTTTCAGGTGGTGTCGTTGTACCCTCAATATATTGCATTTTTGTTGATACTACTACTTCTTATACCAATCTTATTCCACAACAATATTTTACATTTTCATTCGTCCATTCTGGTTAATCATAGTGGTTGTTGTTTTATCATAAACAAGGTAATCTGAAACTCCTATTTAAATCTGAACGATGTTGTCTTTGGTTGGTCGAGACTGGTCTGTGTTTATACACTAAAGAAAGGAGCCAGCTTGAGGTGAAATTTGTTTTTGTTGTATATTATGTATTATCGTACGATGAAATTTCTTGTTACAGCGTCGTGGAAAATTTTTCTGGATGATAATCGGTCATAGTTCTTTGACGTCTTAGGTCGGTCGGTATACGGTAACACTGAAAAATATAGTTTACTTTATTTTGATAATGTACAATGTCTTTACTTATGAAGGAGCATAATTGATTTTTCTAGATTTAATTAATTTTGCAAAAGGAGCCGCTGACATTGACCATTTCATCTCACAGAAGCTTCATCCTAAGATGGAAATAAAAAGGATTGGTTTGTCTTCTTTAATGATTTATAGGGTGCAAATACCCGCGGCATCCACTTGACCTATTGTTTCAAATTTACTTGAAATTGACCTCTTCAACAGGTTCGGCAATTTGCCTAGTAATTTGTCATTTAGACTTGAAGGTCTCGTTTTACAATGAAATCTCACTTCACGCTATTGCAGGAAAATATAAAAAACATGAAGGACATATGTACTTATTCTTCTCTAATCATCACCTACAGGTAGAGTGCTTATCAGGAATGTTAAGAGGGAAGAAGAAAGAAGGAAAGTTATGAAGGTGCGCGAAAGTGGAAAAGGCGAAGCAGCGTGGGGCTGCCGTGATTTGAAACCGGGACCTCTGGGATGGTAACCAGACGCCTAACCCCTATGCTACCGAGCCCCCCCCCCCAGGTAACCTGAGAACACTTCTCCAACGAAAAACAAAATATCGGCGATATTTCTTTAAGTATAAAAAAGCAATGTTATGTACAGAACCATTCATTTTTGTCCATCGGTTCAGTCGATCGTTTCATTACACCTGTTGTGACGTATTGTTGTTTATTTTCCTTTATTGCATAGAAGACACCTGGAGCTAGAATCTTTTAACTGTCAACACTTGCTTGTAGTAGGCTGGAATGGGTAAAGCAGGAGTCGGTTCACATCAATCACCCTACTCTCCACGTTTCAGATCCATAAAGAGGAATCGGGAGGATCAATGTTCGGTAAAGGCGGACTTATGTTTTGATGGAAATATTTGTTCGTTTCCATATGCACGACTTGAGCGAGGCGAGGCGCTGTTGCCTGCTACTACGATGCTACTTTCGTTTCCTCAACTAATGATTCCAATATTTGAACCTCGGAACCTGTTCGATTTGGGTTCCATCGAGGTGAACACTGGCCCTCTATCCGTCCGTTGTGAACACTTTGGTCTTTTCTGCATTGTCGTATAAGATGTCTGTTGCTTCGGCATCGTATCGGCGAAGACGGCGCTATCGTCGGCGAACATTAAGTCGGTTACGAAGTTGTCGTCGTCGTATCGAACTCCGTGTCGTCCATCGAATGCTTCATGCATAATCACGTCGATCACAACATTGAAGAAAGTGGCGAAGCGACGTCTCCCTGTGTCGGACACCCGTTTGAATCGGGAACTCCTCGGATAAGTCGCTTCGAAGACTAACGCTGCTGGTTGATCCATCATACGACGTTTGGAGAAGTTGGATGATTTTCAATGGCACGTGCTCGGCTTCCAAGGCTCACCACAAACTGTCCCAATCGATGCAATCGAAAGTGGAGTTGAAATCGATGAAAACGACGACAGTTCGTTTGCCGCAACGAATTCCTCGATTGTATGGTTTTCGTAAATACTTTGCCGACGATCGAAAGAAGGCTAGTATCGCGATAATTCTTACATTCCCGACGTCGCCTTTCTGCAAAATTGGGACTACGATCGCTTTCTTCCGCGCCGACACCGTCCAGAATCCAGCGATCGGCACCGAAGAAAACCTGGCTAACGAATATCGAGGGTGACCTAAAGAATCAACGGTTATCAGTTACCGAGGCTCGAAACGTCGCCAAAAACCGGCAAGAATGGAAACGAATCGTGAATAGAGTTCGAGACCCAGAGAGACCGACAGCAGCGTATCCGTCGCGAGGACGGCCCGCTCGGACCGCCAGCTAACGGATCGAAGAACAAAAAGAAGAAAGGCCTAATCTAAATGGAAAGTGAAGTCAAGTTAGGTACCAAACACTGTCTGCGGCAATCCTTTTCCTACACAAGTGTGGTAATTTCATCTACAAACAGAACAACTCGACAGGGGAACAATTTTCCACAGACAGTATTCCCGATTTTTCACAATATCCAAGAGTTCAAACGCAGCGTACATCGCCTCCTCTTCCTACAGTCGCGAATTCCTCTTAACATATACTATCGTTCACCTATCCTCTGAGCAAAGCTCGCTACTAGACAATGCAACATGACGAGGTCGTTATGAGACAGACTGCTAATACGAAGGGTGACTCCTGTGTGTAGTCTTTCATATAAACATTGTTAATAAAATAAAAATATTTGATAAGTACAGCTCGCTACAAAACAATGTAGGTGAAAGAGTTCTCGTTGTAGGACATCACAGATATGACAAAGTGTAAGCTCATGTGAATGAGTATTAACGTCGAAAGCAATCCATACATTCAACGATATTACTCATTGGTGAAATATGCTTGCTCCTTGTATAAAGGAAGATGAAAAACACTCATAGGAGGTTGGTTTATATCTATATTTCCCTTTTACTTAAAGACTTGATTCATCACACTTTAATTCAAGTTTTATATTGGAAAACACTGTCTGCTTTAGTCAGATTTAAAAAAAAATCAAAATGATTAATTTTAAGACAAATTTATCATAAATATTTCAATGAAATTTCCCATATTAAATGAAAAAATTCCATTCATTCCATATTAAATGAAAAAATAAAATTAAAAATATTTATCAAAAATACAAGAAAGAGGTGCGAGAGAAGTTTTTGTTTTTCTGAATAACAAAACAGCATTTATGCTCACTGGCAAACATTCCAGTAAAGTTATATATATTTTTTTAATTAAAATATCTACAAGCCATATATGGATCATCTTTTCCATACCTCAGATTATGAGAATCTTTAAAAACAAAATGAAAACCTTAAATTAAATTTAATTAAACAATAAATTACAAAAATATTTCAAGGAAATTTCATCTTGAATTAATCACGATATCTGATACTCCACCCGAAAGTAATTATGGAAGTATGTAATTAAAATTCCGTGAAATTGCTTAACATCTATGATTATAAGGAATAACGCTTTCAGTTCGGCTTGATTAATCGCATCGTTTTACATAAAACATTCAATTATCCTTAAAGCCTACAAGCTTCAGGGTCCTACATTTTCGCAAAATACGCATTGAACGTTTGTGCTATGGGCTATAAAGCATAAATGGCCAATCGTCTTTTTTTTATCCTGCGACAAGCACCTATGTCACAAGCGTCTTAATATATACTAAGACTACGTGCTCCTTGAACTCCCTCGGAGATGGTGCAGTCGTGATCCTGATGACACTTAAGAAAAAACGTTTGTCCCGCACGTACTACATAGAAGGAATCCAACAGACCAACGCTTTTCTATCGGAGATTATAATCTCTTGTCCCGCACCAACCAAGTCTTCAATGTCCCATGCAGTCGTGCTGCTGCTGCTAAGGTGACTGACTAGAGATTCTATTTTTAGCAGGTGGGAAATTTATTTATTAAACATGCACCTCAATTGGTGTTTGTAGAGATGGTACACAAAGTTGAGATTAAATATTCAAAAGGAAACTGCCACTGGAAATTTATTATCATTAAGTGATATGAAAATTTAATCGAACCATAAAAACAACGCTCATTTCGGTTTTAATATCGGCGATCCTATGGCGGAGTGTGATAGTATGGCAGCTTTAGAATTGCTTTTTATGTGGGGAATAATTGCAAAGGCTAAGAGATTAATCACTAATTTATGGGTGTTTAGTTGTTGAAAGGGGGGGGTGTACAGAACAGATTAATTATTATTATTTGTGTTTCTGTTTTATATAATGAAGTAATTCTGTGCTTTGATAAAAGATTATTAATAGGTCTTGCTAATAGTCTTGCTTCACTTAATCACTCGTTTAAAACTACACAGTGGATTTAAAAGCCACAATTTTCAATTTTAAGAAACAACTTCTGGATTAATTTCATTAGCCTATAACTAATTTAGTTCAGATTCCTTTTTTATGCGATAAACCAAACTTATGAATCGCCTTTGTACTACCAGTCAGCCGTGTCGTTCAGATGGTCATTGTACAAATTCAAGTAGTAGGTAGCCCTAATAAAGCAACCTGCCAGCTTAATTGGTTAATAACAGGGTACCATTGTTTTGCTTAGGTCGGGTCTTAACCTAGCGGACGGTGCACATCTTGTTCATCTGGTAGTCTGGTACTACCTGTATCACAGCCTTTGTCGGCTGGTTAGCGGGATTCTCTTGTTCCAGGAGACATAATAGTCCGACGAGACTGTCTCCTGCTAACCCCGACTGTTGTGGTCCAGCGGGCTGCTAAAAAATTAACTCATACAACATCCAAGAGCTAAAACGTTAGGTCCACTGGCTCCTTCTGATACATGCTCCAGACCAAGGGTTGCTCAACCTTTTTATAACACGGGCCAAAATAAAGTTTACGTTTGTTACCGCGGGCCGTAGTAGACCGTTAAGACCTTTTTGTAACCTGTTCTTTTTATAGAGTTGAGCCGGACTTACACTAGGCAGTACATTTATCTCTTACAATATGGTAAATTGTACTGCCGCCTCAATTTTTTTAAATGTCCCGATACAAAAATAATGCTGGTGTTTCGAGAAAAATGCAACGAGGTGTGATTGTAAATACGTAGTGAAGTGACAAGGGTTTCTTCTTTCTTACTTTTTGTGCGTCAGCCAACTTGAAATTAGGTGAGGTAAGATTGTAAAGTATAAATAAACATTGTGAAGGCATAGCTTTCTTACCTACTCTTAGGCAATTTAATGCCTATGCAAACTCGTAAAAAAGTTTTTCACGCTTTCATTTCCCTTCTTTATTAAATTTGGTTGTGTTTGTCATTTTAGCAATGGCAACTCGCCTCATTTGAAGTATGATATTGTACCTACTATCTCTAAACGAAAAGGCACCTCTTACAAACTCATTTTATAATTGCGTCCATGTCATCAGGGACGGATTGCCTCCCCCCTCTTAGCGGCCCTAGCATTTCGGTAGTGACCGGTCCAGAATTCCTATGGACCTTGAACGGACCGGCCCGTGCAATAGGCGCACACCGTACTAATGTCTCCTCTACCTTTTCGCTCGATTTAGGGCCAGCTCTGAGAAATACTTCTCTCAGGCGGTGAGGGCGGTCGGCCGAAGTGGAGCTCAAGGCGGGGAAGAGAGACGAGGAAGAGGAAAGGCCAAATTCGAGCCGATCTTCGTGAGCCTACTCACAATTATTACGAAACTTCTTCACAAAAAAAATCCTGAACACTCAACCTCCGGTCCGACCGGAAGGATGCTTTAATGGGGTAAATCACACTATCCATTCCTCGGTTCTCAACTCAAACAGGTTTGTGTATAATATGGGTTTTACACAAAATATTCATTTTTCTGGCTTTTTTTGTGTAACGATTGTGACACTGACACCTATGTACTTGTACAATAAACGCAAATGAGAAAGGGAATTTCTCATAGTTTTCGCAGACCACTGCGACTGATGTTATAATTGTGTTAGTGTGATTAATAGGTGAGTCTGGCAAATCTTCTGAGGCAAGGTAAAGAAAACACGAGCTTACCTTTGTCCCCTTGTCGGTTTGTGTATGTGGATAATAAAAGAAATAATGTTTAGTAGTGTGCATAATTATTTATAATTTCCGGGCGGAGGTTGCCCACCTTTGCTCCAGACTACCCTTAACCTATCATATCATTTTTCTATCTACGAGCTAAACTTACTACTAGACATTGCACCATGAAGGGTGACATAAAAAAAAGTAGTAAGCTTAGGTTGAAGTATAGAAGAGAATAGGAAATAATAAGCGGTCTAGGGGTGCTGAACCACACAGCGATTTCCAATATTAAAAAAAGAAAAGTCCCCACAAAGAAGAGGCGGTAAACAGTCAGAGAGCGAGTGCCAAATGAATTAGTGGAGTGGTTTCCTTGGAGAGGGAGAAGGGCCAGAAATAAGGGTTTGCCTGGACAAAGTTAAAGCCGAGGAAGAAGCAAAAAACAGGAAAAAATCCACCCAGGAAAATTAACTGCAAAAAAGATACTACAGGATGCGCTTCCCGAGTAAAAATAAAAAATGGCCTTACAGCGGGCGACCACCGGCCTTTTGGCTTTTTAAGGAGGATATGATGACCGTAGAAGTTTTAACAATTTTTCGACGGCCAAGCTTGACCAAAAGATTTAAATGGCCAAGAACTAAGTTGTACACGCGGTCATTCAATAGCAAATTCGAGCCAGAAAAGAGTCTGCGCCAAGTGTATTGTTGAATTTGTTTTATGGAACATTTTTATTATGTACAATGAATGGTCATTCCGATTTATCCTACAAGGTTATCGATGCACAAGAAGAACGAGCTCGCTAGTCGTTGGTTTGCTGTACTATTAGATTTTTTGATGAATAAGGCAGCAATCTACGAAGAACACTCCCACCAATCTAAAACTGTAAAAGTCAAGGTTATTCTAGAAAGTCCTGAATTTGTATTTCCTATATTCGGAAAAAAACTCACGAAATAAATCGTTTTAAAAAGTAAATAGTGGTAATGTAAGAAAGCAGGATATAGAATTAAGGAGTTTCGAGCCGAATACTTCTAACATAAATCCAGAATAGTGCATGAACCGAAATAGAATCTGCTCAAGTTGAGTTTATTTAAATTAACTAACATAATAAAACACGACAATAAAAACCTGAGACTGTACTAAGTGAAAATGTAAAGCTTTCCGGATTACCATGAAGAAAATTATCGATCTCTGACTAAACAATTGGCGCTATTTATAAACAACGATTTTTAAAACAGTGTAAATCTTTAAAGGTCAGAATATTTAACATAAATCACTTGCATTACTACTAAGCTGTAAGGAATTTTAAGAACGCTGATCTATGTATAGTACTAATCGATATTGAACTTGACCACAGATAACGCTGAATGAAAATATTCCATCACATCATTTTTAATGGAAATATTTGCAACTTTGTAATTATCTAATTGAACGTTAGTTGAATAAAAATCGTTATCGTCGTGTTGCACTATTCAGTTCGTCAAATAAGGAGTGATCTTTAATTTATTGAATAGAAGAGCTTTAAACAATTCATTCATTCATCACAATTTTATAAATTTTTATGATCATGCCGCGAGGGGATCGTGAATGTTATGCGAAAGTGATTAAGGTGTTAAACTTTACTTCGTGATTTATTTTGCAAATTATTGTAATTATTCCATCTTCAATGATTGTTTTGTAAGCTTTAATTACAAGATATTTCATAAATCTTATCAAATTGTTGGCAATTTAACCTCATTGTTTTTTATAAGAAAAATTAAAAAAAATGCTTTGAAAAATGTCAAGTTAATATGAAGGAATTCTTAAATAATTATTATACAGGGAGGAGAAATTCGAGAAACGAAGGAAGGCATTTTGAGTGGTAGCTGTAACTTTGGGTTCAGAATCAGGCCGACACCGACAATTCCTTTTAAAATGTCGGAGAGAGTATTCACAACAATACCGAGACCGAAATAGTACTCCTTATCTGGCTTTTGCTAAAAACGTTCTCAATCTAATTGAGGTATGTTCACTTAGGTCGACCCTTTCCAACTGTCCTATTCACACTCGTATACTTGTTTTATCTATCCCTTTTCGTTCATCCTCTGTACAATCTAAACATACCTTTCTCAATTAACCAAACTACATCTTCAACACTTCACATCTTCAAATCGGTGCGGACCACAGTTTGAGTCCAGACTTTTAAGCCAAGGTGTAAAGGTACCGTGCCGAGCGCTAAATGGCCAACCAGTGGGTATAAACAGGCATGGCGCGAACGCTCCCTGCCTATGCCCGGCAAGGTGCCTTACTCTGGTATCCAGCTCATTCGCCAGAGGTCATTTCCAGCTTCACTCATCAGAACAGTATGAACAAAAATAGCAAAACTAATAATGAAAAGAAACCAAAACAAACAGATGCACAGACTAACCGACACAGCAACGTGCAAGGACTAGGACCAAGGACTACGAACTTTTCCCCTCGGAGGAGTCTCAGCCGAAGTGGGCCAATAGCCAGCCCTGGCTTTCCGAGTACCAACCACAGTACTTCAAAGTCAGGGCACATAATCGCATGCTTGAATCACCAGCTACAGTGACAATGGTACCCGTGAGAAACAGAGATCACGAGCGTCCATACGCAAGACAAGATACAATCACGCCCTCTTCGTTCTTGGCAGAATTGCAGAGAATGGGTCCGCCGGTACCAACTCGGAGAAGGACAAAACCAACAGGGCAAAATTTCAAACAGTCGTTGAGGAGTGAAAAGACCCCCACAACGCAAGGACAGCAGGAGCAACCTTCCGCACTAAAAGGGAAAGATCCCGTGAAGATACTTCAGCGCCTAAAAATAATAACCAAAAGAGAAAATCGCTCAAGTCCAACCATAGTAGAGGAAGTTTCTTTTTCAGCAACCCAACAATCAGGCTCAACGGGTAACAGGCCAATGAGCGAAGTAGTGTAGGTCCACTTCTAAATGATGCCAAATCTAGTACCGTCAGACTCCTGGAACTTCTCTGGGCCGACATCGAGGCCAAAATATCAGAGATGAACATGGAGTTCGTGATGGGCAAATTTCTCGAGTGTCTTCGGGGCCACAACAGGGACATTCCTATGCACAAATGAAGATGCTCAAGGCTGAGGAACCCTAGCGAAAAAGTTGAACCCTGTTACTGCTAATCAACGACAAGTGCCTAGAGGGGCTTGAAAGTGCATCCATTTTGCACTAAGGCAGGCATGGAAAAAGGTTTTCAAAGCGGCTTCATCTAACGAAGAGGCTAACTCGGATGAAGAGCTCAGTGAGCGTTTGGATGAACTCTGTCATCGAGGTTGAGAGGAAGTTAGAATCTACAAGCCCAGATGCAGCGCTTGACAATGTAGTATATACAATACATACATGGTAGTACATGGTCGCAAAATTAAATTTCAGCAGTGACCAATGCGGGGTTAAGGCCCCAATTACTCCGATCGTTCTCTGGCATAAGAAGAGAGCTGTTTTGGCCTTATTGGCTCTTTCTAAAAGATTCGGCCTCCACGTTAGTTTCCTATCGAGTACAAGACCTAGAAATTTCGCATCCTCCGTTAGATGCAGTGTTTCATTGCAGAGTCACAAAGAAGGAAAATTAGGAAGTCCATGCTTCTTTGTAAAGAGCACTACTTCAGTCTTGGCTGGGTTAACGCCTAGACCCTTTGTAGTAGCCCAATGAGCAAGAGTGCCCAATGCTTGTTGCATTATATTTCTTATTGCTGAGATGTACTTGCCGGGCACCAGCAGCACAATATAATCAGCATAGGCCACCCAGACTCATTTAGAGCACTTCGTTGACTGTTATATTCCCCAAAGGAGCGGCGATAAGGCCCCACCTTGTGGTGTGCCTCTTCCAACCCGTCTGTCTTCTTCCGAAAGCCCCAGGCTAGACTTTATGACCCTGCACCTCAACTGCTGATCAATAAAGGACCTATCAACATCCAGACGCTGGAGTGCCCCCGTGACCGCAGAAGGTTCAACATTGTTGAAAGCACCTTCAATATCTAAGAAAACAGCCAACGTGAATTCCTTGAATTCAAGGGATCTTTCAATGACTGCCACCAGGGAGTGGAGAGCAGTGTCTACTGAATCTGTGGATCTTTATGTGGATCTTTATTTAATGTCACACCTTGGATATTCAAGGACGGGCCAGCTAGCAGCTGAAAGAGAAGGAAAGTTGGTTACATGTTTTGTTGGAGATAAAAAAAGTATTCATTTTGGAAGCATTCCATTTGACCCGATTCTTGTGGCCCGATCCCGAGATGAGTTCAATGTCCCTGTTTATTTAGTCATAAAAGTTCGAATGCATAAAAATACCGCAAAGTGTCGTTTTCAGTGTGAAGCCTCTAAGAAGAGAACTCGGGGCTTCTTTCCAGGCAAATTGAAAAATAAAATTTACCTCAAACTATTAAAGACCTGAGGTATCTTCCACATATACTCGTAATTAACATGAATCACAATAATAGAAAATTTGAATGGGTGAGAAAAAAAGGCTGTTTGGAAGAACTCTGTACTAATACAATATTTCCAAATGTTCAAAAACTGGTAAATTTTTCTTGAGAATAACTTTAACGCAAATAAGACAAAAATCTACGAATAAATAATTACTCACACTAATCAAGCCCATTTGAATAAATAAACGTAATTTTACTAAAAATTTGAATATTTACTTTTGAATTAAATTACCACGCGAAGAAATTCTTTTGCAAAAAAACTGGAGAGTAAATGTCGCCGTAAAGGAGGGCTTATCGTTTGCATAACTCTATTTACAATATCTGACATATTTTGGAGTGTTTGGATTTTAATTCAGTAAATTAAACTGCGTATAAGAATACCTAAGTCTAGTCGAAGGCGTAAAATAAACAAGCATATTTGAAAAGACAAATTTTATACAAATAACATATTTTTAAAGATTTTAATACCCCATATATATATAATGTTTTAAAGTAATAAATACAACAAACATGGCATAGATAAATATCCACGTTGATTCATGCTATATGACATATAGATAATTTCCAATTAGCAGTACGTTGTCGTAATATCACTACATATATCGATAAATTTATCAGAACAAGTAAATGCCCGAGGTTGAATTTTTAAGGGAAACAAGTGGGAGGAAAATAAACAAACTTATCATTATTACATTTTTTTCAATTAGATAGTAAAGCTCATTTCCGAAATCATAATTACTACGTGTCTTCCTTGTAATTTATTGGAAATTTTATGAAGTAATAGTTTTTTCAAAAATAGAAATAAATAGATTGTTTTATTTGTCTTTTATTCGTCATCCATTGAACTGGGTGTTTCTTTTTAAAGTAAATACTTCTTTAGGCACGATTGGCACTTTTAGCCTGCGATAAAAACTAGAAATTCGCGTCACGAGCACTTTTGTTCCGCAACTTTTCTGGTCTCTTGAGCCATTTAGCTGGCTGGAGCATGGCAGCTTTTGGTCGAGCTCCAGCAACGGACAGCAGCGTATAATTCTACAGATGAACTACATGAAAAACACTGGCTTTAAGTCGGAAAGCGTGTATTTTGATAGAACAGTCATTACCCAAGTAGAAATTCGCTAGTATCCGGAAATTTTTTCCCTTCTACCTGAAAGTTTCTGAAGAGAAAAGGCCATAGATACTAGGCAGTTTTGTTCCATTTCGGCGTATTGTGGCTCGATAGACGCTATTAAGAAAAACTCATATCAACTAAACTCAAATGTGGAGTAAGTACTTCTTTAACACATTCTATGGAAGGGAAAAAAGAAGTGCTTCCCCACCACCGCCGGCGCCGTGTTAATATAATGCTTTTTTTGTACTGGGTGGAAGTACTGGACTGCTTCTGCAGAATGAGTTCTAGAAGTACCTACTTGAAAAAGTTCCTGGGTGGGCAACATTCCACAGGTATTCGGTAGTGATTGGCATGTGGAATGTATATACCTACATATCGTCGCTTATCCAGAATAGTGTCGCAACTCAAAAACAATGAATTTTACAGGGGAGCCATTTGAAAGTTTTTAGTTTCATACAAGCCCATGTTATGATCTTGGATTCCAGCGGGTTTCCAGCGGTCATTTTTAGAAGTATTAATATGGATTTTTGCTACATAAAAATATGCATATTTAGCTATACATTCTTAAAATAAACTCGAAATTGGAAAATTTTGAGTTGTACCACTATTCTGGATAAGCGACGATATATATTTTATGTGCAAGACTAGAGGCTCAGAGAAAGCCGTTTGTACTGTCGAGAATCTATTTTTTTTTTCGTATAGAGTGCAACGATCGGTATGTGGTGTGGCTGTGGTCTGACAGTCCCGGATCGTACACCTTGACAGAGTGCAGGAAGTGCTGCTAGGGACATTGTCGGATAATACACCTCGACAAGGCCTGGGAAACATCCCACATGTACTTGGTGTGTGTTCTTACCGTGCCAGATCATACTTTTCGACACGGTATAGAACCGGAGAAAATGACCTCCCCAGAACGAGTCTGGTGAAAGACTGAATTAGATCTGGTAAAACGGTTTGTTTTATAGCTGGAAAGCTCGTCGGGTAGGAAGCTTTAAAGCGCCTGGCTTTCTGGGTGAATATTTATTTTTTTAAAGCTTTAACTTCTAGCAGTGTAGGATTTACATATAAGCTAAACAAGCTGTAGCTCACGATGTTATTTAACGATCGGTTCCAATCAACATTCCCTAATTAAGCGATTTTCAGATAGTTACTTGGTATGATACAAAAAAAATTGTCTGGACATTATTCATAGGAACTACTCCAACCTTTTTAATTTCGGGAAAAAATTGATTTTCGGAGATAAACGTGGGTTTAGTTGAAATTTTAGTTTAAAAGAAAGACGACTTTAAATTCAGGAAGTTGCGAGGGTGGAACCGTCACTTTTACAACTTTAGACAGGTGGAAGGATTCTGCGCTCACTTCTACCTTATTCATGAAAATTGGTTATACAGTTACAAAAATACAGAATAAGTAAAACTCTAACAAAAAAAGTTCAAAACACCCTAGCAGCTAAACCGTTACGATTCCCCATCCCATACGATTTTTTAGTCATCTAACCAAAATCTATCAACGCCGACCGATTTGTAAACTTAACAAATTCATCCTATACCTCTATACTACTTCTTAATATCCCGGCTTCACCGGGCGAACTGCGCAAGTTCGAGTAAATTGGTGTACTGAACTGCAATTTTAGCTTCAGTTCCTATAGATTTTCACATATTGAACTCAGGAAAAATCAAGCCTGAGCTCGCCCAACAGAATATAAAATTGAGATTGAGAGTAGAAGCTCGCTAAAAAGAGAGTAATAAACTGGAATAATGTCGTTCCAGTGAGCTTTTGCCTTTCTGGCGAATAACCAACAATTTCAAGCACAAGCTGAACATCCCAGTCGGTAAAACTACTGAGGCAGATTGAATGAACTTTATTGAACTGAAGCCGGTGAAGCCGGGGTTATACTTGAATTTCTGGTTATAATTTGTATTTTCTTTAGGTATCCGAAAATCATATTTGGCACTGACATAGAATACATATCTGGACTTATAAAGGGCCCCTTATCTCAAATACTTTGAGGCCTCACCAAGTCTAAACCCAGCCTTGATATAGGCTTGGACTTTCCCACAAAAAAAAAGAGGACATATTTCTGAATTATAAAAATTTACGTAAAACTAACAAACTTTGCCCTGAGTTTTTGTGTTATCAAATGTGACGCAGACTTTTCAATAAAATTTTTGACAAAAACCAAAATATTTAAGCAAAAATCACCGTCATTGAAATTCCCACGACATCATATCATGACTAGCCAAAAATTTTTACCTGTAAGATGTATGAATGGAATGAATGAGTAGTTTAATCGTTTTTATACAAAAATGACAAAGAACTTTCCATTGTGACTAAAAAAGAGTCACTGCAATTTTTAAGTGGTCAACTTACAACTTTCATGATTATATTTTTATTTTTATTTGTCATTAATTGAATTACTCTATCTATTTTTAAAACATCACGTCACAGCCTTTTATCTTAATTCCTTTTACTAAAAATTAATTTGTACAAAGAAGCTCGACATTTAAAAGAAGATTAACTATTTACTTCAAAAGTTTTCTTTTAAGGATGACATTTTCAGAAACAGCAGAAACGAAAAAAAAACCACCGTGAAACTTTTTTCGGCGACCTCTAAGAAGGTGATCTTCTCAATTATTTACCTGCTTAGTAGAGTCTAGAGATGAAACAGGAAGAATAGAAGCCAAGAAAGAATTCTATGTCGTCCACATTGCGTGCAATTATTTTATTTTAGTTTAAATGTTACTAAGGTAAAGAATGTGTAGAGGGTGGTCCAAAAATAGAAATTTGTGTAAGGGGAAACTCTGGGCCATAAATAAATTACAACAATTTTTTGGCATTTATCTTTCAAGCCGCTTTACAAAAAAAATTAAGGTACAAAGTGAATTAAGAAAAACTTTTCCATCAAGTGGACAGGGAACAACTTCCATGTCCTTTTTTTACCTTACGTTTTTTTTTTCGCCAACGTACAACGTCAAGGTATGAAGTTATCTCACAAAGACCCCTTGACCCACATTTAATCTAGAAACAGGAATTTTATTCGGAGGAAAGGTGATGAATATATTTTTTTTATTAACTTCGTTTTTTCCCCGTCTGTTGAATTCCGGACTCGAAGATTTCTTTCTTTCAACCGGTGACTAACTAATAATTATTCCGTATAACGACGAATTCTCACACAGGAATGAATGAAAACCAGTTTCTACACTTAAATCGAAAAAAATACCTGGTAACGATGGCAACGACTTGTGTGTACTAACGACGATTTCCGCTTCGAATGAAGTGCGTTAAATGCTAATTTGGACATAAAGATTTTCTTTCAAATCTTTTTCATGCTTAGTACCCATGGACATAATAAGATCAATTTCATCTCAAGAATGGCGCAAGTAAATTCTGTAAGCGTGTCTAAAAGATCTTGATGATGTGAAAGATAACTTTTTGTACGGGCAGCACTTCGATAGACATCATGTACATACATACTATGTATACAAAGCAAGTGTTGATCTATTTTTAGATAAAACATTTTTCTTTTTTGATTAAGCGTTTAAGACCAAAAATAGTATAGCTGCACGGGAGGTCTCTGAGCACGCTAAACCAGCCTATTTCATTTGTAAGTTTCCCACAATTTTTCTGATTTAGAGGTAAGACTTTTCGTTGACATTGTCCGGCTCCCTGCTGGTTGACTAATGCTCGAGTCATTATCACCTTGACTAAGGAGACTTACATCACATGTGATTATGTTTTCATGAACTCCGTCACTCTGCGGTAATCCTATGTACAATAGACTCGTCATTTGCCAGTTGCACAAATCCGTCATTACTCTTCCAATTATTTGTAATTCTAGCTTTATGACTATAGCTCAAAATACGTTAATCAAGATGAGATTGTGAGGTTTGAGAAGTGTTTTTTGAAGCGATTGTTCAATGACGAGAAAATATGGTTTGTCGTTGAAATAATCCAATCAAATGTTGTGACATTTGACTTAAGCTATTATAGACAAACCGAGAAGAAGACAAAACCTCAAAGGAATATAATTCAGATATTGCTAACAACAATGGCAAGTTGAAGTGTTGGCCACTTTCATCAGTTGACCATAAAAATTCAACGAGAGATTTGGATTTAAGTTTCATAACATTGAAAGAGTATTTTTATGAGTAGTTTCGACATGACTCGTAAAGATTTCATGACAATTTTATTAGAGTTTCAGGGGTTAAGTCTATGTATGTATGAGTAGAATTATGAAGAACTTGTCTAGACTTTTATCTGCTATCATCCTTTCATTGTTTCTCAACCTGGGGTCTCGAAGGGGGTCGCAATATGTCAAATGTGTCGTTCACTGCAAAAGCGGTGCAACTCCACACTTCAAAACACTAGAGGTTAACCCGCTTTGGAGTCATATTCCACCACATCCCCTCCAGGCAAAACCAAAAACCACTCCAAAAGTGGACTATGATTGTCCTAGGGATCGTCCATTAATTACGTGAGGCGGTTAGGGGGAGGGGTTCGAGCGAAATCTCACTGAAACTCCAGTTGGGATAGGGGGGTCTCGGCAAATATCACGTTTTTTTTCTTTAAGAAACAGTGTAAAATTGTTAAAAAACTGGGTTAAATTAAGTAAAACATGTTTCTCCACTAAAGACTCCCATTACTGGCCGCCGGCAGGCCGTGGTCTTTCAGGCCATACATTATTCCGGCAGGCACCGCCCGATGAAGGCCATACATTATTCAGTATGACTGCGGGATGCATGTGTCTGATTCCCTACAGACACACAGGCGAAGACGACAGTTTAGCATAACTAGTTGTTGATTCGATGTTCTTGGCATCAACGAAAACTTTAAAGGCACAAACAGTTTAAAATACACGGACCATCTTTGTTAGGTCAGAAACTATTCCGATCACCCACGGAGTGCACTTCCAAGCGATTCCAATAATAATCTCGCCTATGTGCCAAAATTTCCATAAATATGCCTCGCCGACTAGAATTCCTTGGATAATCTAAAATGGTTCAGAGAGGTTCGTATATCTGTATATGTCATTCTCAATACCAATGGCAAATACGATTTTAATTAAATTCTCAACTCAACACCTGTTTATCTTCTCTACTTTCCAAGCTATTAAAAACAAACTAAACCATTTAACGTACATTTCAATTGGATTTTTATGATGCTTTGTTTTATTACCTTTTTATTACCCCCTTGTTATAACTATACTTTGTAATAAATTTTTATTACATTTTCCAAGAACTCTCCAAACGTGAATTATTAAACACTTTCAGAACCAGTCGGGTATCGTTATTCTACTGAAACCATGATTAATGAATGGTCTCTTGATACAAGAACCACTTGTGCTTTTATGTGATAATTCTAAGCCCAAGAATCTCACCCCTACTATCAGTTCGAGTTAACGAATAGTGAAGTAGCGGGATTTGAAAACGTTGGAAGCTATTTAGAAGATCACGCTTGCACCTAAAGACTTCTAACAGGGCTTATTTTTAAGAGACTTTCATAACGAAGAGCTTTTCCAATACATATGTTAGGTATACTAAAAGTTGGCAGGAACGGAGATTATTGAACGAAATATAAAAGAGTGCTTATTTTATCCACAATAATTAAAAAGTTATGTTAGTTAGTTAAGTTATGTGGAATATAATTGACGAGTGGAATATATTAACCAAGGAGGAGATTATGGAGGCCGCAAAAAAATAAGCCATGAAGGTAGGAAGATGGTCCGAAAGTGTTCGGGCAACATGCGGTGTTCCGCAGGGTTCCTTTGTGGGCCCTCTCCTGTAGATCACAATTTATATGTTAGCGTTTTGCCTTCCAAAATAAGCAGTGACGATCGGGCTCTTGAAAGATTTCGGGGTAGTGGTCGTTTGTAGGAAAATGCCTAGATGACATCGAATTGTATGCGAATGAAGCGATCTGGAAAGTAAAAGCGTGACTAGAACGCGCTGGACTGAAGATTGCTAAGCTCAAAACTGAAGCGGTGCTGATCAGCAAACGGAGAAAGCTAGTGTCCGTAATGATAAAGGTAGGGGGAACAGATCATCCACTCACGCGCGCTCTAAGGGAGTGATGATCGACCGGATGCTAAATTTCAAAGTGCGCTTGGAGGACACGTCAAAAAAAGGGTCAGCGATTTGTGCAGCACAAAGAAGACAAGCGTCTTTATGACCCAGAATATGGTAGAGCAGAGCCAAAAAAGGTACCGCGGCAGATTGCGCGACGCGAGTCCGTAAGGTAGCGGCAAATGAAGTGAGACGAGTCTATGTTAAGGGTCGTTGGACCCACAGACTTACCCCTAACGTGGAGATATGGGTTACGAAGGAACGTGCGAAAGTTACGCTCACACGCAGTTCCTGAGTGGACATAGGAAATATCCTCACCGTTTCGGACACGATGATTCATTGCAGGGCCGGGTATGCCCAGGGATGCAAGAACAAACAAAGCACGTATGCTTTAGCTGTTCTAGATTCGCCGATGAAAGGACGGAATTAGAAGAAACTCCGGAAAACATCCTAGTACACATGATGAGGTCCGAGGAAATATGGAAAAAAGTGGAAGCAACGCTGAAGGCCATCCACAGAAAGTTAAGGCGTAAGAGATAGAGAAATGCCAGCAGCAATATCAGCTTAAAGCTAAATGTCCCCCGCAACGTAATGCTTAGTAACTAGTCCCGCGTCAAGGAGGCTTTTTAGTTTCATGTATACATAGATCCATGTGTACTTCTATGCATATATTTATATGTTTGTTTGTGTGTGTATACAAATAGGTTAGAGTCCAACATAACCGCCTTGGGGATCGGGCAGTAATGGGCGCATGAGTCGTGGCGGTAGCATAAACTGGAAAAGAGGCAATCAATTGTAAAGTGCATCAAAACCAAATCAAGAATGTCGTGATTAAGCTGGACAAGGTTCAAAAGCTGGCCTGTTTCGGTATCACCGGAACTAAAAGCACCTGTTTGACTACGGCTATTGAAGCCCTAGAGAACGTCCCTTTGCTCCACCTAATAGTGTAGAAGGAAACTTTGACGGGGCTGTTCACGTTTTAGCCAGGAGAGATGAACAATTCACAAGAAATCAAAGCTGGAGCCAATGGTCGCATTATCCAATACCATTCCTGACTGCCGAGACTTCTACAAACCATATATGGTGATTATCCGAACTCGGTCAGAATGGTAGCACCTGGGAGCTCGGTAGTCTAGGGTATAAGGAGTCTGGCTCCATCGCAGAGGTCCCGGGTTCGAATCCCGGCCGTACCACGGTCATTCGCTGCTATTCGACATTGCACTTTATACGAAAAAAATATATTGTCGACACTACAAAGGAGCTTTCTCTGGGCCTTTAGTCTTTCACATAAAAAAAACGTCGGATCCTTCAAGTTCCAAAGTCCGGTCCGCGCGTTGCATCCGGTATGATTGAGACTTAAAGGTTAAGGCGCCGGCTACCACCTCTGAGGTTCGTAGTTCGAATCCACTCCGCAGCTTTATTTTTTCAAGCCATCTTCTGTTCGATCACCGCAGTCAGCTTTCTGTCATTACATGGGGAGTTGGTGGAATAAAACCGCATAGTATTGGCGTTTTTAGTTCTTCCACATACGATCTTTCCGACTAAAGTTTCCTGTCCGATAATAATACAGTTGCGCACTCCATAATGCAACTATCGAGTATCGACTGTACAACGGAGCTTACCCTTGGGCACTTGTTTTTCATAAGAAATTGTAGGTCGACTGAAAAAATAGGATGAGAATTTTTCTAATGAAGTTGTCCTTACGCACAAAATATGATGGTATCAAATACTGTAGGTAGATAGTACTACGTAGTACTTTAACTAGATTAATTCTTTAGAATTCTGCACACCTGACATCCTGTACCTAGTACAAAAATCTGAACAAATCACAAGGCAAAAGCAAAAATTACGTTCAGTTCCCTGTACTTTCATACATTATACGAGTGGTGGAAAATCACATTAACATTAATCCGCTAAGGTTATGATTGTTATTATTCAAGGAGACACGCTCACATAATTATTAACAAAAAACCGTTCGTTCCTTAAGGTGGAAAAACAAATAAATAATAAATAAATTCAAATATAATATGGCGGCGCATGTTACAAGACATTTATTTTTCTTGGTATCCTAATCCAAACATAATTAAAAGCTGTTAATTAAGGATGGTATTGTCTTACACTCATGTAAGGTTTTATATAAACATATACATAATACCCCCAACCGTCGTGTGTCATTGGAACGTGTTGCGATTTCGTGTTTATTTTTTTGTTTATTTTTTTTTTCTTATTTGTATCTTTTCTGTGTAATTTGAACAGGTAAAAAAGGATGGGCTGGGTTCGTTACCTTGGAGCTGTCGATAGAAACAAGGGTTATTTTCCTGTCGTCTTCTTTTGTTATTTTTGTTATTTTGTGTTTTATTTTTGCACAAAGAAGAATCGGCGTAAAAAGTAAAAATAAAAAATCCATTTTAGTTCGTTTTGTTTTATTTTTTTTTTATTTATTTATTTTTTTTTACCCAGGTCGGTCAAACAGAAAGAAAGATATAAAACTGACTAAGAAACTACACCTAATGTATAAAAGAGTAAACGAAACTGATTGCTGTGCGAGTGCCGCCACCACGAGTCTATTCTCAAAGTAGATGATATTATGGAGAATAGCCCCCAATGCTTTTTCTTTATAGTCCCCCCAATACGTCTTTATATAGGCTGTATATGTTGTGTAGCCTCTGGATCTTATGCAAGAAAATTAAGTTTAAATGAAGACGTTTGGGGAAGGTATCAAAGAATTTTTCGTGTTCTTAGATAACAACTGGATTTCTTTTGTGATTTTTATGGGATTCTCTTGTAAAATGAGAGAGTTTTTGTTTGAATATTATAAATTAAAATTGTTTTCCTTTTGTAAATAATATTACATGATTTTCAATGAAGTTAATGAATAATTTTAATTAATTCTTACGTACACTACTATATACATATAATATCTCTCTGAACTTACTTTTAGATAAATCTTTTCCTTTTATATTAAATTCAAAGTCAACACTTTGCTTCTTGATAACGACACAAAACCACAAAATCATAAACCAACACTCTTTTCAACACTTTTTGCTTTTATCCACCAAAAAAACAATATTTTCTATTTTTTAGGTGTTTTCTTTTAGGATACAAGAAAAAAAATATTGTTAACTTCTTCTCACAAAATAGCACTAATTTGCACAAATTATTCACTTCAAAACAATTCGCCACTGTAAATGAACATTCCTAGCCTCCTAGAGCCCCAAGTATGTTTATTTTCTTTAAAGAAAAACAAAATAAGACTGATGATAATATTTTTTTTCATGTGTTGTTCCAAACACTCCCGTCCAGACAGAGAGATTTATATTTTTTTAAAATAAAACCAAAACGAAAAATTAAAAAAACAAAAAATAAAACAAACTATACATAAAACACCGAAACGCTTAGGAACGACATAAGAAGAGAGTAAAGTCGACACCAAAAGTTCCAGACCAACTGAACTCTTTTGACATGATCACCGCTTTCTTAAGTTCAAATTGGAGAAAACTAAAACAAACACCAACAGCAACAACAGCAACAATAAAACTCTCTGCCTGCATCGCGACGGCATGGCAGATACATTTATATACATATAAACATATAACAACGCTATCAATTTATACCAGTGGCAACACTTATCCCATTCTCTACAATAAACATGCTCCAAAGCGAAATATACGATCGCGATCGCGCGCACATGTCAGCACTCACAAAAAGCACCTAACCTCACCCTATATACTTACATGATACTACAACAACAAAAAAAGTGGCGCTTCTATCAGAGTTCGTTTTTTGTGTGCGCAACGATCTTATCAGGAACCCAAGAACAAGATCGCACCTTTTAGACCAAATGTCACATATCTATACTCGGCCATATATGTATAAAAAAGCATGATCACACCAATGATATATTATCGGCGATCCTATGGCAGTGTTAGAACAGAGAGAAAGAGAGCGATCCCCACATGGAGAATTTACACTACCTATGATCGCTCCAGGATCCCCAAAACCGTTTTTCATTATTTTGAGAAAAACGTGCTTTGACACACCGTGCGCACGTGCGATTGACTTGTTTCTTTGTGTGTTGTCTGTGGCTATAGCATGCTGCGCGAGCATAACAAAACCAAGGTGGCGGCTTCTGTAAGCATAAACATAATAATTGCGATTGTGTTCGGTATTTGTATAAAAAAAGCCGGTAAAATACTCTGAGGACTGTGACAGTTGAAGCAATAAAATTGAGACATGGGTATTTTTATTTGGTATGGGAAAACACGCAGACTAATGTAGGTCTTGTATATTATATGGGATAGGAGTTTCAGTATTAACACTAGAACTACCGACCGGTCAAAATGACCAATTCTTCATAAGATTTTCCCTTTAAATTTTATTTAATATTTTATAAAAATATTATGACTTTTCTTAAATTTATGTATTTAATAATATTATAAATTATTTTGATTTTGCACCTTTATTCTGCTGAGATACATATGTGATATACCTATTTGTTAAATTTTTACATTTTGTCAAAATAACCGGTTTGGTAGAAATAGGTATACAACAACTGTTGGTAGTTCTAGTGTTAAATACTAAGTTATAGTAATAAAGTATTAGAATATAAATCTATAAAAATTCAGTATATATTATATACATAAAGTAGACCCCGATTTGGAAATACAAACAAAAGTTTTGGTTATACCTTAAATATTTTCCGCTCTTCATTTGATTTTTTCACTCTTTTGATACCGTCAGCCGGAAACCCGAAGTAAAAGAGAACATTTGTAACATTTTTTCCCTCAAACAGGAAACATCAAGTATGATACTACATCAATAAGTTAGAGTCCAGCGGGAAAATATTGAAGCTATTCTCAAGAAGCAGTGAAAAACTGCTTCCACATCGTATCCTTTGGAAGGTGTTACGAAGATAAGATTTTACCCACTGGGGTACGGAAGCCTACTTTAAGACATGACGAAGCCTTCTTTTGAAGCTTAGGAGCGCTTCCTGTCCGTATCTCACGTCATATCTTTTTTATAATTGTATGTCATTGGGAGGAAGCGTTGCTTTTTCTTCCCAACAGCTTCTTGAGAAGCACAATGGAATCTCTTTTGTAGGGGCTTTTTTGAAAGCTTTCATTGAACGTTCAAACTGTCAAAGAAGTTTCCTGCATAAGGCTCAAACAGCTCGTTTTTTATTTACTTGAAGAACAAGTTGTCTGTTGAGGAGAAAACTAAAATCTTCCTAAGACCTTCCAAAGGATACGATGTGGAAGCAATTCTTTACTGCTTATCGAGAATGGCTGCAATATTTTCCCGCTGGGTAGTTTTCTGTTCTACATACAAATTTTTCAAGAATACAAATATGAGGAAGTTTTGAGTCAGACATTCTTGAATAGTGTGTGAAAATTTGCTACATAGCGTTAATAGCGTCTTTCTGGCACTGAAGGGAGTTAGGTAAGTGAGTTTCAAATTAAATTAATTACTATTTTATAAATAGTTAGGGAAGTTTTCTCTGAGGAGGGCCCCTACAAAATAGATTCCATTGAGCTTCTCAAGAAGCAGTCGGGAGGAAAATGCAACGCTTCCTTCCAAATAACATACAATTATAAAAAAGATATGACGTGAGATGTGGACAGGAAGGCCTCCTAAGCTTCAAAAGAATCCCAGTGGGAAATGGAGTGCTCTAAGGACAATGGTGGAGCACTCCCATGGAAGCATGGAGTGCTCCCTTTCCGCTCCCTCTCCATATATTTTTTAACATTAGATGTCCGCCTAGGCTAGCACTCCATTTGGGCTCCCATAGGAGCACTCCTGCAACGATGTAGTTGGAGACAAAAAGGAGCATTATAGAGCTTTTTCAGTATAATAGTGAGTCACCGCATCAATACAATTTTAAGTTTTGAGCTTGGCCTATTCAATTTCTTAAATAACTCCAATAATGCTCCCTTGGGAGTCCATTGAGAGCCCTCCAACTTCCCTCCCTTTGGAACTGCTCCCAATTTTTCCCGCTGGGATGCTTCGTCAAGTCTTAAAGTAGGCTTCTGTGCCCTAGTAGTATTAAAACGAGGTACCACCCCGCGTTAAATAGAAGCATTCACTGATGCATGAAGAAGCTATACTTAGGTTGCTTGGAAGAGCTTCCCTTCCGTATCCCTGTTAATATCTTTCTAGCATTGCATGTCATTAGGAAGAAGCAGTTTGTTCAATTTTCTTTTAATTAGGCTCTTGGGAAGCAATTTTGAAGATTTAAGTTTAAATAACTTATTTGTAGGCATATGGACAGGAACATCTACCTAAACGCTTCTGAAGCGCGACCTGGAAGCACTTCCAATTTGATTCCAGAGGAAGCTGCTTCCATTTTTCCCGCTGGGCAACTGTCCAATTAATGTAACTTGGATGGAATGGGACAATGGACAATAAAATGTTCTTTTACTACTCCTTTATTATGAAATATTAGGGCTATCTTAAATAAAGGTAATTACAGAAATTTCAAAACGATGTTATCGATTTTGGTGAGGCTAAACTTTAGGCGTCCTTGTCTACGTCATTCTCTTAGTAGATCCGGATTGTTGGATCTTACCGTATACAATACTTTCCAAGATGCCTACATATACAAGATTGCCCTTCCTTGCCTATACAAGATTGATGTGATGCTCAAAGGAATTTTCCTAGCTTGATTCTTTTCTCGACATCTATGTCGCTATACCATTCGTAAATCTTGTCATTCTAGTCTCTAAATCGTCCCCCCTCACTTGCTGGTCAAAGAGCTAAGAGACCAGCCCGCTACTCGGATCGGATCCAAATACGAGCATTAGTAACGCCATTCTTTTATACACAGGTACATTAGCCCTTGCTGCAATGGTCTTACGACGGCTTAAGATACCTCGTGAAATTGTCTTAAGAGTGGCTAAATTTCTGTCTAAACGTAATGAATCTTAAGCTTTACAGCTAAGCGTAATACGGCAATGAACCTTGCGTTTGAACTCTTCGATGATATAGGAGTCCGGAAATACTGACTGGGAAAGATTGTTCTATAGTCGAATTGATCTATTCACAATTCACACGCGAATTACTTGTTTACAATATAGTGTTTGTTTCGAAGAAGCAATCGCTATGTAGTAGCGGTAGCATTTTGTCAGGGCTGCAGCTTTCGTACGGGTGACTCAAGGGGTCGGAGGAGAAAACGGTGCCGTCTCCGGAAAATTTGATTTTGAGTTTTGATCACTTCAAAATGGTTTTCGATGTCGCTCTCGAGGCCGAATGTAGGATTTGTATTTTACAGCACGAACCGCAATGCCTTGAAGAGCGTATTCCATTCAGCTAACTCCTTTAAATGAGAAACCAATATTGAACAGTCTGTTCTGAAGGACGATTGGCGTCGTTTGCTTTTAGTTTATTGCTTCATTCACTAGGGTCGGCGGGCGGAATCTGAATCTAACCTTCACTGGGAAAATAGCTGATTCACAAATTGTACCTCTGTTATTGCTATTATTTAGTCCAGTCTATCATGAGCTACTCATTTGTAGACCTTTTTTATTATCCTTCTTTATTCGTCTCGGGAGCATAGGGCTTCCACAAAGCTTCTCCATCGCACTCTGTTTTGAACTAATTGGTTTAAAGCCAATTTTTGCCAAAATTTTTCATTTCTTTCTTTACTGTTCTTCTCCATGTGTTTTTCGTTTTACCGGCACCTCTACTTCCTATGTTATCGAGGTATTGAACTCCCTCACGTCTTCTATTGTTTTACATTTTATTATTAAGCGTTTTCTTAAGGAGTGAGGGGCAACCTATTATGTTCATAACCCACTAGCGGAACAGACTGTCAGCCTTCCGGAAGAAGGCAAGAAAGTCTTGAATTGATGAAGACCGGACTTGAGCAGGGCTCATAAACTCTCTGATAAACGTTCTTCTTCTAACCACCACGCCTGAATAAAAATAAGTCTCGCCTGCAGCTAGCATGCAACTGGCAAGCACAACCAGGGTCTTTTTCTAAACTCAAATTGAAAACGAAATAAAAAAAAAATATTTTCGTAGAATAAAGCATCTTACGCTTCTTAAAACAGATAGCCACAGATATATGCATTCTCCCGTCACAGGCATGCACGAAATCGCCTGTATGGCTTTAAAAACTTGTATAGGGCGTAGAAAATGGGCAATTTTCATGGTGACCATAAATGGTGTCAATAGTATAATCAGTAGAGCAGTTCTCGGTCGATTCCGCAGGTCAAGCAGCATTGGACGTGGTTAGTGCTTAGCTGGGGGAGAGTTTGTTAAAGCAAACTTTCGCGTTTGGAATAATCTATGCCGATGCGGGCGCATTTATAAATTTGCTTGTCTGCATTTTTGGATTTCCGTGTCTGTGGCGGAGGTATGCATGCCCGTGGCGGGAGAGTGCGTACTTTTGTGGCATGCCGATTTATTCGGGGGCTAGCTGCGAGGTTCACTAGGTTCACTTTCTTCTTCAGGCTACCCTTGACCTATAATATCCTTTTTATATATTCAAGCTAAGCTTGCTACTAGACATTGCACCATGACGTGAAAGACTCCCAAAGGCATTGATTTAAATCGACTGAAATATGAATCATTGGTTATAACTTAAAAACTCCAATTAACCCCATAGCTGCTGATTCAACTGACAAGACCGAAAAAAAATTAATCGTCAGTGAAATTTTAGATTGGGTAGCAATCATGGATTGGATCTGAAATATTCTGTCTGCTTCCGCTGAAATTCACCCACAACGCAACCGAAGATACAAATACACCCAGTTGCCAGCCATAATTGGGCCCAGTTATGCAGAAACCTACCAACCCACAAACGGGCGAAATTGAACTCGAACCACATTATGAACTTTTGTTGCATATATTTCAATTTGCAGAAACCTACCAACCTATATTTACTACATTAATGCTCCATAAGACATTAAAAACGTTTATTAACCAAATCAATGTCTGATTTTTAAATTTGCTGAAACCAACTAACCCACAAATCTTGCTATGATTTTGCAAAAAAAAAAAATTCAAAATCAAACATTATTTAACGTCAAATAATGCATTTGATTTTAGAAACATCACTGACAATAACCTTTACTGAAAACTTTAAGATTTAAAAAAAAAATCTTTTCTCTAATTTATCTCTAATCATGGTTTATGAGGGTTGGTTGGTTTCTGCATAACTGGGCCCAATTAATGTGTCCTAACAGCTTGCGTCATTAGGGGATGAATAATACCGAAACGAGCTTCGTAAATCATGCTCATCTTCCAACTACGTCCATTCTAGCCTTTTGACACATATCTTGGCTTGGATACAGAGCGATTCTGTAACTTCGATAAAAAGCCTTCATTATTTGCGGCTGTATGCAAGAATAACGATTAAATTAAAAAAAATGCGATAAACGAAAACCAATTAATTTCGTTAGTTGATTCCTAATTTTCTGTGTTGTTTCTGCTGCTCTTTACTTGATTCGCAAGTCTGCAATTTCTCATGATGGCAGTTCCCTACCAATGGCCAGGGGAACACTTCTTGTACATCTGCCGGAACCAGCAAAAACAGCAACAGCAGAATCTACAAGGGTTGGAACAAAAAAAACTTTCCAAAATTTCCGCAAAATCTTCCGGAAGACTTGGTTCGGGGGAGGAAATACACAGAAATTACGTTTTAATTACGTAAATCACGACCCGTTGCCGGGGAAATTGGAGAACGTGTCCATCTGTTTTACAATTCGAAAGAAATTCTTCAAGCATGACTGAGGATTTAAAACATCCCTCAGTAAATCCGTAGCGAACAACAAGCACATTTTCCGGGACTGGGGCACGGGGGCGCAATTAAGTTAAGACGCCAAAATAGATGTCTTCAGGATATAATTAACAACAAGGACTCATCCAGCCACCACAAACCCATCGAAATAAATCAGTTTTGCGGTTCACTGCTCGAGAGCGGGGCTGGGGGATGTTCGGGAAAATGCGAAATTTATTCAAATTGCAAACACCATAAAAATCGTGCATCCCCATGACTTCAGTATATTAAGACTTAGGCCGAAGACGACGGTAAATTTACTTATCTAAATGGACAAAAAGGTAGTCCGGTCACGATAGGGGAATCCGTCATTGCTGAGCCCCTATAAGCTTAAATTAGCCGCCATAGTATTTGGAGTTTGGCGGGGGCGCTGCGGGCCGAATGGGAGGCAATTGAACGATAATTGAGAAAAAATTCCGTCGCGGCATTTGAACGACTGGGCGGGTTAATTAGCACTTAGTGCGGCGATAATTGCCTGGTAATCAACGTAACGCCGACGGCCTCTTAAAACTACTAGTTGTGTGCCGATGTCTTTTACACGCTTTTGATGCGGATAATTGATAAGTAATTGAATTAAGCCTTAATTATAGTGTGAGCTCTGTGAGCAGTACTTTATTTTTAGCAGATGAGACTTTATCGTAACCGAGAAATGTTTTCTTTTTGTTTTACTTGATTAATTTAGAAATTGAGGTTAATAACATGCATTTATCTATTTTGTTGTTTTGGGATGAATGTTATCGGGAAATTATTGCATGCATTATTTATGTAGGACAAAATGGAAATTCTACTCCTCTGCACGAATCCTGAAAGTTGAACCTTTAGAGATAAGAATCCACCAGAAAAAGAATCCATGGTATCAAGCTAGAAAAACATCAATAGTGGTATATAGAAGCTTCTTCTTCTTCGATGGTTCTACAGCCCAATTCGAGCCTTGGCCTCCATCAGCTTCTTCCTCCAGACGTCTCTCTGTTCCACAGCTTGTCTCCAGTTTCTTGTGTTGAGCAGCTTTGCTGCATCGGCCTTAACATTATCTTCTCACCTTAACCGTGGTTTGCCAACTGGTCTTTTGCCATCTGGTAGTACAGGGCTTTTTTGGTATCCTTGAGTCATCCATTCTTTGGACATGACCGGCCCAACGTAAACGTAGTAGCTTGGCATGGGTCGAAAGTTTACATTCTTTGTATAAGTCGTACATTTCTTGATTGTAGCGTAGTCTCCATGCACTGTCTTCATTGATTGGGCCGTATATCCTTCGGAAAACCTTCCTCTCAAATATATCCATCTTGTCTGCGGATTTCTGGGAGATACTCCATGCTTCACATCCATACGTAGCTACTGTACGTATGATGGTTTTGTAGATTCTTATTTTGGTTTTTCTGTGGATGTCTCTGGATTTCATTACTGGCAGTAATGAGAAGTATATTCCGTTCGCGGCGTTTATTCTTCTTTGTACGTCTATCGTTTCATCGTTGTCTTCGCTGACTGTGGACCTCAGGTTGTTAAATTGGTTTACCCGTTCAAAGTTATATTCCCCCAGGTGGTATTGTGATTTCCTTTTCTTTTTTCTACCCTTGACTGAATTAGAATCTTGCTCTTCTCTGCATTTATTTGCAGCCCTATATGTTTTGCAGTACCTAGAAGCTCGTACCACAAAATTTCGTTTTCTTAGTCGACCTAACTACCTGAATTCGGACCGAACCTACTGCAACTGGTGAGTCCACACTTGTTCTAGATATATTCATGGCCTTTGATCGAGTATGGCGCTCTGCTCTGTGGACTAAACTCCAAGCTATTGCTATAGAATCTGTTCTAAAGAATTTGTAGAGACTTCTATAGAACTTCGTTTTCGAAACAAGGCAAAGTCGCTGCTAACTCGCTGGAAAAGTTCCCAAAAAAATTCTGTCGACATTTCCGCGCAAACATTCCGCCAGCCTTTGCAGTAAAACTTCATCTGTACAAGTCGCACGGAAAGTCGGAAGGACAAAAGTCCTTATCGTGTGGATTCAAGCTCTGTACTATCACTTCTGGAGGATTGGAATATTAAACGACCAGACTTGAAGGCCTTAACTCGAAGAAAGGGGCGAAATAAACCGCGTCGAATTCAATGCCACGAAAACGAAGTACTGTCTGATCTCCAACAAAACTTGCACCGACCTTCCACCTATCTCAGAAGATAAAGAGAATCTAACGGCTGACTCAACTCTCAACATCCAAGAGTAACTTTAACGGAGCATCTGCGATGGAATGATCACATATTCCAAATCGCCAAAAAAGCCTCCCAATGCCTTGGATTTCTCAAGAGATGCAAGTTCCTCCTCCAGCGAGCCGCCTTGGCTACAATCTACAAATCCTACATTCGGCCGCGCCTTGAATACAACTCGTATACCTAGGCGCCCCAAAAACCACCTTGGCTTGTCTCAACAAGGTGCAAAAACGCGCCCTCAAACTCATTGGTTATGGCCCCTTTCGCGCCTCCATAGACACCTTAAGCCACCGTATGAATGTAGCAGCCCTCTCCATACTTTATCGCTATTACCATGGCGACTGTTCCACTGAAATTCAGGACCTCCTGCCTGCACGGCAATACTTTTCCCGCAACACAAGACTAGCCCGCTCGGCTCACCCCCATACCCTACAGCCCCTCCGTTCGCGCACAATACGATTTAGAAGTTCGTTTATGAACAGAACAACTCGACTGTGGAATAATCTCCCGCAGTCAGTATTTCCGAACTCGTATAATACCTTAGAGTTCAATCGTGAGGTTCATCGTCATTTCCTTCTACACCCTCCAGACCCCCTCTAACCTTTCCTATTCTACTATATTCTTCAAACCAAGCTTACTACTAGACGTTGCACCATGAACTGAACGACATGACGGACTGGTAGTATAAAGGGTCACTCCTAAGCTTGTTTTTTCATATAAAAAAAATCAACCTATCATTACCGCCAAGACTTTAAGCTAGGTGATAAAACAAAATCAATAATCCCATCATAAAAAAATTCTACAGAATTTGTTTTATTGCGCAGATAACAAGGTGAGGATGTCAATTAGTTATCAACAAGGAACTAATATCCTGTTAGGTTTCCTTTATGTTCTCCTATAAATGTGACACGTACGTGTGCTACGATGACAAATTCCTGAAAGAGGGTACCTCCTGAAGCGCTATATCTATGCCAATTCTCCTGGAAGTCGCACATTGAGATTCTGTTGAAAGGCTCACCTATTTAAGCAGAAAGGTAAATTTTTATATTTTCTGTTTCTGTAACGAGGGGCCTATGGAATTCCGTTCTGGACAAATGATTTCGTCTAAAGAATCGAACAATATTACATGGATTGTGTAGTAAACTGTATATTATATTACATTTTCCGAATCCTTATAACTTTTCAACTTCAAACATTACCAGATTCTAGCAAATCCTTTTTATATTGTTTAGTATCAGAAATTGTCATATTAAACTTGACGTATCCAGGTAAAAAAAATAATTCGTCATAGTTATTAAATTCGAAAAAATATGACAAATTATGTTAACATTCGATTTCATGGACTACGCTTTATATAAAATGCCAAAGCCTGTCTCAGACAACTTGAATAAAATATGATAGACAATATCCTAATCTGTTCTATTTCCCTTTTCATATTTCAATCATATTTATGTCCTTATGTACCCATAATAAAAAAAGGACTTTTTTCCTTTCGTTCGTTCTCGTCTCTCCGATTTCTTTAACTGTCAGAATCAATGAAATCGTCTAGAACTGGGTGGAAAGATTCTTTCTTTTTATTTCAAAAAATGTCGAAAATAATTCCTTCATCTTTGGTAGTCATTTGTAATTTCCCTCTCCTGCCTGGCTGGAAGGAATGGGATCCTTCGTGAGATATTTTCTAGTCCTTATACTTTTATTTCTTCGTATCACCTCACACCATCTGATAAAAGATTTAAAAAAAATTGTTTAAGGCTTAGCTTTGATGCCAAGGAAACTTTCATCCTCTCTGCCAGGCAAAGAAAATGAAATGTTTATAAACTTTTGGCAAGGACACTTTAGTCCTTTTGTCTAGAAGTTTTTTAATTTAAAACAAAAACATTCTTTTCTGAACTTACACGTTTTCTGGTGAAATAATGATTTATTAATCATTGAGAACGATTTTCAATTCGTCTAATTAGTGTCGATTCCATGGCGCATAAACTGTTGCGGTCTTTATCCTAGGGCGAATGATTGATGCACAGTTGTAGGCTAATTTCAATTTAATTTTTCCCGGGCATAGAAATTCCGCAATATGGCACAACAACGTCTTATGTTGATGATTCTGAAAGACCGCCAGGGCTCTAGTTTAGTGATTACATAAGTCATCAATGAAGACACCACACAATTCATTGTCTAGGTTAACGCTAGGTCGAGTCCCAGAGTTTAAGTAAATAACCAGCTAAGCGCTCATCTTTAATTAACTTAAGGAGTTTTAATTAAATCAACTCTTGGATAAATCGTGAATTTTCTTTCCATATTAAACTGTTGTTTATTTTGTGCCCCAAGATGAACTGGATCGTCACTTTAACAGGAAATTATAACAAAGTAGTATTTTTTTTTTGTGATACGATGAAGCTTAGGAGTCACCCTTTGTACTACTAGTCCGTCATGTCGTTCGAGTCATGGTGCAAAGTATAGTAATAAGCTTGATGTGAAGGATAGAATAAAAAGGATAGCTTAGGGGTCTGGAGGGTGCATGAGTAGGTGTCGATGAACCTTGCGTTTGAAATCAGAGATGTTATATGGAGTTGTTCTATTATAAACGAACTACTAAATCGTAATGTGCGCAAAGAGGAGGGCTGTAATGTGTGGAGATGAGCCGAATTGGCTAGTCTTGTGTTGCGGGAAAAAAGTTGCCGTGTAGGCAGGAGGTTCTTTATTTCAGTGGAGTAGTCACTGTAATAATAACGATAAAACTTGCTGAATGCAGCTACATTCCTTGATGACACGGTTTTGCACCTTGTCCAGCCAAGCCAAGATGGAGCGCCCGCCCAGATATACGAGTTGTATTCAAGGTGGGGTCGAATGTAGGAGTTGTAGATTGTGGCTAGAGCAGCTGGCTGAAGGAGGAACTTGCATCTCTTAAGGAATCCAAGGCATTGATACGCTTGTTTGGTGATTTAGAATATGTGACTATTCCATTGCATATCATTGGTTAGAGTCATTCCCAGGATGTTAAGAGATGGGTCAGGTGTTAGGTTATCCTCGCCAGGGAAAGTCGGTACAGGTTTTGGTGGAGATAAGGCAGTACTTTGCTTTTGATGCGTTAAATTCGAACCGATTCTTGCGGCCCTAGTCAAGAATGAGCTCGATGACAACGTTAAGAGAGCTGGACATGAGTTCGCGGTCTAAGAGACAAGGTCTGGCACTTGCTCGTCTAACGTTGGCGTAAGAGTAACGCAGAGTACTGTCATCGGCGAAACTGTGGAGTGGGTTGGAGGGGATTGAGAGCAGATCGTTAATCAATATTAGAAATAGAGCAGGTGAGAGGATCGACCCTTGCGGAATGCCGGCCGAGATGGAGTGTGGGTTGGATTCAACGCCATCCAATACTACCTTGATTGACCGCCCAGAAAGAAAGCTCTCAATCCAGTTCATAAGAACTGAGTTGATACCACTAGCTTGGAGTTTAGACAGCAGAGCGGCATGCCATACTCTGTCAAAAGCCTTGGAAATATCTAGAGCAACCAGACCGGACACACCGGAACTATGGATGCTTCGGTGTAGATGCTCGGTCAAACACACAAGAAGGTCACCAGTTGATCTTTTCGTTCTAAAGCCGTACTGCCTGTCGTGTATGATTTGGTTAGATTCTAGATATTGCCTCAGCTTTCTATTAATTATGGTCTCCATGATTTTGGAGAGAACAGAAGTTATTGCTATTGGGCGGTAGTTTAAAGGGTCGCTGGCTTCACCTTTTTTGGGAATGAGCTGAACATGAGCTAGTTTCCAAGAGTTGGGATAAACTCCGGAGAAGTATGACAGGGCAAAAAGTTTACGCAGGGCTTTAGCCAAAGGTAAGGCACATTTTTTGAGTGCCATAGGGGGAATATTATCGGGGCCAGTGGAGTTGTTGACGTCAAGCTCTTTGAGACATTTATACACCTCACGTGTCCTGTAGAAAATCCCGCCCATTAAATGAGCGATGCGATCGAGGACCGGTGGTGGCGTATCAGATTCGGGTAGAAAAGAATTTGAGGCGAACAGAGATGCCAATAAATCGGTCTTGGATTTGCTTTCTGTTATCAACTCCTTTCCATTGATGAATGGAGGGGTTGAGGAAGAGGTAAAATTCTTCTTGATGGAAGTTACCAAGGCCCAGAAGTTTTTGCTGCCTGCATTTGCGTTGAGAATCTTGTTTCTCAATTTGTCGTCAAATGACGATTTAATCTTCCTGATGGTGGAATTACAGGAATTTCTTAACTTGATATACTCACGACGAAGGGACTCACTTGGGGAGTATCTGTAGGCTCTATAAGCAGCTTCTTTAGCTTTAGTTGCGTCCATGCATTCCCCATTAAACCATCTATTCGGCCTTGCCTTTATAGATTTGGTAGAATGAGGAATGAATAAGCGCATTCCAGCCCGTATAATTTTAGTTATACATAGAGCGGCATAGTTCGCACTGGCGTCACGGAAGCACAGATCCCAGTCAGTGGCTTAAAAAAAACGAATTAGCTCCAACCAGTTGGCTTTCCCATAGTGCCAAACAGTTTTTTTTTTTTTGGGAACTGTGTTGGTAGGGGTAGAAGATGAGTATGGGAAATTAGCGCTGACTAGGCAGTGGTCCGAGTTACCGAGAGGTGAGCCAACCTCGACGGAGTACCATGACGGGTGAGATGTAAGAAACAGATCAAGAAGATGAGCTCCGTGACCTCCAACGTCTGGAACACGCGTTTCTCGATTGTCAATTTGAGGCAAAATATTAATATCTGCAAAAGGCTCAGCGTCTTTGCCAGAAACACTTTCAGCCAATTAGTTCAGTCAATCTGGCGAAAAAAAAGGCGTCTGCTTGCAAAATCAAACAATTGGATGAAACTTGGTGGAGTAGGTAGGAAGTGATGTTAGAAAGTGACCTTGCTGAAGGCCGCCTGATACTCGTGTGCGTTTTTGAAAAAACTCAAAAAAACTTCAAAAAATATTTTGAAATGGATTTATCTCGAAAACTAAGGATCTTACAAACAAATGTTTCAAATAAAAAATGTAGAGGACATCGTTATCTACATTTTTTGTCATTGGTGCAACATTGTACAACAAAAAGTGTGCGCAGTAGGTGGCGCTAAAGTGCTCAAAAAAGGGGTTTTCACCCTTTTCACCCTTAAATTTTATTTTTTCAGCTACAATCCAAATGGGAAAATTGTTCCTTTCAAAATTACGAACAACTTTTATTTAAACATTTTTTTCATACGACTTACCGTTTCAGAGCAGCAGCTTGATGAAGTATGGAAATCCCAATATTATGCTTGCACAAAGTATAAAGACAAGCAAAGTGCATATAAAAGATGTCATTTTTGTTTAACTTTGAATGTAACAATTAATAATGTTTATAACAAATAATTTTTTTAATAATTATCAAAATTAGAAATGTATAATCCGTATTTTTTATACTTTAATATGAAATATTCAAAGTAGTTGAATCTTTTGTGAAATTATTATTTTTTACAAAGAAAGTATAGTATAAAATAATGCATTGAAAATTTTACAGTTACAAATTGCCATCAAGTCTTTGAGAAATTTGGATTAGGTCGACAAAATAATCTAATGGAGGTCCACAATTGTATTGGTAAATAAGCTTACATTTCTTTTATAATGTACATGTATTCATTTTATGTGACAATATACAAACACCTATGCTATTCTAGGAACAAGTGTTAACTCTCTGCTGTTGCTGCTGCAAGGGTCATCTATCTAACCTCAAATTGTGTCAGCAAATAGAAAACATGGAATGGTACAACTATTTCACTCGTAAATTAGGACACGTCATTTTTGACTTGTTGCGATTAATTGACAAACACATATGGAGAACTGACATTTTAACGACGATTTGTGGCAATTCAACGGCAGAGTGTTGATTTATTTGTTGCGTGAGCTGCGTAGTCTCTTCGGTGGTGGTTCTTGTTGTGGAGATCCGCTGCTGTTGCTTTCCGAAGATGTACTTCCGTTGGATTGTCTATCACTGGATTTTTGCGAATATGACCTTGGATGAAAGTGTACTACTTGGGAGGGAAAGTCCAACTCGTCATCGTCAAGGAGATTATCATCGTCAACTTCAATGACTCGCACGTTACTGCAATATTCTCCACTGCAATGCTTGCAAGCAACCGAGCAAGGGACACCTGCCTTCCTGCAGCCACATTGCGGACCGCAATCGTTTACTGAGCACGAGCAACTGATAAGTCTCATCAGCCTAGGTGATGCTGGATCCAGTAATGTGCTGCCGCTGTCTCTCTTCTGCTTCTAGACGCATGCGTCCGAGTAGAAGAGAGACCGATGCGGCCCAAACTGAACTCCGAGGCCCATCGTGCCTCGCTCTCGCTCGTTCCGCGCTCTCTCACTCTCTTGACCGAGGACTCTACAACGCTACAATGAGTCATGCTTTTTCGTGCGTGCAGCCGGCATCTACCGTTTTATAAGACGTTGTCACGTCAAAAGTATTAAAACATGCCATGTTGTTTTTGTAATTTTAGACATAAAAATATTCTACTCTCTAGCTACTCATTTAAACAAAAAGTATTAAAACATGCAATGTTATTTTTGTAATTTTAGACATAAAAATATTCTACTCTTCAGCCACTCATTCAAACAAAAAATATTAAAACATGTCATGTTATTTTTGTAATTTCCGACAAAAAATATTCCACAATTTAAGCACTCATTTAAACAAAAAGTATTAACAAATACCTTGACGATGTTCGGGCTTTTTCAATCCTCTTAGCAACCCGTTCGTGTTGGGTGTATGAGCGGAAACATCTGGTGTGCACGGCCGGGACCGGGATGCTGTCGTCAACCAATAATTGTTGAATTTTAGAATCGCTTCTAAATATTGCTCCTTTCATCAGCGACTTCCGACCTTTCGCACCCACGTGACGAACATCATCCACAACAAACTTTTCACAAATAAAACAAACAGGAGTATCTTCACTCATTTTTACGGAGCAAAGTTTTCCTGTCTTAGCTGTCCGAAAGTCACGTTGCAACTGAAAAATGTACGTTTCTCGAAGAATAGGGCAGCTAACTAAATCGGCCCTTTTGTTAGAACTATGCCGAAACTGCCAGAGAAAGTCCCAATGGGACCACTCACATATACCGTTATGCATTTCATTGTATACCTGTGCGCTGTTCACGCAGCATTTCACTACACTATAACTTTGAAACGTAAATGATAGAAAACGTATTATAAATGTCTAATTTTAATACTTCAAACTAATATTTATTTGTTATAAACAAAAATTTACATCTTTTATATGCACTTTGCTTGTCTTTATACTTTGTGCAAGCATAATATTGGGATTTCCATACTTCATCAAGCTGCTGCTCTGAAACGGTAAGTCGTATGGAAAAAATGTTTAAATAAAAGTTGTTCGTAATTTTGAAAGGAACAATTTTCCCATTTGGATTGTAGCTGAAAAAATAAAATTTAAGGGTGAAAAGGGTGAAAAACCCTTTTTTGAGCACTTTTGCGCCACCTACTGCGCACACTTTTTGTTGTACAATGTTGCACCAATGACAAAAAATGTAGATAACGATGTCCTCTACATTTTTTATTTGAAACATTTGTTTGTAAGATCCTTAGTTTTCGAGATAAATCCATTTCAAAATATTTTTTGAAGTTTTTTTGAGTTTTTTCAAAAACGCACACGAGTATCAGGCGGCCTTCAGCAAGGTCACTTTCTAACATCACTTCCTACCTACTCCACCAAGTTTCATCCAATTGTTTGATTTTGCAAGATCCATTTGCCAGATTGACTGAACTAAATGTATATTATGTACGTTGAAATCACCCGCAACAATGACTTCACACTCCGAGTGGGAAAATAAAAATTTGGAGATTCTCTCGGAAATAGCATCGAAGGCTAAAGTGGAAGCTTCATTACTAATATTAGGACTTCTGTATAAAAAACAGAAGAATATGACGTGGCTGCGAAGAAGGATTTTAATCCAGGTATAATAGTAATTAAGTATGAGGATAAAGTTCTAAAGAAAATCCTTATAACTAAAACAAAAACTTTATTAGAAAATTATACAAAAAGCAAAATTCCTTATCATCAGCTTCTTCTTGGTCCTTGGTCACGTTTTCAAAGTTGTTCCACATTTACGGCTGCTGGTGGTGCTTGTATAGTTATTGACATGATGTATTGCAATTTTATAGGGGATTGTAGATACCCTTAACAAATTAGAGTTTAGTGCCTGTACGTAGCATTTAATTAAGGAAATGTCCTTTTCACAAGGATTCAGATATGCTTCCAGCGTCCCTAATAGCTGCAAAAAAAGAGATTTTATAATAAAAATGCTTCTTAAATATGTTTTCCCTACTATCCTACAACTACTGAGAATAAAAAAGGATGGCATATTAAGGGAAAATAACATAAAAAAGAACTGACCTCGTTAACAGAAGATAAGGGAGAAATTCAAGAATGAAGTGAATAGTGGAGGGACACAGCAAAAAAATAAAATAAAATAAAATGACAGGACTTTAGGAAAAAGATGCTATTGTGGAAATGATAATATAAGTAATTGCTTAAAGATAAGAGGGTAGCTTGTAGAAAACATAAGCACATAATTGCTATTTGCGCAAATAGGAAGAAAATGGCCGAGGAAAGGTTTTATGTTGATATAATATTGAAATAAATTTTGGGAAAATAAGATTAATCTGATTGAAAATTAAATGTTTTGGTGTGAAAGTAGTTGTTTGATGTATCAACAGATCAACGTTTATTCGTAATTTTTTTATGTGGCAGTTCTAAACTCAGGAGTTATCCTCTGTACTATCGATCTGACATGTCGTTGGTAATCTCATAGTGCAATGTAGAAAGCCTATTTCGAAGAATAGAAGAGGTTTCAGTTACGAGGAGTCGGGAGGGCGCTGAAGGGGATGGCGATGAATTTTGCGATTAAGCTCTTGTATGATGTAGTATGTAGGTCGGAAATATTGACTGTGTAAGGTTGTTCCACAGTCGGGTTGTACTTTTTTTATGTGGGAAAACCAAGCTTAAGAATCACCCTTTGTACTACTCTTATGTCGTTCAGTTCATGATACAATGTCCAGTAGCAATATTGGTTGGAAAGATAGAAGAGAATAAGATAGATTAGGGGTCTGGGGGGTGTTGGAGCAGGTGGCAATGAACTTTAATTTTGAACTATTGGGTGTTGTATGAGTTCGGGAAAACTGATTGTGGGAGATTATTCCACAGCCGACTTGTTCTATATTTATAAACGAACTTATAGACATTAGTGTGCGCGAAAAAGGGCATTGCACGGTATGAGAATGTCCCGAGTTGGCTAGTCTTGTGTTGCAGGAGAAATGTTGCCGTGCAGTCAGGAGGGCGGAAATTTCAGTGGAGCAGTCGATATGGTAGTAGCCGCTTTGACAAGGCTGCTACATTCCAACGGTGGCTCATAGAGTATGATGCAAAAGATGTCATCTCCAATGATTTGGATGGCCCTGGTTTGCATCATGTCCAGCCAAGCTAAGGCGGTTTTCGAGGTGACAGCCTAGATAAAAGAGTTATACTCGAGGCGGTGCCAAATGTAGGACGGACGTCGAAGCTGTGTCGGCCATAACTTTTGGTTTGACGTATTTTTATTATAAAATTAAAAGAAAATGTGAAAAAAATACATCAAAGAATATGGTGGATTGTTAAAACCTCGCCAGTGCACAAACAAAACGAAACTTGAAACAAACGTGTAGACGCGTTGCAAACGAATGCCGCAAGCCTTCTTCGATTTGTGTCACAAAACCGACACTTAACCGGATCGAACACAATCGTTGCCAAGCTTAGACAAGCCACCTTGACAAACGCGTGGATTCGGCATTATATTGTCAACTTCTACCTCTCTTTTTTACTTACCTCTCATTCAAATACGAGCATTCATGGAACAGAACTATTTTGAAACTTTTTTTATCTGAAAGTCTAAGCTCAAGTGTCCCCCATTATCCTACCAGTCCGTCATGTCGTTCAGTAGTAAGCCCAGCTCGAACGATAGAAAAAGGATAGAAAAGGTTATGGGGAGCATGGCCTGCATCAGGAGGAGGAAATGGACCTCTTGTTGGAGCGCTTGTTGTATGAGTTCATTTTTTAAGCTGCCGACTGAGCCAAAGATGCAACCATCGGGGTTAACAAGTCACAGCCTCGCCGGAGTGTTCCAGATTACAAAAACTGTGACGCTGGCGGTACCAGCCCACCAGGTCAAGTTAAAGGCTCCCTAACGACGGGTCTGGGACGGGCTGACGGGAACTTTTAGCAAAGAACGAAATATATATGGATGAACTATAACTAGGTAAAAAATTGGAAATGCGAATATATAGAATGCTTTATCCCCAAATTAAAAATGAAACCACCAACCAATAAAAACCTACCTGATTTTCTTCACAGTTTAGGAACCGTAAAACAGAGGCATGCTCAGACCATACAATTTTTCGCCATTTACTATCATATTTTTGAGCTAATGGAACCATAACTAATGAGCTGAACAAATTATCTCCGTAACTAGCAGCTTGAAAATGATCAAGGAATAGAACATACAAGTTCTCGAACTTACTTTTACCTGCAGAAAAAAAATATTATATCAATATTACCATATTATTATACCTAGAAGACCATGACTACAAACCTTCAAACATTTTATCAAATTTAAAATCATAATCCTTGTAACGTGTGAAAAATAATTCTACATGATCCTTTAGCAAAGATTTCATTTGTGGCTCTAAAAATTGCGAATCAGGACCCATAAATGCTATCATTAGGTACATCAATTTTTCTGTTGGTGAAACTATTTGTAATCCCCTACTTTCAAGCAAACCGGCGAATGTTAATGTTATTCTTATAACTTCATGTTCTGGAAAATCTGAGGAAGATATAATGTTGTTCAATGGCTTAAGGAATTTTCTTAATTAAATGTGTTTTAACCTGAATCTTTTGTTATAACTTTCGAGTCGGACATTTGTTGTAAATATTTATTCAGTAGACTCTTCAGTAGTACATACGGCCAATCGAACGGAAGAATAGATGCATTGGAGCAAGGTAGTGCTAAATTTAGATCTGTTGGAGCCTAGATAAATAATTAATGATATAAAAAGTGTAACAGCTTTTACATTAATACTTACAATAACAACACTTTGAGGATACACAAAAGTTTCTAAATAAATCTGCTTCCAATTTGTGAGTATTGATTGATTAAAATTCAAATTTTGTGCATTGAAAACGATCGTTTCAAACAGAATTTCAATTTCTCTTATATGTTCAGATGTCATACATTTTAAAACGTTGAAAGTAGCTTGAAGGCATACTTCTTTCGTTAGTAGCACCTGTATATTATCAAAACATAATAACTTAAATGCAAGCTTAAGCTCACTTTTAGCCAAAAAGTTTGTTCCTAAATTTCTGTTCGTATAAACTGATAGTTTATTTATAAAATCTGTCATTGATTCTATTGTTTCATTTTGTATAAGATTGTTGACTAAATATCTGTCGTTTTGTTTTACAAGCACTTCTATTACTTTAAAGAGGCTGTTTAAGAAGAATACTGGATAAGTTTGTGGTATGATAAGGCGTGGACTTTCTTCTTCGGATATAATTGTTCCAAGATTTGGTAGAGGTGGATGAATGTTACGGCGATCCTTTGTCTTTTTTAGGAGGATAGATGATCGACTGAAAAAGGATTTTATTACTATATATTTGTATGTCCTTTTTTGAATTACCTTAGGTTTTGTTGAAAATCTAAAAACGCCTTTGAGTTTATAAACTGCCGTAAATATTTTTCTATGAACTCTTTGAAAGGATCAATGTTTGACGGTAAGTACCATGAAACGCAAGATAATGTCGACGAAAGTAATATGGACTGCGAAAACTGAAACAAAAAAGAAACAATTTGAAAATTAGTCATTATTCGTCTTCGTGTCGTTCAAGTCATGGTCCAATCTCTAGTAGTAAGCTTGATTTAAAGGGTAGAAGAGAAAAGGCAGGTTATGGGTCTGGCGGTGCTTTTTTTATATGGAAGACTAGACCTCCGGTCGACGGTTCTATCATTGAGTGCAATTTCGGACAGCAAGCTCTAGTCGGAAGAGTAGTGTAGAGAGAAGAGTTAAAGAACGCCGCAACGGATACGCTGCTGTCGGTCCCGCTGGGTCTCGAACTCTATTCACGATTCGTTTCCATTCTTGAATTTTTATGTAATGAGGGAAGATAAGCAAAAAAAGAAGTGAAAGTTAAAAAAAGGAAAGGCGAATGACCATGCCGTGAAGTGCATTCGAATCACAGACTACCTCTGGTAGTCGGGTGCTTTAACCCCTAGGCTACCGAGGCCAGCGTTAGTATATCTTGATGCATCTTACGTTTGAACTCTGAGATTTTCTAAAAGTTTAGAAATACTGACTGTGACAGATTATTCCACAATCGAGTTGTTCGAGTATTTATAACGAACTTCTTGACCGTAATGAGCACGAAAAGAAGGCCTGCAGCGTGTGCGGGTGAGCCAAGCGGGTTAGTATTGCAGAAAAAATATTGCAAGCAGGAAGTTATTAATTCCAATAGTAATGGTGATAAAATTTGGAAAGGGCAAATACATTCATACGGTGGCTTAGTGAGTCCATAGAAGCGCAAAAGGTGTCATCACCGATGAGTTTCATGGCGGGGTTTATACCTTGTACAGCCACGCCAAAGGGCTCGTGAGAGCTTGTCCAGATAAAGGCGTTGTATTCAAAGCGGACCGAACATAGGACCTGTAGTTTTAAGCCCGTGCTTTTGGAGAAAGAAAGAACTTGCATCTCTTAAGAAATCCCAGATATTGAGATTGTTTTGCGAATTGGAATTATGTCATCATCGGTTAAAGTTATGCTTTGGATGCCAGAAGATGGATCAGCCGTTAGATTTACACCATTTACTGAGACGGAAGGAAGGTCGGTGCGCTTGTTTTATAGATGAGACTGACTTTATAAATAAATACTTTGTTTTGTGAAGACTTGAAATTCAAAATCTATTTTTTCGAGCCCCAATAATTTCGATGCCCCTGTTAGCAGAGTTGGATACGAGCTCACCATGTCTTGCCTATATTGACGAGGGAGTATGAGTAGCGCAGAGTACTATCATTAGCAAAGCTGTAAAGTGGGGTGGAGGGGATTGAGAGCAGACCATTTATAAAGAGTAGGAAAAGAGCGGGGGTTAAAATTGATCCCTAGCGATTACTGGCAGAGAATCCTTGATTGAACGGCCAGAAAGGGAACTCTTAATTCAGTTCCCTAGAACTAAGTCGATACTTATAACTTGGAGTTTAGTCAACCAAAAGAGCAAGTTGTCATACTCTACCGAAAGCCTTGAAGGAAGGAAATGACGAATACGGGAATCCTATTTTGGAGGTTAAAATTTGTCTCTGATCAATTTCATTTCTCTCGTCGAAGGACGCGATTTCGTTGTCTATACGGACCACAAACCTCTTCCCTCGCAACCTTCAGGCAAAAACCGAGCGATTCCCTCGTGAGACCAGACATCTGATCTGATTTCACATTTTACCACGGACATTCGTCATGTGTCTGGTAAACAAAATGTGGTCGTAAACTATTTGTCGCTAGCGACTGACAACGTCGACTCCGTCAGCTTCGACTTGCGTACATTAGGTCAGGCCCAAAAAGGTGACAATATGCTACAAAACCTCATAGAACACTCCAGAAAAGGCTCTCAAGTAAAGTTAGTTCTCACACTTATACCTTTTACGACGCATCAGGTCTGATTTGAAACTACAGGTATTCCGCGTCCTTATATGTCAGCTGCTTTGCGTAAATTAGCATTGCGAACACAACTTGTTGCAACGTGGAAGCCGTCAAGAAATATTTCTGGCCGGTAATTAACAAAGACTGCAATGAGTGGTCTCGTTATTGCCTCGGTTGCAGTGAATCCAAAGTGACGAGTCACACTAAGTCTCCACTTGAAGCAATTAACCTTCCAGATAATCGATTTGAACATATCCATATGAATATTGTGGGATCATTTCCGTCTTCTCGAGGATACTCGTACATCTTTACAATTGTAGACCGGGATATTATCGCTGCAACAGTGAAAAAGCACTTTGTCACTCCACGATTCGGCGCACCTCGCTAATCACTACAGATCAGGATAAGCAGCTCGAATACAAACTGTTAAATGAAGTTCGCAAATTAATCGGTAGCCACGGAATTAGGACAACCGCCGTTGAACGGATCCATCGACGACTAAAAGCCGCCTAAATAGCAAGGAACTACTCGTTGGAGTGAAGACCTGTCCTTTATCTAACTTAGCATATGTACTATGGCCAGAATCTCAGACTGCCCTATTTAATTTGCATCCCATCGGATGAAAATCCGACTATGTTTTCGTGCGCATCGAAAACCATTTGAGCCTCCGTATAAAGGCCCGTACAGAGTAATCAAGCGATAGGTCGTTGATTTAAACGGCACAAACAAATCAATTTCAATCGACCGGTTGAAGCTAGCCTTTGATTGGGACCACGACGACGGAGGTGGTGTGTAGGATAGGACCACTATAAGTTCGCACAAGCCGATCAAATATCGACTAGATCGATCGATCGAAAACGGCTACATCACGACCGACCGATCAGTGATCTAGACCTTTAGGACTTGCGGTATCATTACTTTTGGTGTCAGAGGGCAAAAAGAACGGACGCATCGTCGGTTCATCGTAGACCAACCTATAAGAACCACAATACTTAAATTAACATTAAATCTCACAGGGTGTCATCAAAGATTGTCCTGGATTCTCTCTTATCTCTGAAATCCCTCAGCAGGAACAACAGGGTCACGCTGATATAGATTCCGGGCCACGAAGGTCACATTGGTAATGGAATTGCCGACAGCCTGCCTAGAGTACAGAAAAACTCATTACCTATTGGTGCGGAACCTTTCTGTAGCCTAGCAAGCTGCCACGTAAGAACGGCCATAAAAAATTGGTTTGACCAACTGTTTCTTCATAGTTGGACAAGGACCCGGGGTGCTCGTTAAGCTAAAAGATTCATCCAAATCGATAAAGCTAAAGCGGACAAACTTAAATTTTAGGAAGTGGTAGCTAAAAATAATAACAGAGCTCCTGATAGGCCACTTTTCGCTTAACTACCACCTAAACAAAATGGTTTACTACAATTGTAGTTGTCGGTTCTGCGGGGCAGCTCCCGAAGCAGCGGAACACTTGCTGTGCGACTGTGCGGCTAGGAAGAGATTGAGCCTCCTCGCAGCGAGGAAGAGATTGAGCCTCTTCCATCGCGAATTCCCTACTCCCAGAGAGATTTGGGACAGGCGATATTCGCCGATTGATATTTCATTATTTGATAGTATATTTATTATATTATAAAATCAACTTTACTTACCTCTTGTATTCCATGCTTAGCAGCTTCATGAAACCATTTACAGCTGCAAATCGCCAAAGATTCACCCAAAATGTATTTAGCATCACTAACCGGCCCACTTGTTACTGCACCCAACAAAGCGGCAGCATGTTGTCGAATAAGAAAAGGCCCACCTTTTTCATAGATTACATTCTGATAATGCCACTCTAACATATAACGGAAAGCTGGCAGCAATTCCCTGTAACAAATAATTATCAAGGTAAGAATAATTGATCGAAATTAGGATATTGAGCACACAAACGACGACGTTACAGTAATTAATACAGAACTGGTTCTCTCTAATTATGAAAATCAGCAAAAGTCAAGAGTTCAGGCCAATTAGGGGAAGTATTCAATTATTAGTAATCTTCAATTTGCATGACAACCCTTGACTGACCGGAATCTAATTCAGTTCTGGCTACATGTCTACGTTTCAATTTAAAAAAGTCTTAAATAAAAATTTAATCGAAGATCATTTTTTTTCTTTGTTTTTAGAGGCGATCGTTTGTATTGTGGGTGGAAAATGAATTGAAGTCAATTAAACTAGTGATAGTTTAAGGAAGTGATTTGTTTACTTGCTGCTGGTGAGTTTTTAATTTTAATATGATCAAGTGGTGTTAAATGTAAAGGTTATGTTTTTATTTTTATTTATATTTCTTAAAGAAAATTTCTTGAAATAGGTAAACAATTTTACAGAGAGACTATAGTTAGTTCTCCCTTGCAGCATGTCTACACGAAAAGTAAATCAGTAGACACGTCTCTCCACTCCCTGATCGAAAAATCCCTTCGGTCATCGAAAAATCCCTTGAATTCAAGGAATTCACGTTGTCTGCTTTCTCAGATATTGAAGGTGCTTTCAACAATGTTGAACCTTCTGCGGTCATGGGGGCACTCCAGCGTCTGTCTCCAGCGGGTACACCACGGTGGCCTATACTGATGATATTGTGCTGGTGGTGACCGGCAAGTACATCTCAACAATAAGAGATATAATGCAACAAGCATTGAATACTCTTGATCATTGGGCTACTACAAAGGGTCTAGGCGTTAACCCAGCCAAGACTAAAGTAGTGCTCTTTACAAAGAAGCATAGACTTCCTAATTTTCCTTCTTTAAGATTGCAATGAAACACTGCATCTAAAGGAGGATGCGAAATTTCTAGGTCTCGTACTCGATAGGAAACTAACGTGGAGGCCGAATCTTTTAGAAAGAGCAAATAAGGCCAAAACAGGGGCCGGTTCGTATATGTCGAAAACGAAAATTTATTTTCGTCTCGGGTTCGCGTAAATCGAAAAAATTGAAATTTTCGTCTGAAGCCGACGAAAGGCACTCGAAAGGTCTTGGGTTATCGAGTTTTTGCATTAGGACACGAACAATTTTCTTTCGATCTACGCGAACGCTAAAATTTTCGTCGACGAAATTTTTCGGCTTCAATTTTTTTTCGTACGATTATCGTCGTTCGCCATACACGAACCGGCCCCAGCTCTCTTCTAATGCCAGAGAACGATCGGAGTCAACTGGGGCCTTAAACCCCGCATCGTCCACTGGCTCTATACAGCCGTAATCAGACCTATACTTATGCATGGCATATCGGTATGGTGGACTGCATTACAGAAGAGAACGTATACTGGAAAGGTTCCAAAGAACAGCTGTGCTGTGCATCAGTGGTGCAATGAGAAGCACCCCAACAGCTGAGCTGGATGTCTTACTGCATCTTACTCCTTTGGACATACACGCCGAGCAAATGGCAGCCTGGACGGCCGCCAGGACAAAGGCTTCTCTTGGATGGACTCCATATTCATATGGCCACTCATCCATCCTTAGGAAGTTCGCCACCGCTGCGAACAACCTAGATTATACTACACCTTCGTGGACCTTGGAGAAAGGTTTCAATACCATCATTCCGGCCAGAGATGACTAGACAGATGGTGTTATCCCAACTGGGTCATTATGTATCTACACAGATGGCTCAAAAATTGGGAACAGCGTAGGCTCTGATATTTTCTCCGAGGAATTAAATATAAATACATCTCTTCGTCTACGCGACCACTGCAGTGTCTTCCGAGCGAAAGTCACTGCGATCTGGTAGGCTCTCGAATGGTTGAAGATAAATAATATATCTCATAAGAATATATGTATTCTATCGGATAGCCAAGCGGCCCTCAAGGCTTTTAATTCTGTCGTCACAACATCCACGACTCTTCTGAACTGCCGCAGGTCTCTCTGTGAGACTGCCACAGTTTGTCAGTTTGATATAACACTGTATTGGGTTCCTGGACACAGTGGGATTAGGGGAAACTGTAGGGCAGATGAGCTTGCTAGACAGGGAACCGAAGTGGAAAGGACACCTCACTTAACCCGAATGGGAATGCCCTTAGCCACCTACAAACTAGCTGTTAGAAAAATCAGCTTAGCTCGACCTGGGCTGAGATGGACCACAGCAACGGTGTGTCGCACTCTTCATGCAATTTGGCGAACTTTGGACGCAAAGCGTTCAAAATCTCTTGTTCAGTTGAAGCCATGTAGTAAAGGTGTTGACTGGTCACTGCCCCTTTGGCCCGCACGCCGAAAGATTAGGACTTCCCCACAACAACTCCCATCTTCTCTGTACATGTCCCGCCCCGCAAGGAAAAGAGGGACCTTCTTTGGCTCACCTTTCCTTGATGGATTGAGCGAGCTGCAAAATATTGCTGTTCCTAACTTCTGTCGCTTTATCAAAAGCTCAAAATGGCTTGAAATGGCCTGAACTTTGTCCCAACACTAGAATGGCATCACAATGGGCCCAATGGCGTGCCTAAGTGGGCTCTCTAGTGGGGGCAGCCATTTCAACCTTACTTAACCTATAGTTATTGACTTACCTATAAAGAGCAGGATCCGGTTTTATAAGCATTATAGCTCTTACAACACGAAGGGATTCTATTTGAACCTTTACTAATTTAGCCTGAAAATGCAAAACATATAACAAACAAGTCAAATAGGGACGCTTGTAAAATGCTCTACTTTACCTTCATATCCTCACGAGTAAAAAGGTAACTACGAATATGATCTACTAGATCCATATTTAATAGCTTGATGCATAATGAAATATGTTGAGATATTAAGATCCTGAACAATTTTAAAACCAAATGTTGAGGAAATCCATAAAAGCTGGTGTCTGTCTTGGCTCCTGGGGAAAAATATGTCTTTTGTTACAATCTAATCATTTTGAATAGGTGATTATAAAAAGCACCAATTTTCTGCAATCCAGGAAGAAAATTTGTAATTAAAATATTTAAAAGTTCTTCATTAGAAGCTATTTGCACAGCACAGTCCTTATTGGTGCGAGCTATTCTAATTAATATCTTTAAGCAGGATGTCACCGTGCTATTTTCTGGTTGAACAGTTCCAAGGACATAACTAAAGTGGAATTAACGTTAAATATTTTCTTTTCTAGATATAATATCTTAAAATTATGAAACCTTATTCTTTGTATAATATTAGTTCGAAGAAAGCACTCAATCAAGTCAGTTTCTGCAAGTTGAAAATCATTCATTGATGTTTTACTTTCCTCTTCATTCTCTTGTACATTAACAGGAAATGGTGATGAAGTTAGTTTCATGCTTTTTAAATGCTTTTCTAAATTTTCACTTGCATCCTTTTCACTGAAGTCTTCAGAATTTTCGATTTCCATGATAGGTTGTAAATATCCTTCGGATGTTTCAGAGATAAGATCAAGTATTGTCTGGAAAGGATTATTTTTGGAATTATGTCTTCCAGAAGTTCGACGTACTTACCTCATCAGTGTCATTGTAAAAGAGTAACGATAGTCCTTTGGAAACAACTTCTAGAAGAGCGATAGAATTTTCATCGAAACCAAAGCGAAGAAGAAAGAAAATCTTAGATATTGGAAGTTCTAGGACGTTGTCATAAAAGCCTTGATTGTAGATGTTTAATATACCGGCTATTGAACCAAATGCTGAGACACGTTGTTGAATTACGTTTGATCTAAGTTAAAGAAATAAAAGTTTGCTTAGTATAGACTTTAGGTATATATTAAATGCCTGAATGAGGACCTATTATGAATGATAGTGAATTTTTCTACCAGCTGTACAGCCACGATCTGCCACAACGACCAGCATCCTAACTGCCGATAATAGAACAGCCGACGAATCATATACCGAACCCACAATTACCGAAGTGAAGACGGCAATAAAGTCACTGATGAAATGGAAAAGCGCCGGGAATCGATCAAGTAACCGCCGAGATGATCAAAGCCGGAGGTGATGTCTTATCACAACAACTTCACGTCCTTATAACACACATATGATATTCGGATCGTGCCCCGTCGGCGTTGAAGGAAGCGATCGTTGCGCCATTTTTGAAGAAAAGTTACAGAATACAAGACTTATCGTGTAATACCACCCTTTCGATCGTCGTCAAAGTGTTAACGAAAATCATACAATCGAGGCTACACAGACATCGAGAGCAAACGAGTACGAAAGAACAGCGGGATTTAGATCACATCAAGGATGCATTGATCAAATATTTGCGTGAAGCATTCAATGGACGACTCGGAGGTCGATACGACGACAACAACTTCGTAACCGACTTGATGTTCGCAGTTAATTGTTACAGTGTCTTGCAGTAGGTATTTCCGAGCTCCTACAACATTCGAGAATTCAAATGCCGGGTTCATCACCATCTTCACCACCCCTCCGAACCCTCATAACCCTTAACCTAATCCCCCCGTACTAAGCTTGCGCTAGACATTGCACCGTGACGGGAAAAACAACCTCAGAACGATCTGAGTATACCATATAACCGCTGTAATGGCATGAATTTGTAGTGTATTCATTCCCTACATTGCGCGACAAAAGTTTGACCTCACCTTCCATTTTTTAAATTAAACAAGGCAAGGTAAGAAAAATGAGAGACACAACAGTATTTGGTACAACCTCCTTATATCATAACGTATATTTCCTAAATTACTATACAGCTTTGGAAGTAGAGCTAGTGGAATTTCATCCTATGCTGTCCTTAATGCATTCCTTAGTTCTGTGATTTTTTTTATGTGGCGCGATCAATCTCAGAAATCACCCTTTGTACTACTACTCCGTCATGTCGTTCAAGTGCAATGTCTAGTAGTAAGCTTGATTTGATATGATAGGTTAAGGGTAGTGTGGTGGACGCATGAGAAAGAGGCAGTTTGTCTCGCTTTTGAACTCTTGGATGTTGTATGAGATCATTTTTTAAGCAGCCAGCTGAACCACAACGGTCAGGGCTAGCGGGAGGCTTCCTCGTCGGAGTAGTATGCCTTCTCTAACAAGTGAAACTTGCTAACCTACCGCCAACGGCTATGACGTAGGCAGTGCCAGACTACCAGATAAACAAGGGTGTGCACCATACGATAGGTGAGAACCTGACCTCAGCGAACCTTGGGTACCTTATTATTAACCGGTTAAGCCGACGGGCTACCGCATAGTCCCATATTGTTTTCCAGAGTGGTAGACTCGCCCTATAGGTTCTCTATAATGCTGAGGTCAGAAGTCATCGATGGCCAATCCAACCAATCCTTGGTTGACCTTCCATTTGTGGCAGCAACAACCGACGAGTTTTCGATCCATGGGTTATCAAGTAAACCATGGATACCACTACCGTGATAAAGCATACAGGCATTGATAGTGTGAGAATGGCTGTTATCACAGCTTGAGGAGATAGTAAAAGGTTCGCCCAAGTTAGTTGTAAATGGACACTCAATGCGATCGGTTGTTGCTGGCACGACAGCGCCCTAAAGTAAAACCGACGGTAGTCATTTAATTAGCCGAGTACCAAGTCCCTCAAGAAGGAAGTGGGATCCACACATTATTTCTTTCATGGCCGACTTAAGCTCTTCTAACATGTCCCGGTACCGTACTCCTGTCTGAGGTCCCTCGATGAATTTACGCATCACTGATCCTCTAACATAAATGAGTCCTCATCCTATATCATTATTCCTCCCTCTCCAATGTGATGTCGAGTAAAAACCATAGAACTAATATGCGTATTCGTCCGGTCCATCAAGGTAGAAGAGTTTTTCGTCTGAAAAGATACCTTGGTTGCATACTTCCTTCCAGGCCATGTGAGTTCTAGAAAATTCCAAGAGTTTTTCCATGTGTCTAGGTAAAAATTGTAGCTTTTTCTTGAGTTGGCGGAGCTTGTGATCGCTTTAAAATCCTCTACACAGTGCGTAAACTTGCATTTACTCCAGCTTCAATTCAATTCCCTGGTTGTCATGGAAGAATTTGATACTATTCGCAGGATTCTACTGTTAAAGTACTCTTCTTCTTTCAGCGTTTTGATTCGCTTAGACAAGTGTTTTAAAGCGGGTGAGGTCAAACTTTTGTCGCAACGTTGACCTTTTTTAGCCGGAGGTCAAACTTTTGCGGCGCAGTGTACATTGCTCGTATTAATAATAACAACCGACATATCATGGAACCACAAATACGGACACAGATGCTAAAAGCCAACAAGACATATTGTAATCTTTCAAAACTCTTCAAATCAAGCCATCTAACTATTGCTGTACAAGTAGATGGTCGTCCCAGCACTTTCATATCACTACGACACTTGAGTGCTTACAAAAAATCATTCTTTGGTCTTACCCGTGGTCGAGAGGAAACTTTCAGAGAATAGGAGTCCCTTTTGTAATCAAAGTTTTCCACAAACGCCAGTCATAACAGCATACGACTCGCTAAGTTCCGGGCAAGACGTCATACGTGCCGGCGAAGAGGTGCCTGAAGCTCTTTGTGACAGGGCTTATAGTTTGCGGAAACTAAATCGAACCTGCTATGAAGGAATGACACAGACTAGAACTTTCCGAGTTCAATGGAGGAACTTTCTATGACAGACTGGGTGACGTCAGTAGACTTTATAACACCTTATTAAGAACCCTAAAAGGAATCTCTGCCAATTTTTAGCCTTTTCGGCTTAATTTACCTTTACTGTTAACTTAACCCCTCTCAATTTTACACAGTTTGTTGCGAAAAAAATTACGTGATACTTGCCGAGGCCTCCCCCTTCAACACATGAGATATGTTGAGATTCGGCCGGACCCCTCCCCCCTAAACGCCTCACTTAATTAATGGACGACCCCTTAGTGCAATATTGTTCGTAATGCTTCGGATTAAAAAAAAGTATAAGTATCATTCCTACACCTTGTATAAAGTGGAATGTCGATTCTTTTCAAACATCAAAATACCTTGCTAGTCTAAAAAGTTCCTGAAGTGTATAACCCGGCCTAAATGGTTCATCGCCATGCATATACAGTTCCCGCGTATCTCTTTGATCATCTTCATCTGTGTACGGCAGCAACACACCTTTCCAATCGAATCTAGCTTCAAAATTTTCACCAGGTTTCAGATTTGCAATTTTCGCCGGAACCTCCTTCATCCATTCAAGCTTATCCTTTTCAATTACATCAAAATGTACCCACTTCTCTGCTGCGCCTTGATTAACAATATCTGCTACTGGAGGAACATCTAGTATAACTGATAAAGAAGTATCAACATCCATAGGGGATGATTCATCCTCCTTTACTGAACCCAAAGCCCGTGGTGGTAGTTTCTGATTCAGTTTTTGTTTGCGCTTTTCTTCAAGGAATTTTACTAGTTTTGGATCTAATGAAGATTAAGACAACGTTTTAGTGTATGTTAACCTTAAATAAGGGTGGGAATTTACCTAAAGACTCAAGCAGTTTTGTTCTTTCAGCCAAGATTTCCTGCTCCTTCATCTCTGCCAGCACTTTTAAATTTTCTTCATGTACACTCATTCCTGTCTCTTGTTCATCAACAATAACACTGAACTGTCCAAGACTATTCTGCAGGGAAGACACTGATGGCTCAGCTTCTTTGCTAGAACTTTGGTGGTGTCTTTTCCTTTCCAAAGACAAAGCGAAGAGGCTTTTTTTGCTGGTTTCAGCACCTTTCTAAAAAACACAGTTTAATAAAATTCCCTTACAGATTTAAAAGATAACACTCACAGTAGCCACAATTCTTTCTGCTTTTGGGAATCCAAGGGTGCTGTCTGGTTGGGAATCTACACTCGCTACCCGGCCTGGAGTCGCGCTCGTCTTTTCAATAATATCGCCGAGAATAATATTTGTTGTGGGCTTGTCTTCAGGCACATTGTCACTAGGAGGTTTTGAATTGCGGCTCTGTGCAAAAAGTGATTGTTTTTTGGCTGGAAATAAAATAATTCAATGAAATAGAATATGTAACAGGAAGGAACATCGAAACTAACGTTTTTCCAATTTCACAACTTGAGCCGCCGGCTGGAAACTTTGGTTTTTGTATTTCTCGTTTAGAAACGCCTTCTGCATTTCCAAAATATCGTCCTCGGTGTCAGTTCTTTTCGGTCTTTTATTCATTTTTGCGAATTAAAATTCAAAATCTAAAATTGTATCTCAAACGAGACTAAAACAAATATCAGCTGATTGTGACTTTTCTAGCGCGAGTTGTCAACAACAAAAAAGCTTTCAATTAGGAAACTTTTGAAAGCATTCCTATGCCTGGATATACGAGCCAAAGATGGCGCTAGCTTGAGTTAAAAGTAACGGAAGTTAATATCCTAGTGAAGATGCGTTAACTGCCGCAAAATATTTTTTAAAATATGTAAATTAAAAAAATTGTAATAATATTATTTAAAAGTAGTTACCACTCTCAAGAAATAGGATTTACGAAACCAAATTGGTAAAAAACAACATATTTATATTAATATTTTGGCCGGCAATGATTTCAAATTTAGAATAAAATATTATTAAAACCAAATTAATATTAAAATACAATTAAATCGAAAGTGAAAGTATATGAGTAAAGAGTAGCTTTGCCACCCTTTAATATTTGAAGTATTTACATAGTACCTTTCCAGGAGAGGACATTATAGATAGTCTTCAAGTTGCTAGGTGCGTGCAACTGGAAATATCTTCTTCTTCGATGGCTCTACGGCCCAATTCGAGCCTTCGTCTTTATCAGCTTCTTCCTCTATGCGACTTTCTGTTAACAGTTGATCATGCAGGAGCAACAAGCAATGAGTCATAAGATGTCATTCATGCTGACGTTTGCAAGGTATTGAAAAGTGAAGTTTTTAAGTTGATGGTTGAGAACCAACTAAATAAAAGAATAAAAATGTTTAGGACAGATGTAGCAATGAATTCGAGAGCTATTTGAATGATTCTGGCAATCTTCCTGAGCAAAATGGTTTGAGCGAATGCATAAATCGGACCATTGTTGAACGAGCCTGGTGTTTATCATTTGATGCAGAATTAGAAAAGGAAGATGAAGAGGACTAGTAGATTTAAATATTTCTGCAGCAGAGTATCTTAATGTTTTGGCTGATTTGGCTCAAGAACAAGAACAATATAAACAACTACTTAGTACCACAAGAACCGGAAAGCAGGAAACAAGTGAGAATGCAGCCAGAGCGGTTTGGCTACGTGAATTTGTGTACATCGTTGAATCCCGTTACCGGTGGTCCTATCATCACCATCCGAGTCCGAGAAGTTCTAAAGAGTCCAGATAAAGACATGTGGACTGCGGCAATGAAGGATGAGCTGCAGGCATTTGAAGAAAATGATGCATCCAGTGGAAAAATTACCATTTGACAAAACTCTAGTGCAATGCAGGTGGGTATTTAAAAGGAAAATCGATAGTAACAGCAGTGCGCCGTACAGAGCCCGTTCACGCTAGTCAATAGTAGCAGTCGACAATAACATGAAACGACTGCTAAAAGCCAACAAACTCTGTCAAGGCTCTTCAAATCCAAGCACAGGCCCATAACGTTCAAACTTGCTCGGAAAGTTCTTTTCGGTAGGACCTATGGGGTGGGACAGCGAGGGAGACCCAACCTCCGCTGGAAGAATGGCATAGACCAGGATGCTTAGAGCTTAGTGTTACCAAACTGGATTACATCGGCTCAGAATCAGGACCTGTGGAGAGAACAGTTACGAGAGCCCAGGGGCGGATCCCGGTTATAGAGCCGTTAAAGAAGAAGAAGTTCACGAACGAATGACATTTGGAAACTATTAAAAATTGCTGCCGCAATTTATTCTGAGCTGCTGGTCACAACTTTAAGAGCGCATTTCATCGAAAAATCATCTTCAGAGATGAAAGCTCATTTTTGACTAAATGGCTTTGTCAATAAGCAAAATTTGCGTTATTGAACAGCAACAATCCCACACGTGCTTCAAAAGGTCACATTAAAACTGTAAAGAGTGACCGTGTCGTATGGATTTCATTCCGGAGGTGTGATTGGACCTTATTTTTTCGTCGATGTAAATGATCGCCATGTATCGGCTAATGGAGTTTGCTATCTTGGCTTATTGGCAGACTATTTTTGGCCTGAATTGGATGGACTTGACATCAGTGATATGTGGTTCCAACAAGATGATGCCATTTAAACACACACTGGTAGTCAAACTATTGAACTATTGGAGGGGAAGTTCGGTAACCGCTAAACCTCGAGAAATGGTCCTCGGATTAACCACCTTGGTCATGCGCGTTATCGTTGTTGGATATCTTTTATGGGGTTACGTTAGTCGTTGGTTTATGCCAACAAGTCAACAACGTTAGAGGAGTTCGGGGCCAATAACGAACGCGAAATTGCCACTGCTTCTGCTGATATGTGTAAAAGATGATGCAAATTTCGCTACAAAGAACCAATCACTGCAAATGCGCTCACTGTGGTCTTATGAGGAGATCGAACTCCATAGTTAAACGTAACATGTGTACTGTACGTGGAATCAATTTCAGACCAATATTTAAATTATTCTGTGTTTTATTTGCATACAAAATTGTTATGTTCTTCGATTAAGTTCTTTCATATTCTTCGATTACTATAACTGCAGATCTCAACTTATTTATTCAAAAGCTAAATAGAGTCGTTACATTGCATGCAAATAGCCACAAGTAAAATTATTTTAAGCTCCTCGACGCTCTTGTTTCTGTGCTTACTTAGTTACCACTAATATTCTAGCAAGCAAGTACATCCTGATATGCTGCCAACCTACACGACGTGTTATCCATTATCATTATAACTTAAAGAACCTCAATTGTTATATTAAGAAACAAATGCTAAATTTGTAATAATAAATGCAAATAATAACTTCAAGATTTTATCTGTAACACAAACACGAAAAGCGTTCAGCAAACAAACTGAACAAAAACAATCGCGAACTTCCATTATGAACAGCAACCAACCTGGAACTCCTTCAACACAATATTACTTCACACACCGCGTCGTGGCGCCAACTTCCTGTTGCTTTTATATATTTAAAAGAAAGTGAAAAATTAACGAAGTATAAAGATGTGAGAAAGCAGTGAACTTTCTTTCACAATTCATCTTGGCGCGCGCTTATCACGCACGCATTACAACAAAAGCAATTCGCGGAACTTCAACCATGCAAGCACACGTCTTCGCCCCCCCGCCTTACGTAATCCCCTTTAAAAGCATAAATCCTTTCTCTTGAATTTTAATTTTACAAATCTCGAGATTTAAAATTTTGCACGAAAGTCTTCTCCGTTTTTTTCATTTCGTCCTTTTTTCATGTGATAAAACGGAAGAAGAAACTTTTTTCAAGATAAAAGTAATCCGGAGTTATTTGGATGTGAGGTCCTTGTGAATTCTGATTTTGTATCTCAATTTGAAATTTCTATTCATGTATGACTCCTGCTTTATCACCTCACATGGCTGCACAGGATAATCGGGGCAACGTTGAAGGATTATCGTAGGATTATTTTTCATCAGTTGGCCGAACTACGTGGGCGGGGGGGGGACGTTATGTCAGGTTTTGATTGCATGGATTCTCTTAATTAAAAAATTGTCACATATTTCCACCAATATGATTTACGGAACTTGTTGGGGAGTTGACGTGAATACGTCTGTAAATTTGCTTTCATGATAAAAAAAAACGATGATAAAAAATCATGGCTTACAGTATTGAATTGCAGCTCAAAAACTTTTGTTTATATCGAAAAAAGGAATATACCATGATATAGGTGAAGAATCAAAGAATTATATTGTTTACAAGTAGAATACCATTACCTCTATGTGGCCTCATTCAATATGGCGGCCAACACATAATGGCGGCCAAGATAACATGACGGTTTTCCTTTTTCTTTACAACGCCCTCGGTATGGGTATCAAATGAAAGTGTATGTTGTGACGTTCTTTTAAGCCATATTTTATGACAATACGACAACGGGAAGGAATTTAATATAAATGAAATAAAAGGTTAAATACACAAATGCAATGCTCTGCAATGCGTACCAGTACAGGGTATCCCTATCGTTATATCGTCCCCAAACCCCTACTTAGATAAGAAAAATGTTGGCATCAAAATCAGCCCAAGAAAAAATAGCATGTTTTGTACCTCAAGAGGCATAGAATTCATGTTCATACCTGCTAGGGCCGCACACTTGGCGGCTTATGGAAGACCACAGTAAAACCTGTCAAACATGTGGTACAGAAGACTTTACTATCTGTTTCCTTGACTCCGAAAGAATTAAAGACAGCCGTTGTAGAAGCAGAAGCAATTTTATATTCTAGACTGCTAACCCTGATGTCTAGCAATCCCAATGACGACCGCAATCACTCCTACCCACTTGTTGATAGGAGAAACTTTAACTACTCCGATGGATGCTGAAGTGGAATCATTTGCAGACAATCTTTTATCCTGATGGAAACTCATTGCCCACATCAAGGGTGACTTTTGACGCCGATGGCCTTGCAAATGCAAATATAAAGTACAAAACATCGAACCAGGAGCGCTAGTCATCCTTAAGGAGGACAATACTCTACCATTATCAAAATGGTCCCTTGCTAAGATGGTTAACATCGTAGACGTAAGCACATCATCTGGTACAATCAGAAGAGGGTTATGCAAATGGTGCATCCAAAGAGATTGAACAAATTGTCGAAAACTCTGACTCCCGGACCGAGAGCTCTAATCACCAGAGAAGAACTCCAAATAAAAGGCAACGCCTGCCATTAGGAGCAGCAGTGGTTCCTCATAACCAGTGTGTTTCTTCCACTTGCAACAAGTTGACCAATTGGTGCCAGCCCATTCACATTTTGCCTGAGATAGTCAACTTGCTGGGGATTACTGGCTACTTCCAATGTTTCGCTCTTAGCGCGACCAAAATTATACAAGCCGTATTCGTTTATTCATTCCTAATTTTAAATGGCCTAGACCGAACGGAAGAACTTTTGGTCTTTTGGTGACTTCCATCAAGAAAATTTTACACTATTCAAAACTCCCATTTTTTATTTACAAGGGCAAAGTGCTATCACATCTATTGGCATTATTATTAAAGATCGTAACGATCAAGCTTTGTGCATAGTTCAAACTTTCTATGAGGCATGTTACTTCTTATGCACTAGGCTGTTTTATGGACGAGGTTACTGGGTACACTGCTATTCCGAAGGGACTAAGCCGTCTTTTCTTTTAGAAACGTGAAGCAGAAAGATATTTTCTGACAATAAAATCGAATTCTAAAATTTTAATTTATGAAAGCACAATAATCCGCCTTCGGAAAATGTATCAACTAGTGTCATTTTAAGCCATCTGAAAAGCAATGTGAACAAATCCCTTTTATTTTGCTGCTCCAACTCTCACTCGCCAAATTCCTTCGCAAATATCTTTTCAAATTACAATCAAACACTTAGACGCTTTAATATTTTAATTAGTCAGAACAAATTGAATTCAAAGACACCCGAAGTCCTCGCCCTAAGAACCTCATCAGAGGAAACAAAAATCAAATTGCACAAAGTCAAAATCCATTAGAAAACAGCTTTAGTACCCCTAAGGACCTCCCGAAGTTGGGGGCGAGCAACACGAACTGGTATCTAAGGAAATCGATAGACAACGAAAATAGTAGATTATTTCATGCCCTGATGGAACCCTTCTTTGTATACCCCTAAGTGATGAAATAAGTGAATTAATTTCAGTTACTTAATTGCAAGCCTCACCTACTTGTTGATGTATAGTGCTGCTTAAATGTGTAGTGGTACAGCCATCAGGTTTAATAAACTTCGAATTTATCGGTATTGGCAAACTATTTCGCCAATTCCCAGCCGGTCTAATACTGGGGGGTTGGGGGTCGTTTCAGAGATTTGATCACGTTCTTTCTTGTGCTTTTGTTGGAAAGGTGATGCCAATGAGGTCCTTAATGGCACTTGATATATTTTCTGATAAAACAATTTTTTCCCCGAGGTATATCTATTGGGAAAGTTAGTTTCCACAAGGGGATGGAGTCCTTAACAGCTATGAAATGTGAATTGGGTGTAACGATAATTCCTTTGCTGAGAAAGTAACGTGGATGTTTTGTTTTTGGGCCATTGAGGGATGTTGATGATTTCTACTTGGATTAAATCCATAGGAATCTTGAGAGGGCACATTTCAATTCAATAGTGCATAAAAGAAATAGTTTAGTCACTTTATGCACTTTGTTTAACATCGATATGGTGTGTGTCTTCCAAGATAAAGCAGTTTGAGTTGATGCATCACTCACATAAAACACACGACGAAGAATACGAAGAGCTCAAAAGCAATGATAACAAGTTCTCGGACAGAAAAAGAAGCCTGAGAGAATAATCTATATAGTTTGTGAATTATAATCTTGCGTAGGGGTTCTACTGAGAAGTTCGTAGTATCACGGAATTTTCTCTAATTTAGAAATAGTGAAAGGATAAGGACAGGGATCCCAATGACACATTTGAGCAGTGGGGAGGAGTACTTTCCCGAACTGCTAGATGGCGAGTTGAAGAATTGTAAGCACTACCAACATCTGACGAGGATTTTACGTTGCTGTCACCAAGCATAAAAGAGCTAGCAAAACAATGAAACGCATCAATAAAAGCAAGGCCAAAATAAAGAACATAGTGGTTGGCTCCGAGGCCATCTAACTTTAGTTCCACGTTTACCGTAGAGGAGCCTGAAAGTAATCAGAACGATAAAATATAGAAACTTGGTGATCTGGGTATTCTTCATTTAGTTTAGTCTTGTTTGGAGCCCGCGTCATCCTCTTTTTTGAATCCCCCTTCGAAGGCAATGGAAAGATTGGAGGAGTCCCGAACCAGCTATTGAGGCATCAGCTTGGTGAAGAGGGACCTTGACGCTCAGATTCGTATAAATCATATCCAAAACTAGAGATCGTTGTCCGATATGATCAAGCCCAGCTGTGTTATTTTGCAATGGATCAAGAGAATTGTTAGGATGCATCAACACATGCAACTCTTGTCTCGAAGAGGATAAGCTCTCCTTTATGCAATCTGTCACAGTCTGGTAATAGCGAAGAACAGGGTCTCTCTGCTTAGAGAGTCCTGACTAGATCAGCCAAGTTTGAGCAACAAACCGCTAGGCAAACTGCTAAGCTGGTTTAAGTTTAAGTTTCTTCTTCTTCCATAGCTCTACAGCGCAATTCGAGCCTCGGCCTCTATCAGCTTCTTTCTCCAGACATCTCTCTGCTAAGCAGCTTGTTTTCAGTTTCTTGTATTGAGCAGCTTTGCTGCATCGGCCTTAACATTGTTTTCCCACCGTTGTCTTCACTGACTGTGGACCCCTGTAGTTAAATTGGTTTACCCGTTCGAAGTTATGTTCCCCCAAGTGATGTGGTTTCTTCTTATTCTTTCCACCCTTGACTGAATTATAATCTTACTCATCTCTGCCGTCGCCTGGTCCCAAGCCCAGGGTGTGAAAGGAGGAGGGTGGTCGACCTGCCGAATTGACCAGAATCGGGAAACCGAAGAAACTAGGCAAGAAACCACATTCTCCAGCAGCGTATCCGTTGCGGAGACGGACGCTGGGACACAATTGGCGCCGAGGTTCTTCGTTTTCTAGTTGCACCCATGCCGAACTTTTGCGTATGAAGAGGAAATAAATTTAACTAATTTTAGATTCAGCTCGCTTCGAAACCACCCCTAACCTTATTAAGGAAAGACTTCCATGGTCACATGGTGTCTCATAGTGGCAAGAGCCGGACAGTGACACACAAAGAGTTCGGTTCGGTCAATGGTTTGTTCCTCTCCATAACTAAGGTAGTTGGTATTATATGAAATTCTCAATCTGGCTGCATGATGCCCAATTGGCCAGTGTGCCATAATTATTGGCAGATTATGGCGAAATCCTTGTAAAGGAATCTCTAAGAGGCCTTGCGAGCTCTGCTTGTTGTACCAAGGCCAAGTCTTTCTAGCCTTGACGCATGATTCCTCCAGATTCCTCCATCTGGAGCCAGCTACTGAAAGAAAGTTCATGGAGTTGTCTCTATTTAGCACACACAGAAGTTATATGGGCCGAGCCTAATGCCTTGATGGCCGCTTGGCGAGAAATTCCTTCGAGAAGTTATGTCCTCTACCTGATCACTCGGAACCCTTTAACTATTTGTCAGGAATCAAATTAGGGCAGAACTCTATGACTAGCTTCGAAATTTTAGCCTTGATGTCATCCCAGAGATGGTCCGTCATCCAGAGATGGCGGTCTTCAGTTAGAAGGCGGTCTTTCACTACTTCATTCATTATTGCCTGACTATGGAGTACTGTGGTTGGTACTTACAAACCTAGAGCTGAGCCCACCCAAGCTGAAACCAACCAGAGGGCGAGGTGCTCATAGCCTTTGTACTAGTACACACGACCTTGTTTGGGCATCGACGGGGACCCTTTGCGACCAACTTGTTTATACCCACTGGTTGGCCATTCAGCTTTCGGCACAATACCTTTACATATTGGTTTGAAAGGGAGAGTTTAGAGTTGGAATGGGAGGAGATCCGCGGTACTTTTTGTTTTGATACCTTAATTAATTTTTCTTCTTTAAAGAGAGAGAAGAGAAGGGGGATACGTTTTTTTTTGTAGGGATAAATGGAAACTTATCAGTAGAATTTTCTATAAAGGTCAGTGATTCGTTTATACATATCTGAGGATCATACGACATGTTAATATTGCTATAACTCTGTCTTGATTTTGAAAAAGTACGATGTGGGCCAAACTCTTCGCATATTATACTATAAACAGTGGCTCGTATAGACTCATTACTTTTACCTATAATTTATGTAGTTGTTTCGAAGACTTCAGGAATGGACCAGCGTCATCTAATCTAATATTAGACCGGGGATTCGGTTTTCAAACTATCAAAAAGATTTTAAAATACAAAGAGTTAAGAAAAGATTTAATATCATTGTTATATTTATTTTTAAATCTCAAATTTCACATTCGAATATTCATTTTAAGTTTTGCGTAAGAAGCATGCAACTCACCTCAAATACCAATAAATAACAAGTACCTGTACCACCCCAACCTAGCTACTTTTCAAGGGCAATAACTCACGTTATCCATCCCCAAGGGTTTATGTTTCAGTAATTATGAGCGAGCTGCTGCAAGTCCCTTAACGAGTTTCCATTAAGGTAATATTTCCTAGTTTAACCTGGGGATAAATGAATTATTTATGAGGGGTTGTTAGTGTCACCTGTCTCCTAATCAAAGTTTATTAACGACATTCTACCGCCCCCTATAAACAAAATTTAATCTAGAGAGGCGGTAACATGCAAATTATCTACATAGTTTTGAACACAAGCTCCATATCATGATCTGAATACGTCAAGTTCACTGTACAAGCAAAAGGATTTTTATATTTAAAAAAAAAAAAGAAATTTTTTTATTGGTTCGATGTTATAATATCCTTGCATCATCTGGTGCAAATCTCACAGGACTTAAAAAAGAATATATCGAATAAAATCGTCGATAAATTTCAAAGTGCAGTCAGCTGTGCAGTTCATATGCACTTTGATGTTTTTGAAGCAATATAAAATCTGATTACCGATGGATGCAGAGGAGAAGTTCGCGATTTTGTCTTCTATAGACGTGCTGGATTCAGTCAATGGCATAGTAAACAAAATGTGCACGAACGTGTGAACTTTATGTGTGCTCAGAGGATAGCATCCACAACTCCAAGCTCTGAGTGCATTATTTTTAGAAATGGGTATTTTTAGACAGAAGTACCGGTCGGTCTATCTGTCTCTCAAGCTTACTAGCCAGTCCAAGATTGTCATTGAGACGTGTTCGTGTAAGCACGTGAACCCGAAAAAGCAATGGAGCAATCGATACCGGTGTTGACTCAAATCTGTAGCGCTAGAACGGTTCAATCTGATAAAAAAGGATTTTTCAGTGAATTTGCACAGGAGGTCCTTGACACGGCGGGGAAAAAGTGGTTGAAGGAGAGATTCGCCAAGATTAAAACTGACGAGGAGCGCATATTGTCACTGTTTAATGATCCTGAAGTTTGTGATCCTGTTTTAGGGATATTGGAAAATGTTAAGCCGGTTTACAAGCAGAAGGATGCTGTCTTTTCGGCACAGAGACGTCTGCAGGGGGAGAAGGCTCTCTTGACGGGAGATGCTAAAAAGGCATTGATGCTCCTGAATCAAGCTGTTGTACGAGCTCCACCAAAAGGTAAAAGAGATTATAAAATTTATACAAATTTTTATTTTTTATTCCCTCTAAATTTTTGCATATGTATATGTGAAAATACACAGTGACCAAGCCTATCTCTCTAATCTCTGATTGGAAAAATTTTCCGGACAATTTTTTACTCCCATCAGAGTTTTTCCTAAAATTCTTGTGTCTAAGATTAGATTCTTGGAACACGTTCAACATGTGAAAAACAAAAGCGGATTTAAATGTATTTTTACTGCAATATTTTTTTATTCCACCAGAAAATGTGAGGTTGAAGTAACTTAAAAATGTTTACGTTTCTTGTTTAATTCAATGGTAAAACGCTTCGTTCTTTTCCATGTTTTTTTACTATCGCTCATAAAGGTGTACTACAAACAGGTAATTAGATTGTAATTAGTTAAAAGGCAAAGCTGAATGGGAAAAAGGGTTAAGTAATGGCACAGTGTACTCTTATCGTAATTTTATCTCTCACACACTTTATGTTCTTTTATATTGACTTGCATAAAAGTGACTCCACATAAATGGATAAAATGCAGCGCTCTTTTGGGCTCTCTTGCATAATATAGTGCTCCAAGTTTAATGGGGCTTTCAATAAAGCGATTTTTTTTTAATTAATTGATTTATGACATGAGTGCTTCCGTGTTATAGGACATAATGAAGCTTGGTTGTCGTTTCTTGCGAAGCAGTCTATATGAAGGGCATTCTTTTCAATTTTGTAATATGAAAAAGAGTAATTGATTTTTTAAAAGAAACTACTGTGACATGATTCACATAGAGTCATCTCGATAAATGTGTAGTAGTGCCCCAATTTTCAGTGATTTAATTATTAAAAATTAAACAGGTTTGTGAAATTGAGGCCTGTCGTACATGATTTCGAATACTCAAAAATGGCTATTGCCGTACTCCTTGTTTCTCTGGTTCCAATAGTACCTACTAAACCAACTACTAACTAACTAGCTTTTTTACACCGCCAATTTTCCATACTTGATGTAAAATTTTAGCATTTCGGCATTTCTTAATGGCTGATAACATAAAGCATATTTCTTGCTTTCCAATTAAATGTTCACTCACCGTCTTCCGTTACATTTATCCAACTGTAGTTAGAAGGTTTCATAAAAATGTACAGGCTCGTTAGACATTTTAACATTCCGTCCACCTCGTGTGCCGGCAAGATTCAGTTAAGATAGGGTCCAGGCAGACCTATAGTGGTACCAGATCTTTGGTTGGTGAAGAATATCTCGGCAGTTGCCACTGGCAGTCACAATTGCTCATGCACGATTTAGCCTTTTCATGGAGGTTGGAGAGGTTGTTAAAAGGGGGCCTCGGTAGCCTAGGGGGTAAGGCGTCTGGCTACTACCCGAGAGGTCCCGGGTTCGATTCCCGGCCAGCCCCACGGTCCTTCGCCTTTTCCACTTTTCCACGTACATAACTTTCCTTCTTTCTTCTTCCCTCTTTACATTCCTGATCCCTCTTGTCATAGCCTTCCTTAGCCCTTCCCCGCTCCGCCAAAGCGCATGTCATCGGTTGGTTGATGAGATTCAATTCGTTTCAGGAGGCATAACACTCCAGCGAGTTGTTTCTCGATGCCCCGATGTCAAAGTCGCGGTAGTAATGGTTGGAAGTAGGTGGGCTAGAAATATCGCGGGGAGGGTTGTGGCAGTTCCTTCCTTCCTCGACTAGAGCTGCTGTTTGACATTGCACTCTATACGAATAAAATAAATTGTCGACAGTATAAAGGGCCTTTCCCTAAGACTCTTGTCTTTCACATAAAAAAAAAATATATTTATGTTGGATTTTTGTAACCCCAAATGCGACGGATACAAATGACTGTCATCACTCCTTTGGATAGGGAAACCTTTGACAGAGATAGACGCTTTAAATATTATGAGTAGTTCAATACTTACTTGCTTACTTGGCTTTATAACCGAAGGATAGTTTCGACCTCTCGCAAGTGATTTCCTCTACCGGTTCCTAATTGAAGGCAATGACAACCAGCGGCAGCGGAAGTTTGGTCTACCTTACTGTCACATCCCTTATATCCCGCCGGGAGTTCGGGGACTTGTACAGGGTAGATAAGATAAGGGTAGATAAGAGTCTACTAAACTTTTTGTTTTTGACGACATCTATGATCAAGATTAAATAGGCTTTGTAGGCTTTTAAGTTAGTAAAAGAGTTAACCCTTCTAACACAGAAGGCGCACTTCTCAGCTGAATCAAGAAAGGTTTACCTACTCAGCACACTCTAGCGCTGAGATGAGGCTCACATGTATTTCTACCACATGTATTTCTGTTTCGTATTGCTATTGTCGAATTGCCCCGGGCCCCAAAGAAGAGCCCCGAAAAAAGTTTAAACCCCCATATCCTTGCTTTCTGACCATCAAGCAGGCACGATCTGATACCCAAGTATGCAGCGCTCTGAAATAAAATGAGTATTACGTATATAACGTACGTTCGAATATTAACTATTTTTTGGCAATAGATTTTTTGTAATTTCAATCTCTTTAATGGGGCCCCAAAGGAGGTCCAAGAACTGCTAAGAGTTCTGTCGCCAGATGAACCGACAATTTGACATTGGTTGTGATCCGAATGCTCACCAGTCTATTTACGAGATTATCGATGTAAACGAGAGAGGTGAGCATCTCTTAGAACTTCTTGTTATGAATAACAGATTTTGAAAATAGGGAATACAAACCCACCTTTGTCACTAGCAGGCTAGTCTGCGACAGTATCCGAAACTGGTGTGTTCAATATCGGACCATTTGTATATCAGGTTCAATATTGTCGGCCATTGTGGCCTCGAAATTAGACCTGCTCGCCACCTCTGTCAGCTCAGAATGTTGACTAAAGATGGCTGCAACGCAACTCACTATTAGGTCTATTTTTCTAGCCTAGTAATTAAAAAACTTCGAGTTTAAGGCTTTTTATATAGCCTAAAATTGTTTAAACTCATTCTCGTCCTCGCTGTAGTCTCGCTGTACTCTGTAGAATCGACAGCTGCAATAAACTATTTCCTATTATAGCCCTATTTTGCTTAAACAGAAATTTTCAGCAGAAAGGAAGAGCGGCAGATGGGTCGATAGGATTATTAAGATTAAGACAACCGTAGTATCGCTGAAACAGGGAAAAGCGCCGGGAATAAATGAAGTAACTGTCGAGATGATCAAAGCCGGAGACGATATCTTATCACAAAAACTCCATGTCCTTATAACCCACATACTGCATTCTCATCGTGTCCCGTCGGCGTGGAAGAAGGCGATCGTTGTGCCAATTTTGAAAAGGCGACACTCGGGAATGCAAGAATTATGGCGGTATCCTTCGCCTCTTTACGATCGCCGGCAAAGTATTTACGAAAATCATACAATCGAAGGTACACAAACATCGAGGGCAAACGAGCCGGAAAGAACCGTGGGACTTAGAACACATCGAGGATGAATTGATCAAATATTCGCTCTCCGTCAGCTAATGCAAGAAAGAATTTTTCGCGGCAAACCAATTGTCGTCGTTTTCATCGATTTCAAATCCGCTTTCGATTGCATCGATTGGAACAGCTTGTGGAGAGCCTTAGAGACGACGGCACACGTGCTATTGAAAATCATCCAACTTCTCCTAGTGTTGTACGATGGTTCAATTAGCAGCGTTCCTATTCGAAGCGACTTATTCGAGAAAATCCCGATTCAAACAGGTGTGTTGGGCAAGGAGACATCGCTTTGCCACTTCTCTTAAACCTTGTGATCGACGCGAACATGCGTGAAACATTCGATGTATGACGCGGAGTTCGATACGACGACAACTTCGTAACCGACTTGTTGTTCGCTGACGATAGCGCCGTCTTCGCCGACACGGATGCCGAAGCAACGGACTCCTTACCCCCCTCCTTCGGCTCTCTGCTTCACTATGTTCTTAGGCTTATACGACATTTCCCACATCGTCCGGTTTTAGCCCATATAAATGCGGAAAAGTCCAAAGTGCTCACAAAGGACGGATGGAAAGCCTGTGTTGCCCTCGATGGAACCCAAATCAAACAGGTTCCGATGTTCAAATATTTGGGACCCTCGCGCAACATGTGGACCTAAGATTACGGACGATCAGTCTAGGAGCGAAGATTCTATGATTATTGTATGTTCGGGTCACTTTTGGACCGATTACTCAGTGTGCAGCATTTCTACTTTCATTCGCCAGATTTCATGCATAATTGAATTAGTAGTTCAGATCGCTACGACTTCTGCGACGGCAGTACTAATGACAGTATTTCTAAGACGTGCCCAATTCTTGTCGACAACAGATATCTCGCCTCTTTGAAAAAGACCACTTCTAAGGTATGATCGTTGGTGTTTCTAGCCCTTTCTGTCAAGGTGACATATTTTGTAGATACGGGATCTCTAACTAGTTATAAGGTTCCAAACTGATACGTTCATACCAAACTAAATTCAACCGTGTACTTCATATTTCCCTTTCTCTTTTTAGGCGTAGATGACATTATAGACGAAGGTCTGACATTGGCCCTAGCATATTGGACAAGATCAAAAGTTTTAATTGACCTAGAAGATGGTGAAAATGCATTAAAGGATCTGAAAACCGCTGCAATATACGGCCTTAACATAAAGCACTCCCCTGAATACTATGTAAGAACAGCAAAAGCTTATGCATGTAAGTAAGCCAGGTCAAAACCTCTCAATGTGACCTAATAACAAAAATTATCTTTTTTAGTAACTGGAGAAGATGCCAAAGCAAAAATATCCATTGCAATTGCTGGCAGACTTTATCATGGTGATGAAGGAAAACTTATTGCCATTCATGCAGAACTTGCACAAATCACACCGAATCCAAAACCTGCCACAAAATTGAGTTGTAAGTATTTTCGTTGGATAAGGAAATTAAAGAGCTAAATTTTGTGCTTGAAGGACAGGCCCTCCTTTAAGCGGCGGAGAAAGCGATAAGATAAAGAATGCCTCGTCTTTGGTTACGGTAATGGATACACCTACAAAGGGGAAATTCATAGCTGCCAAAGATAACATAAAGACTGGAAATGTTGTTCTTGTGGAAGAGCCCACCGCGGCGTGTTTGCTTCCAACTTACTTTGGTAGTCATTGCCATCACTGTTTTCAGAGGTAAAATTTTTTGTATGTTTTGCATTAACTCAGTGACAATATTTTGATTCCATCTAAGGTTAATCACTCCAGTTGGTTGTGAAAACTGCTCTGGACTTGCATTTTGCTCCTACGAATGCATGAGAGTGGCTTGTGATAGCTACCATAAGTACGAGTGTCAATTTCAGGATCTCTTCATAGGTTCAGGAATGTCAATTCTTTGCTACATAGCTCTTCGTATACTAACTCAAGCAAAAAATCCACAAGCTGGTATAGCCCATGCAAATGATCTCATAAGTAGTCTTTGCAGTCATCCCACCATGCGGCAACCAGAGGACTTTGTACAAAGAGCCATTATGGCTGCATTCTTACTACGATGTCTACAAAAATCCGGCTATTTTGGACAAAGAAAAACTGAAGCAGTGAATCCCGAGGGACAAGAACTATCAGCGGCTGCAGCACTTCTAGGCTTGTTGGAGCTACTTCAATTCAACGCCCATGAAATTTACGAGACTGTCGTAACATCTGCACATAAATTCGATGCTTCGAAAGTTCGTTACATTGGAGCAGCAATCTACAAGACAGGATCATACTTCAATCACGATTGTTGTCCTGGCGTTGCAAGATATTTCGTCGGGAAAACAATTGTCCTAGCATGCACTCGGCCAGTTAAGTCTGGTGATCCTGTATCAGAGAACTATGGACCAATATTTACTAAGATAAACCTAAAGGAACGCCAAAGGTCCTTAAAGTCACGATATTGGTTTGATTGTGACTGTACCGCCTGCAAGGAGAATTGGCCAACGTTACAAAAATTAGATAAAAACGTTCGTTTCAAGTGCACCACTTCAGACTGTGGGAATATATTGCAATTTCCAAAGGACATTGGAAAGGATGTTAGGTGTGTTCGGTGTAGAAAGAACATTTCCTTAAAGGCTAGTGTAGCTGTCGTTATTAAATCCGAAGAAATGTACAGAGAAGCTGCTAATGCGATGAAGGTTTGAATCGAATTGTTTGTGAATTTATTTTTTGGTAACGTAAACATATTTTTAGGAACAAAAAACAGAAGTTGCAATAGAAATGTTTAAAGTAGCCATCGATCTTTTCCATGAAGTTGCTGTCTTACCACATAAGGATACTTTGATTGCACAAGAATCGTTACGAGTTTGCTTGGCAGATACTGGAACAAAGTTTAATGCTGATCCATAAAGTGGTGGTGTTGTTAAATATAATAAAAAACTTTGAATGAGTTCAGTATAGATTCATTTAGTTGTTTGGAGAGGAGACGTCACATGATTGATGATTACAACAAGGAGGTGAGACGTTCCAAAAGGTCTTCAGACTCTACCAGGGCATCTAGACTCCAAAAGCTTCAACAGAATGGGCCTCCTCAAAGAGGAGGATGGCTCCTACACCTCTAACCATGAAAAGCCCTTGAGGTACCTGCTAAGCGAGCACTTCGCAGGGTCAATCCTCTAGACAGCCTATCCATTGGATGCTGGGTCTAGTCATAGGGCGGCCGTTATTCCCACGGGCAGTGGCCTCTTTTCAACCCTATAAGTCCCCGGGAGGAGATGGAATTTTTACGGCACTCGTTCAGAACTGGCGTGATCTGATTCTCGACAACCTGATCTGTCTCTTTCAGCTTCAACTGCGGATATATTCCAAACATCTGGAGGAGGATCGTGGTGGTTTTTATCCCCAAACAGAGCAACAGACCCCTGGAGCTGCCTAAATCGTACAGTCCTATCAGCTTCACCTCTTTTCTTTTAAAACCGGTGGAAAGGCTGCTAGACCTTAATATTAGGTGCAAGCTCTAAAATCGAACAAGCCTTCCTCACTAAAGAAACTGCTTTATCACTCGATAATATTGTCTATTGGAGTCTTATCCCCGTTACTCTGGTCACGGTTTGTGGATGAGCTTTTTACCAAATTGTCTGAATCTGGTTTCGATGTCATCGGTTATGCAGATGATCTTTCTATCATTGTCTCTGGGAAGTTTGAGTTGGTCATTACAATGATCATGAGTACTCCGAGAAGTTCAAAGATGGTGTACCACGGAGGGTCTGTCAATCAACCTAAATCAGGTTGTCCTGGAGCACGCTATAAATGTATCCAGGGTACCACAGTTGAGTAGGTAACTCAGTCAAATATTTGGGAGTAAAGTTAGACAAGAGACTGAACTTAACTGGACTACGTAATCAGTAAAGCCACAAGGGCCATACGGGCCTGGGAAATGATTTTGGGTAAGACATGGAGTCTTACACCACAAATGATGTACTGGATATACAATACCATCGTTAAACTCACTTCTGCCTTATGTCACTTATGCCGCTATAGTCTGATGTTCGTGGAGATAGGCTATATGGAGCTATTTATGATGATGTGGAAGATGATTTTCTGTCCGAAAACGGGCCGGAATGGACTGCTCGAGAGACAAGTCAGTCAGTCAGCGTCTCTGGTCGCTTACCTTCGATGCTTGAGTCATAATTTAAATTATGTACCGAAGCAAAATACTTCGAATTTAGGTCTGCGAAAGGCCAAGTTCTAGGGCGCGACGAGGAATTGACTACCTCCGTTTAGGCCCGCTCCACATTATCGTGCCATTCCCGGTCCAGTCAAATATTTTTAAAGGGAAAGCAATCGGCGTATTCACACTCGGTAGTGTCCTATGCCGGTCGTTGAGTACCGTGTATAATATATTCTCGGCTGTACTACAAAACAGGATGGCCCCATACGCCAGAAACATCATAGGCCATTACCAGTGTGGTTTCAGCCCAGGCAAACCAACAACTGATCAGATTTTCACCTTGGGGCAAGCTATGGAAAAATGTCTAGAATTTCCAAACTCAATTGAACACCTTTTTATAGACTTCAAAGCCGCCTATGATAGCATAGCCAGAGTAGAACTCTACAAAGCCATGAGAGAATTCGGCATCCCCAACAAACTGACAAGACGATGTTGGTTGACCATGACCAAGGTGACAAGCCAAGTTAAGGTATCCGGAACACTGTCCAGATGTACATGGTAGCCTCGTCTAAAAGAACATCTAACATTGGTCCCACAATCAAGGTAGAGGAACACGAGTTTGAAGTGGTAAAATCATTTACCTACCTTGGGTCAATAGAGCAGCCGACAATAGCATAGAACCAGAAATACGCGCACGACTGCTAAAAGCCAACAAAGCGTACTATAGTCTGTTCTTGAAATCCAAGACGATGGTCGTACCGTTAGTCACATGTTCATCTGTCGTCTTAGCCGTGTTCGAGAGGAAAATACTTCGGAGGATTGTTAGCCCCTTATGTGAGGAAGGACGGCTCAGGAGACTCTACAATGACGAGATGTACGAGCGCTATCGCGACATAGATGTTGTAAAGAAAATAAAGCTCGGTAGGCTGCGTTGGCAGGGCATCAAGCTCGTATGAGTGAAGATGAGCCTGCTCGGAAAGACTTCTGCGGTAAGACCTATGGGGTGCGACAGCGAGGGAGACCCAACCTTCGCTGGAAAAATGGCTTAGACCAGGACGCTTAGAGCTTAGGGATGCCAAACTAGATGACATCGGCTCAGAATTGGGACCGGTGGAGAGAACAGTTGCGAAAGGCCAGGACCAGACAGGTTGTTGAGCCGTTAAAGAAGAAGAAGAAGTATCGGTATCCAGCTTAAGCTTCCTTCGCGCGTGCTGAGCATAGAGGACCACGATGCGGCGTGCATGGGAATTATACCCATAGTGATGTCGACGAGAGAAGGCGTGCGTCACTAAGATAATATGTTAGAATGAAGACAAATTCAGTGCGGCGGCAGTTGACGACCTGCGAGTCTCTAAAGTAAAGGCAAATAAGACAAGTTTGTTAAGAGTCGGTGGACCTCAGACTTGTCCCAAACCTAGATGGGTTACGGGGAAATGTGATGAAGTAAGTTATGATCTCATGCAGCTCTTGAGTGGAAATAAAGGAAGGGATATTGTATTCTTCTGTGTGATCGCCGAAGTGAGCATCCTGTCGCGGTAACGTTGGGTTAGATCTAGTGATGTAAAACAAGTTGGCAATTCTTTAATTTTTCTTTATAATATCCCTCCACCTAGAGATGTTCGACATTGCACATTAGAAAAAAACTATCGCTTGCACAAGGAGGCTTACCATTGAAATCTACCCTTTCGCAAATAAAACACTCATTGAAGAACATGAAATTGTAAGCAAAGTGTCTCTCTTTGATCTACACCAAATTATATAGGAAACTTGTACTTGTATCAAATGTTAAATTTAGCATGTTGAGATTAATTCTTGTCATAATTGCTGCAATTGAGACACCCACAACATGGACTGCGCAAACACCCGATAAAAGAGTCACTTCGAAGCCTAATAATATCTTCCCTTTCGATGTCGTTGCTATGCTACTTCTACCAATCTACACCTTCTTACGCGCTCTGCTCCACGTGAATGCTTCCAATACCGTAACATTTCACATGTTAACTATTCTGATGGGAATTAAATGCCATTAAATCCGCTTAACTACATACCCATATATTCACCCTATGATCCATGAAAAGAGAAATCCAATCATCTATGCATCAAGCATCAAACTGGACCGAGAACGGCACGATAGTGTGGAGTGGGCCTTATCCTGCACACTGTCGTTCACTGTAGCACTGTTTTGTTTGAAAAAAGTTTACAATCAAGTGCATGAACTGAGCAGACTTCGCTGGGCTGGAACTGGAAGGTCTTCACTGATCCTATTGAAGAAGGAGAAAGATCGGTAGCCAGACTGGTCAAAATGTGGACGGATGCGGTTGCAGTAGATGCGAGGAAACTTTTTCACACATAGAACTGAAAAACTTTAACAGGAAGTCGAGAAAAAGGTAAAGTATTGGTTGGAAGTAGGTGCAATAAAATATCGTGGCTGGTTGTGTCAGTTGCTTCCTTCACATCTCCCTCTTCACTTTCTTCCCACCAGAGCTGCTGTTCGACATTGCACTCTATACAAAACAAAAAGATCGTCGACAGTACAAAGGGGTTTTCCCTGAGACTCTAGTTTTTCACATAAAAAAAAGAGTGTTTAATGAACAAACGCTAACACGGAGAGCGGCAGAGTTGGGATGGTCACTACGGAATCACAAATCCCAGTCAGTGGCTTGAAAAAAGCGAATAAGCCTCAGCCAGTGCTTTTGGGAACTATGTTGGTTGGAGCAGGAGTTGTATAAAGAGAAATTAACGTTAGCTAGGTAATGGTTCGAGCTGGAGCGCGTTCAAAAACCTTACTATGGTTAACCATGGTTAACTATGGTAAACTTTTGTCGTTCAAAAACTCCGTGGTTAACTACAAGATAACCACGAGCATAACTTTTTGGCGTTCAAAAACTCCCGTGGTTAACCATGGTGTAGTTAAATTTTAACCATGCTCGGGAGCATGGTTAGCGATAGTTAAGAAGAAGAAGAATAAAAACAATTTTTTGACATTTGTTTTAATGTTAATAATGAACAAATCAAAGTGGGATTTGTGAGATTATTTCAAATAAATAATTATTGGAAATAATTGAGGCAAATAGCCGACACTATTTTAGGAAAAAAAATTTTAAATTTTCTTTATCACGTAGTTAACCACGGTACGTTCAAAAACCTCCATGGTTAAACATAAACTTTCGTGGTTAAGTGAAGTGATGTAGCATAACCACAGCTTACCTCGTGGTTTACTATAGTAAGGTTTTTGAACGCGCTCCTGCTAAGGAAAGAGTTTACTTCGACCCATTGCCTTGTTAAATGAGAAGTAAGCAAAGCAATGGATCAAGGCGATGGGCTCCTCCCGCCAGGGGCTCTCCAGAATAATTTACAATTTGAGTAATTTAGCCAATTTACATTGTGAACGTTGAAATCACCGGCAACAATGTGAAATCATTGTAGGTAGAACATAATCACCATATCTCTCGAACCAACGCCAACATATCCAATTGCCATCGTTGGTTCTGTTTTGAATGGGCCAAATGCAGAACTATGTTAGTTAAGAATACACCTACTAAAATGGCCGTTTAACGGCTCACTGGTTGGTCCATTTAAAAAGTAGTGCAATGACGTTGACATGGGTACTACTATGTACTTAAGTAAAATTGTGTTATCCCATAGTAAATGCGTTTACATTACTCACAGGCTTTCTGGATAGAATGGCTTTTTACATACTCGCAATTTTCTTCATTATTAGATATTACACTTCACTTGTTTTTGCTATTTTTCAATTACTTCCAGATAAATTCACTACAATAAAAAAAATCAGATTTCGTTCCACATTACATGCCTCGTCCCTTTTGTTATTCTCAAGGATATCACATTTTCCCCGTCCTGCATTCCATAGCTATATGCCTTCTCTTCCTGGCAATTCACCCACGCGAAGGAGCACTTTTCGTTTTTATTTTTTCTATTATCCCGACACGCCTCGATATTCTCCAGAATAATGTTATGATATATGTATGTCTCCATTTCTCTGCAGTTTGTTTTTTATATCGTTCCTTGTTGTTGCCTATATTATTGTTGTTGTATTATTCGCTGATTTATTGTGAAGATTTTTCAAGTTTTTCATACGTGCAGACAATGTCAATACATTTTCAATATAAGCCTTTTTATATTAGGCACGAAGCTCTCTAGAGAATATTGATGATGCTGTAAAACAGGATTTTTTTCCTTGTTACATATATATTATATGTTTTTTTCCATGGCGTTGTTGCCACCATAACCGCACATTTTCAATATCCTTTTCACCCTAAGGCAAGAGTTATGAGATGAATGTTGCTACGGCAGCGGAGGACTTAGATTGTAATTCATTAAGTTGATGCTGGCATGTTTATTTTATAATAAACGATTTTGAAGTGAAGTGCCTTTCTCTTAGTTCATGAATATTTAATTAGTTGTTGGATTTGTTTAAAATTGCATGTATTTTTAATGTCAATGAATGAACGAAAAGACGAACACAGTGTTAAGATTTTCAAAGGTAAAAACCATGTATGCTCAAAAGTTAATGCCTCTATGAATAAAGAAACAAAATTTATACTTAACATTTCGGCAGTATGATAATTAGCAATTATAATTTCAATAGAGTTAACATTTTTTAATAACACAATAATGTAATTACAAATATTATAAAGCTATGGAAAAGACCAAATTTTTTTACATATATTGAAATTTAAGAGGCATTTTTTTATATTCAATGATTATGTTTTCCTTACCTTTATAAAATCTAAATTTGGAGAAGCATCCTGCACTCTGTTTAGCTCATTCCATTGATATATGAACATTATATATTATGTTATGCACCTATGATTTTAACTAGAAGGGTGTGGGAAAATTAATGAGCCGCAAGAATTCCGATGGATATATTCATATAGGCTCTGGTATAGTTAGATTTGAAGCCGATCGATAATTGTTAAATGTGCACATTATAAAATTAGTTTGTTCTGCTGTAACAAAATAGATATAGATGCACTAAGTTTACGCACGTCATGTTTAACATTTAATAAAGCGTCAGGTATGCAGGGTATTTTTAGTTTTTTTTTTCAAACAGGGCTATATTTATGAAAAATATGATAGATCTGCAACTACGTAAGTGAAAGTACAGAGGAGATCAATATTTTTTTGTATCACATACATACATACATTTAAGACTTCAACTGTTTAAAGTTTTTTAATTTGAAATAATCTTCATCTCTTTCTTTGTCGTCCGCTGTAATGTTGCATAGTCTGTTACAAATTTGAAGTTTATCCCCAGCAAGAAGAGTCGAAGTTTTGTGACAGCCGGTGGTAACGCCAGCACCCCCTATTCAAGAGCCATTTGTGTCCGACTTAGATAACATACTGGTCATTTAATTATGACGGGGATATCCCCAACATCAGAACATTTCCAAGATGGGGAGTTCTTTTGAGGCGTCCCAAAGTTGGACAGGTGGAACAAACGGAACGAGAACTAGGGTCTGCTGAGAAGAGCAACATTTCTTTTTAAGTGATTACTCGAGAGTGTATTTTTAATTATACAAAATGGAAGTGGGTGCGCAGCAGAACTAAACCGCTAGTTCATTTTTGGCCACAGAATTCACCTTTGTTGAAGTTGGCTGAATTTGACCCATTTCGACGATTTGTTTCAAATTAAGTTAGTCGAAAAATATTCAATGGAAATTAATACTACTAAATAATTTTTTTGGGGTTCGGACGATTAACAAAGAACTCGGAACGTGGTAACACCCGATTTGTCATCTATCACAACCCGAGAAAACAGAGTTTTAAGTTGGTTGGTTGGGTCCCCGCTCCCATAAAAAACACTATTGCTACGAATCGGCAAACAATGCCTAGGAACCGAATGGACAACACGACCTTTGCTTTTCGAACAAGGACACGAATCGAATCATGGAATGTGAGAACACTGCTTGCTGAGGGACGGCTGGATGAAGTCCTCAACGAGATGAATCGATATAAAATCATTGGACTAAAGGCCCCCATACACGATCAAATTGGTTGTACATCCAGAATTTCATCAAACCCATAAGCGCAACGAATTCTGATCGGCCGACCGGCCCACAATCGATAGTTTTGGTTGTACGTCCGTCCTTCCATGTACATCCAATTTGACCGTTCTGGGGGCCTTTAGCGAGACCAGATGGCCGGATATGGGGGAACATATCTGCCCAAACGGTGAATCCTTCTCATATTCTGGGAGATATGCTGGGAGCCTGCAACAAATATTAAACCAGTAAACAGTTTCTGACACACAAATATTGAAGAGCGGTGAAGTACGACAAAGGGCGCTATATTAACAGCAGCAGAAACGAGCATCGGTAATGTCCAAAGAAACCAGCAGCACTGGATCTCGGGCACAACCTGGCAAAAAATAGAATGCAGAAGGGCGAATACGAATTACGAGAATGTATTCGACTCGGTCAGTAGGAGCTATATATGGCAGGCACTACGGCAACGTGAATTGCCTGATCAAATAATAGAATTGATAAATGCCCTATACAACATTTCAGGAGTACGACAAAGATACCTACTTTCGCCAATACTGTTTCTTATAGCAATAAACGACATCCTTATCGGCGCTCAAGATAGTAGGTTAAACAATTTGGCAACAGAAAGTAGTCAAGCAGGCTTAAGGCAAAATCCGAATGAAACCAAAGAAATGCCGATAAATGCAAACACCATTGAACGAACTGCGCTGAATAGCCGAAACGTGGAACTGGTAGTTAAATTCTGGTATTATTAACGAAAACGACGGGGCAGAAGAAGACGTCAGTTCAAGAATAAATAAAGCACGTATGGAGATCTCAACTAACGCCAAATTACGGCTGTTCAACTCCAACGTTAAGGCAGTTCTTTGCACGGTTGCGAAACATGGTAAGTCACCCAATTCATCACAGGGCGCCTACAAGTCTTCATCAAAAGATGCCTGCGTCATATCCTAAAATTCCGCTGGCAAGATAGAATTTCAAATGAAGAGCCAACCAAGAAAGGATAGACGAACGACCAAATCAGGCGAAGGAAATGTAATTGGATTGGCCACTCCTTGCGACGCGAAAACGAGAATCTAACCAAACAGGCCCTTGACTGGAAAAGGTCTTGTCTGTATCTAGAAAGATAAAAAGATTTAATGTGGAAAAGAGGCCCCATAAATTATTGGATCATATACCGGCACCAAAGTACGGATCTAACCTCAAGAATTTAGCAAAGGCTATGAAAATAAAAATTATTAATTCAAAATACTTATTCTACTTGAATTGTCCACTTTATGGAGGACTTGGATTTTATACAAAAGGAAAGCAAGAAATATATTGGACAAACTACTGAAGCAAGTTTAAGTAACATGTATGGACTGGACACTCATGTTAACTGGGCAGGATCAACTGTCATCAACTCCAATTTATTCACTTAACTAATTTTAGTACGATTACGAAATAAAACGGAAGGACGACCAAACCCGGCCCTTGAGGAACTAAAAACTATCTCAGAAGAGAAAACCAGATTCTCTAAAAGTTTCAGATGATGAGGAGATTCCGTGACGAAAATGAAAGTTTTTGGGAAATAAAAGAATCTCTCGAGAGACTATCAAAATCATTAGATAAGGCTGAGGAGCAGCAGAGTAGCAGAGCTTTAAAATAAACTCAGTTCGCATACAATTTACAAATATATTCAACTGAGGATAAAACAAACCAACCGAACTCGAACTGAATTTAAACGTAAAAGCTCGCAAAAAGAATAATCAACTGGAATAGTAGAATGCCATTCTAGTGGGCTTTTGCGTTTCTGACTTCTGGCGAAAAAGCAACAACAATTTCAAGCACGAACTGCACATGAATTGGGCTTTAGCCGGTGACACTACTTATCTGCATTGAACTGAAGAACATTACTGAACTGAAGTCGGTGAAGCCGGGACATTATAAAATTTTGCTTTTTGGCATTTTCAAAAATTTTATATTAAAAATACTAGACTAAATTTACAACTTATGTTAACTCTAAAAATTCTTCACATAGCTTGGTGAATTTATAATTATGCAACAGTGCAAAATTTGAAATTCTCCGAAAACGTTGAAATTTTTTACGCTCTTGAATCCTCATCATGAAATACGTTCTTTATTGATAACTGAGAAATTTTCATATAAAAGAGGTTCTCAGAAATCCATTTAGAGATAGGAAAAATCCCCATTTATTGAGTGGATCTACATACATACATATAAATTTGTATATGAATTTTAGTTGTGATCTTTTAACTCAAAAACATAACAGTAAGTAATTATTATTCCAAATTTAAAAACTATTAATAACGCAATTTCTTTAAAAACAACTTTGGACACTCAGAAACGCCAATGTCAAGTATAAGTGCGCCCCCTTTGAAAAAATCTTTAGTACAACCTTGCAAAGAAGCTTAGCGTCCTTAAAGATGGCTAGATTCAATTATTTCTATAGAAAAGTTTCTTTTTAAAAAAGGACAATTTAATTTATTAATGTAAAAGCTTGTCTATTTGTAAATCATCACTATGGAGCTTTCGAGTGCATTGATTAAGGACCTAAGAGAAATTTTGTCAACTTTTAAGAGAAACTCTACGTTAAAGCTTTTCTTATCACAAAGCTTTTTTTTCAGGACTTTCCCTAGAAGAAACTGCTTTATTTCCACCTGTTGAGGTTGGGTTAAACATCATGAACAGTCGTTCTACACAATTAATATTCAGAATGGGAAGCCTACAGTGTTGATGGGGGCAATGAGTGCCTCTGGGTTTGGGGAAAGTATATGTACGTGCACAACCCCACTCAGTGGGTTCATAAGACCTATTTTTTATTTTCTCTTTTACTAGTAAAACAAATTAGCAGGTGTTTAAATTTTTAAAGCAATGAAGAAACTTACTTTAAAGCCATTGGCGCGGGCGTTTGCTTGCTCGTATTTGGCTTTCTGTAAACAGCTTACCTAATCCTACTTGAAAACGCTGCAAAATTTCCTGAATCAAAAGTAAAGTTTTTCTTTTATTCTTAAACCCCGCCCAAAAAAAACTGTTTTCAACTTTAACGCGAAAGTTAGATTAGGGATGGGGGTATATTTTTGGAACACCATCGAGCTCACATATCGGGGGATGTAAATCCATCCACTTGCACAAAGTTTTCTTATGGTAATAAAGCGGTATTTACTTATGCACGTGAAATCATTACAAGTGGGAGCAATTTTTGGGGTGAATGTAGAAACCAGGATGGGGTATGGTAGGGTGACTAGGGGAGATTGTTTATAGGTTTGTACATGGGTGTTTCTCACCAAAGTGGTAAAATCGCTGTCCTTGGCAAATATTACGTAAACTATGGCGAGAAATATTTATATTTCTGCAAATTTCAATTTATAACTATCTAAACTATAGTATACAATATAGAAAATATCTCACTTAAAAACCTATATGGTTTCAATAACGTATTTTTTAGGTCTAAAAACAGTCCCCTAGCCGGTCCCCAAACCAAAATATTTTCTATTGAGTTCATTAATTGAACTAATATTTTAAAAACAATTAACTTATATAACACAATTTAATCAATATGAAATGATATGCTATTAGACTCTAATATCAATTTATTTAAACTATTTTTTGATTAGTTTAATTTAACCTAAAGTTGGTCCCCGAATTTCATGAACAGTCCCCTGCCAAAGTTTCGAGTTACGCATCAGGCCATCTACAGTAAAAGACAGACTTGTTAATGGACGTAACGAAACGTGAACGACATGAAGTTAGCTTTGTTACCCCCAAAAGTAGCTATACCTCATTTTGTTTAGTGTTACAAGAGTTAGAGGGGCACATGCGCGTATCGGTACGCAACATTCGACAGTCCCCTGCTAAGTGTTATTTTTCTTTTTTTAAAGTGTTCCAGTTTTCCCTATTGTGCATAGTTTTAAACTAGTTGGGATGTGGGTTCGACCCTTTCGGTCCACACGATCAACTTCCCAGTATGATGGATGTTGAATATTATGATTGGATATTTTAATAATAAATGAACAATAGGCAATTGTAGAATATATGTATAATACCGAGAATTTGTCACAATTGTTTATCAATATTTTCGCTAAAATGTCAAACTAAATGTGCGCACTTACAAGATTAGGATGAAGAAAATGTATATAAAATTGATGTATTAATGTTTTTCGGAACCCCAATGAAGTCGATATAGTTTTTAGTTCGCGCGGTATCGTGCAGGTACAAAAATCACTTAAGTCATTTAAACCAAAAAACCGCTGGACCGAATATTATAAAAATCTTTTCAGATTATATTGTCGCTAATACGCTTCGAACGGCACCTCAAGTAAGGCAATATCTTTCGTGGTTCGGGCGATATCGTGCAGGTACAAAAATCACTTACGTCGCTTAAACAAAAAAACGGCTCGACCGAATTTCATGAAAATCTTTTCAGATCATATTTTGGTTAATACTCTTCGAACGGCACGTCAACTAAGTCGATATCTTTTATAGTTCGTGCGATATCGTGCAGGTGCAAAAATCACTTAAGTCATTTAAACCAGAAAACCGCTGGACCGAATATTATAAAAATCTTTTCAGATTATATTGTCGCTAATACGCTTCGAACGGCACCTCAAGTAAGTCAATATCTTTCGCGGTTCGGGCGATATCGTGCAGGTACAAAAATCACTTACGTCGCTTAAACAAAAAAACGGCTCGACCGAATTTCATGAAAATCTTTTCAGATCATATTTCGGTTAATACGCTTCGAACGACACCTCAACGATGTCGATATCAATTTTGGTTCGCGCGATATCGTGCAGGAAAAAATGACCACATCCGTACGCACATACACACACACACACACACACACATACTTCCTCCCAATTTTTTGCTTAAAATGCTCCTGGGACCTTGAAAGATGAAAATACGTTGAAATTTTCGATTTCGATTTTCGGACCGATTACAATAACTTCCTATACTGGGAAGTTAATAAGATGGCTTATATTGTTTCTATATAACAAAATAAAGTCATAATGAAGGAATTTTATGGTACCGTACCAATTTATTTATTTATTTATTTATTTATTTATTAAGGTTTCAGTACATCAAGATTACAATATCTTATTCCGCTGAAAGCGTATGTACTTTAATTATATAACGGCAAATTAAACAAAAGCAATTGTGAAGTGTAAAAAATAAATTTTAAATAAAAACAAAATTATAAAAAGAAAAACAAGTAAGAAGAAGAGTAAAACAAACTGAAAACCTAAAATAACTGAAGGAATATTATTGACTAGTAAAATAGTTGAAGACACGTTTCCTGAAAACACCCAATGACCCCGCACTCTGTATATCAGCGGGTAAACTATTCCATAATTGAGTATAGTGAACAAAAAAAAAAAGATCTCTGCGCAACTAAATGGGAGAATCTAGGTAGGATAAATAGTATTCTTCTAGTCGTACGACCAAAACGGAGATACTCATGGAGGTATGATGGACGATCAGAGTGTAGGAGTTTGTAAATGAATGTCATTGCCTTGAGCGATAAGTATACATCCAGTGTGCACCCCAGAACAGAAGAACGATATCGACTTATATGGTCAGATCGGCGAAGATTATAAACAAACCTTGTACAATCGTTGAAGGCTACATTGAGTTTATCACGACATGACGCATCAAGGGACGGGAAGACCAAGCTAGCATAGGTGAAGTACGGTAAAATTAACGTTTTGATAAGCTTTGAACGGGTACCTAAGGGCAGAATGGAAGCATACAGCCATAGTCGACGCAAATTTCCATATATTTTAGATAGAGTATGAGAGATCTGGTCACAGCAAGTTAATTGTGAGTTCAGATAGACGCCTAGGTTTTTAACTCGCAATTGATAGGGTAAGCGCGTCTTCATGAGAATGATAGGTGGAAGGGAGGAGGTATCTAAATTGCTCCTATACATTGGAATGCAGCAGGACTTCGATGCATTTAGCAGTAAGTGGTTGGAAAGAGACCATTGAGAAATACGCTCGAGATCGGCGTTAATGTTGTTAACACAGTTCTCAACCAAACCAATAGGACTGTTTAAGTAAATTTGGACATCATCTGCATACATGTGCAGTTTACAGTTAATCACGGTACTGCTGAGATCATTTATATACATGCTAAAAAGCAGCGGTCCTAGAATGGAGCCCTGCGGAACACCGCGGGTGATTGGCAAGGAGTCGGAGGTTGAATTTTGTAGCCATACTTGTTGAGATCGATTATGCAAGTAGCTCCGAATAAAGGAGGACGCAGAGGATGAAAACCTCATGTGGTCAATCAGCTTAGTTTCAAGGAGCTTATGGCTAACGCTGTCGAATGCCTTACTAAAGTCCAGGAGTACAAGAAAAGCAATGTCATTACACAAATTAAACAGTCCCCTGCCAACAGTCCCCCGCTACATACAGAAACAGGAGACTGTTTCATTTATTAGGGGACTGTTATTGTACTTTTGCCTTTGTTTTAGGTCTATAACCATCTTTTAATCATGGCGCGAGAAAGAAAAAAGTGTCTAAGGAAGAAATAAAAGTTCACAAGTTTACTTGGAACTACACAGAGAACTTGGAACTACCAAAGAAGACTGTTTTATTTTTATATATATGCGTCATGAGGAATGTTTTTAAAGTATATATACTACTAATAAATGCTCATTTCACTTATATATACAGTCCTCTGACATATGCAACAGTCCTCTGACATATGAATTTTTTAAATTTACTCAATAAGCCCTAAAATAAAACAAATATATTTGGGTCCCTTACTGTTTATTATCCACCAGATAGATATCTATTTAATTGTATATTTTTTTTTCATATTCACGTAAAAAAGTTACTGGGACAGATTTCTTGCAAAAATTTACCAGTTTACAGAGAAACACCCACATATGAATATTAAATTTTCCTTAAGTTTAATTTATTCAGGTGTGTCTTATTTCCGGAAGTAGCAACAATATTAATAATCGATACCTTTTTTAGCCTTTGTCATATTTTGTAGCCGTAATTTTGTCCTTGAATCATAGAAAGTGTTTGTTTATTCTTAATATTTTTTGGTGAAAGAAGTTTCATTTTAGTAAAATTTGTATACAAAATATTAAATGAATTAAGAAAAGACTTTATTATACATAGAAAAAACATTTTTTAAACTAAGATTACACTGAGCAGCTAATGTTACATTGAGCAACTTATTCCACTCTACAACCGAGGCACCCAAATCTCTGCTCCATTAGAAAGTACTAGTAAAACCTTCATCCAGCAGGTTGCATATCATGCATGATTTTAAGGATGTGTCGCGGATTATTTTAGTAGTCTTTTGGTGAAACTTATGCATACAATTTTTTTACTACCATACTTGTCAAAGTTTCTGGAAAATAGTGCATGTTCAGACCATATCAAAGAGAGGTGAACCTGCTGCCATTGCATCTATTCACTCCAAAATAGTGGAGACAATAATCAATAAAAATCTTATGGAATATATTGAATTGAACCCATCCAAAATAGACACGATTAGACGTAAGACTTGATTTGTTATTTGCACTGGTTTTGGTTGCTATGTAGACTAATCTTCAAGCTATTGATACCGAATCAGTTTTAAATAACTGGATGGAAATTTTTCTTTCTGCTCGTTTCAATCAATTCACCGGTAATCGCAGCAATTTCCTCTCAATTACTTTCAATCAACCTAGTTCATAGCTTCGCTGATAACGATACTTTACGTTCCTCGTACGACAATATAAGACAAGCAAATGCCAGACCCTGGATAGAGTGAATAAAAATTGAGTGTTAGTGTTCACTCCATTTTTTGGAGTGAACACATAGTTTGGCGTGAATAAAAATAACCTTTGTTAGGTTTCGTTAACTACTTCAATCTGTCATTTCTCCATATAGAGTAAACACATCATTTTGATGTGAATAAAAAAAAGTTTTAACGTTTGCCTGTGAGTGAACACTTGTAAAATTTGAGGTTGTTTGCGAGGACCTTTTTCATTGATTTTAATAAAACTTTTAAAATAAATAACTTTTATAAATAAAATGCGCTAAAAAGTAAAAAATAATTTTTTTTGACAGTGACACACAAGAAAAGTGCCATTGCAAAATAAGGTGCGAAAATTCTGAATCGTTTTGAAATTATGCTACATAGTGCAACACGCAACAAGCCATAACTGTCTTTCTTAGAGACCTTTTCCGTCGACAGTCTCACTCTAGAACTCATTATTGGAAATCTTCTTTTTAATTGCCCAAATACCCGTTCAATAATAACTCTTTCATGAGTATATAATTTGTTGTACCTCTGTTCTGAATTGGTTGTGGCATTTTTAAAAGGTGTCATAATCCATAGTATTAGGCCAAAACCCTCATCTCCGAGCAAAATGGCTCCTGCAGAATTTTCATTAAGAATACTGGATATTGCACAGTTTTGCTAGATTCGTGAGTCGTGGACAGATACCTATATGGATATATCATGTGTACTTTCTTTGAAATATAATTATTATTATTATTATTATTATAACCAAATCGAGTGTTCTTTTTTAACGATTCACTCCACTCAGAAGTGTTCACTTTAGTGTACACTTAGGTTTTATGCACTCCAAACCCTTTGAAAAATTGTGGGTGTGCTTATGTTCAAGTCAATTAAGTTTTGCGTAATTAAAGCCATATAAATCGTCTTGCCATCAACGACTTCAAAACGAAGTACTTACTCATCTCTAATGAAATCTACATCGACGCTCGTTATGTTTTAGTAGACGTCGTGAAGCCAACGGCAGGCCCATTAAAGAAGATTCCAATTCTATAAGTTCGCACTAAAGAAGATTCCAATTCTGTTATTTCTTCAACCATAGACGACCAACGGCACGTCGATGAACGGTGAAGAATAGTTGTTGCTAAATTGAAGATCATTTTTGCAATATACAGAGAATACAGTCAGTCTAGTTAAGTCACGTCTGTCAAGTTCCGAAAAGTTGTTAAGGTGTAGGCTAAGCACGGTGTATTGTGATATGTGATAACTTAAAGAAATTACTGGATTACCTTATACCTAATCGCGATCTCCTTGAGGGTTACGACACTCAAGTTGCGAAACCATGGTCCAGAAAAACTTGAATGTGGAACAATCTTCCGCCGGCAGTAATTGGTACATCTTCGATTTTAAAAGTGAGGTTCATCTCGACCTGCTTTAGCATCCCCACACCCCCAAACTTATCCTATTCTGTTCTGCCCTTCACCAATAAATTATTAGTGTATTAAACTTAGGTTTATAAGCTTTAGTAGTATAGTTACGGGGCTCCGAGCAGAGTGAATTCATCCGTTACTTCTTCGGGTATGGCGGTGGCTTAGGGTGTGAATTTTATTCAGGACACAACCTTTTTGGGGAGCTTTTGGGTGGGCTTAGAAGTTTTGGATAAACTTTATAAGCCCCTATAGTATCAGTAAATTGAAGTTAGCAACAGACATTTTAAACTACGCCCTCTTATATCTCAAAGAAGAGAGAAATTGTATACAAACTGCTTTAGTTGCAAGCTGGATTGTCTTGAAAAGGACATTAAATCGTATTTTTCTGAATCGAGTAACTTCTGTCTAAACATTTCCCTAGCTGTGCATTTCTAAATAAAAATGTGAATTAAAACATTCATTTTATATCCGGTCTTGATGAAAAATGTTTTATATCCAAAGAGATTTGTCTTACTTTACGATCAGTGGCTAGATTCTTATACTATCTAAAAAGTACGAGTTTAAAGTTGTTAATATAACGTTGAGCTTCAAATTCTTCTTCTCGCTACATCTAAATTTGAAGCACAATCCTTACTTTATATTGACACAAGAATCTTAATTAGGTTTTAAAAGAAAGCCTGCGGCTTATTTTAGAAGATATTAATATTAAATAGCATGATACTACAGAAGGACATTGTTCTGCTTCCTGTAAGTGCTTAATATACATTTCAAATTCTTAGTACCAAGATTCATTGTTCAATCAAAAAAAGCATGTTCTTTAGGAACCATATTTAAGAAAACACAAATAAATTTATTTGACTAAATTAAAATTTAAAGGGCACCGAGTTTAATCACCTCACAACGCCCCCACATTCAACCCCGTCATATAATTTTTACTGCCCTTTGTTTCAATTTTAATTTCCTCTAAGGTCTGACTTAATTGACTGTATCTAGCTTGAGGGTTGATTGCGATTTTCCCTACTTACATTTTCTACTAAAGTATTATTAACTGGGTGTTCTAGGAAATTTTGTGAGCACCTCTCCTCTAGGAAACGAAAATAAATTTCCACCGAAGTTCTTATAAGTCCAGCTGAATGGTCCGTAAATAACTCCGATTGCGGTGTAAAACTACTTGTTTCAATGCTATCATAAACATTAAACGTGGACGTGGTTGCATGTTCGCTGGTGTAGTATCAAGTATTAATTGCAATCCTTTAATGGCGTTCGTGTTGTTTTCCTTATTTTGGATTTGAGTACTAAATCTAATTGTGCAAATTTTATAGTAGGGGATATGTTGAGGCCATTAAGGAGGTCGTTTGTAATTGGCTCTATCTAATTTTTTGGCATAGGTGAAGTGAAGCAGTGTTGAACTTGGTTTCAGTTAATTGCTAATGAAATAATAACAATACTGAAATGAAAATCCCAATCAAACGCCCGAGTACTAGAAGGATAGTAGAGCAGTAGTAGAGAATTTCCAATTTTGATAAGAGTTTATGAAATATGTACTATATAAAAATACTTATCCCCCAGAATCGAGAAAATCTAAGCCATCAAAGATTAAAAATTTACAAACAAATAGACACCAATCGATCAATGAAGCCCAAATGCATGAGAAAGATGTCCCAGAACAAATGAGAACGTACTCTAGTACAGCTCTAGTAGAACGTGCTCTAGTGCTCTAGTTTAAGGAATTCACCTAGGATCACGTCTGTGCGCGAAAGTTATGGGAGTGACGAAAGCGGGAATGTCGATGATAAAACAGTTGCTTGGATTCAAGAGCGCGAATCTAGGTCAACAAGCAGACTGTTGAACTGAATGAGTCTTGCATGTCGCCAAGATCAAGTGTCAACATGCACAATTTTCATTGATAGCCTCATATGAGTTCGCTATGAAAAATCTCCCGGCAAGACATTAAAATAAATAAAGTAAGAATCGGAAGGTCTATTATACGCTAGTACCAACTTCACTAATTCGCACTACTACGCCAGAGGTATTCCGACGGACGTTTCCCATCTGTAGCAAAGCCGATCGCAATTCAGGTTTGTGGTGTCGATGGTTTGTACTGGCGAGCCTATTCTAGAAAAAAAAAATTTTAAAAACCGACTTCAGAAAAAAACCCGCGATACACAAAAAAGGATGAAATAATTGTTTGTAATTCTTAACAACATCAATCCAATAAGAATGGATCTAGAAAGAAGAATCACTTTTGAAGACGGTGCTAACACATGTGGGTGATATATTAAGGGCATAAGCCTAACAAAGAAATGTAAACAATTGCCGAAGCAAGAGTTAGTGCAATCAAAGTCAACTACTACCTGGCACCGTCTTCAAAAGTGATTCTTCTTTCTAGATCCATTTTTATTGGATTGATGTTGTTAAGAATTACAAACAATTATTTCATCCTTTTTTGTGTATCGCGGGTTTTTTTCTGAAGTCGGTTTTTAAAATTTTTTTTTATTTCGTGCTTTTTAGTCCATTCATTTTTTAATATTGCCTGTCATTGCAAGGAGCCTACGTTTTTACGACGCCACATAGCGAAGTGTATTCTACTTGTCACACCTTTTCATTTGATACCCATGTCTGGGGTCGGGGAGCGCAATTGCAAAATTTGATTGCAGATTGTATTGTCATGCGAACTATACGTATGTGCAAAATTTGCAGTTGATCGGTTATATGGAACTGGGTCAAAATCAAGTTGCAAGATTTGTTTACACTATACACACATACAGATCAACATAATATAAGGCATATAAAAAGTTAAGTTGCCATTGATATCGGGGAAATTAAATGTAAACATTAAACTTCTTTGATTCTTCATCCACGTCATGGTATATTTATTTATTCGATATAAACAATAGTTTTTTGAACTGCAAATTTCGCCATAATTTCGTTCTTATCGGCTTTTGTTCTGGAAGCAAATTTACAGACGCATTCACGTCGAAAACTTGTTTAATATGGAACAAAATTCCACGAAGGAAATTAAAAAATAATTATTTTGTCGATATATAGAAAAAAAGCACCGCGAGCCCTTGGGATCGAACTCGCACCCCACAGATCCCACAGACAAGAATACTTGTCTCTAGCCCTTTGCGCTATGTCAAGTACTATCGGCCGCTGACCAATATGTAAATAAATCATTTCAGAAAAAAGAAAAAGAGAAAAAGAAAAAAACCGGCTGCCTCGACCGGAATCGAACCTGCAACGCTGAATCGAGGATCCGACGCTCTACCCACTCCGCCATCGGCCTGCTGCCAGATTTACAACAATAAAGTAATTTGTTCGGTGCCCATGAAATGTTTAGGTTGAACTTTAACAGGTTGAATTTTAACAGTTTTTTCTGCCTAACTTCGAACTCCGTTATCAGAATTTAGAAAAAATTTAACGGGACCACCGTGGGAAGCTCCCCCTTCAAATGAACCAAAAAAAAAGCAAAAAAGTTATTGGGTTACAAAGTTATGCGTGAACAGGACCACAAAATACCTACACGTCGAATTGAGTAACCTCCTCTTTTTTTGAAGTCGGTTAAAAATAGGAAAAATAACCTCCTCTTTTTTTGAAGTCGGTTAAAAATAGGAAAAAAAAGAAAAAAACAAGGCAATTGCAAACCACTAAGAAGGAGGAGACGAGGATGAGAGGACGCGAGAAAAACAAACAGAGGAAGATCGTAAAAAAAGGAAAACAGGTTTTCTGGCTGGAGAAGAACGGATGAAAAATAGTTCTTTTGGTGAGCTGATAACAGTTTTTTTTTGCCGAATATTTTTATGAAATAATTGTATGGTTGTCGCTATGGTTATATATCAATTGAAGAGCATTTAGAGTGACTAAATTGTCGACACCGCAAGAAATACTCGCCGCAGAAGAAGCGGTACCTATAGGTCTTACCAGTTAAACCGGCCTCAAGGGTTTTTTCAGTAAGTAGAAAAGGACCGAACTCCTTACGAGGTCCGAAAATCGATCGCGGCGACGAGTTAGGAAATCAACCCCCAAGTAAAGTCGGGGACAAGCGTATGAGAATCTTATCCGGAGGATACGAGGTTTAGAAATATGTAATTCATTGTAATTAATTGTCCCGTTAGCCAAATTTTTATGTTTTTTGTGTGGGAATCGAAGATTGACCTCTTCAGGCAACCAATCTGAGGATTCCATTATAAGGACAACCACTAGCCTACGCCTTTACGTATTCAAAACTGTGTGTAAAATATGATGGTGGAGATACGCGTCGTAAGTCTTTTTATTATATAGCCTGAGCCTAATATGACGCACTGGGACGTAACTTAACCTAAAGTACGAACAAAAGTGTTTATACGGCACCGATCTAAATTGACTTATTTAACTTAATTTCTCGCATGTCGTAACACGTCTTACGGTGCTGTAATCCCCAAACAATGTGTAATCCGTGTAATCCCCAAACAATGTGTCGGTTAATCTTTTCCTTTTATTTTGCAGTTTCTTTCACAACTTAAATTAATTGCTGCAATCTGCATTTGCGGAAGCTATTTTACACTTGTCACTGGTCACTTTACCTTTTAATTTAGGGTCATATGTCAAAATGCTTAAGGAAGCTCAAACTCACTCAGTTTTCTAACGTTTCGATACGTCATCACTGCAAACTCCAGAATATTTTTTCCATGTGAGTTTAACACACTACACACTTCATAAGCGTCTAAAGGCCCCCATACACGGTCAAATTGGATGTACATCGAAGTGCGGATGTACAACCAAAACTATCGATTGTGGGCCGATCGGCCGATCAAAATACGTTGGGATTATGGGATTGATGAAAATCTGGATGTACATCCAATTTGACCGTGTATGGGGGGCCTTAAATTCGCCTAATCGTGTTCAAATATTGCGTTTTTGTAATAAACCGTGTAAAAATAATGCGGATAAAAAGAGATGCGTGTAAAAATCACACACAAGCAGCGTGTAATATTTTTTACACGCTAAAGAAATTGCATCGTTTTATCGTTTTACGTGGGATCGTGTGAAAATCAAACATTATGTATCATTTCACACACTTGGCTTCCAACACACACATCCTCCAATATATCAGGAACCACGCTCTCTTACCAGAGAGCTTCACGACCACTTTCTACAGTCAGTCGGTAACAGAAAGGCAGCAAAACAGGTCATCACGGTGACAATTTTTCTAGGTTTACCTACTCCTTGAAAAACTGCGCTAAAAAAGCTTCTCTCAAAAGCTTCATAGTAGGGTGTGTTTAAAATACACGCATTTAGTGTTTTAAATTTACACACTTTTTGCGTGTTTAATTAACACATTTTAAACGCGTAAAAAGTAACTACATTATTTTACTCGCGAAATGCGTTTTAAAATCACACACTTGGGTAGAGGGAAGGACCAAGATGCGGAATGGATTCGAACCACGGACTTCTCGAATGGTAGTCGGACGCTTAACCCTTAGGCTACCGAGGTCAGCTTGCACTCGATCGGTGATTAAGAAGAAGAATGGAAAAATGGATTTAAAAATTGTTCTTAAATTCAAAACGTATACTTTTTTTTTTTGTTAAATTACTGTATTACAATGCTTTTCAGTAACACTGTTCGATAGTGGTGTACCCTTCAAAGATGCATCTTTATCGCAAGTTACTATATGTTTATTTTTGTAAGTTTAAGTACAATATCTACACCCCTGATGACCTTTTAATAATAAATAGAAGGTTGGGACTAAATTTGCTCAAGGTGGAATTTTGTTTTGAGTCTTCCCATGTGTAGGAATCGGATCGTTTCAAGGCTGTAAAAACTTTGTGTATTTTATTATTTTTCCTTTATTAACAGCAAGGGAATAATTTAGTGATTTTTAAAAAAATATTCTCCTTATACATCACGAAATTCTTTAGAGATGGTTTTAGGTTTCCCTCAATGTGTGGCTGTCTTCTTTCAGCTGCCTTTGTGTTTTTAATAATGGACTTTAAAATCCATTAACTTGCCTCGACGCGTTTAGTTCATGAAAAACTTAATCAGAATTTTCTCCGGTAAGAAGTGCAATTTTCGTATTTTCAGAAATTTCATCCTTTTCTGTTTTGTACATAATATTAAACAAAAAAAGAAAAGAAGTTTATTATTTTCCTCAGCATTTCATTTTTAATTTTTTATTAGCCTTCTCCACCCTTAATTCAGAGAATACTGTGAACTGTGCTTAATTGGCGTTCCACTTTAAACGAACATCCTGCGAGCAGTCCTGCCGTGATACGAAAGGAGAAATTCAGGAAGGAGTTTTTTCCTTCTCCATTCAGATCCTTAATAATCGCACGGTCTGTACAAAATGAATGAAAACCGGAGCAAGGACGCTCATGGCAGGAGGAAATCAGTAATCTTTCATTTGAATATGACAAGAATGAGGACTGGTCGTGACATATCGGTTTGGCTGGTCAAAAAAGGTCACAGGGAACTAGCTGCATGGTGGAGGTTTGCATGAAAGGAAATTGCCGGTCTTTGTTTTACAATAAAATCCTCTTAGGAAGCCTATTTTCAACCTGCAAACAAGGCAGCGCCATTTACACCAGATTGGTATTCGCTCCCTTCAGTATGATGATTGGCTCCTTCTACGTGAATTACTTCATTATTGGCCATGAGCTCCTAGAAGTCACGTAGATTGACTTTCAATAGAAGTTCTCCTATGTGCCTGGATTTTTTTCGAAATCTTTTGCTTTCAAATTGATGGTAACAAAACTTGATTTTATCGCCCTTTCATTCGATGGTAATTTTTTCCTAGGGTTCGAACACTGGGAGTTTGGGCTTCATGATGAAATCTTAGCCCTACATGAATACTTAAGTTTTGGCCTTTTCTCTAGGAGTATCCGGAAAAGCAAATAAAATCTGCGCATGATTTGCGTATAATAAAACACTTGTATATATATAGTTAGTGTATCTGTATAAGCCGAGATGTCCGAGGGCTATGAAGATATAGAGCTCTGAAGGATATCAATAAACGGGAATAAACAAACAATTTACTAACACATTGACAAAGTGACCGAAAAGGGTTCACCCCCTGTGGCCATTTTTATTTATAGGGAGCCTTTAAAGGTTCATGTTAATAAAATTTATGCTTGATTCCAAAACTGGTTGTTTTGACATAAAAAAGAATAAAGTTTATTTTTATATCCTTAAGACGAGGATTTAAGTATGTACTTTTTGAGGGTTTGTTTTAGAATTTTGTTTAAGAGAATCTCATTTCTCATTTTATGGATGGAATTGGCAGGTTTAGTAAGTTATTTAGTGCTGGCTGTTACATTGGCTAGACACTTAAGCTCTGGTTATTGCAAATTAAATATATATTCAGTTGGAGCATAAATACTCGTTTGTACATGTATAATTAATGTGCCATAAAAATGATAGTTAAGCTGGAAGAAATGTTTGGAAAAAAGTAGAAGGACTTATTAAAACGTTTTTATTAGCTCTCTTTCTTGTCCGTCTGTTTGTCCGGTACAAATTTTGCAATTGGTTTTTCGCATACTTCCGGTTATCCGAATATGCTGAGATTTTGCACACAGCTTTATCTTCGATGGTAATGCGGTATAATCAATATACAATTAGACCCATGGCGGCCGTCTCAAGAGGGCGGATTTCCATTATCTTCACAACCCCCACAACATGGGTATCAAATGAAAGGGTATAATAGGTGGTATACAATAAGCAATATAGTATACTCAATATAACGTTAGATCCATGGCGGCCATGTCAAGAGAGCGGATTAAAAATTTCTTCACAGCACCCGCAACATGGGTCTCAAATGAAAGGGTATGATAAGTAGAATACAATAGGCAATATAGTATATTCAATATATCGTTAGATCATTAGTGGCCATCTTAAGAGGGCGGATTACCATTGTCTTCACAATTTTCCGCGTGTATCTGTCATAATATCATCAAGATGTTCAAAATCGATTTTTTTATGTGACAGAATGAAGCTTAGACCTTACTTAGCAAATTAAAATTTATGACGACAGAGCAAGTTTGTTTGGTGATAAGACCGTACCTGGTTTTGGAATCGTTCAACATAACTCGATTCTTACGGTCCCACTTGAAAATAAGTTCAATCCGAAACGGACATAAATTAACAATTGAGACAAAGTCTGGAAAATGCTTGACTTAAATGTTATTGATGGCATAAGAGTAGCTGTGAAATCCTGTTCGAGCACGATTCTATCGCAGTATTATTGGATGGAAGCGGGTGGAAAAATACCGCTTTGTATTAACAGTGGCAGTTATTCCTCTCTATTTCCTAATATCTTTCCGATTAAAGCTTATTGTTTGAAGACATCCCACCAGAAAAAACTCTCAAGAATACAAAGGGGCTTACTTCTACTTCTTTAGTCTTTCACATGAAACCTCCCTCTGCTTTGATTAAACTTCAAGCTGCTGGTGTCGACTCAGTTCTAAAGAATCATCAGGCTAAGAAATTTATTACTGGTTGCTCCCGTCAAGGTTGTTTTGGAATTCGTGGAAATTAAACCTTAGGTTATATCTACCAGCGGACCCGGGAGTCAATTCTACCACTTGTTGTTTTCCTAATATGCTGACCCATCGAATAACATCCTAGACGATGTACAAATAGAAGATGTTTTTTTATGTGGCATGTCGAAGCTCAGGAGTCATCCTTTGTACTTTTAGTCCATCATGTCGTTGGTCACATCATGGCATATACATATGGGACATTCCTGGTCAAATCGGACAAAATTTTTCGACCCCCCTTCTTTTTGGCTGAAATTTCACAGGGACTTTGGGCAACTATTTAAGGCTACAAAAAAATTTTTTTTAGAATTTTTTTAACATTCTGTGGACAAAAAAATTAAATGCGGTTTTTAGGGATTTTTACGAATTTTGACTTGCTTTCTCCGATTTTGGCTCTATATCTTTCGTTGGGGCCGACATTTGTGATAGGTTTTACATGTTTTCAGGTCAGAGGGGTTGTTTACAAACCACCAGTAGCAAATTTGCTGAAAAACATAAACATATTTTCGAATTCAAGGTCAAAAGGTCAAAAAATAGTAAAAAAAACTTTTAAACTCAATTTCTCAAATACCCCATCTCGAAAATGGACGTTTTTGGTGTCAAAATGTTCGGGAGAAGTCACTCTAACACCTCCATCAAAAATCAAAAGGGTTTTTTTTGGCGGCTGATTACGAATCTGCGGCCAGATTTTCAAAATTCAAAATGGCAGCCAAGATGGCGGTCCAAAATTCATTTCATGGAAAGAGGTTAATTTTTTTGAATATCTGACCACAGATTCGTAATCTGCCGCCAAAAAAAACCCTTTATACAAGTTTTGGTGAAAATTGATGACGTTTCAACTATATCCAGGGCAAAGAATTCAATAAATATCGTAAAAAATTAAAGATTATAAACAAATACTCATAACTTTCGAAATCCTTAAGAGCCCATCGAGATTTTTGATGGAGGTGTTAGAGTGACTTCTCCCGAACATTTTGACACCAAAAACGTCCATTTTCGAGATGGGGTATTTGAGAAATAGAGTTAAAATTTTTTTTTACTATTTTTTGACCTTTTGACCTTGAATTCGAAAATATGTTTATGTTTTTCAGCAAATTTGCTACTGGTGGTTTGTAAACAACCCCTCTGACCTGAAAACATGTAAAACCTATCACAAATGTCGGCCCCAACGAAAGATATAGAGCCAAAATCGGAGAAAGAAAGTCAAAATTCGTAAAAATCCCTAAAAACCGCATTTAATTTTTTTGTCAACAGAATGTTAAAAAAATTCTAAAAAAATTTTTTTGTAGCCTTAAATAGTTGCCCAAAGTCCCTGTGAAATTTCAGCCAAACGAAGGGGGGTCGAAAAATTTTGTCCGATTTGACGAGGAATGTCCCATATATAATAGTTATCTTAGTAGGGGGATACAATAACCATCACATTCCGCCAGAAAATCATTCCAAAGCCTGGGATCGTCTTGAATACTACTCATTTCCCCTGGGGTTCGAAAATCAGTTCGGAGAGGTCAACAAGGTGTAAAAGTACGGCATCAAACTCGTCGGTAACCACTACCGAAGAGGCTATTCCACAGCATAATTTTCCCTCAGCTCACTCCCACACCATGCAGGTCTTTTTTTGTGCCCCCTATCATCTAGACTAGAGAACAGTTCGACTGTGGAACAACCTTCGGCAGTTTGACAGTTCATAGTCGATAACAATTTATTATGGTCTTTTAGTTCGTTATGGTCTTTTAAACGACTTACTTATTCCCCTTTAATCCCTCATGGGACAGAGCGGAAACAGTTGCCCTCTAGCGGACTCTGTTTTGTGCAGCAGCTCTCTGCTCCGACCAGGATCGCCCAGTTGTTGCGGCCCCTGCTAATAGGGTTCTCCTCCACGTAGTTCTAGGTCTTCCAACTCGACGGGATCCTTGCGGATTGCAGTCAAGGGCCTGTTTGGCTAGATTCTCGTTTTCGCGTCGCAAAGTATGGCCAATCCAATTCAATTTCTTTCGCCTGAATTGGTCGTCTATTTTTTCTTGGCCGGTACGGCGCAATAGATCTTCATTAGGAATTCTATCTTGCCAGCCGATTTTTAGGATACGATGCAGGCATCTATTGATGAAAACTTGTAGGAGCCCCCTGATGAATTGGGTGACTTTCCATGTTTCGCAACCGTACAAAGGAACTGCCTTAACGTTGGAGTTGAACAGCCGCAGTTTGGTGTTAGTTGAGATCTCCCTTGATCTCCATATGCGGAACAGGCATGCATATGCGCTTCGTGCTGTATTTATTCTGGAACTGACATCTTCTTCTGCACCGCCATTTTCGGTAATAATACTACCGAGGTAGCAGAATTTATCTACCAGTTCCACGTCACGGTTATTCAGCGCAGTTCGTTCGAAGGTGTTTGCATTTATCCGAATTACTTTGGTTTTATTCGGATTCAGGCTTAAGCCTGCTGGACTACTTTCTGCTTCCAAATAGTTTAACATGTTTTTCAGGTCCTGGTGTCTGTGGGCCAGCAAACAGATATCATCTCGAGATGCTTAAGGCGGTCTAGCAAACCCTATTGTATGCCGCCTGTTCTATTATCTAGAACACTGACTAGGATCTCGTTTATTACTATAATAAATAGTAATGGCGAAACTTGGCATCCTAGTCTTACTCCTGAACTCACCTCAAAACTGTCGGATAGTTTTCCCTTATACAGAACTTTGCATTTGGAACTGTTGTATAGGGCTTTTATTAATTCTATTATTTTATCAGGCAGTCCACGTTGCCGTAGTGCCTGCCATATAAAGCTCCTATTAACCGAGTTGAACGCTTTCTCATAGTCTACGAAACAGGGCGGATCGTAATTCAGTAGACTGCTCCACTATGATTCACAAGGTGTTAATATGCTATGCAGGAGCGGCCTTTTCTGAATCCAGCCTGCTGTCTTCTAAGCGTTCGGTCTACTTCCTCTCTTATCCTAGATAATGGCCTCGATTCCCAGATCCGACGGCGGGGAAGTGAGTTGCGGATTTGACACTTTGCGATTCTCAAATCCGCAACCCCGAATTTCTTTTTGACATTTTCCGCGCTGTAAAAGTGTGATCCCCAACAAATTTTCTGCGGATTTGAACGACAAATGCGCCTAAGATAATCCGACATCGTATATTTCATTATCGCGTGAGTCTTTACTCCGAATTTTCGATTTAAACCAATCCGGGACTGCGGATTTGAGAATCGCAAAGTGTCAAATCCGCACTCACTTCCCTCCCGTCGGATCTAGGAATCGAGGCCAATATAATGTTTTTAAACGACCATCAAAACTTTTGGGAAAAAATCGGAGCGCATTCCGACTTGGTTGATTTTGATAATAACAGAATAGCCTCCTGAAAAGAAGCATTGAAAATCCATTACATCCTCGTGGAGTGACTTGTGCCGACGACGGCGAGGGTGGTTGAGGCAATGTTAAAACAGTTCCTGGTAAGTTTTACCGTAACAAGTTGAAAAACTTTCCTGTGCCAAGGCAAATTGCATATATCATCCTAGAACATAAAACTCACAACTTTACACAATGCCCATGACTATACGACGTACTGGCAGGTTTGGATTTCCTTTTGAAAAATTAACATGGGAAATTTTCAAACATGTGAGTTGTGTAGACTCACTACTTACAAAAAACTAATCACATTATATGTTTTAACTTGAAAGCTTGTGCAGTATGATTGCAGAATTACCTCAGTTATTAACAAACCCTTTATTACTCTTTCATTACTACCCCTGGTTAATTTTACTAGAAAGTTACATCTCATCTCAATGTCCCTAAAGTGCTTATGGAGGCTATCACGTAAAATGATAAGAACGAAACTAAATTTTTAAAATTTCATTTATTCAAAACTCCTAGTTTCCTGCATTTGAGTAGAGGATATGAATATTGCAAATCAGAACCTCATGCAGCTCCACACTAGCTCCATTCGTGCACAATTTAATACCATGCTTCTATTAAAAAGTTTCCATCTCATTTGCGATTATGCTTCCCATATCGCACTCCGACTGTAGCTCTGTTTCTAGCACATGATAGCATCCCTATGATCCTTATTTGCGCACGTGTACGTCTACATTAAAAATTTAAATGCGAAAACAAAATTCCGCTGTGTGCTTGTAAGATTTAAATTAAATTTTCAATTCCGCATTTTCCATATTTCTCTCTTTCTATGTTGAACTGAAGTTTATGTTTTACTTTTTTTTTGTTGTTGTAACTCGAGAAGTATGGAAAAATCCGAGACACACTGTTCAAATATTGACTTCAAAGCACGACCTTTTTCCTAGAGAATTTCCCACCAAGGAGCTTTTAATTTTTACTTCCTTTTTTCAATTTTTTTTTGTGTGTCCTTGCAAGTAATGTAATCGTTTTAACTGAAAATGGATAGTCGTGTCCTTTGATGTTTTAAATTTATATTTTCGTGGTTGGGCGGGGCGGGGGGTGTTTGAGAATTTGAAACCTTTCGATAGAATTATATTTGGACAGTTTTAAATCAAATCGAGAAAATTTTCAAGGAGCGGGATCCTTTATGTAAAAATTAAATTTGAAAGAGACAAATTCAATTTTTAATTTATTTAAAGGAAATCTAATTTAAATCAATTTTTTTTACCAGAGAATTGAAAGCTCTTCTTCCCGGAATTTTCTGAGAATATTTTCTCAATAAAGTAGAATTGTTTTAGACAGTTCGCGAGGACGTCAACGTTATTTTTAAAACTGTCAAGTGCGTTTTCGTTTTGCTTTTAAATAGCATTTATATTTCTTAAGGCTAAAGGCCCCCATACACGGTCCAATTGGTTGTACAGCGAAGTGCGGTTGTACAACCAAAACTATCGATTGTGGGCCGGTCGGCCGATCAAAATACATTGCGCTTTTAGGTTTGAAGAAAATCTGGTTGTACAGCCAATTTGACCGTGTATGGGGGCCTTAACACAAACTTAGAAAATGCCTCTTTTTTCAGGATATCTCTAAATATCTTTAAAATTTTATCGGTCGAACTTCGTCTTAAATTGCGTTATATTTCCTGTAGGACTCGGACCTCTTAAAGCTCTTCTTTCAGTCGTCTCTACGTTTTACCATGGTACAATAATTACAAGGTAAGCTTATAAGGGCCCCGTGACGTCACTCAGATCTTAGTTCACAAAGGAAAAAAGCTCTCTCGTGACGTCACTCAGATCTTTTCTCATATAAAAATGGTAGAAGCTTTTCAAGATGGAAACAGAGCTTTTCCTTACGAGCCTACCTTGTATTATTGGCCTCGATTCCCAGATCCGACGGGAGGGAAGTGAGTTGCGGATTTGACACTTTGCGATTCTCAAATCCGCAACCCCGAATTTCTTTTTGACATTTTCCGCGCTGTAAAAGTGTGATCCGCAACAAATTTTCTGCGGATTTGAACGACAAATGCGCCTAAGATAATCCGACATCGTATATGTCATTATCGCGTGAGTTTTCATTCAGAATTTTCGATTTAAACCAATCCGGGACTGCGGATTTGAGAATCGCAAAGTGTCAAATCCGCACTCACTTCCCTCCCGTCGGATCTGGGAATCGAGGCCATTGTACCATGCGTTTTACTAGATCTCTATGATGAGGATCAAGGGAAAAGTTTGGTGGAGTTTTCCCATTCTATTTTCTATTTCTTGTTGAGGGGTGCCTTTGCCGGCGCTGCGACCTATTTTGTTTGGTCTATTGTGCCATCCCCGTCTTTAAAAACCATCAAGGTTAAGGCTTCTAAGATAGTCTAAAACTGATTTAGGATTTCTGTCCCAAATCTCCCTGGGGGGTAGGGAAGTCACGATGGAGGAGGCTCAATCTCTTCCTCGCTGTAGCTTCACAGTCGCGCAGCAAGTGCTCCGCTGGTTCGGGAGTTGCTTCGCAGAACCGACAGCTACACTGGGCCACCAGACCTATTTTGTTTAGATGGTAGTTAAGCGAACAGTGGCCCGTCAAGAGCTCTGTTATTATTTTTAGCTCCCATCTCGAAATAGCAGGTCGACCCAATTTTTATGACCGTTTTTACATGACAGCTTGCTAAGCTTCAGATAGGTTCCGGACCAATAGGTGATGAGTTTGCAGCTCCTCTAGCCAGGCTGTCTGCAAATTTATTACCAATGTGATCTTCGTGGCCCGGAGTCCACATCAGCGTGAAACTGTTGTTTCTGCTGAGGAATTTCAAAGATCGGAGACAATCCAGGACAGTCTTTCATGACACCCTGTGAGATTTAATGGCCAGCAATGTAGCTTGACTGTCGGAGAAAATAACAATGTTAGAGCTATGTGGAGCTCTATTAATACAAGTCTGAGCACACACCTGGATGGCGAGTACCTCGGCGTGAAAAACAGTGGGAGTAGTGCCCAGAGCCATGGATATTTTGCTCCTAGGGCCATAAACACCCAGCCTTACCACTTTATCGGTTTTTGAACCGTCCTAATACCAAAAGGCCGTGCTTCCTCTGAAGGGAGGCCTGCCATGTTGTCACTCTGACCTACTTCGAATAATCGTCGTAAACGGTTTGTCAAAATCAAGAGTGGCAGGAATGTTATCGGACAAAGATATCATCCAGGCTCCAGGTTCAGCTCCTTGAGGATCGATAAATTATCCAGGAGGTCTCCCGGTTTAAAGGAGAATAGCTCCCGTAGACGCAGCGCCCCCGCGAGTGGCTCTTTTTTCACTACTAGGTGTAGCGGAGGGAGGTTCAGTAGGGCCTCCATAGCCGCAGTCGGACAGGTGCCTTTGGCCCCTGTGATACCAAGACAGGCCAGTCTTTGCACCCTGGCCAGCTTAATCATAGCACCCTTTTGTTTGGTCTTGGCCCACCATGCGATGGGTGTATACGTGACCATGAGCCTTACGACCGTCGTGTATAACCAAAACATTAGCCCAGGTTTGAGGCCCCAAGTTTTTCCTACAAATCGCGACAAACATGGAACAACCGGGTGCTGGCACTCCAAAAGGTGCTTACCTTATCGAAACCTCAGTAGATATATGAACCATAATGGAAAATTATGCGACAGCTTTGAGGTGAGCTCAGGAGTACGACAAGGATGCCTACTTTCGCCTTTACTATTTCTTATAGTAATAAATGACATCCTTGTCGGCGCTCTAGATAGTAGAACAGGCGGCATATAATGGGGTTTGCTAGACCGCCTTAAGGAACTCGACTACGCAGATGATATCTGTTTGGGGTTAAGGCTAAATCCGACTAAAACTAAAGAAATGCGGATAAATGCAAACACCATTGAACGGACTGCGCTGAATAACCGAGACGTGGAACTGGTAGATAAATTCTGCTACCTCGGTAGTATTATTACTGAAAATGGCGGTGCAGAAGCAGATATCAGTTCCAGAATAAATAAGGCACGAGGCGCATATGCATGCCTGTTTCGCATATGGAGATCAACGGAGATTTCAACTAACACCAAATTGCGGCTGTTCAACTCCAACGTTAAGGCAGTACTTTTGTACGGTTGCGAAACATGGAAAGTCACCTAATTCATCACAGGGCGCCTACAAGTCTTCATCAACAGATGATTGCGTCGTATCCTAAAAAGCCGCTGGCAGGATAGAGTTTCAAACGAAGAACTATGGCGCCGTGCCGGCCAAGAAAGAATAGACGACCAAATCAGGCGAAGGAAATGGAATTGGGTTGGCCACACCTTGCGACGCGAAAACGAAAATCTAGCCAAACAGGCCCTTGACTGGGAGCCGCAAGGATCCCGTCGAGTCGGAAGACCTAGAACAACGTGGAGGAGAACTCTACTAATAGAAGCCGGAACAACTGGGAGATCCTGGTCGGAGTTGAGAGCTGTCGCGCAAAACAGAGTCCGCTGGAGGGCAACTGTTTTCGCCCTATGTCCCATGAGGGATTAAAGGAGCACAATGATGATGATGGCGATGCTCGGTGCTAGGTGCTCTCATTGGACTTCGGTCCTTAGTCACCTATTTATTTACCCCAAAATAAAACCCTTAATTCTATCGAATTAATTAGCTCTTTGTTGCATATTTAAATTTCCAATATCTAGTAGGGTTAATCTACCTCCTTCTTTTTCTTCTGAGTTGATACATAATTAACTCTTTCATTACTACTACATACTTAAATTGTTTATGTCAACCAAGAAAATGACTCCAAATAATCGAATTTCTGCTTGTGACAATTTATAAATTTTTAACTAAACGAAAAATTCATAATTACGTCGACAATATCGTCATTAATTTTACATCGAACTTAATTAATCAGAATCACGCTAGAACGCTGCAAGGAGATCAATTCGGATATCCCGAACACGAGTCAATTTAAATCACTGTCATAAATTATTACACACTCGCCAGAAGCAGGCTAATTACGCCTGTACTGATGTGGTATCAATTTATTCTGCCTTACAGGACCAACAGTTGATATCTGTGTTGTGGCGTTTACGAGTCCCAATTTGGAAATAATTACGAGACCGTGAAAATGCTAATTAATTTTAGTCCATGTGACATGGCATGCATAATATGCTACGTTGTGCCCGAATGTAACGCAAATTGGAAAACATAGAAATCAGACATTGTGGGAAATTAAATTCTAGCGTCCAATTATTAATGAGAGGGTTTTGTTGGTGGCGAAGGGTTGGAATAGTAGTTTGTTTGTCATCTGGAGTAGTGGTATTTGATGGCAAGTAGATATTTTTGGTAGTATAAAGGCCATGCTTTTATGTGGAGCTTATGGTACCAGTAACATTATGAGGCCAGCCATACTAGTATTATGACGGTTGTACACAATTATGCAAAATAAATGGGGGATAGATGAAGTTCAAAGGATACTCATCACTGGAAAAGGAATACCTATGAAAAATTTATATACAAATACTTTATAAAGAATAGGGTTGCGTAAATATTAAACCTGCTTGAAATATTCAAGTAAATTTATTTATTGCCGGAACGCTAATGATAATTCCAAAAATGTTGTGCCAATTAGGTTTGTGCTCATGAAACGTGAGGAAACCCCTTGCTCGGGAAATTAACAGAAATAGTATACTGTGTAATCGTGCAATGCAACTATGCATACAGGTGGCTATCACATGACATAATTTGAAATGAGATGTTTGTTAATTAGAGATAAAAGAAGAAGGACACCATTATTTACTATTTTATACAATACTCTATATACTATAATTCGAACGGAGTGACAGTTTTATTTTCGAATGTACTTTCGCAGTGGAATTTGAGACTCTCACTTGCCCAGGGAAAAAGCGCTTTTGAAATTCCCAATTGTTTTGGCGCACGCCATACAATTGGCTTATGGGTGCAGCGAGGCGCACCGGATTCCAGCTATGTTCAAATCTCCCGCCGACTCTCTAATATTCAGTCATTCGACGATTTTCGAATACCAGGTTCTCAACGCCGGCCCGGGGTAGAGCGAGTGGAGTGGTCGCTCTAGGCGCCAGGTGGTAAGGGGCGCCAAAATGATTGCGACAAACAATTTCGAGCAAAAAATAAAATTTTGATTGCACTTTTGAGGGCGTTGTTTGTAGCTAGCCAAGTCTATGTACTCATCAATATCTCGTAATTGAACACCAAGCAGGGAGCACTGACTCCAAGACCGATCGTACATGGCCTTAGGCCACATCCTGCTCGAGGTCCATGGAGCAGACTGAATATGGCGGATCTAAACTCGATAAAAAGCACAATCCTAATGCGTAAAACAATCGTGCTGAAGTTATGAATGGTACCGCGTGAATGTACTACTAACAATGGACTTCCGATACCAGGCGAATTTCCGTTTGAATTAGCCTTCCAATGGTGATACATACGGAGCTCTGCCATCGGTGACCGTCCTTTCTCGCCCAGCTCGTGGTATCAATTTAGAAGTACCTTAAACAAACTTTTGAACATGGAGCACTTCTTAACGCTCCAAACATTTGTGGGGCTCCCACAGCTCCCAAAAGGACGACCTACAAGGCCATTTAAATATTTTTGGATCCACGCATCAAGGTGTTGAATGTCGTCCCAGTGAAGGAGCGTTTTCGGGATTCTTTTTGAGGGAGGGCAGTCTGAGCCCGTAAACCCAGGGATGGAATACGTTGAGATTGCTCTTTCTTTGGGATATCTCCTTAGGTCTCATGCGGAAGTATGGGCACCTAATCGGAGAGGCGACTCGAACACTGCAATTTTGGGATGATGATAGGAGAAGCCACTTTTAACGAGAAGGTCTCCACCATCTCAACTTCACTGGCTGGGGCAAGCCCTAATGCGCAATCATGCAATACAAACAACCAAATAGCCTCCAAAGAAGGTGGTTCTGTTGGCGAAATTTCCGGGAAGCAACTCTGAGAGGACATGCTTGCTCTATTGCCGCTATAGGCGGGGTTGTGACCCTAAAGCCACCATCAAAATCCTTATGGGGCCCCCAGCACATAAAGGCATGCAAAAGGGGATATATAATCGCATAAGGAAATAGCAGGCCGGCAGTGCTCGAAAAACGTTTTATCTAGGGCAACTGGAAGTACAATTTATGTGTAGTGAAATTGTCGACTAAAGGGCGCCGAACGACAATCTCGCTCCACCCTCAACAAGGGCTGGGCCGGCGCTGCAGGTTCTCCATTGCGTTGATGTTTTTCCCGTTTGTAGACTTTAACGGCCGAAGCCACGTCGGAAGGAGTAGGTTGGGTGCCTAGTTGAAAGTTTTACTAGCCTGAGCCTTTCGTTTTATATCTCAGCCACCGTACCTGCTCTTCACCTGCAGCCACCAAGATTGGTTATCTAGCACCACACATGAATCCTTTGAATTTTTTGAGGGACGTATTTTCTGCCTGCAACCGAAGAGATTCATCATAGTCACTGTTCATCATCTTCAAGAGCTCCCGTAAAAATATATAATTGCTTTTTATAGAGAATTTTAAGAGTATATCCACAGCTTGAAAAGGATATCGTTTCATCGCATGCTTTTCCAGAAGAGTGGAAACTGAGGTAGAGAGGACAAACATGTAAGAAGAAATATTTTTTTACGAGGTGCTCAGAAAAGTGAAAAGAGCTATTGCCCTTGGACGAGGAATCGAACCACCGATCTCTGGAATGGCAGTCGGACGTCTTAACACAAAGGCAAACGAGGCTGAATTCCTTAAATGATTTTCATAAATACTAGTTTTGTTACCACTTTGCTACCACTAATTTCATTAAGAAAAAATCAATTAAAATATTACCACATAATCCAAATTGGATACTAACGCCCTCTCTAATTGTGGTTCTACTATCAAAGCCGTTCTGGATGGATGCAAACAATTTAATTTGTTTTCCCTGGCACTCATGCAAACAAAACTGAAGAAATTTCACTAGGTTAAAAAAATTTATATATATTCTGCCAATACTCCAATTTTTATTATAACTACGATAAAATACACTTGGCAGAAAGTGTCTAAAGGATTAAGGATACCATTTCCGATTAGCAGTGCCACCTACACCTTTGCGGTTGCATAGTCTCTGGCGTTATTAATTTCAGCGGTTCCACGGCCCTCAGTCATTCTTGTGTCGTTAATTAAAATTCTGTTGCGATTAAATCTCAGCTAGAAAGTTCCACAATACCTGGGCTAGATTGGATTATGCAGGAATATAAGCAGGATGGTGCTTCTATATAGCACATGACATGGCAAAGTAAATTCACTGCTGGAAAGTCTTGCAGAGCATGACAGGATTAGGTAATGGTATCAGCAGGAAATTTCCGCATAGACTCGACTTTGTGCTCAAAGTGTTATGCAGGTAGGGTTGCCTTTGTTTCTTGGAACAGGTACAACGTTTTGTGCACTACACGGCACGCATTAGTGGAACAGGACGCCCTTTGCCAGTGAAAAGATAAACTTATTTGCTTAGTATGTGCATGCAATGATGCGGAAGGTATACTGTTATGCTTTGCATTTGAACGTGTTTGCCTTTCTTTATTCTCTGTAATGTCAATAATGCTGGTGTGATTCCACAGAAGAATCAAGAGACTTTAGAGGGATTTTAAGTTGAAGTTAAATCAATAAGCTATGAGCTTCGCATTTGATCTTATAGGGAAATTGATACCATTTTACTATTGGTTGGTATAGGGCTGCCATCGCCTTAATTGCCGAGGCCGGACAAAAACTAGAAAACCCCGGACATTTGCGTAAAATTGAGTTTTCTCCCTGGAATTTGGAATTTAAAAAAAATTTAACGAATATTTTTTTTTGGCGAGTTAAAATCCAACCGTCGTATCGAATGGATAATCAACTAGATATATATTCGGCTACCAGCGAAGGGCTTGCAACCCTTTCTGGCACGAACTTCTTCCTATGAAACCTACGGCACAACCTCGGGCAGGACAGAAACTTGGGAAACTTAGGGCAAATATATCTACAACTACAGCGTTTAAGACTAGGTTGTAGAGTTGAGTCGAGGTTAAGTTGAAATTTCGACCATCGTTAATGATGTCGAGTTGAGTTCACTTTGGGTTGAAATAGAGTTGAACTGAAATCAAAATATAACCTCAAATTTTTGTGTGAAATTCTCATTTTTAGAGTAAGCAAAAACAACGAAGACAAAACTAACACCAAAGGCGGATTTCACGGATTGTAAACCAAACAAAACAAAAGTCACTTAAACTCAATTACAGCTCAACCAGGGTATACGAGGCGGAAAACCCAGGTAGGAGACCTAAGTTGGGTTGAGTGGACAAAGTTTCAATTCTACCCCCGTTTAAGACTGGGTTGAACCTGGGTTGAACCTAGTCAGAAACGGGGTAAGTAAAAACAAGAAGAGGAAACAGTGACGGAAAATATATGTGCCAGAATTAAAAGAAGAGCAAATATGTGTGAATATGAGAACCTACTAGATGCACTCCATTATTCGCAAAGATACTTCGGCGAAGTTTTTCTCGAAGTTGATCTAAGTCCGAAGCGCGGCATACACAAACAAGGCAATGTAAAAGAAAAATGTCATTTTAGTGCTGAAGTCACTTGGTGACCCCTTTCTATATAAAATCAAAGCTGTTGTTGTTGTTTCTCCATTAGTATTGACGTCACTAGGGGAAGCTTTTTTATGGTATTCGAAGCTATCAGTCTCTTTTACATTACTTTGTTTCTGTATACCGTGGTCCGAAGTGCGTGACTACACACTCATGCGGCGCACGACACACCGAAAGTCCTTTGACTCGGCCGCAAAAACCGCCAAACATGAAAAGTCGCCAGAGGCGAAGTAAAGTTACACAAAGTGAATCGAAGTCGCTCTCTACATTCTCGACTTCGAATAACTTCGATCAGATTTGCGAGTAGAGTAGTGCAGGCTTAAGAATAAATAAACTTAGCAATGAAATGTTAGTACTCACAGCGACCATAAGAAAAATCGTGATCTGTCTGAGCGGAAGTAGTGCCCAAATTTATTACACGTTTTCCGGAAAATTTTTGGGCATCGTGACCTACCGAGTAAGAGCTTGGAATTAACCTTAAAATTTAGTACTTACGAAGTAAAAAAAAATATGTTGGTCTGCCTGGTCAAAACTGAAGTCAATGTCATGGCAGACCACTTTTTTTGTTGTTGTTTTGGGATCGCAACTGACCTATCGAGTAAGAGTTTCAACCTACAATCGAATTAAAGTTTGAACATTTTTATACTAGAAAACAAAAATCTGCTTGGTTTGTGCAGGTGCCAAGTGTCTGTCGCACCACCTTTTATTGTAGTGTTTAATTACTAGTTAAACCTTAATAACTCCTATACCGATTGGCACCTGCTTGGACATTTTTGATAGCTTTTTTTAAACTAAATGAATCATTAGCTGATAATTAATTACTGAGAATCCATATTGAACTTGAAAATGTTACGCAGTGGTTGCTTGTCCATCATGGGCTCTATCGTTGCCGTAAGGATTAATTTGTGCTGCTCATTACGTATTCTCTGAGTCTCCAGGCACTGTCAACAGGAGGATCTCATTTCTCCAGGTAAGTGCAGCAGCACGTCCTTTCATTTTATTCATGCATTAATGGCATGGACTGCCACTACGGTTGGACGATTATTATGAGGGGATTGATGACAATACTCTAGGAAAAGTTTTCATTCATTGTGATTTCGATATTGGAAAGTTGCATCATGGTATCGAGATGGTAATGGCAAAATTCTGTGGGGTAACAATGTCTAACTTTCCAGTTTATGCTAATTAATAATTTAGACATTATATAGAAGGAGAAGTTTTAGAGGGTGATCTTAATGTAAACTAGAGCTTACAGAGTATTTTCTCGGTTGACCCAGTTTCTCTAGACAATTCGAACTCTTAAAGTGACTTTAGATGCCAAATTTCATTGAACCTAGCCCACGGGCAATCTTATTATTAGGATATATAGAACTCAGTACGTCTTCCGCACAGATTGTGGACCAAACAAATTCAGTTCATCATAGAGCTCATAATAACATGCAGGTATTTGGTATGGTGGTAGGAAATCGGCCTTAATAGCTTCGCTGCCAAATTAAGCAAGAATGATCTAATCTCCTATCATTGGGTCTATTTAAACATCGCCGACTTCTACTGCTTTGTACTGAGGCTCTGGTAAACTTGGTACCGGTCCATCTGAGAACTAATGGTCATCAATTTGGTGGTTTTCATCAGGGTTTGAACTTCTGCAGCAATTTTAATACTGTTGCTGTTGACTTTGCTTTGCTGCCAAGAAGCCCATAGCAATTTACTTTGCTTTGCTTTACAGCAATCATATTTTCAAATTTTTTACTGTAGGCTGTGAGAGCTCTTTGTTTCAAATTGCTTCGAACGTAGTTGCTTACAAATGCTGGGGTATGCTAGTCCGGTGTATGCTTCGCATACACATAAAAAACGCTTTCATCCTTCTAAACAAAGTTCCATACAAAGTTAGACCATGAAAAAAAAAGCTAAAAGAAATTTCACAGAGCAAAGCGTTGAAAAACTGTAGGCAAACAGAAAGCATTCCACAGCAAAGTATTTTAATGCAGAAGCATTTACAGCCGGACCAGTATGCTCCTGAAAGCTTACATTGAAAGGACCAAATCAGACGAAAGAAATGGAATTGGATTGGCATACCGTGCAACGCGAAAACGAGAATCTAGCCAAACAGGTCCTTGACTGGAATCCGCAAGGACCCCGTCGAGCCGGAAGGCCTAGAACAACGGGGCGGAGAACCCGATTAGCAGAGGCCGCAACAACTGGATGATCCTGTTTGGAGCTAAAAAGGGGATAAGAAGAAGAAATCCAAACTAGTTTAGGACTGCCAACTACTGCGCTGGAAGTTCTCAATAGGGGGAGTCGAAACGAATGGAAAAACGAAAGCTCTAGCGCCACACGGTGCTATGGCACTGTGTTCATAGTTTCAGAACCGGCTATTTAGGTAATCACTAATTTGATAACGTGTAGGGCCCAAACACTAAAGGCAAATGCGACGACGCAGTAAGAACCATTTCAGGCTATTGTTCACCTTGGTTTCTCAAAACTGTGCCCTGAATTTCCAACTATGGAGGATAGAATTTCCAGAGCTCAGACAAGCAAACTTCATATAGTGCTGCTAGGGTTGAGAGCATCACTTCAGGACGATATCAAGGTATCACCAGCAGTACGAAGCTCAGACTTCCAGGAGAATTTTTTGCAGTAAAGGAAAAGAAAGCTGCGTCTTTTGCAGCAACCGTATTAAGGAACCTATCAGGTGGCAATAAAGGCAGCGAAGCATTTCCCCTTAGTTATAAAAGGCCGGTAGAAGGTGATATCAATTGATAGACTGAAACGGAGCCCGAGAAGAGAGCAAAGGAAGAAAAAAACTCAATTTCAGTTGTTAACCTTAGATCAGCTGATTTTTTAAAGGTATGTTAGGCAATGCCATGAACAAAAACCTCCTTCTACATTGGCACCCCCATTAAAAAATAACAATCGTCTGACGTTTCTAACAATTCTTTGCGAAACGACGTATTTTATTTCATCAGATTTTATTCGATCATACTTGAATTCTTTAAAAATTAATGGTCTTGGATGTGAAGTATCACGTCCGTATTTTAACGTGACTATTAATTCTATTAATTTGAACGTGACAACGTCTGTTATTACGTTTTGTATTATTTTCTCAATTAATAAATTATATATTTCGAAGCAAATTTTTTTTGTGTGCGGGACATTTTCACACGCGCGTCCTATCTTAAACCGATTTAATAGACGTTGTCACGTCAATAAGGTGAATGAATGTATTTTTCCCGTGTAGAGGATAAATTAACGAAAATTTTCAGCCATTAACCACCCCCTAACATGTATGGGGGCGGAGATATGATTTTTTTTGTGTGCGGGACATTGTGCGGGACATTTTCACACGCGCGTCCTATCTTAAACCGATTTAGTAGACGTTGTCACGTCAAAAGCAGCTAAGAATAAGAACACGGAAAACTACTATCAGTTTTTATAACTAGTTGATGTAATCCCCGCGGAACTCCAGTTCAAGATTTTCGAAAACGCGCATTATTTATGGGATGATCCAATATCATCGGGTCATCCTTCAACATGGTACCTTTGCAAAACATTTTACTTTTTTACTTTCCTTCAGGATCATCAGGGAAGGTCTTCTACACCACAATCGAGTGATCCCTATATACCAAATCAATATCAATACAAAATACAATGTAGGGAGCTGTGAGTTTGTTGTTACCAGATTGGGGCTTGATGAGTTGCGTACAAAGGTTTTCAGTACGATGATACTCCAACTTATCAAGCGGAAGAGAGATTTGTCTGGTGGTGTTGAAAATAAAAGGAAGGCAAGAGCGGTTGAGAAGGAATAGTAAAGCCCCACGAAACTTCCTCGTACTATATACCCTATATCTGGCTGATATCGTCGTCAAAACTCAATATTGGGAGGGCTCTAAAATTTAAGAGGATAACCTTCTGAATCCCTAAATATATTAGGAAATCAGAACTGGATCGCCGCCTGATTGTGATCCACAAATGAAGGAGATTGGCTTAGAGAAGGACTGACTCTAGGCAGTAGAAGGAAACAACCAAGGATGCGGAGGATTTAACACAACCTGCATTGCAGTGGGACTGCCTCGTCTGTCCTTTGAAGAGTTAAAGTGCCCCTTACACAAAAACTCTTAGTAAGTGAGCAATCATACGCTGTTGCGATCTTAAACTAAATGGTGTAACAAACTAAGAACTAAGTGGGAGTTCGGAATACATGAGGCTTAAAAAGGTATTCATTTTTTTGCAATAGTAAATTTATGTAACTTTAGCAGAAAACCCCAATAAAAAAAAAATCTAAATAAAAAAAACGGTTAAACATGTGATTTTCGGCAAAAGATTATAATCCTTCTGTAAGAACCCTTTTCATCTAAAAATTTTACAGCTTATAGCATTTTAATATTCCCGTCAATTTGTCGCTCCCTTTTTCAAGGGGTTATACTGTACATGGTAACCATTGAACCCAAAGAATTTGGTGCATAATTTCCCCCAGTGAGCCCCAAAAACTTTCAATTCGAAATAAACTCGCCTTTCCCAACAACTGATCCCTTAGATTCAAATTAATTCCAACCCTCGTCATAAAATTTATCTTAAGTTCAAATTAGGCACTTTCTGGGGAAAGAAGACGGCTCTCGGCTCGGCCCTCTTTTCATAATCGGCAACAATGGACGGAAACTTTTCCTCAGTTTTTGATGAGTTTTAAAAGTCTTGAACCGCCTGAACTTGAAGCTCATTGAAAAGAAAAGGCGGCGATGGATTGAGAAAGTTGTTTATCCTTAAGATCCTGATGGAGAAACCACATTAGATACAAAGTGGTCGTTGAAGTGAAAATATAAATAAAAATAACAAACAAGCAGAAATCTCTTTTGTGAGATAAGAAGAAAATTCCACATTTTTTCCTGAATCGTTTGAAGTATATGTAATGAGGTGATGGCCTTGAAGTAAATGAAGATTCTTGAAGTAAATAATTTTAAGGAGTCATTCTCTTTCATGAAGTGAGGTGTTTTTTTGCGGAATTGTTGCTGAATGCTTTTCATTATTCAAAGATAATTTTTTTCTTATCAAAAAAATAGAAGATATCGCTGTCAGACGTGGTTTCAATGTGGTCGAAGAAAGGTATGTCCAAATTAAACCGATTATACCGATATTCCAGGCTAAGGTAGGCTCAAAGTCCTTTTGAGATTTGTTTGTTGTTCTATAAAGAAGTTAAGCCCTCCATTCAATGTATTATTATAGGGTATACTGACCCTTCAGGTGGAACTGGTGTTAGGTGCAGGGCTGCCTCCCGTGCGACCGGAGACCCAATTAGCATTTTGGCGCGCAGTTTTAATACCACGAACTAGGTTACCTAAAATTTTGTCGTTGTTTGTGAAATTTAGGAAAGACACCCTGTGACTGTAGTCCAATTTGTTGTCATGACCGCAGGACTTTGAAGTGCAGGCCTCGGAATCCCTTAGTCTCACTGCATTGGGTTAAGTGCTCGATGTGACCGGGGAGGGACCACACCAAAGGTTTTGGTGGGACATATCATTTAGGCCCTTATTTCGGCCGCCCCTGTACCCTTTCTAATTTTATGATGTTATAGGTCCTGATCAGCACATACCAGAATACCATCTAGCCGTACGTGAGTATTGGACGTACCATCTTTGTCTAGAGGCCCCGTCTATTACCGAGGGGTTTTTATAGATGTTGAAAGCTATGGACACTTCCTTACCCTTCCAGTAAAGTTTGGGCTCCAGTTTAAGGCCCAGAAATTTCAGCCTGGATGATAGATTGATGGTATGTCCATCCAATCTTAGGAGGCTCAAGGCGGGGATTTTAATATTTTCAGCATCAGGTTTGGCTGGGTTGGCTGTCAGAACTCAACTGCCCAGCTGATAAATTTATTCAGGCAACCTTCCATGATTTCCCTGATCACGATTGGAAACATTTACTAGGTCATCTACGCATGCTAATACCATAATATTTTGAAGATCATTGAAATAGAAGTTCTCCCCTTGGAAACTTGTCCAACTTTCTCGGATGTTTCGAACCCTAAAGTACACCAATGTGGTGGGTTCCAGGTGGGTTCATACCGAGATTAAAACATCGCACTCCATCGCTAATTTGTGGCAAAATTCTGCGTCTCGCACGATCACTTACATACAACCTCTACTTTGAGAACGTCAGTGATCATCTGGCATCAATTGAATGAAGGTTTTGGTCAATGTTCAATGCATAAATAAAACGTCATGTGATCTTTGCATACTACAGTCAGGCCAAGTCTTTGATCATGATATTAAACACCCTGGTACAGAAAGAAATTGTAGGGTTATCATCGGCGATTTTTGGAGCTGTTTACAACTCCAGGAAGGTAATTTATAAATATACTGAATAAAGGAGGACCGAAAGTTGAACCTTGCGGAGCACCTCAGTAGTAAAACTAAACTGTGTGTGGAGTTTTTCGAGAAGTAGAGAGTGGTCAACATTATCAAAACCCTTGGAAAAGTCCAGCAGTGCAAGATAGCGGACTTGGTTCCCAAGTAAATCTTAATGTCGGTTGTAATTTTAAGAAGTGCAGTATCACAGCTCGCTGGGTTTCTTTAGTTTCTGCCGTGGTTATATTACGAAGATGTTTATAAAGTTTTTGGGGCTTTCAGTTATTGACATGAATATGTCTTATCCCTGGGGTCTATTTAAAAGAATGTGCGGAACAAAAATCGTTACCATGACTCATTACTGAGTTTGGGGGCTGAGTTGGGATCTAGTTTAGGTATGTAGAGGAGGGCGTAGTGGGGATAGCAGTGGGCCTAACTAAGGCTGACACTAATGAGTCATTAACGATGACTCACTCTATGGATGTATGCACGTGGTCTCCAATCATCAGCATTTATTTATCATTCACTGCATTTTTAATAGTTTCATTACGTAGCGGTTTCCACTTTTGAGCACGAATACTGTGTAAGTATTTTTTAAAAAAAGTTGTGTGATGTGGATTTGTTGATCGTTGTTGTATGTTTGTATGTATATGTTTGTATGTATATAGTGTATATAACAGATCGAAAAAAAACATAAAACCATTTAAATCTTTCGTTTCATTTGTTATATAAGAGATATTCATGTCCACTGTGTCATCGAGAAGCCATGGCACTGATTTTATGATTTTTTTTAATTTTTACGTATCTTTGATAAAAATACTCCCGCTCAATAATAAAGGACTTAATTTGAGAACTGAACCAACCCTTCGATTTTTCAGTAATAGTTTTGTTCATCAAAGAAGGGTCGCATAAGCCCCTCTAAAAAGTCGGTTAATGTGAAAATATTTTCCCAGTTTACACGCTCAAAACATTCAACTAGAGTACGACTAATATGTGAGTAATTGTTTTAGCACGTTGCGATAAATCTAAAAGTTGCTACAGATGTACCAGTGGTCTAGTCTAATGTTCAATTTAAGCTGCGTACGAGCATTTCGAGAGTTGCGCAGCCGTTTTTGTATTCTGCGCACCAAGCCCATTGTGCGCAGAATAAGTATATTTTTGTTACATACATATATCATTTTATAAAAGAATTGCATCTGTAAATGGCAAAACTCCAAATTTCACAAAGCCAAGGAAAATTTGTTTGGTTTTCTTTATGTTGAAAAGGGAGTTTCTTGTTGTGTGAATTTTGTATACAGCATTTCGGGCGTGGTTGCAGTCATGTAACGGTAACGGTAACGTCACCGGGCGTAAGATACGACCAGCTTCCTGTTTGTATACTCCACTTTTATTTATAGAGTGTCTTTCAAACATGTCGATGATGGTTTTTGAGCACACCCCGGCCCAAACAGTGGCTTTCTCGTCGTACAGTGCAGTTTCGTGAATGATATGTGGGTTATCTGTTCCCCAAATTCGACAGTTGTGTTTATTGACTCCGCCAGAGAATGTAAAATTACCTTTCGGTATGTATTCCCTCATAGTTAAAATGGTACTCAATGACGATTCAGAATCATGTATATTTGTCGAAATCGGCTAAAAAATGTCAAAGTTATTCAATGTTGAAATACCGAAGGTCTGGATGGCGCACCCTTATAAACAAAGATATCAACTGGGGGCCTCGGTAGTCTAGGGGTAAGGCGCCTGACTGCTATCCCAGAGGTCCCGGGTTCGAATCCCGGCCAGCCCCACGGTCCTTCGCCTTTTCCACTTTCCCACCCACATAACTTTCCTTCTTTCTTCTTCCCTCTTTACATTTCTCATTCCTCCTGTCATAGCCTTCGCTAGTCCTTCCCCGCTCCACCAAGCGCATGTCATCGGTTGGCTGATGAAATTCAACTCGTTTCAGGAGGCATAACACTCCAGCGAGTTGTTTCTCAAATGCCCCGATCCCAGAGTCGCGAAATGGTTGGAAGTAGGGGGAATAAAATATCGCGGCTAGGTTGTGGCAGCTCCTTCCTACTGCTATCTCTTTCTACTCTCTATCTTCCGGCTAGAGCTGCTGTTCGACATTCTATACGAAAAACAATAGATTGTCGAACAGTACAAAGGGGCTTTCCCTAAGCCTCTAGTCTATCACATAAAAAAAAAAAAAACTATAATGTTAAAATCAATTTTCAAGAATATTTTTAAAAAAAGAAATTAACTTCAAATACAAAGCGCAGGACCCCCCCCCCCCCTCCACCATGCACACTTTTACATATGTTTTGATTATTTTTGCTCCCATGAATTAGAGGGAACAATGTCTAGTACCCAATCCGTTTTTATTTATTTATTAGCCAAACAAGGCATACTTAAACTAAATACACAGAGAGTTCTTATAGACAAACACTGGCATATATAATTAGTTAATTCTAAGGAGTGTTAGTAATTAGGTTGTCAGGAAGGATTTAAGTCTTTTTTTATAGGATGCTTTATCTATTGAAGGGGAATAACATGATCTATAATTGTTAAAGACCACGCAGCATCTGTTAACGGGCTCATTCCTTGCATACTCGGTCCGATGTGGGTATTCCTTGAGCAGTTTCGTATGTCTTGTAAGTCGGGTATCTTCATTGAACTTGATCATATCCGACAAAAACTGCACTTTAAGGTTGCCGTTAAGGACTTCTAAGGTGAGAGAGGCGATAAGAAATTTTGTCCTAGAAGAGAGTGGCAAGAGGTCCAACACTTTGAGCCTCTCCGTGTAGGGTGGTAGGCTTAGAAAGTCTCGCGGATCGTGTCGACTTCTCAGAGCAAAGAGGATAAACTTCTTTTGAATTGATTCCATCCTGTTGCTACTTATGAGAAATATGGGATCCCAGATGGGACATACATATTCCAGGATAGGGCGGACCAGAGAACAGAAAAGAGTTTTTGTGACCCAAATGTTGTCGTATTCTTTAGCTCTTCTCTTTATAAAGCCAAGAAGTTTGTTGGCTCTGGCAGTTTTTATTGCAGGGCTCTTCTGATTCCCTCGTAACTTTGGATTATTAAATATTCTAATAGATTTTCAGGCTTATGCTGAAACTAGGTTTTGATTTAACTGAGGTAATTTATTGCATTTATTTTATTGCACTCATTTATGAGAGCCGCTCCTCTATGCATGCTCTGTTACATACTCCACAGCAGCGGCGATCCTAGGGAACCAAGGAAACCATAAGAAGGAAATCTCCAGATAAATATCAAAGGACTATTTCTTTGGAGGTAGTTGTTAGAGTTGTAAACGTGCAGTCGATTACAGAGAAAATCAAAGTACGTGACGTTGAGCTCAAGCCGATACAGAAGAAATTGGAAGAAATAAACGATTTCTTAAGTCCGACCCGTTCCTCCAATTTTCAGATTAATTAAATAACAGTCCCAAATTAGACGGTCACGGCATGATGTTCCACCTCCTTCTTTTATTTATAATTAAGATAAAATTAGATAAAATCACCAAAAAGTTCTTGTAACTCGCTAAAGTCCACAGAGACATCAAGAGAATCAATCAAGGTGGTGATTGTCATTTGGAAGGAATCGCTCCATTACGGGCCAAAGGATTTCACTAAATTGCACAAAGTTGGGTCCCAAAATTGTAATTTAACCATCAGTATGCAACAAAACTCTACAAGATTACCTTTCTCTAAAACATTTTCACTCCCTTAGGAATAATAATTTTCAGCACCACCATAAAAGAACGGGCAAAAAGGACTCGGAACTTTGTCTTTTTGCCGGGGAGCAGACGAACTACAACCTCCCGATGGGGCCGGCAGGCAAGGATCACATCACAGCATATTAGTGTCGAGTCGCTCTTGTAAATCGCAAAAGCATCAGGTCAACGAACAGTACTGCCAAGGGATACTGGTAAGGGCGGTACTCATGAGGGCAGCCCTTAAATAATTCATGTTCGTTAATTAGAGTTTTATGGAGACTCTCGCTTCGCTCAAAGAAAAATAAATTAAAATGGAATAAAAACTCCCGACTCTATGCGATTGGCAGCAATTTTAAGTGATTTTTTATCTCTCCCCGTTTTGTGTGTATGTGTGTGGGGGTGGTTTCACTTTCTTCTTTTTTATACGGGTTTTATATGTGCTTTGAGGTTTTTTTTGATTTTTTAATTAATGTTTCAAAACTTTGTGGAAATTTTCGGACCATACTTAATTGAATAGAAAAAAATCCGCTGTTCTTGGGGTGTATTAATTTTCAAAACAGTAAAAAAAAAAATTCGAATATTTATCCGATTACACCCAGACAAAGCCCCTTTTTCCCAAAATTATCGCAGCCCAACCAGAAATAAAAGGTAGCAGTAATTTTACACGTTTTTGGAGAAAATGAACAGCCTAGAGGGCTGTGTGTTTGCTTAGCCACCATCATAGGTGGTAGAAGGGATGAAAAAGTATATTTGTACACCTTTTTTCAGTGCCCGGATAACGTGCGCCTATTAAATGTCTTCCAATATTTGTATACTCTGCTCCCTCCTGAAGGGATGTTTTCTCACCACTTATTTGCACGATTAATGCCATGGTGTACATTTTCTTTTGCTCGAGCTCTATATAATACGAAAGTGAGAGAGCATTTTATATATGTGTAAAAGGCATGTGAAAGATTAGGGATGGTTGGTTTTAATTTGGCAAAATGTGTCAACCGTTTAATGTTCCTTATTTATATCTGTCAGGGGAGATAAAAAATTACTTGAAGGTGGGTTTTTGTTTGAGCTGTGGATTCTAATATTGTCGATGGATTAATATTGTTTGTTTGGTCATGGTTGAATGTGTGGTTTTTGTACATATATGTGAGGCAAAATTGTATCTATAAATTTGTTATGTAATTATTCTGAAATGTACATATGAGCTTTGACACATAATTTTAAATTGAATCCTAAATTATCTATTCTTTTGGAAGACTAACATCACATATGTATATATCTATAGCGATACGGGAATCTGTCCATAGATTCACTTTCTCACATTCGATAGAGGTATTCAGTCTTAAATAGTTGCACAGTTGAACAGCAATCAAAGCTGCGGTTAACTCCAGTTTAGGTACTGTCATTTGATCCTTTCCTTTTTCTTTAAAGGGCGCCACTCTACTTTTGGTGCAAACAATTCTGATAGATATAGTATTTTCAGTTTGAATTCTCATGTATGCAAAAGTACCATACGCGTGTGGGCCAGCATTTCCCAGTAGGCAATGGAAGTCTTCCAGAGTCGATTCTGTACACTTTCCTTCGAATGCGTTATGTCTACTTTCTATATCGAATCATCCCTTCTTTTAACATTGCGATGTCCTAGGGTCGAAGGCATAACGGTCACATTTCGCAATACAATTCATTCCAATATGAAGGCATAAGAGCTACCTTTTGCTTTACCATACCTTCCGACGAGAGACGAACGAATGGCTTCAGCATTTTTCCTCGATAATGAACAGAGGAAAAAGTTTGTATGATCCTTATGCATGACGCTTTGCAATACCATTCCTTCCAATAGCCATCGATTCACATTGCTTCCAATATCTGCATTCTGTTTCATAAATTCGTAAATTCCTTACTGGGCGGCGAATATGTGAATTTGTATTGATTGAAACTTTCTTTGAATATGGCCAAAATGTACAAGGAATGAAAACGTCTTTTAGCGAAGATAGTTCATGACAGTATTTATTCCAGCTTTTCAGAGCTTCACGTGATAAACACTCATCCCAGTTACGAAAGAATACCTAATGGTCGTATACATGAGCTATCAGCTGTAAAACAGTTCGTTTCGAACGAATCGTCGAATCGACTGCAAGTCAACAGCATTTTCTTTGGATACATTGCACCAAATAATTCCCAACATCTTCTGATCTGTGGGCAAATCGGAATCAGCTGTTAATATTTGACGTGAAGGCGGGCAATTAGTATTCCACTTTCGAACGTTCATTGATGCTCGCTTCATTATTTCGCCTGCTTCAGTATAAACTGCTTTTGCAAAGTCGTAGTTATTAGTGCTAGTTACCAAATCATCCATGTAGAACGACCGTCGTAATAACGCAGAAACTTCCGGATGGTTAACTTTTTGTTTAGTCAGAGGATGCTGCATTGTAGCGCCCAGAAGAAAATTAACGCGAGTCATGCCATATTCACGAAGTGTCGGAAAATTAATTAGTAACTGATTTTACAGGTTTTGAGATCCAAAAAAACCTATGCACATCTTTATCCTTACTATACACTTACCATATAACAGCTTTCGTAAGAAGGCTTTTTCTATATCGGCGATCAAAGCAATGTATCCAATACGATAATTCAGTAATATTGATAATATTTCGGGTAAAAAATTTGGACTCGCATCTAAACAATCAGTTAAAGATAATATGTTTGCAGAGCACGCGACTCATCGAATGCATTACGCTGCTGTGTTATTTTTTCATATCTACACTGCAAACCCCAGAATAATTTTTCCGTGTGAGTTTCACACTGCACACTTTATAAGCATGTAAATTCGGCTAATCGTGTTAAAATATTACGTTTTAGGAATAAACCGTGTTAAAATAATGCGGCTAAACAAACATACGTGTAAAAATCACATACAAGAAGCAGTGGCGGACTAAAGTGCAAGGGTGCGCCCTGGGTCTCTGATTACTGCGGGCCTTCAAATGCCTACAAGCTAGGTTGATGAATGTTTTCAAAAACTGTTCAGTGCCTACCTAAAGGTGCCCTTACACGGATAATTTTTTGAGCACTAATCGCCGGCAACAGTAATAGAGCAATCTGGAGCAATTCAAGCAATTTACGACAACGGCAACAAGTATCAATTCTGCAACAAAAATTTTGAGCGATATGGAGCAACTAAAATTGCTACATAGTCCTCCACTAATTGCTCCAGATTGGTCCATTATTGTTGCCGGCGACTATTGCTAAAAGAAAATTGCTCGTGTATGTGCACCATTTAGTACAGCAAGTTCCGGTGGCTTACAATTTTTAAATTAAAATTACTTCTACTGTGCTAATTTTTCAATGCCTATTTAGATTTCGTGTAGTTATTAGTTTACTTATACATATATTGCATTTCTTACTTTCTTATTTTTTTTATGTGAAAGACTAGAGGCTCGGGTAAGGCCCTTTATGCTGTCGACAGTATATTGTCTTCGTATATAGTGCAATGTCGAACTGCAGCTCTAGTCGGGAAGGAAAGAACTGGCACAACCTAGCCGCGATATTTTATTTCTCTGACATCGGGGCATCAAGAAACAATTCGCTGGAGTGTTATGCCTCATAAAACGAATTGAATCTCATCAACCAACCGATGACATGCGCTTTGGTGGAGCGGATAAGGGCTAAGGAAAGCTACGACAGGAGGTATCAGGAATATAAAAACGGAAGAAGAAAGAAAGTTATGTAGGTGGGATAGTCGAAAAGGCGAAGGACCGTGGCGCTGCCGTGATTCGAACTCGATGGTAGTCAGGCGCCCTACCCCTAGACTACCGAGGCCCACGCCTAAAATGATCACTCATTTAGGGACAGAATGAAAAACGCTACTTATAACAAAATATGAGATCGCAATCGGAAATCTCAGAATTCGAAAACGAGTTTTTTCAGGAAGGGTAGGATCAAGTTTACGAGCATAAAGGGGAGTTTACATCCCAGACTCAAAGTGGAAGAACCAAGTGGCCCTGTACAAAATACAAGCGCAAAGTTTCGTCCAAAGCTCGAAACTTTGCGGTGCTCTCTTTTTACTTGTTTGTCTACCATTTATCTTAAATTTTCCCGCCATCCATGTATATTGCTAAGAATATTTCTAATTTTTGGCCTCTCAAAAGCGCTTTGGATCTGGTCTATTATTTTAGTAAAAAGTTACAATTCGCATTTTTTGTATGCTCCGTAAATACAGGATCACATATTCAGTTTCAGGTTTACTTAAGGCTACAGCCATCTGGACTAACAAACAACAATACACAAACACGCACTGATCACTATCATAATTAGACAAAAGCCGGACGTAGAGTACTCAGAAAAGCCAACTAAATCCTGCGAAAAATAGAACTCATCTCCCGAAATGATTACTGCTTCTCATATTATATTTTCCTGGTATTAAAGTAATTACGCCCTTTATTCAAAACCCCCCACTACATAGGTAACATTCAAAAAATAAGCAACAAAAGTTGAAATATTATTTTCCATGAAAATGCTTTTGTAAAGAGCCGGATAATCGCACAAAACGACTATAGCTTAAACATACACTCATTTCGGCAAACCCCTATGATCGTTGTTCATTCTCCGGCATAAAGGACTTTGAAATCCTCTTTGATAAAAGTAGCTGCTCCATATCCGATGTATAGCAACCGTCAAAGTATCTAATCCGAAAGTGGAACTTCTACTGTCTCAGGCAACCATGCGACGACTCTCGACAGGGAGAAAGGTCCTGTTTGATTTCAGTACAGTGCAAATATTTGTAACTAGATATGGAAGAGCGTTTTGTTAAAAAGATAACCACTAAGCTGAGTGTGTTTTGGGGTAGGGTTGACTCGTATTTCATTGAAACCTTTAAGTAGATATCAAAGCTCATGTTTGCATTGCATGGAGATAATGATACAGTGATGCTCTTTTTGATGAGATGATTTCAATGGCTTCATTTTGTTTCGTTTCGGTAATTCAAGCAATACGGTGTTTTAAAATAGTTTGGAGGAGTTTTTGTTTAAGGATTATAATAATTTAATGAAAGATACATAGGCTGGGAAGAGTTCGTTTCATTTGTAATTCCATCGTGCCAGCAGATTTTTAGGATGAAAGACGCCTTGTGGTGAAATGGGCGACTTTCCATGTTTCGCAAACATACAAAAGAATTGAAGTTGTAAGTTTTGTATTTTGTGGTTTACGGGGCAGAGTTGTGAAACTTGATTCAATTTTTCAACTACGAATCGTTTCATTCCGAAAATGAAATTTACGAAAAATGACTATCGCACTACCTTGTCTGACGAAAACTTGCATCACCAATTACATTTCATTTTGCCAGGTCTTTTAAAAATGCTCATACCTCGTGTATTGCCTATTTTAGTTCACAATCTCAACTCCTGCCTCACGGTACCAAAGTTTTCCTCGACTTGGAAGCCAGCCAGCCATTCCCAGGTGTTCTTGACCTACCTGTCCCTCCGATTTTCGGCCTATCAGTATTCTTTCATTTCTGGCAAAACTCCTTGATGGCCACTCAAATAATTGTGTATTCTGAGCGTCTCAAAATTATAAACATAAATATGGCAATCTAGCTTTCGTAAACAGCACAGCCTTCAATCACGGCTCTGTTGCTGGGAAAACTGGCCTCACAAGCACATTTTGCCCTTTCTGCTCTCTTAAGCTTTTGCAAAGTTTCTTATCTAACCAAGTGCCCCATTCCACGCTGGGGTCCCCCAAGGATCCATTCTTCCATCCATCCAATGGCGCTACAGCCCAAATCGAGCCTTGGCCTCCTCTAGGGCATTTCTCCAAGTTTGACGGTCCCTTGCAGCATGTCTCCAGTTCCGGATGTTGAGCATTGACTCTGCGTCAGCCGTCACAGAGTCTATCCATCTCCTCCTAGGTCTACCTACTGGCCTATTTCCCGAAATTTCTGATGCCATAAGCCGTTTTGGGATACGATTGTCCTCCATCCTGATCACGTGGCCGGCTAGTCTCAATCTGTTGATTTTTATGAAAGTTGTGAGTTGTGGGTCGTCAAAAATTTCATACAACTCGTTGTTGTATCTTCTTCGCCATATTCCATCCTCTCTGATTGGGCCTATTATGCATCTGAGAATTTTCCTCTCGAACCTGTTGACTCGTTCCTCTATGTCCTGGGTCATAGTCCAAGTCTCGCTACCATAACACAGTACTGGTCGTATTACTGTTTTGTAGAGTGAGAGTTTCGTTTTCCTGTGCACAAATCTTGAGGGCAGGATTTGTTTTTGGGCATAAAAGGCTCTATTAGCCAGTAGTATTCGTCTAGTTATTTCTTCTTTTTCTTCATTTCTTTTTGTGATAGTAGACCCAAGGTAGACTGTTTTATCGACTACTTCTAGGTTATGTTCGTCGATGGTTATATTTCTTCCCATTCTAAATCGTCCTGCTCTGGATTGTTGCATCACCTTCGTTTTTTCTTCGTTAATCTTCAGGCCTATGTCCTTTGCCGCCTCTTTTAATTCAACATAGACTTCTTTTGCTGCCAAAAAGGACCTTCCCACGATGTTTACGTCATCCGCATATCCAAGTAATTGTACCGACTGGGTAGCTATTGATGCACTTCGCTGGACTGACGTTTTCCTTATCACCCATTCTAGGGCCAGGTTGAAAAGCATGGGGGCCAGCCCATCTCCTTGTCTAAGCCCTTGACGTACTTCGAACTCCTCTGTTACAACATTTTGGATCCTTACTTTCGCCAGTGAGCTGTTTGTGGCGCATTTGATTAGTTGTACCAACTTTGAGGGGACTCCTATTTCCGATAAGATCTCGTATAGCCTCTCTCTGTTTATTGAGTCATATGCCTGTTGAAAGTCGACAAATATCTGGTATACATCTACTTAATTTGCCTTAAGGTCAGCAGTTGGTCCGATGTTGACCTGTTTGTCCTAAAACCAGCTTGATATTCTCCTATAAGGCTTTCCGCTATAGGTTCCAGTTTTTGTTTCACAAGGATTGTGAAGATTTTGTAGCTGGTGCTGAGGAGTGAGATGCCTCTGTAGTTTTTGCAGTTTAGTTTATCTCCTTTCTTGTATATTGGACATATAATGGCTTTCTTCCAGTCCTCTGGTATAACTTCTTCCTCCCAGATGGTGCATATGAGTTCGTGTAATGTTCGTAATAGTTGGGGTCCTCCTTCCTTTAGCAGCTCAGCTGCTATTCCATCGGCGCCAGGCGATTTGTTGCTGTTCTGCCTTTTTACAGCTTCCCGCACCTCATCCAGTGTTGGTGGTTCTATTGAGATGTTATCTTGGGGAATTACAAATGCCTCTGTCTCTGCATTCTCGTTTGATATGGAGATAGGATTCAATAGGTTCTGATAATACTCTCTCCACCTTTCCTTTATCCTATCAGGATCTGCCAACAAGTTCCCATCTATGTCCTTGCAGATGTCCGTTCTTGGCTGGAACTTATTGGTGATCTGGCGAGTTCCTTTGTACGCTTGTCTAATTCTCCCTTCATTGAAGTCTTCCTGTATCTGTAAGATTTTCCTATTTAGATATTCCCTCCAGGATCCATTCTTGGGCCACTTTTATTCGGTATTTTTACTAGCAATATTCTAAGCCTCATATGTAGACAGACGATGTGCAGCTGATGAATACATATGTGTGTGGAGATGGTTGCTATTGACTTGACTCCTACTGATCGACATTAAATTTGCTGCAGCTGAATCCTTTCAAATCGCAGTGTATTTTTATCTCTCTCACTCTCCTACTGTTCGTCCTGGTATTTCTGCTATCGTGTTAAACTCGGTTCCTCTTGTTTCCAAAGCAAGAAATCCTGGTTTCATTGTTAGTAAAACCTACGGCCTCCTGTCTCAACTTCGTAACATTGTGGATTGATTGCTGAATAGGGCTGGACATATGAATTTGCTTAAAGCCTTACTACTAGCTCTTCTAATGCATGGCCTTTCCCTCTATCCCTCTCTCGATTCTTCGTGCGCCGATAAACTTGAAGTAGCGTTTAACGATAGTGTACGCCGTTTTGGGCTGCTCTCTAAATGCTCGATTACATTCAGCTAATTTACGAGCCGCTACTAGTCGGCGAATTCCCTAACTGCTAATAAACTAGCCCAGTGCCGTTATGTTCACTAGCTAACTAGCGGATTGTACACAATCTGCTGAGAAAGTTGAAAGGTGGGATACTTAACTCGCTATTCTCTGGCGTGTGGGCATGTTAGCTGGTAAACTAGCTCTGTGTCATCATAGTTGCTAGTAAACTAGCTGCGATTATCTCATTATTTGGTTTTTTTTTACTACCAAATGACGGAATTAGTTCGCACTAGCTAGTTTGAGTGTCATCGTCACTATCGCTAGCTAACTCGCCGGCTTCTAAACTCGCCGCCTAGTAGCTTGTAAACTCGCTCAATGTAATAGAGCCTTAAGTAGCTATCGTGAGAATAGGCTTCTGCGACCGTTTGAGTATATCCTACAGGAGCGCAAATCGGTTTGTGCAGCTTTCGCAATTCCTCTGAAATAATAAGTTAATAATTCCGCGTTTCCGCACGTTAATTGTTCATCGTTCTTTCTTTGTCTTCACAGGACAACTTTGGACATCTCTCCCTAAATTATATTAAATTAAATTTCAATCACCCCGGCCCGCGCGGTCATAATGCATTTTCAAAGTGGCCCGCCCGGTACCACTTGGATTGGCCACCCATAGCCTAGGCCTATATATTGAATTCTACGCCTGTTTAAAATCTACGAAGATCTGATACACATTTACATTTTTAATGGTTTTATTTAGCTTGACCTCGTATATTTCTTTGGTTCAAATCTTGCCAAACCGATTCTTATGAAACTTTGCCCACACATTGAGTTCCCGTGACAATGCAATCTGACCATTTTGTAAAAAAATCAAGATGGCGGTTCCAAGATGGCGGACGAATTTTCCAATTGAGTTCCGATTTCATTGAAACTCGGCATAAGGGGGTTTTTAGGCCCACAAATGACGATTCTGTGGTCAAAATTTGAAAATTCAAAATGGCGGCGCCAATATGGCGGATGAATTTTGCAAATGTGTTCCGAATCCATTGAAAATCGGTATCGGGGGGTTTTTGGGGCCACAAATGACGATTCTGTGGTCAAAATTTGAAAATTCAAAATGGCGGCGCCAATATGGCGGATGAATTTTGCAAATGTGTTCTGAATCCATTGAAAATCGGTATCGCGGGGTTTTTAGGGCCACAAATGACGATTCTGTGGTAAAAACTTGAAAATTCAAAATGGTGGCGGCAATATGGCGGGTGAATTTTGGAAATGTGTGCTGAATCCATTGAAAATCGGTTTCGGGGGGTTTTCAGGGTCACAAATGACGATTCTGTGGTCAAAATTTGAAAATTCAAAACAGCGGATGATTTTTGCAAATATGTTCTGAAATATGGTATGCATAACTAATCAGTTCACCAGAATTTTGTAAAAAGTGAAATCCAAAAAAAAGATCAAACTAAAAACTAGAAAATAAAAAATAGGTAAAAAACTTTTAAGTTAAATGGTTTTATTTGAAATTATAAGCTGTACCAAAAACTAGAAAATAATAAGAACACAAACATGGACCTTTTGAGATTCTGGCGTCTGGTAAGAAATCGTGCAATAGTAGCCGTGCTGTTTTCTCATGTCGTATGCCTAGGGGCACTTTGTGGCGCTGCGTCAACGGATCAAGTAATATTCTGGGACTTTTAACAGACTAAAATAAAACCATGGGGCGCATTAAAACCTGCATAACTACTGTATAATTAAATAAGAACGACTTGTCTAGAAAAATGCGTTCCAAGCCCACCAAAAATATATTTCAAATGCGCCCCATGTTTATATTTTAGTCTGTTAAAAGTCCCAGAATATTACTTGATCCGTTGACGCAGCGCCACAAAGTGCCCCTAGGCATACGACATGAGAAAACAGCACGGCTACTATTGCACGATTTCTTACCAGACGCCAGAATCTCAAAAGGTCCATGTTTGTGTTCTTATTATTTTCTAGTTTTTGGTACAGCTTATAATTTCAAATAAAACCATTTAACTTAAAAGTTTTTTACCTATTTTTTATTCATCAACACTTCTCTACTGTTTTAAGCAGAATAGTTGGTCTGTTGTAGACATTTTCTTACGGAAACCCGTTCGTATTCACCCACTATTTTCTTAGCAATGGGTTCTATCCAAACTTTTAGTATATTGATGAATACTTAGTAGCTGAGCTCAGTAGTGTAGTCGGTCGTCGCTCTTGTGCACTGAGCATTTAATTGCTTTCTTCCAGTCTAGATGAAAATGGACTTGGGGAGTCATATTTTGTGGAAATCAACGTAGATTGTATTGAATTGGGAGCCGCAAGGATATCGCAACATTAGCAGACCAAAAATGTTCTTGGAAATGATCATGTGCAGAAGTAAGCAGGACGGATTTGAAAAATATACCCAGCCACCAAACCCGATCCATGGTTGAACCCTTATATTCCCGCGCGGAATCGGTTGGACTAAATGGTACATTGTCCTTTAGTTTTTTATCACATGTCTTTTTAAATATTAATTTTAATTTTCTTTCTTAATCTACGAGTATAATAAAAACAACATCTGAACATGTTACGATTTAAAATAAAATCCCGACTAAATCACACAACTTAAATTCACCATTTTAATTTTAATTAAAAAGCAAATCCCAAGGTTAACATTTAAAAGAAAAAAAAAACCAGAAATTTTATTTACAAAATGCCAAGAAAATAATGACAAAATCACAACAGGAATTAAGTTATACCACAATTTAGCTGGGGCCCCTTCATTCCAGTGCGTATATGTCAAAAATTCATACATCATACGGCAGCTGTTCATCCTTGAACAAAACCACAGAAGCTCCTTTGAAATTTATTCATTGAAAAGAGACTCACCACCACCCCCGACACAAAGTAATGAAGTTGAAGTAAAGCGTTCTGGCTTAATTAACTTAAGGGTAGTGAACATGCCCGAAAATATACCGCCCCCCGCCCCCTTCTAAAATAGATAATTACTTTGCGGTAACTTCCATTAGAACATCGTCGTTGCCATTATTTTATTGAGAAAGATTCTAATTAAAGGTAAAAGCACTCTGGGCATTCGGGGCGGTTCTTTGCTTTCTCCGAAATTCACTCCATACCCCACACGCTCTGCATTTCGCAGGAAAAAGATTTCCAGGGTCGATTTTAATTGAACTGAATAGGGGATGGAACTTGAAGGATCTGGGATCTCTAGCATGACATTGTAGACGTGTTGTGCTGGAGTCGTGTGGAGTGCAGTTTTATATAATGTCAATCTGTGGCAAATCGAAGTTTATTTCTGGACCGAACTTGATAAGTATTAAAATAGTTCAGTTCGGTTTCAGTATTCGATTTGCGTCAATTTCATGGGGTTTTCACTTCATTCAGCAATGAAAACCGCATTTGAATTGAATGATATACGATATTGAGAGTGGGAAAGAGAAAGTGATGTGTAAATTGTTGAGAGCAACTCATCAGCTCAATTAACACACTTGACTTGGAGTTGAAATAAACCACTTACATATAAATATACTCTAGTAGCATAAAGTTCTCATTGGGGAATTTGCTTCGCATTCGTTTTTTAAATATTTTTATAATTTACTCAATTTAAAATCAGAAATTTGTGTTATTTTGTAATAACCTTTGAGTACTGCTCCCAGACCTCTTAACACGCCTCCATTTCCGAACAATATTCCAAATGCAATCAAAGAATAATAATAAATTTGAAAGCATCTGTTAAACCAGAGCTAGTTTTTTTATAGCGTGTTTGTGAACATTTAAGCATTATTCTTAGTTTACAGTTTTAGTTTTTACATTTAGCCCTTATTCTTGATTTAATCATACACATCAATCTACCTAATCTTGCATGTTAAAAAAATCTCGAATTACGGATAAAGGTAACACTCGAATTGAATTGAAAATCTTGGATGATGTTTAGAGCTTCAAGGGAAGATCAACTAACTGGTATGATACTTTACTCCAAAAAAGAAAACACGCATCGGCAGCTTAGAACAAAAGTAGCCTGAATATATAGGATCCAATATGAAGTTTAATATTAATTTCCCTTATGGAATAAACCATTTCATTATGGACGGTAACAAAGGATATGGGTTGAGAAGGTTCTTTAAGTCTAAGAGCAAATAGCCCTCTAATTTTACTTGTAGCACTGAAGCATTGCAATTGTTGGTATATTTGAAGGAGAATTTTTGGCCCAGACAATGACCGTGGTAAATGGTGATGCCATATAAATTGGAACTGTGCAAATAATATAAACATAATTAAACGAGTTACGATGGTAAGGATACGCATGGAGGCTGGTTTGCAAAGCTAGCCGCTAGGGAAATCGTTTTGAACTAACGAGCATCAGGCACTAGGTCTGGTATCTAGCTGGCGCGACAGCGTAGTACTAAAAGTCAATCCCGACAAAATGATTCTGGTTTCTTTCACCAGAAAACGATCACCAGGACACTAGAGGGCAAGCTCAACTGGAACTAGCACATGGACACTCTGATAAGCAGTACACGCAGATTTCGGTGGGCTTGCCGCAAAGCTTGTGGATCCACATGGGGTTTGCAACTGAAACCCATATACTGGATACACATTAGGTCCATGGTAACGTATGGAGCCTTAGTTTGATCTCACAGAACCGTGCTTAAGGGTTTCATAACCAGTTTGCAAAATTCAAAGACTGCCCTCCTTTTTCATCACTGAGTCATCCGCACTTCGCCGACGGCAACGCTGGAGACTCTCCTTAATCTAGTACCGCTCCACCTTGAAGTAGAAAAATCCCCAAGAAAGGCAGCGCAGCGAGCAAATGGTTATATGGGCGTTTTTTGCGACGGCAGCCCTACCGAAGGCTATGTTTCAATCACGTTCGGTGTTCGCCCGTTGTAAGGCCATAATTTATTTTTACTCGGAAGCTCAGTCCACGCAAGCAGCAAGTGACTCAGATGGAATAGTCCATTCCAAACGCGGGGGGGGGGGGGGGTGTTCCAAAATAACACCGTTAAGAAAATCGAACCGTAAACGTTTTTGGGGTCGCTGATCACGAAAATCGAGGTCCCGCGGTCCCAAAATTAGGGCGTCACCCCTAAAAATGCAAAAACCCTCCTTTTTAGGGGGTTTTCGCGATTATTTCAGTTCATTATTCCTCCTGAAACACCTTATTGACTCCCCATAACCTGAAATTAAATTTTTTCCAGCTTACTATTAGTATTACCAGCTTACTACATACCGGTAGTACAAAGACCTTAGAACTGTCACATAAAAAAACTCGAGCATTTTCATACTCCCTTATGGTATCTTCTTCTTCTTCTTTAAACTCCTTTAATCCCTCATGGGACATAGGGCGGAAACAGTTGCCCTCCAGCGGACTCTGTTTTGCGCGACAGCTCTTAGCTCCGACCAGGATCTCCCAGTTGTTGCGGCTTCTTCTAGTAGGGTTCTCCTCCACGTTGTTCTAGGTCTTCCTACTCGACGGGAACCTTGCGGATTCCAGTCAAGGGCCTGTTTGGCTAGATTTTCGTTTTCGCGTCGCAAGGTGTGGCCAACCCAATTCCATTTCCTTCGCCTGATTTGGTCGTCTATCCTTTCTTGGCCGGCACGGCGCCATATTTCTTCGTTTGAAATTCTATCTTGCCAGCGGATTTTTAGGATACGACGAAGGCATCTGTTGATGAAGACTTGTAGGCGCCCTGTTATGAATTGGATGACTTTCCATAATTCGCAACCATACAAAAGAACTGCCTTAACGTTGGAGTTGAACAGCCGCAATTTGGTGTTAGTGGAAATCACCGTTGATCTCCATATGTGGGACAGGCATGCATATGCGCCTCGTGCTTTATTTATTCTGGAACTGACGTCTTCTTCTGCCCCACCATTTTCGGTAATAATGCTACCGAGGTAGCAGAATTTATTTACCAGTTCCACGTCACGGTTATTCAGCGCTGTTCGTTCAATGGTGTTTGCATTTATCCGCATTTCTTTAGTTTTAGTCGGATTTAGCCTTAAGCCTGCTGGACTACTTTCTGTTGCCAAATTGTTTAACATGTTTTTGAGGTCCAGGTGTCTGTGGGCCAGCAAACAGATATCATCGGCGTAGTCGAGATCCTTAAGGCGGTCTAACAAACCCCATTGTATTCCGCCTGTTCTACTATCTAGAGCGCCGACAAGGATGTCATTTATTACTATAAGAAATTGTAAAGGCGAGAGTAGGCATCCTTGTCGTACTCCTGAGCTCACCTCGAAGCTGTCGGATAATTTTCCATTATGGAGAACTCTGCATTTGGAATTGTTATATAGGGCTTTTATCAATTCTATTATTTTGTCAGGCAATCCACGTCGCCGTAGTGCCTGCCATATAAAGCTCCTATTGACCGAGTCGAACGCTTTCTCATAATCTACGAAAGCAAGGTAAAGGGGGGATCGGAATTCAGTAGACTGCTCCACTATTATTCGTAAGGTGTTAATATGATCAATACAGGAGCGGCCCTTCCTGAATCCGGCCTGCTGCCTCCTAAGCGTTCGATCAACTGCCTCACTTATCCTAGATAGTATTATATGGGACAAAATTTTGCCCACAGTAGATAATAAACAGATACCTCTCCAGTTGTCGCATATTGTTAGGTCCCCCTTTTTTGGTATTTTGACTATGATACCTTCCGTCCAATCCTCCGGAAAGGTACAGGTGTTCCATGCTATTTCTAGGATTGGCTGAAGCGCATCTGCTATGAGGCTTGAGTCGGCTTTCAACAATTCTGGCGGGATACCATCTTTTCCTGCTGCTTACCATTGGCCATTGCATGAATTGCGGTTACTATTTCCGTCTTGGATGGGGCCCGAGTGGGACCCTTAAGGTATGGTAGTTTTAAATAATTTAGATTCGATGGATTAAATCAATAATCAACTCAAAAAATTGGGGTTTACAAGGTATGTAAAGGTATATTTTTTATGTGAAAATGCTACATGGTCTATAGCTATACAGACACTGTTTTTGTCATATGTTAAACAATTTCATTTAACCTTTAAACTATAAATATCTATTGTTATGATTATCTTCAGAAGACCCAAGAGTTTATCCCATAAAACTTTTCCCTCCTACACTAACATAAATTTCATTAAAATCTGAACTAACCCCTCTTCTTTGAAAGTAGAAGGTATTTTTAAAATAAAGTTTAAAATAATGGTCCCCTATGCAATCTAAATTTAAAGCAAAAGGCAAATAAGTTTTAATATTTTATACTCCCACTTAAAAGTAACAAAAACTCTATAAACAAGTTTCCACCCTTGTTGGGTTCTTTTTATTTTTTGGTTAGGAGATCCTCACTGTAAATTTTACTACCACAATTACATAAAAAATTCAATAAGAAAAGAAAACTTTTGGAAGTATCTATTCAAACATGAGACTAATTTCATTTAGAAACCCCCCAAAAAATACAGATAGCCTTTTTTCTCCACTTCTCTATCATCAGTATGACAAACACCATACAAAAGTCGCTCCATTGCCGAAATTTACGGAATTGAAAACCCCATAAACAAATTTCGACATCTGTTGATTACCTCATGCCCTTTAACAAACACCCATAAAAGAATCATCATCCTTTCAGGACTCAATCGATTTCCCTTCTTCGGCATAAGGAAAAGAAATCACATAGCAACTTTTTTCTTCCACAGGACCAATAACACAATTCGTCAAATGTGTTGATTTTCCCTTTTAAAAGTTACCCTAAACTCGAATCCTTACAACTCACCCCGCTTCGCATGCCTCGCATATATATTGGGCTTTGTAGACAGGATATTTTCGGCGAAAGTCTCCTCAGCTGGGTTTCGAGGAAAGTTAGTGAATCCTTTCCGAAACGTCGAATATACTTATGTATATGTAATGCATCCTTCGGAGATTTCTCCCTTATTTTTTTATGCGCGTAAATCTCCAGCTATATTTCAGTATCACGCCCAATTTATTCACCTGATCCAGCCTCCCCCCAATATCCATCAGCATCAGGTAATCTGAGGTGCTATGACAGATCCTGATATAAATTGCTAACGACACGTAATGTTTCAGGATCCGCGTGCCAGCGCGGTGAAAAAAACCGTTTAAGCCGGTGTCGTGGGAAAAATTAGATAAAATTAATCAAGGACCCGAGCGCATGTTATCAATATAATTAAATGGTGTTTACAGGACTTTATTAGGATTACACTAACCCCGACGGGGAATTCGAGGAGATCCCGGCCCATTATGTCACTTGTTGCGTGTATAGATGGCGTCGCGCGTAAACCAACCGAAAATCGATTACTGTCTAAGTGCCTGGAGGGAGCCTCCTCGTCGTTCGTACCCCTGTGCTCCTTGTGAATAGAATTTTTTTAGACTTTCCCTGACTTGATTGAATGGGGCGTAAGTGACGTGGATTATCAGGACTTTCTCTTCCCGCTCGCTAGGCCAAGCCCCCAGGTTTCTCATCGCACTAAATTCATCAGAACAAGCCACTTACACAGTTGACGAAGTATGAAATTGATTCCATCAAATTTGAATATCCCGAACTGGGGAAAAACAATTTTTTTTTTTCGTTACTTTAAAATAATTTGTTTTGTTGAGAGCTTTCAAAAATGAATTCGTTGTTTGCAAGTCCCATCGAGTAAATTACTTTCTGCATGCTGGAGCTGGAAAAATGCTAAATAAAACGTTCGACGTACATTAACGAAATTGGCATGCCAAACTGGAGTTCAGCCATTCAATGACCGAATTGAATCGATTATATCCTTCCAACTAAGCGCTCATACTTCGGATCTTAATAAATTTGATGTTAACAAAGGACATGTTAACTTTACGATGGCCATAAAATTTGTGACAAGGACTTTATGGATAACAGAGACTTCAGCCATTTAGTTTGTCATTCTAAATTCGAAGTTAACGTGTTACAGTGTAGTTAGTGCGAAATGTACAATTTTATGAACTAGAATGACGCTGTAAGTTATATGAACGTCAATTTTATATAGGACGATCCAACAGAGGATGCTAAAAACAATGACTCTTACTAGTACAGATATATTGTTTTATTTCGACAATGAAAATAAACCACTGTCCCTTTTTTTATTGGTATGGTTATCGAATGTACATGTAAGCTAGTCGGTGAAGCATTTTCATTTTAGTCAAGTTTGGCCTTCTTGAGGGTGTATGTACTCCCATTAAGAATATTTAAAAACTCTACGGCCATTATATGCCCCTTAAAAAGCCAAGCGGACGGTGTTCGCCCATTGTAAGGTCAATTTAAATTCTTACTCAGGGTTGTCCATAAATTGTTTACTACTTCCTTTATTTCACTCCGATGGGCGCAACGGGTTCCAGCTAGTAGTTCATACAAAAAACTGAACAAATGAAATCACGTTCAACTTATCTTCCGGAATTTGAAGAACTTTCTTGGGCGAGTTCAAATGAAAACTGGTAAACTAATATCAGAAGTGGACGGAAAAATCAATATCAGTTCAACATGAACTCAACCCCATAGAACAACTAAAGTCAATCGTTTTAAGACGAAACACAAGCTTCGCATTGCCAATTAATTTTGGAAAGGAAATTTATAGTCTCTCGAGATCGATGGCCAAGAGAAGTTGAAAAACTAAAGCTAGTTAACGTGAAAGCCTAAATTCCATCCCCTGTTGCCCCTGCTGCTTCCGTCCCCTGAGCCTTTCCTAATTTCAAGACTTTATAGGTCGTGCTCCCCACTGCCACCACACCTGTGAGCCGTTTGTGAAGATTAGACGTACCAAAGATGTACATCCGCTCTAGCTGATGGTATTACTACAGGCGTACAAAGCTATTCAGGCCAGCTTTACACCCCCTCGATGTTCGACTTCCAGTTAAGTTTTTGGTTTAAGATTAGACCAAAAACCATTATCACTAAATGCTTAAATATACTGGTACCCTTTCCACTTCAAGACTATTGCGTACACAGTAAATGTAAACACAGCAAGTCCGGCTGTCCGGCGCGACTCGCGCGTTTGGCTGGTCATCCATCCAATGGCGCTACAGCCCAAGTCGTGCCTTGGTCTCATCTATTTGCATTTCTCCAAGTTTAACGGTCCCTTGCAGCATGTCTCTAGTTCCGGATGTTGAGCATTGCATCTGCGTCAGCCGTCACAGAGTCTATTCATTTCCTACTGGTCTAGCTCCCGAAATGTCTGATACCATAAGCCATTTAGAGACACGATGGTACTCTATTCTCATTACGTGGCCGACCAGTCTTAGTCTGTTCATTTTTATCAAAGATGAGAGTTCTGCTTCGTCAAAAATTGCATTCAACTCGCCGTTGCCCCTGCTTCGATATAATTCCATGCTCTCTCATAGAGTCTATTATGCACCCGAGAACTTTTCTCTTAAGCCTATTGGCTGGTTCTTCTATGTACTGGGTTATAGTCCCAGGCCCCCGGGGCTGAAAGTCGAGTCGTGTGTCGTGGCAAGTCGTTTGAGCTGAAGAAAGTGACCCTTCAGTCGAATTCCGATTTTCGGTACAGGGGCCTAGGATACAAGTTCTAGGTTGAGTTTAGGCCTGTTTGTTGAAAGTCGTAACTCGACTGAAAAGTCATTTTCTTCAGCTCAAACGACTTGTTACGACACTCGACTTTCGGTACATGGGTCCAAGTCACACTACCACATCATCACAGTATTGGTCGTATTACTGCCTGGTAGAGTGAAAATTTCGTTTTTCTGTGCACTAATCTTGAGTGCAGTATTTGATTTGGGACATAAAATATTCCTTTTCTTCATTTATTTTTGTAACTGCAGACCTAAGGTAGACTGTTTTATCGAGTACTTCTAGGTTATGTTTGTCTATGATTATGCTTGTCCCCATTCTAAATTATTCAGCTCAGGATTGATGCGTCACCTTTGTTTTTCTTCATAGATCTCCAAGCCTTTGTGCTTTGCCGCTTCTTTTAGTTCGACATAAGCTTCTTTTGCTGTCTAGAGAAAGGTTGAAAAGCATTGGGGCCAGCCCATCCCTTTGTCGTACTTCGAACTCTTCTGTTACAACATTTTGGATCCTTACCTTCGCCAGGAAACTATTTGTACCAGCTTTGAGAGGGCTCCTAATTCCGATAAGAACTCATACAGCCTTCCTCTTTTCATACAGGGTGCAGGAAAAATCCGGGAGCGGTCCGATATTTCCTGAAGAGTAGGTTTGCGTGAAAAAGGTTTCGAGAAAAAGTTGAGCCCCATGGAGGGTGGAAACTTTTTCACACAAAACTTACCCTACCCTTTCACCCCTCGCGGTTTTGAAAAAAATCTCTGCACCTTTATTTTACTCTATCAAGGTCTGCTAACGGTTTCCACCTAGACATGTCTTTGCAGATGCCCGTTATTGGATGAAACCCTTTGCTGATCTGGCGAGTTGCCTTGTAACTTGTCTAATTCTCCCTTCATTGAAGTCTTCCTGAATATCTCTTCTGCTTGTCTGTGATTCTTCTTTTTTCCTTGTAGACTTCCACCCTTGGTGTTGTTGGCTTTGCGATGTACTCCCGATGGCTCCTAGCTTAATGTTTCTTTTGCTGCCCCCTTTATCCTGCTTTTAATTGGCTCCCATTTATTGTTCTTAACGACAGCATGCTGGTAGGTATCGCTTATTTCTTCCAGTTTTAGCTTATCTATATCGTATTTTGGATGTGTTTGCCTACTACGCGTTTTGGTTTCTATTCGGGTTCTCAATTTCACTTTGGCTAGACAGTGGTCCGAGCTGAGCCACGCTCCTTACATTGTTCTTATGTCTAGTATACTCGTGGCCTCTCGTTTCTCAATTAGGATGTGATCGACCAATTTGGGTGAGGTTCAGCTGAACCCCTTCGCCCTAAACGCCTTACGTGATTAATGGACGATCCTTTACCTAATGCTTTTTTCTACGTTCAGGGCTAGAGCTGAGAGCTTTTTGAACAGATTCGTTCTTTAAGGCACCTTAAGTCAAAAAAGGCTGCCAGGGTGTATTATTTGTATTAATATATTGGATAGGTTATTCATATGTTCTCCTTTATTAGATTAACATCGCACAATTAAAGCATGAATCAATTTAACATTTTAAAAATTGGCCATAAGCTGTACTTCATTAAAACTCAGCAAGAATTTTCAGAATATTTTACAATGAAACTGCTCCTCATATATTGTAACTTAAACTTTTTTATAACATAATACATTTTCTCAAAGACCTTCTATAAATAACAGAGTACAAACGCCCATTCATGTACCACTTTATGTCTAGCTAAACCAATGCAAGCGTGAAATTTTGCAACATTTTACGAAGCACAAGTAAATTTAAAATTCTGTCACCAGTAGTAAATTAAATTTTACGTTTTTCATCAAAATTTATTTCTATACTTTCTTCAACACCCATAAAATTTCACGCTCGTAAGACTGAAATGCAGCCTTAAAATCTACGACGACGGCGGCAACCCTGACAAAGGAAACAATAAAACCGCATTATTGTTCCTTTAGTCCAGTCGGACCTCTAAAACAAGTCCTTGGTGTCAAGACGGATTTGTCAGAAAAACTTGGGCTAGTATTATCCTGGCAGAATTGCTGCATGCCCATCTCCAAGGAATTTCAACGAGCAACAAAAGACCACGGAGAATAATGCTAATAAAAATCCTTTTTACAGTCTTCAAGGAACAACAAAAAAAAATACTTTTTTTCGTCCTTTTTTGACACGTCGACGCTGAGCTCGGGGAAAAGTGGGAATACTCTATGTTCTATGACATCACTCACACTCCCCCGCGACAACACAATGTCAAGTAAATATTTGAATCAAGTCTTTATCCTTGCTGACTCTAATAGGTACGAATGTAAATATTTACTGCCAGATTCTTTGGGGGTAATCATCCCCCCATTGGGGAGCAATAGCAGCAGCCTCCTGGGCCTGACTTGGAAAATTTTATAGCAAATTAGCAGATCTGCGTCTACTATAATAAATTTCTGGGCTTTTGTGCGAGGATTTACAACTTTGAGGGAATTTTCTTCGAAATAAATAATTTACGAAGCAATTAAAAAGGATTTTAAAACGGTGACAAGGGAGCAGATGTTGGAAGGCTTCATTATTAAATTTTTATCCACTTTTGTTTTTTTTTTTTAAATTCTGTCCCACAGGCACGGAAACCCTCTTCTTAGTGCGGCCTTTGCCATGGAAAATGACATTCTGAGATAATTATACTAATTTATTTGTACTATTTGTAAAATTTGAAATTGTTTTGGTCCTTTTTTTTAACGGGGTATCTTCATTTCCATCTGACAAGTTTAATTTAAATTTCCCCATTTTCTATTTATACTCACCTTAACTGAAGGTATATTTTCTGATGTCATTTAAATGATTAAAGAAACGAAGTAGTATCGACTCCTTTTATTTTTGCGAGCTTACTCGGTTTTATTTGGAAAAAGTTTCCTAATCTCCAATTATCACCCATCCAGATAATTTTCCGGGGTTGAACATTTTTCTTTGTGTATTGGAAGCCTACGGGGCATATTATTGTTTTCTGATGATTCCAGGTGTTGTAACCCAAATCAACCTTGGAATTATACATTTGTCACGGTGTCCTTAATTTCATTCTCATGTTTACATAACAAACACACTTCGAGGTCACAACGATAAAGATAAAAATATCTTCTTCTCCTAATTATGCTGACCTTGTAGAAGTGGAGAATGAATTGCCAACATGAATTAAATAATTAATACAGAAAAGAACAAAATGTTGACATTGAGTTTTATTATATTTAAGTGCTCTAATAATGGGCTCTTAAATAGAATCAGAGTTGGCATTTCGATGATGATTGAGACAAAATTTAATGTCGGTATCGGTAGCTCAGGTAGAATAAAGGCGTTCAATTACCATCTCAGAGGTTGGGGTTCGATTCCTCGCGGCTGTATGGTCGTTGGTATTTGCACTTCTCCCAGAGCTCGGTCTAAGATAGCCAAGCGTTACTGTGCTGATCCGGTCCCTAAAACACGCGGCGATAAAAAAAACGAGCGGCAGTCTATAGGTCTCCATTCACGGTTAAACTGGAGGTACATCCAGATTTTCATGAAACCCATTCGCGCAACATGTTTTGATCGGCCGATCGGCTCACAATCGATAGTTTTGGTTGTTCATCTGCACTTAGATTTTCATTTAATTTGATATAGTATGAGGGCCTTAAAGCGAAAGCATCTTCTTCTTCAACAGATTAGCAACAGACAAACAGCACAAGTAAGTACCCTTGCTCCCTACGCTCATTCAAATCTCAGACGTGCAGGTGCCGCGACCAGAATCTGTCGGTCGATGAAATTTGCTCCGTCTCAAAAGGCATAACACTTTGAAATTTTATTGACTTTGATGATTGCGGCAAATGTAACGCCGAAAAATATCCCTGAAAATGTGGCGATTGAGTCCGCATAACTTACAAGTCAGGCTTTGTTATTGACTTCTGTAACATTCGTGGACTTCACATTTCCCATCCCTCCCAAATCAGTTAGTAGAACTGTATGGCATTCTGGGAAGGTCAATTGGCTGGGGCTTATTAATTTTTTCTAGTCCACTGAATGGGATTTGTGTTTTCGAAGCAAAAACATCAATTATACCGCCATCTGTATCACCAGGATCATACAGGCAGGAATGCATTTATTCATTCCCCCCCCCCCCATTCTACTAAATCTGTGAAGGTTACGCACAAAAGATGGTTCAATCGGAAAACTCCTTCCGAGCCTTTAACAGCTAAGAGAGGAATGTCAAAACTTCATTTGACATCAAGTTGAGAAGTAAACTCCTTAATGCAACCTCTGGTATCAAAAACTTCTAGCTCTTAGTAAGTTCCATCAAGAAGATCATCCACAACCCCTTCCTTCATCCACGATGCGAAGGTGATAACCGAGGCCGTTTTAGTAGCATCTCTGTTTGCCTCAAATTCTTCTTTACTTGAGCACAACGCTCATCTAATGGTCAGAACTCGCGAAGTGTACAGGTGCCTCAAGCGGCTCGATACCTACAAAGCCACTGGACCCAAAAATATACTCCCTATCGGCTTTAAGCAATGCGTCTCACCTTTGGCTAGACCTCTGCGCAAGCTTTTTGCCCTATCATACTACTCCGGAGTTTGCCCAAACTCTTCGTAACTTGCCCATGTTCAGCCAATACCCAAAAAAGGTGACTCCAACAATCCTTTCAATTACCGCCCAATAGAAATTACTTCCGTTCTCCCCAAAACCATGGAAACGATAATCAACAAAACGCTATGGGATATCTAGAATCCAACCTACTCATAAACGAGAGACGGTATGGCTTCCGACAGAAAAAATCCACTGGAGATCTTTTAGTTTGCCTGACAGAAGACTTCAACCGAATTTTGAATGGATCTAGTGTGGTTACTTTGGATATCTGTACGGTTTTTGATAGAGTATGGCACTCAGCTCTGTTAGCTAAACTTAAAGCTATTGGAATTGACTCACTTATGTATACGTGGATTGAGAGTTTCCAAGGTAGTTTTGGATAGCGTCGAATCTGAATCGCACCCCATCTCTGCGAGGGTCCCCAGGGGTCAATTTTATCACCGGCCTTATTTCTTATCTTTTAAATGGCCTACTTTCAATCCCCTCCAACCCACTTCTCAGATTTGCTGACGATGGTACCCTGCGTTACTTTTATGTCTTCGATACAAGACAGACACAAGCCAGATCCTGTCTCGATGACCGTGAACTAATGTCCAACTCTATTAATAAGGAAATTAAACTCATTCTATAGTGGGGAAGCAAGAATCGTGTCGAATTCAACCCACCAAAACCAAGTATTGTCTTATTTAAAAAAAAGTTCAACACCTTGGGTGAAGTTGAACTAATGGCCGTCCCCTATCTACACATCTTAGGCGTTAGCTAAAGACTTGCGTTTGAATGTCCACATATTCCAAATCCCCAAACAAACATCCTAGTGCTTGAAATTTCTTAAGAGGTGCAAGTTTCTCCTCCAGCCATCGGCCCGTGCTGTTATTTACAAATCCTACAATCGGCCTCATACAACTCCCTCCTTTGGGGCGCTTCGATAACGTGCAGATAATGTGCAAAAAAGAGCCCTTAAATTAATTGACGACTATACTGCTTGCTCCACCATCGACCCTTGAGGCACCGTAGGAATGTAGCATACCATAGTTACAGTTCCTCCGAAATCGTAGTGACTGTTCCTCCGAAATAAACGCTCTCCTGCCTCCACGGCTATCTCATACCCGCAACACCAGACTAGCCCACTCTTCTCACTCCCAGCACTTGCAGCCTGTCTTTTCTGTCTTTTCGTTTGTTAATAGAACAACTCGACTGTGGAATAATCAGGGTTCATCACCACTCGTACTAAGCTTACTGCCAGACATTGCACCATGACGTGACAAACTACATGACGGACAGATGATACAAAGGGTGCCTCCTGAGATAAGCAGTGCCACAAAAAAAAACTGGACGGACTTTAGGCTTTTGATGGGTCATCTGACCGTCCATGTAGGTCTGCAGTATCACCTCCTGAACCTAGGTCTGTCTCTGAACGCCGGCTTCATATGGAAGGCGATGAGAGTTTTACCCATGTCCTCTATGAATGTCCTGGTCTGATCCGTCTTAGAAGAACTTTTATCAGAGAGCCTATAAACCCCGCTCAAGTCCGGTCTTCTTCATCTGAAAAACTTCTTGCCATCGTCCGAAGGGCTGACCGTTTTCTTCCGTTAGTGGGATACGTTAACAATAGGCCCAACTTGGTCGCAGTGTTCCCCATATTCACTTATGAAAAAAACTGCAGCCACCGACTATGCAGGAATCTCATACCGCTAAGCGTATTGTTTTACTGCCTAGCGCTAGCTAGGAAGAGCTGCTTTCATGGGACTCACTTAGTTTGTTGGAGAATGCTGACTTCGGATGACATATCCTTTTCGCTGATTGTGTCTACAAGTGGTGGCAGGAAAAAGTGCAGGCATGGGTAAAGGGGGAGGGCAGGAAGAAGGCATAGCATCTGTGTGCGAAAAGAAGAAAGACCAAGAACCACGGCGCGGGTAGAATCGAACCTTGGACCTTAGGGATGGTAGTCCTATACCCATAGGCTACCCTAGACCTCCAACCAACGACGTTCGAACTTTTATATTATTACAGAAACTGAAGCTGAAAATTTCTGACCTTACGCAGTTATAGTTTCACTAGTTTTGGACTCTTTAAATATCGTTGAATGGTGTAATGTTAAATTCCGATGAGCGGGTAAATCAGAACCTTTTTCAGATTTTCCCGATATTATGAAGCTTACTGAAACATAGCAAAAGGTAATCGAATAAAATGGGCATGTACTATGTATCAATAATGAGATGAGCTCAGATGGCTTTCAATTTTTCCACGGAAAATTTTTGATTCAAGCCACAATTAAAAAGTTTTATTACTGAAATCTGTTCGGAACCTTTTCACATCACATCATTTCACATAGAAATATGTCAACATTAAAGTACAATACATATGTACATATATGGGTGTTTCAAGCTCCACCAAAATCATTATTCAGAAATCAGTGATGGAAATTAATTTTAATCATTGATGGACAATTGTTCGAATGCGACAAAAAATGATGGGACATTGTGATGTTGACTAAATGACTTTATAATCAATCAATAATTGATGGAACTTGAAACACACCCTATGTTTTGCAATCTACAATTTTAGTTCGATGTTTGCAGTTTAGATTCTGACATTAATAGCTGACTTTTTCTCTGAGTAGCATAACACTTTTGTGAGGTAATCTACCAGCTGTTTGAAATGTATTCCTTTGCTTTTATATCGCAGCATAATTTAAAAATAGGAAGCAATTTATGAAACAAAGTTTACAGGAGCCCAACAGTTCACTTCCAGCAACTTCCCACTTCTTCTATATATGCCAATACCAGATGCCGCCATAAAAACAAACTTGAAATGCCAAGCACGGAATCCATTGTCACTACTGCTACCTTTTTTAAAGCTCTGCTCTAATGTTATTATCAGAACAAAGCGGGGCTAATTTCAAACAACGCTCGTAAATCCTTTCAGCAAACCTAGGGGAAACCTCCGCTAGGTAACAACAATGGAAGATAGCGGAGGAGGACTAAGGTTAAAAAGGACCAAGTGTTTGTTGTGTTTCTAAAACTACTGGCTATCCAGAATTACGATTATTATCCCTGGTCACCCTGGAACATATCATACTATACAAATGTATAGAAGCCGTGAGGAGTCTAGACGTGGAAAATCCCTTTTCATTTGGCCCCACGTTTGGAAATAAAGCAACAGTTTAGTACCCACAGGCCCCGGAGCGGATGGCTGCTGCAGGATTGCTGTTATTAGCTTCTTGCGTCCCTGGGAAAATATAAATTCAACAAATTTCCACGGAAAAACTTTTTCAATTTTCCCATTTTGACTGTGTGTACTTGGACATTCGCTTCGGTTCCGCAGAGAGATGCTTAACGAGAATCCTGTAACCTTGATATTCCTCATAGGGAAACAATGTAAATAACAGGATTCAGTTTTTCTGATTATGCTAGGGGAGAAAATGATTTTTTTTTCGGAGTTTTTCCATGGACTTTTGGGGGAAATGGGATATTTTCTTTTTCCATTTACCAAGGACACCAAAATTGACGGAAAATTTCCGCAACGATGATATTCTGATGGCGGAAAATGCGATGAGTTTTGTTTAAAACGCAAAAGGCTGAGAACATTGAATATTGCGGCATTTTAAAAGGGAGTCATCTTTTTTTAAATATTTTTAATGCGGTTATAAATAGAATTATAAGTATCGCATTTTTTAATAATATTTTGTTACACTCATGACAACATTTACAGGAAAATGTTACTTTGCTTTAACTTTAACAGCTTTATTCAAATCAATACACAAAATTTTGCAGAGTTAATATGTCAATTGAATACTACCCAAAAGGCAACCGTGTTAGACAGTATACTTAATCTTAAGTTCAATTGTAGATACAGCAACGACTTAAATTATTACATTTGTGAGTGATGGGGGCCAGGTGAATAGGCTGGCTGCGGGAGTCATACTAATAGATATTACAAAATCAGCCTAACAAATGTCGGTCGGGGTCACCAATATGCCCAATCCAAGGTGATGTATTTGTCAGAGTATAGGAAAAGTGAAGCCTGGCAATGATAGTTGATAGTGGACATTTATTGATAGTTGAACTCCTCCGTCGTCTGGTCCCAAGTCCAGGGTGTAACAGGAGAGGGTGGTCGACCTGCCAAATTGACCAGAATCGGGAAACCGAAGAAACTAGGTAAGAAACCGTAAGGATACACGAACTAACTATTCTCGAAATAAAGCTACTGCATCTGGGCAGCCGATGCGCCATCGCTGGGGAACAGAACGGTCAAAAGGAAATCATAGCAATGGAATTGCTGAAATGCAGAATATCAGTTGCTTCGCTATCGGAACTACGACTTATCGGATACGGGACATGGACGATCGTCCCGCCAACCAATCGACGAAATGATGACGCTTTGTTCCGGTGGTGAGGGACGAGAGGTCGACGTCGAGTTTATGATCGATCGACGGGCTGCCAGCAGCGTTATCGTATTCCAGCCAATATCCGAGCGTTTGGTTGTTATAACCATCGGTGTGACGATCAAGACCCATATCGTAGCCGTTTATGTGCCAACCGAGACCAGCCCAGGCGCGAGCTAGAACGAATTTCACGATCAGCATCAACAGACGCTGGATATAAGACCTCGAACCGAATTAATAATTCTCGCGGAGGACTTCAATACACATTCAGGATCAGATCGAACCGGCTAGGAAGGAGCGATGGGCAAATGCGGACACGGAGTAATTAATGACAACGGCTTACGCCTTCTTTCATTCGTAGCGTCAAGCAACTATCTCGTTGGCAACAGCATTTTCCGCCATCCACTCACACACCAAATCACCTGGCGAAATCCATCCGGCGATGTTAGACTGCTTTTTGATCATCGGAAGATTCCGATCAACGCGTACAAGCGAAATTATAGTTGCTACTACAAAGAGCGAAGAAAATGGCGCCACCACTAACCAAGAAGAATTGGACGCGCCTACGGGACCCAGCCATCGAGCGAGAGGTTCAAATGTCACTTGTCGGAGTCTACTGTGGGGTGTGCAATGGAGTTGTGTCCACCTATCCGTAAACGGATGCAGCCATGGATCTCGGACAGGACTTCGTCGATCAGCGGAAGTGAATGAAAAACATCGGCTTTGAGCAATACCGACGATTGAACCAAAAAGTTCGACAGAAAATGAAATCGGCACGAAATCGTGACTTCCCATGGGCGCTTGTAGCGGTGAAGAGAATTATTTCACCAGCTGTACAACCACGAACCGCCACAAAGTCCAGCACTAGAACTGCCGATTATCGAACAGCCAACGAATGAGTTTCTCGATATCGAACCGACAATTATCGAGGTGAAAACGGCAATAAAATCGCTGAAAAATGGAAAAGCGCCGGGAATAGACCAAGTAATCGCCGAGATGATCAAAGCCGGAGGTGATGTCTTAGAACAACGACTCCATATCCTCATAACACACATATGGCATTCGGATCGTGTCCCGTCGGCGTCTAAGAAAGCGATCGTTGTCCCAATCTTAAAGAAAGATCAAATTTGATGATGATAATTAAATATTCGCTTGCCGTCAGCTATTGGAAAATAGAATTTGTTGAGGCAAACGAGCTGTCCTTGTTTTCATCGATTTCAAATCCGCTTTCAATTGCATGAAGCTTGTGGAGAGCCTTGGAGACCGAACACGCCGAAGATAGTGCCGTCTTCGCCGACAAGGATGCCGAAGCAATGGACATCTTATACGACATTTCCCACATCGCTCGGTCATACGGGTTAAATATCAATACGGAAAAGACCAAAGTTCTCACAAGCCAGTGTTCAGCTCGATAGAATCCAAATCGAACAGGATGTTCAAATAGTTGGGATCATTGTTTGAGTAAATGAAAGTGTTATCGATGACAGTCGACGTTTACAGCCGCACCGGCCAGGTAACAGCAACATTCACCTCAGTCAAGTGGTGCATATGAAAACGACAAAATAGTACCTTCAAAACGAATGGAAGCCTTTACCGTCGATTCTTCTGATTTTTCTTTATGGCTCGATGCTTCACTCCGCGACCGCCAAGACAAAGGTGAGACCGTTAGATAAAGGTGAGATCCACAGAGACGAAGTTCGAGTCCCATCGACACCGACAGCACCGCATCCGTTGTGGGGACGTCCCACTCGGACCAACAACTAACGGATCAAAGAAGAAGAAGACTTGACGGTGCATTTTTGCATTATCATTTAGCGTTCTTCCTTCTGCTCTGGGGCTCTGTAAAGATAGACCTTCTCTTTCCCTTTAAGACTTTCATGGGACTTTTATGGACCAGCTACATAGTATTCATCGGTTCGGACCTCGCTATTGGGGTGTTCAGAAGTAGCAATTTAATTTCTGACTCAATAAAAAGGTGCCGAAAGGGTGTGATTCAATAAAAAGATAACTTTTTCCACCAATCAAATTACTATTTATTTGCAATCAATTATTATTAGATTTTCTCAAACATAAATTCAATAAAATTCAACCTTAGATTTACAAATTGCCAAAAATATTTTAATTCAATCTTAAATTCGTTATTAATTCGTGATTTATTACTTGAAAATTCGTAAATTATTCTTTATTATAAGAATTACCAAAATATTGCTTGCTCTGATAGCTTAAATTGATAACGCCACCTATCTGTCAGATGACGATTGATGTTTCGCCTGATGTGTTCTGCAATTAGAACAGCCAGGAATAACCTTTGTGTTGCTGCACTCTGGTTTGGTTTCTTGAGAATCGCTTGGGATTTGTTTGCTGCTTGCTGCCTGGTTGCTGCTTGCTGCCCTGGTTGCTGCTTGCTGGACTGCTTTGCCTTGTTTCTTCGCAAATTCGTCCCTCTGTGGTTGGTTAGAGTAACTGCTGAAATCAATTCTGGTGATTAAGTTACTGCTGTATTAAAGACTTCAAAACTGTCTTTAATTCGGGCTTTACTGGGAAAAGACCTCAATTCTGTCTTTTCAGAATGCTAAGTTCGATACTTAGGCTTTGAAATTGCTTTATTGCTAAAACCTCCATACAGATTTTATCTTCTAGTTCAAGACTCTAGAAAGATTAAAAGCAATCTGATTTAACGCCGTCTGTGCGTCGGTATTTATTTCTACTCGAACAATAGCTGCGGCTATCCTTTGGCAGGGGGCTTCGTTCTCGAAGTATATAATTTCGGGTTTATGTACTAGATTTGCGTGCGATGTCCGATCAGCTGTTCTCCTCTGACTCGTAGACGTCAAATGGAGTTGTTTGTTTTGGTAAGTATTTTTAGTTTATTGACTAATTTTAGTTTATTTACTAATTTTATTCCATATTTTTAGGTTTCTAGTGGGGATGAGGAGGAGCCAGCGATTATTGAGGTTGACAGGTAAGTATTTTTTGTGGAACCTGTTTGCAATTTTTTGTAATCCTTTTTTGTTTACAGAATGTCGATTTGCCGACGGCATTTCGGCATCTTCATGGAATGGATTTTCTGGTGGGTTTCTTGTTGGTGTTTTCATCGTTAATTTGGATTATTTTCAAGGTAAGTGCTTGTATATTTAGTATTTGTATTTTAACAACTTTTTCTATTTTCAGGTACGAATTTGTTGTTGTTGTTTGTTGTGTAGTGACGTCTTTTTACGTGTGTGTTTTTTTTTGTAATTTTGTGTACCTTTGTAGCTTGTTTGTTTATTTGAATAAAATTAAAAGATATTGTGAAATTTGGTGTTTTATTTATCTATCCCTTTTTACTTGGTTTTTGATTTTCAGTGTAGCCGGAATAGGGGAAGCCACCAATTTGGTGAAGAGCCCCCTTGCCGATCGGGCTATGTTGAAAAATGCCGAACGCCGGTTCGTGTCTGCATTACCTTCGATAACTCTAAGCGGGTCCTTCCAGGGCCGTCTTTTAATGCGACAAAGTAATAGTATTAAGTAAAGCGCATGCCAGTACACTAGTTAGCTTGATTACCGAACACAGCACTCTGAATTTCCACCTATGGAGGATAGAAAAAGCAGAGGAAACCAACTACAGGCTTTGCTTTGAGGAGTATGAGGCTGCCCTTCATATTCTCTGAATTCGAACAGACAAGTCTAACCAAAAAGCCATAGGCACATTCCTGAACCTGTTGGAGCGGTCTAGCCTTACAGATATGAGGTGCATTACTATTAGGTGAAATGATGTGGCCGCGGTACTTTTGGACCCCACTCCTCACCAGAGCATAACAACAAGAGCGCTGTGGTTGATCTTATTGGTACAACGATGTCTAAAATGAAGCCTTCTATATGATGAACTGTCAAAGTGAAAAGAAAACTCTAATCGATTTCATTTATAAAGCAACAACTCTCTGTTACTAAATTTATAATTACCAAAGCAAATATTCTTTCATCCTAAACATCATTTAATTGATTAAAATGAAATTGTTTAACTCCAAAAACTCCACCGAAAGACGTGTCGGAAAATTATGGAAACTAGCAATCTTAGTGTTAACAACAGTGCGACTAAAACCTCGTGCTTATGGTTTCATTCAAGTCTTTATTAAATTATTCACAATTAAAACTTTTACCTAGAACTTGGCTTGCTTCTAGTTCTTCGACAGGTGATGCATATTATAGCGTGTAAGTGCTCATGTTTATATGAGATTCTCCAGGACCAAGTATTCATCAAGTTCAATTAGTTTGATGGCAGCACTTCCTCCCAAACGACAAATTCAAAACTTGCAAATCAGAGCCGGTGTTGCTGAAGTGTAAACATGCACATCCATGAAGTTTGCTCCTAAATGCCTCGTGGGAATTTTTGGGTAAGAATTTTCTTAAGATGTTTTTTATGTTCTTGTTAAGGAATTTTCCACTTCCTTTTACTATGCTGGAAAAGATGCAAGTTATTGAAAACTTTTCTCTTTTCTTCGCCCAAACATAACAGATTCGAACAAAGTTGTTCAAGAGTGGCGCTGTATTTATGCAAAACTTTTTACCAAGTAGTTTGTGTTGACTTTAAAAATTATTCAACAATTTTTTTAAAGTCTCCATTACAAGGACAAACATTTACCGAGATTTATGATTTTGCGCTATAGGGACATCACATGGAAAAAAAACTGAAATATGGAATTTCTTTGTAGAGATAACTTAAAGTAAAGCAAATATTTGCGGCTAAAGAACACACTTTACGGAAGACGTAACTTCGACGTGAATACACTACCACAGCCACTGTGTTGAAAACTTGAGAAAGGAGAAAGGATTAAGAAGAAGAAAAAAATGAAAAATAGAAGTAAACTGATATTGAAATACTTTCTCCCTACACAGAATGGAACTAACAAATTGGAAACTTTCTATGCAAAATAGATAACGCAAAGGAATCCCGTCTCCTTTTGTGTTCAAAGTGTCCATCACCTGTTCGTTAACTGTGACAAGATGATAGAATTTATTGAAAATTGTGGTATCAATTTCCACGACAATTTTTTTCGGTAGTCATCCATGGTATTATTATAGGACAGATATATCGACATACTGAGCTCGTGGGGATTATTTAAGGATCTTAAATGATGCCATGTTAAGTAAGGGTGGTGTGAAAGCATTTTTATGTTTACATGAAGACACATTTGGCATTTCTGAATGCGAAAATGTTAGGTATAAAAAAGTTTTATTCGTTCTTGGTTATTAAAATGTTTTTATAAGCTCGCTTTCTTGTCTGTCTGTTGGTCCGGTACTAATTTTGCAATCGTTTTTTTGAATACTTCCGCTTATCCGACCCTGAAATTTTGCACACAGCTTTAGCTCCGATGACAACACAATATGGTATACTCAATATACCGTTAGATCCATGGCGGCCGCCACAAGAAGGCGGATTGAAATATTCTTCACAATCCTTTTGACATGGGCATTAAATGAAAGGGTGTTAAAAAGCGTTACACGAAACCAAGATAAGGCGCTGCATTGTGGCTGTATTTTGGAGATTTCGATCAAGTTTATAGAAACAAATATTTTATTCAGGCACCAGAACAGAATCTGTATGATACATTTGATTTAGAAGTAGGCAACGAGACTTCAAATGGTATCAATACAACGAATGAAAAGATTACTTCAAATCTCAGTAGTAGAGCTAGGCCGGTACCAAGCCACCTCTCAGGTGGCTTCGTAGTGACATAGGATTTGGGGGGGTCTGAAAGCTCTACATGTACGTGCACGAGGTGTTTTAGGTTTGTGTCTTGGATAAGGTGGCTTAGAGTTGGTGTGTGGAGATGGGTGAAAGCTCTTTATGTGCGTGTATGAGGTGTTTTAGGTTTGTGTCTTGGATAAGGTGACTTGAAAGCTCTTGATGTGGGTGTATGAGGTATTTTTTGGTGTGAGTCATGGATAAGGTGGCTTACAGTTGGTGGTTGGAGATGGGTGAAAGTTCTGGTCTTGGATGTGGTGTAGAACCGGCATGGGATTTGGGGGTGTGACTGAAAGCTCTGGATGTAAGTTTGTGTCTTGGATGGGGTGGCCCAGAGCAGGCATGGGATTTGAAGGTGGCGCAGAAATGGCATGGGATATGGCCCAGAGCTGGCATGGGATTTGGGGCTGTGACTTAAGGCTCTGGATGTATGTTTGCGTGGCCCAGAACCGGCATGGGGTGGGAAGTTGGTGCGAGATGTGAGCGCCAGCTGTGCGAAGCTAGTTGAATTAAGAATTAAAGAAGCTCTTGAGGGATCTTTTGTAATGATCTTTGATTCAATTATTATGTATATAAATCCTTGAAGGGGGAATGTTAGGTTAGTTTTCTTCCGGTTGCGGTGATGAACAGTTGTAAGGATTCTACCAGATTGCTTGAGGAAAAGGGTGATAAAGGAAGCAAAGTAAAAGAATTAAAATATCAACTGAATTCTCTATCAATTAAATCGAAGCAATCATCATCATCATCATCTGAGAGTAAAGATACTTCTTCATCCATAAGATATCAGCAGATAAAAGATAAGTAAATATGAGCATACCAAAATTTCTCGAAGAATATTCTAGTATACTGTTGGAGGAGCATAAGGGTAAAATAGAACAACTCTATAGATATGTTCAAGAATACGAAAATGCTGGAAAAGTTTATTCTATACATGGAGCACATTACAAGAACTGCCCATGGTCGAACGATAAAACAACTTGTGGACCAGATACATGTGGATGCAGTTTTGTGGAGCGGTACAAACGGGAAGTTCAACGCCTAGTAAATTTTTATGTCCGGATCACCAAAAGCAGCTGTAGAGAATGCTGAAAAGGGTTCGATTTACACTAGCGCCTGAAGTACACATCATGTATGTATGGGATTTCGCTTATAGAGCTAGCCGTATGGGGCAATGGCATATAAGTGCCCTTGATAGATGCAGATTTCAACAGAGAGTCATCAATACAGGCAAAATCCTAGAGCCCATATTAAACCAACATCATCGTGAAAAAATATATAGCATAAGATTTGAAAATAAAACAAATTTGTTATAAAAAAATGTCTTTTTATTTAATTTATAATACATCATTAGCATTTATCCAAGAATTATGTTCTCGTGAGAACCCCAACCATTTAACATAAACTTTATCACCGCTCTTTTTCAATATTTTTTCAACTAGGTAGAGATCTGAATGTTTAACTTTCTGCAATTCCTTTTCATAGAATCCACCTTTAATGGGGTTGCCCTGGTAGTCCTCAAGTTGATATGTCGGTGGATTAGTCAGTTGAACCTTGGAGATTTTAAAGATTTCAGTTGTCCAGTTTGGTGTGTAGCCTTTTTCAAATAGATGTTTATATTTGCTTATGCGGACGCGGTCTCCTATTTTATATGCAGGTGAAGGGGCAATTTTGATGTGATTATAGGCTGTAGCAAGAAGTAGCTTTTCATTTGTCCTATTAACATCACAGGGACGCATTTTAATTGTTCGATGTTTTTTTGCATTGTATTGTGATAGCAGTTTTTTCATCATAGAAATCCATTTGTAGGATCCATTCATGCTAAATTCCTTCCACATCATGCTCTTTAAAGTTCGGTTGAATCTTTCCACTATTGATGCCTTAAGCGATGTATATGTTGAGTAGTGGTTGATTTTATATTTGCTCATTAGCTTTTGAAAGTGAGAGTTGTAGAATTCCTTACCATCATCCGTTTGCAAATTGTTAGGTGTGCGCCCATCTTTAAATATTGATTGCATCGCTTCTGTGACTTCTGGACCGGTTTTTCTTTTAATTGGCATAGCCCAGGCATATTTAGAAAATGCATCAATTACAGTCAGTAAGTAGCGGAATCCTTTGTTCACATGTTTATATGCATCCATTTCCACCAAGTCAGCCTGCCACAAATCATCCAGACCTTTAATGATAACTCTCCGCCTAGTAAAATTTCGACGAGCAGGTCTGTGGAGCTCATTTACTACTTGCCTCTTACTCAAAGGTACCATTTTCAGCTTTCTTATTAATTATGTGTGAGAATATATAATTTTCGATCTTCGCAATTTCGCGATAAATGAACATCGTTAGATTCTCTACTGCTTTGTCAATGCTTTCCCGTATTTCTTCGTCGACATAGTTTTTTGGTTGCAGCGTCAGCATTTTCTTTTGGATCACCTAGGTTTTTGATTCTTTTCAAGGTAAGATCATAGTCACCATCTGATGTTAAATTGAAACCGTTTCCTTTTGGTCCAGCAGGACCGTCTTTTCCAGGAATTCCAGGTGGACCGCGATCACCCACTGCTCTAAATTTTTGCCGTTTAAAAGATCGACCAAACTTGTCAACGCTCATTTCCGAAATGTTAATAGTTCTATGTGGGTGGGAATATTTATACTCTAATGTCAGCTTCCCGCAACTCCTCAATGATTGACACTATTTCATTACTATGGCTATTATTTCCAGCTTGCTGCGATGCTATCAATATTCGGAGCCTATCAACTAGCTCATTGGGGTCATCCCAATATATGTAATCGATATTTTTCTTTGGAATTTGCATTATTCCCGTTCCAGTATGAGGAGTGTGAATCAACTTTTTTATTATGTTTCTATATTTGAAGCTATTTGTTCCTTTTATTTGCTGGTTTTCCTTAAAATCACGTCTGTGGGTGCATGTATAATTTACAATTTTTTGATAATTGGACAAGTCTTCTTTTGAGTAGCCTCGAGGCTTTTTCATAAAAATTAATTCAGCTAGACCTTCAGTTATCTTGTACCGCTTGCCATCTATAAGAAAGTATTCTTTATCAACTTTTAATCTCGAATTACCAATATTCCACATATCGTTCTTATAGTACGCTCCATACGTTTTATCAATTCTCGTGCTATCATTTTCCAGTAGTTGTTTATATTTGTTTAGTATCTGATCTGCAGACTCTAATTTTGGTTCTTTTGTAGGTGTGACAAACTGATCATCATCATCATCATCATCCTCAGAATAACTCATGCTCGGTGGCTCTAGCTTTAAGTATTTACGTGGTGGTGTGTATGCTTCTTCATTGCCCTCTTGGTTAATTTCATCTTCTTCTTCTTTTGGTTCAAGTTTCACTGATGCTGCTGTTGTTGTGAGCTTTTTCAGCGTGTTGGTTATAGGTTTAAATGTTTCCTCTAATTGAGCTTCAGATTCAATTTTACCAGTCTTGAGAGCTTTATATTTTCTTCGTATAGCCTCACGAGTCTTTATAATATCCTTCATCAATTTTTCATTCATGTTGCTACACAGGTGGTTACAGCTACAATGATATACAGCTATGCTAATAAGCATTTATATAGATCCTGACAGGTCAGTCAACCAGACAGACCAGCCAGCCAGCCAGCCAGCCAGCCAGACAGACCAGCCAGACAGACCAGCCAGACAGACCAGCCAGACAGACAGACCAGCTAGACAGACCAGCCAGACAGACCGGCCAGACAGACAGACCAGCCAGACAGACCAGCCAACCAGCCAGACAGACCAGCCAGACAGACCAGCCAACCAGCCAGACAGACCAGCCAACCAGCCAGACAGACCAGCCAACCAGCCAGACAGACCAGCCAGACAGACCAGCCAACCAGCCAGACAGACCAGCCAACCAGCCAGACAGACCAGCCAACCAGCCAGACAGACCAGCCAACCAGCCAGACAGACCAGCCAGACAGACCAGCCAACCAGCCAGATAGACCAGCCAACCAGCCAGACAGACCAGCCAGACAGACCAGCCAACCAGCCAGACAGACCAGCCAACCAGCCAGACAGACCAGCCAGACAGACCAGCCAACCAGCCAGACAGACCAGCCAACCAGCCAGACAGACCAGCCAGACAGACCAGCCAACCAGCCAGACAGACCAGCCAACCAGCCAGACAGACCAGCCAACCAGCCAGACAGACCAGCCAACCAGCCAGACAGACCAGCCAGACAGACCAGCCAACCAGCCAGACAGACCGGCCAACCAGCCAGACAGACCAGCCAACCAGCCAGACAGACCAGCCAGACAGACCAGCCAACCAGCCAGACAGACCAGCCAACCAGCCAGACAGACCAGCCAACCAGCCAGACAGACCAGCCAGACAGACCAGCCAACCAGCCAGACAGACCAGCCAACCAGCCAGACAGACCAGCCAGACAGACCAGCCAACCAGCCAGACAGACCAGCCAACCAGCCAGACAGACCAGCCAACCAGCCAGACAGACCAGCCAGACAGACCAGCCAGGCAGAGCTGAAAGACCTGGTCAGCTGATTAGGTGGGCTCCTTCATAGACTCATGAATGCATCAAAGCCTTTTCGATATCGACCTTTGTCCATGGGGCTGTCCTTATCAATTACTAAGAATCCATATTTGTCTTTCCAACAGTTTGCACACGCTTTTCTGAACTTTGCGAATTCCATATCACTATTCACATGATCATTGTATACATGCTTCAGGTTCAAATCATCTTGTTTGAATATGATCAGAAAGTTTGCATTATCTCGGATTAGATGCTTTGGTATATGAGTATAAGTTTGACAGAGGTAAAAGCTGTCAATGTCGTTATGCCTCCCCATACAAAAGTAGGCTCTAATATTATTTTGTTTATCGCAGGCTACATCATCAAAGATGAAAATTGAGTTTGGCTTTGCTTCCTCCGGTGGTATAACATCGTGGTTGTTAGAAAACGTATAATAGCCCAAACCTGATATGTGAGCTACAACTTCTCCTAAATACTCGTATTTCGGCTGACTTAGCGACTTTGAGTAAATGTATATATTCTCGAATCTCAGACCGTTAGGATGCTCCAGTAGACTTAGCATAACATTTGTCTTGCCACAATTCGACGGTCCAACAATAATACCTCTTATACTGTTTGGTAGCAGCACCCCATGCTTCTTTGATGTACTTGTAATTTCCACATCAGTATTTCTAACTGGTAGACACGCTTGTTGCTTGATAAACTTCATGTTGTACACTAACACAATCCCTATAAATACCCGTACTTTTATAGATTTTTATCAGTCTTGCTGTAAAGCTATAAAATGATTGACCATAGCGAGAAACGCATCATTCATCGAAAAGCTGCCAAGGGGGGAGGACTGTTAAACACTGTTATAAATAAGTTACCACTTGAGCTTCATCTACCGGGATATCAATACTGTGGTCCAGGAACAAAGTTAGCTAAAAGACTAGCTCGCGGTGATCCTGGTATCAACCCACTAGACGCAGCCTGCAAACAGCATGATATTGCATATCGAGATCATAAGGACTTAAGCGACCGACATATAGCTGACCGTATTTTAGAAGAAAAAGCCTGGCAACGAGTAACATCTAAAGACGCTATCTTTGCAGAACGTGCTAACGCGCTATTAGTAACAAACACCATGAAAGCTAAAATAAAAGTTGGAATGGGTGTCAAAGCAAAAATTACCTGCTCGAAGAAGAAGAAGAATACGTTACGTCCATCATTCCGCGAAGCTGTACGTAATGCTAGAAAAGTGTTAAAGCTGAAAAAGCCGAAAGATCTGTTGGAAGCTACTAAAATTGCTCTAAGTGCTGCAAAGAATGTTATTAAGGGGAAGAAAAAATCATACACTACACCTAGAGTGATACCAGTGCCTAAAGTAGGTGGAGTTTTACCGTTCCTCATTCCACTTTTTGCAGGTCTTTCAGCCGTTGGAGCGCTATCTGGAGGTGCAGCAGGCATAGCTAAAGCTGTAAACGCTGCAAGCGGCGCACGTCGGGAGCTTCAGGAAGCGAAACGTTATAATGAGACAATGGAAGCTATAGCGCTAGGAAAACATGGACAAGGATTATTTCTAAAGCCATATAGGAAAGGACTGGGACTTTTTCTCAACCCCCGACCAAAAAACTAATAAAGTCGCTGCCCAAAAGAGCACTCAATGAAAATGATCTGCGTAAATATGCACAGAATATAGCCCACTTTAGAGGAGTATTTATGCGCGATCAATTACCTAAAAAACCATGGAGAAATGAGAGCGGAATTATAAATCTAGATGTTTCATCTGGACCTGGAACGCATTGGGTAGCGTATAAGAAGAATGGAGATATCATAAATTACTTTGATAGTTTTGGAAATCTGCAGCCACCGCGGGAAGTTGTAAATTATTTGGGAGATGCAGTCACATACAACTATACAGCTCATCAAAATTTCAACTCAGTGATTTGCGGACACTTATGCTTAGAATTCTTACATAATGTATAAATAACGGTCTTCAAGTGCAAACATAGACATTTCATAACAAGTAGCCATGTCGATAACACTCTCTCTTACTGGTAATGCATCGGTTCTCACCGCTGAATACTTTCCCCCATTGGAATTAGCTGGAGACTACGTTTGCGGATTAATTGATTTTCAAACATACAATTCTATACCGAATATTGATGACAGCAATAACTTAATGCATGTGGGTGATGCATGTATCGAAATACCTGTTGGATCATACGAGATTGATGACATAGCGGCTTCAGTGCAGCAAAGCTTAAATAAGAGCAGCAGCAAGGCAACAGTCTTAATAAGGGCAAACAATAATACCTTGAAGAGTGAAATAAAAGCAACTGAAGTTATACATTTTGATAAAGAGCGATCTATCGCGCCGCTGTTGGGATTTGGGAAACGTGTACTGGAAGCAAATATATTACATACATCAGATCTACCCGTCAATATTATAAAAGTTAATACTATAAGGGTTGAATGTAACATCATATCAGGCTCATACATCAACAATAAACAGGTGCATATGCTGCATGAATTTGCCCCAACCGTGGGGCCAGGCTATAAAATAGTAGAGGTTCCAGCGAATGTGATCTATTTACCGGTGAACGTCAAACGTGTTAGTTCGCTCACACTAAAGCTAGTTGATCAGGACGGAGATTTAATAAATTTTCGAGGTGAAACGAGAACTATCAGACTACATTTAAAGCCACAGAATGATAGTCTACGGCGGCAACAACAGCAATAAGCATATAAACAGGATGAACTTCACGGAAAACATTAGTCAACCGACAACCTTGAAGCGAGCAAGACGTCAACTGAGAGCTGATAATATACAATTTCTAAAATCAATAGGACTAAATTTGAAGCAATGAACAACATCTTGGATATTACTGAAGGCACGAGCCATGACAATAGCATAACAAAAATTGACTACCACACTTACTCATCGTTCACCTCTTCATTTAAAAACAGTGATGAAACCCGCATTCCAGTGCAAAACCAAGACCTGTATATCCTCCCAGCTGAAAGTTTCATATACATTGAGGGAACAGTAACTAAACCTGACGGAACAATATCCAGCACTGCAGGGCTAGTAAATAATGCTATAGCGTTTCTCTTTGAGGAAATTCGCTATGAAATCAATGGTGTAGAAATTGATAGAACTCGAAATCTTGGAATAGCAACAACACTAAAAAATTACATATCATTAAACCCAAATGAGAGTCGCATGTTATACAACGCTAGTTGGTCGCCAGATAAATCAATTACATCCCCCCACGGATTCTTCAATTTCTGCATCCCTCTAAAAACATTGCTGGGCTTTGCTGAAGATTACAATAAAATTATCGCCAACGCTAAACATGAACTCATATTAATACGAAGCAGGATGGATGAAGATGCGGTCATATCACCGACAGATGATGTAAACATCTCAATCTCGAAACTTCAGTGGCGCATTCCCCATGTTAATGTGGCCGATCATGAGAAAATTGCTTTATATAAAATCATTGAAAGCGGTCGTGAAATACAAATGCCATTTAGGAGCTGGGACATATACGAGTACCCCACGCTACCAGCAACGACTCATCACACGTGGTCTGTCAAAACGTCATCGCAGATGGAAAAGCCCCGATATGTCATACTAGCTCTCCAAACAAATCGTAAAAATGATAAAACAAAGGATGTCAGTAAGTTTGACCACTGCAAGCTGACAGATGTTAAAGTGCACTTGAATTCGGAATCATACCCATATGATGACCTGAACTTGAAATTTGATGCTCATAAATACGCTCTCCTATATGATATGTATATAAAATTCCAAACTTCATACTATGGACGCCAGTTGCAGCCACTACTCTCAAGGGAAGAGTTTATGCGTGATGCTCCGATCGTAGTCATTGATTGCTCTCGGCAAAACGAAACCATTAAAACAGGTCCTGTGGATATAAGGTTGGAATTCAAAACATCGGAAAACGTTCCCACTAACACAACAGCATACTGTTTATTGCTACATGATCGAATAGTGGAATATACACCTCTAACCAACGAAGTCAGGAAAATTGCTTGAAATGGATGCCATTATCATCGATCTTCAAGGATTCAAATTACAAAACAATCAATTTATTTTCAAAGAATTGGCCCTTTTAAATTGTGAAAATCAAATGCAGCACTACATATTCCAACCACCATTTGCACATAAACAACTAACTCGATCTGAAAAGAAACAAGTTGAGTGGCTCAGACGCAATCATCATGGATTCAGATGGGGTGATGGATACATTCCCTACCGCACACTATATTCAGTTGGAGATCTGCTGCATGATAAAATAATCTATGTTAAAGGAGCTAAAAAGAAACAATGGATTCAGGAATTATTTGGAGAGGAGCTAACCATATATGATGTAGAAGAGGAGGGATGCCCCAAACTATCAACAACAACAACAACAACAAATGGCTTCTTATCCTGCATAATACACGAAGGCCGATGTGCTCTGAAAAATGTTTTTGTAATAAGGGAATTTTTAAATAAAACAAATTTTTTATAAAAAGTTATAATTATTCTTTTATTCATACTATTTACATATTGCACTTGTGTGAATTTTATTCTACATCCATGTCTTCTTGCTGCTGCTGCTGCTGCACTGAAAAATGTCCCCATGGTAGAGTGTCGATCCCGTTGTCCATAATGCAGCGTTTATCATCCTGTGGGTTTAAAGCGATCTTTGCTTGGTTTAAAGTGTACACTTTATGACTATATGAACGAATGCTTTTTTGCTCAGCTATCTTGCTTTTTGAATTTTGCAAACATTCAATATAGTCGCTAATCTGCAAAGTTTTCGCCACAACGTTCTTCTTTACCCCTTTTGCTTTCTTCACTTCATCAACACCATCTATTTCAAGGGAGTACATTTTAGACCTTAAGCCTACAAACAATGTCATTATTCGGCCATTTAATTCATCTTTCATCAATCCAGGAACTTTTTTATTTGCTTGCGGCATATTAAACTGGTTGGTCATAGGAAAATCACTAGTATCAAATTTATCTATGTTTTTCTTCATAATATTGTATATGTCAACATTTTTTATTTCATATACTAATGAATCCGTATCCATGTACATTATTTTGCATTTATCAGCATCCAACTCTTTTAGCATAAAGTCATAATGGAATTCGTACAGTGCTATTTTAGAAATATCGAGAATCGCCATACCAATGTATAATGGTTTATCGAATTTAACTACCAGCTTTCGTAATTCAACTGCTACTAAATTTTCATTGAAAATTGTGCGACTATGGAAATTCGGTGCTGCAATGAGGTTTCTAGCGCCATACCGCCCCTCCCACTTTGTACATAGTTTTATGTTTGAATATTTTCGCACATTTTCCATAGTTTTTCCGAAAACAGCATTAATTATTTTCTTATATTGGTTCTTCTCGTAGGCATTTTTGGCTTGTTTCCTTTTATCTGTATTTAAGTCCACATATGGTTTAAGCCATGGTGATTGATCGAACTGCAGAATGCGGTGAATTTTCTTGAGTATTAGTCCATGTGATAAACATTGTTTTAGGTTGCGGTAATGTATAACATATTTTTCTTTGGTGTGTAAAGTGGTTAAAAGTTTGCCTTGTTTTGATCCTGGTGGTGCTGAATGAGTGGGGCAAAATGGAAAATCTTTATGCAAATTATGCAGCTCCTGCGGGTATTCAAGATCTACCTCCAACATATAGCCGATCGGTGAATTATCATCAACACTCATAACATCAACATTATCAATCCATTTAAAGTTTCCGGTTGGAAGTGATTGCGACATGGCCCATCCATATAAATTATTCACGTCATAGTACATCAGATATTTAGTTTCTTCATCCGGTTTAAAGTTTTTCATATATTTATTGTTGGCTTCACTATATCTGCAGCAGCATTGGCTAATTCCACCTCGGCAAGATTTTTCAATAAATAAAAGAATGTCAACATCCATAATCCTTTCTAGGCGCACTCCCGTGTAATACAGCATCGCTGCCCATGTATATCCAGGCAGTGTGAAGACGTGTGCAGGGTCAAGTTTGTAAGTCCCCAGTCCCATAGCTCTAAAATTTGTAAAAATATCCGCCAGCAGAAGAACATCTGTTTTTAAATACAAATCTGAATACTCCCCCAGGCTTTTTATGTTAAATTTTTCCCACACTTTTTGCGCATGTTCATAATCTTTTTCAGTTATCGGCTCATCAATCATTTTATTATAAAAATGCTCCTTGCTAGGTAAACTATTACATTCCAACTTGTCCCAGCCATCGATGAAGTCATATGGGAAAACTCCTTTGCGCGTGAGAAGGTTGAAGCTTTCATCATCCAGGTGTTGCCATTGAGCTTTTGTAATTATTAATTTTTCCTTAGGCAGCAATCCGGCTAATTTATCCAAAGATTCATCCATAAATCTATAGGAGTCGATGAATCTCAGCTTGATGGAGCTATTTTCAATGTGTTTGGTAAATGAAATATACCGCTCTTTGTTCAACGGTAAAAGATCCACTCTTCCTGGTATGGTTAATGCTACATCCTTGATTATGAAATGCGCATCATATCCTGATAAATTGTGGAAAATGACTGGGATGTTGCGACAATCATTATAATTGATGTTGCAGCTGTTGTGTGCTGGTCCACGATATTTGCCTGTGAGGTGGCAATGATCCCTCACTCTGGTTTCACCAAGCGCAAAGGGTTTCTCGCATATATGGCAGCATGGTTGGTTTAATTGAATGCACTTTTCCTGCGCTGATAACGGTGCTAGTGGTTTTATATCCTTTATTTGCTCTTCGGCTATATTTGCGATCTCCTGCAGCTGCAATGTAAACCACTGAAGACACGTTTTTCCACGATTCGATCGGTAAAATGATAGAGATTCATCGTAATAGCAGTGAAAATATAATCCAATACTATGAACTTCATGTTCTTGAATTTTCCTTGTCTTATCACCATTACTACCACCATCGGTAACAGGTATCAATATTGACTCCAAATCTGCATATACTGTAAATGGTACCGGATTCTTGTAATTATAATTTTTAAAAGTGATAAATTTCTCCTTATGAAAAGCAACTTTACAGTCATTCACCTTTTCACACTCAGACACGTGTGTTGCGAGCTTTTCTTCAGTATTAAAATAAAATAAACATCTATCACAGATATATTTTTTGTGTTCCTTTTTAGACGTCTGCCTGCTCACCAAACGTGATAAGTCTTTAATCCAGCAGAAATGATAAACAATATCACTATCATCATCATCGTCCTCACTGCAGTCATAATTTGACTTTATCATTAGCAGATTGATATGTTTATCCAATTTATTCTTCGTTAAGTAAGCTGGAACAGTCGTGTATTCGCTCATCTTTTCCTTTTCCAGTATGAAAACATTAATTGATAATCCGTTGTTTTCTTCGAATGTTTTTATTTGGTTTAGTGTAACTGGAAAAGTAATCCCGCTCAAGTTTAGCACATTGTTGTAGTGCGGGTACTTTGATGTTCTATATGCGTGATCCCTATACTCTACTGGATACAAAGCAGAGACCACTGCCCACGCAAAGCATGCATTATCATTATTCCTCACATTTACGCATGCCTGTTTTGCTGCGATGCTTTGCGGCAATTTTATAAATGACGATCCTCTTAATGGCTCGTATTTGTTTATGTGCACCATTAAGTTCACTATGGTATGTAAAGCCCAGCCGCTATCTTTCTCTTGGAACTCCTCAACCTGGGTCAATAGATCATCCTGCACGTTTTTCAAAAACCACTGTTCCAGATCATCGGTGCTCCCAATGGGTGTAGTTTTGGTGTGAAAGTATTTTATGTCGCTTATAATATCACCATCATTGACACCATGCTTAACATACTCGCAGCTTAAAGTCGTTGACGCCTTGATGAAATTATGCTTCTTTAAGATGTTCTTAACGCGCCGCTCAAACAAAGCATAACCATCCTTTAAAAATTGCTTCACTTCGATGTGCTTTATATTAATGATGACGCCTGTCCTGATTCGTGATGCAAACGCATTATGCAGCTCTTCCCAGTGTACACGAGCACTTCTTTTTTCACTTCTTCCTCCTTCCTGCACACCAGCTCCATGGTGGCTGCTGCCAGCTTTCAACAATACTTGTAAACCTCTTAGTTGCGCAATACAATTTTGATAGTGTTGTTTGGTCCCAATCTGCTTTTCGGCCCTGCATGCTGCTTTTATTTTTTTAATGAATAAACCACACACCTTTGTAATAATAACACTTTGCGCAGCGTCTCTGTCCCTTAAGCAATCTGCTGCTTGCTTTTTTAGTCCACTCATTAGCTGATAATTCAAGTGAAATCCCTAATTTTTATAATCCTAACAACAAGAAAAGGAAATTTCCAGGTGAATAATAATAATACTGTGCTGTGTCTGAAATAAATAAATAATTGTGCGATTTATCAGAATAAAAAGCAAAATAATATGTGTTCTAATTAGTAGTTTTTTTTTTTTTTTATTTGTAGCTATTACAACTACAACAATTCTTTTTAATACCTTAACTTAGTTAAATATTTCAGCAGTTTGCTCTGCCGTTTAATTTTTTTCTTTTCAGTACTAACTTGCTGATTACATTCACTGATGCACTTTGTTTATCTCAATAAACGTTCGCAGCATGAGAAGACTGAAATTTTCACATCTTTGCTTGATAAGGAATCCGATGTTTTCTTAATTAACCGTTATTAAAATTTACTCATTGGGTACAATTAGCACTTAAGGTGATCAGTTTAAATAATAGAATTTATCCAATACGTTCAAGATTGAATAATTAAGGCATAAGTTAGCTGATAATGAGAATCTTCATTGTTTTTAGTATGTGACCGAGTATTTTTTGCGGCAGCTTTTTGCCACTTCTTAGTGTGTGTGTAATATTTGTGGTTTGTGAAAGGTATTTTACCTTAAATTTATTGTTTAAAAATATAATATATCCAGCATCACAAGTCTGATGAAAAAATGGGAGCCTTCGCTGCATTGTTGATGCTTATGGGAAATATCTTTTTCATCTTTTTGACCACTTAGCAATTTTCAAGTTGCGGTTGTTATAATATTGCGACTTGAGGTGAGTATTCTCATTAAAAATTCTTTGGAAGATAATAATAATAATAATATATCATGGCATATGGTTGCAATCCAGATCATAGCTTACAGATCGCACCGGGTTGTTGTCGAGAATAATATATAGCCATCTCAGCTAAAGCTTAATTTAATTCTTAGTGTTACTTGAAAGTCCAGTTCTTCACTGAATTATATGTATATTTTTGCTCCAGAATCAAAGCTCATTCCAAAGCACCAGAATTAATACTACAGAAAACATCTCGAAACCAAAGCTCTCAATCCCCCACACACAACTTAGTTTAATTCCACTCACAGAGAAATTTATCCAAAGGTTCCCCAAGAGCTTCTTTAATTCTTAGTTCAACTAGCTTCTCACAGCTGGCGCTCACATCTCGCACCAACTTTCCACCCCATGCCGGTTCTGGACCACGCACACATACATCCAGAGCTTTAAGTCACATCCCCAAATCCCGTGCCAGCTCTGGGCCATATCCCAAGACATTTCTGCGCCACCTTCAAATCCCATGCCTGCTCTGGGCCACCCCATCCAAGACACAAACTTACATCCAGAGCTTTCAGTCACACCCCAAATCCCATGCCGGTTCTACACCACATCCAAGACCAGAACTTTCACCCATCTCCAACCACCAACTGTAAGCCACCTTATCCAGGACTCACACCAAAAAGTACCTCATACACCCACATCAAGAGCTTTCAAGTCACCTTATCCAAGACACAAACCTAAAACACCTCATACACGCACATAAAGAGCTTTCACCCATCTCCACACACCAACTCTAAGCCACCTTATCCAAGACACAAACCTAAAACACCTCGTACACGTACATAAAGAGCTTTCAGACCCCCCCAAATCCTATGTCACTACGAAGCCACCTCCTAGGTGGCTTGGTACCGGCCTAGCTCTACTACTAATCTCAAAAATAGGAAAAGGACGATATAATGGATGGTATACTCAATATACCGTTAGATCCATGGCGGCCGTCACAAGAAGGCGGATTGAAATATTCTTCACAATCCTTTTGACATGGGCATTAAATGAAAGGGTATTAAAAAGCGTTACACGAACCAAGATAAGGCGCTGCATTGTGGCTGTATTTTGGAGATTTCGATCAAGTTTATAGAAACAAATATTTTATTCAGGCACCAGAACAGAATCTGTATGATACATTTGATTTAGAAGTAGGCAACGAGACTTCAAATGGTATCAATACAACGAATGAAAAGATTACTTCAAATCTCAAAAATAGGAAAAGGACGATATAATGGATGGTATACTCAATATACCGTTAGATCCATGGTGGCCGTCTCAAGAGGACGGATTACTGTTTTCTTCACGGAACAAATTTTTCCATCGATTTTTCAAATACTTCCGATCAATCGATTTTTCACACAGCTTTAGCTCCGATGGCAATGCAATATGGTATACTCAATATATCGTTAGATCAACGTGTTGTTCGTGTGAATGTCAATATTTTTACCTTTCTTCAAAAACGTTAAACAACATAAAAAGACTTTTAGTCAATTCAGATAATTCTTAATTCTAAGAAAGGTAATTAACAAATAAAGCTGAAAAGAGAACTTATAAAAAATTCAAAATCTACAATGATTTCCAAGAAGTACAAAATTTGAATTGACTAGGCTTGGTAAGGAACAAAGTTTAAATATTTATATTTTCATCCATAATCCATCCATTATTGTATACTCTTACGTGGACCAGTGCTATTTAGGGACAAACTTAGAATATTTTAAACTGCGTCATAATTATTTTGAGTGAATTTATCTATAGCCTGAATTGGATGCTGAGGAATAATAAATAAGTGCTTTTAACCCTTTCTTATAATAAATTGCCATGAAAACATTACAATTTTGTCAAAGGAATTTAAGTTTCATTATAAAGGAAAGTGCCATTTATATGGAAAAATCTTGTATCTGTCGTAGGATTCAGATCATGGTGCAATGTCTCGTAGTAAGCTTAACATTCAAGTCTGACGTAATTCGTGTTAGAGGAGTTGATTTGTAAAAGAGGTTGTCCTCGCAGATTATAACGACTCTCTCTAAATGACGCACGGCGACTTAGAAAACCTGAGTCAACCTTTCCATTGAGCAGCTGATGAACAAATACAACATCGGCCACCTCACGGCGCTTGTGAAGAGAGCTTAAGTTGAGTAACTTAAACCGGGATTCATATGATGGAAGAACTAATGGGTCTTCCGAAGGAAGATGATTCAGTGCGAACCGATTCAATAGTTTTAATATGCGAATTGTAGTGAGGAAACCAAACCTGGGACGCATATTCGAGTAATGATCTGACAAGAGAAATGTAAAGTTGTTTAGTGATCAAGGGGTTGTTAAATTCTTTGGACCACCTTTTTATAAAACCCAGGACTAAACTACCTCTGGAAGAGATATAGTTGATGTGATCTAGCTTAGACTGTCAAATCTCTCGTTAGAAGATGTGTAGTTAAAAATTATTGAACTACAACTCCTCCCAAAAGTCATGGAATCATTCGCATTCACATTTACTAATATTGAGAACCAAGTTGTTGCTAGCACACCAAGAGTAAAAGGTGTCAATGTCAACTTGCAAAAGTTCGCAATCTCTCAATACTCTTTATGTGATGATATCATCGGCGTAAATCAAATATTCTACAGTGGCTTAGTAAGGGAAAAATGTCGTCATCAATTGATAGAAGAAAGAGAAGAGGGCCTGATGACTCCCTTAAGTGACACCGAATGACGCCGCAATGGTTACTGATTTGGATCCACGAAAGAGAACTTGGTAGCTAAGTAAGTCTGGAACCATTCTAGAAGTGCTTGCGGAAAGCCTAACATTCTTAATTTGAGAATTATAATAGAAAAAGAATGGGAAGCTTGTCAAATGCCTTACTAAAATCAGTACACAATTAGTAAACGGGTTAAAAGTGAATACACGATTTTACACGCGTTTGCAACGCAGTTACAGCACGAGTCAATAAAATTGGTGCTCATCCAAAGTGTGTGTGTGCATTTCATTTGGTTTCACGCACCAACAGAGATGTTGCCTGCAGCACCTGAATGCACGTTCCCATTATCATAAATGCAGCGATACAACCCTAGCGTAATCTCTTAATATAACCCCAAAACATTTTTCTAAAATTCAGTTCGGGACGGCGCGAACGCCATTCCCGGCTACCAAAAATTTCGCGCACGAGTTACCCACATTAGGGGTAATCGCGGAGGTCAACTCAACCGATGTGCAATGGCCAAGCCTCGCTCCGGGGGAACCGCCTTTTTGATCACGGTAACCCCTACGCCAGGTAAGTATGCTCTTCTCCTGTAAATGGTAACACTTTATACATTGCTGGCAATTTTCTCTTGTGAATTATATTACGAGAGAAGAATTTTTATAGTTAAAGTTCTTCCGTGATTGTAACAGCTGCTAGCAACATCGATAAAAAGTGGATTTAGGTCGGCTGGTTTTTCGATATTTCGGGTCTTGTTGAAGTTTGATGCGGATTCGGTACTTCGGATACCTGGGAGCGGTTGCGACTGTTTGCGGGCATCTCTGTAGACAGAGGTGAAAATTCTGCATTTTAAAATTATGAATCCCTGAAACCATGAATTTTCAGTCCCGATTTTGCACAACTCGTTTTTTATTCATGAATTTATAGAATTTATTCGGAATTGTTTCGAAAAACGGTAGTGAGAAGCAGTGTTTGAAAGCAAAGTAAACTCAAAGCAAAGCACATATTTTTAAACTTTCTTTGCTGAAGACTTTGAAAGCTGTTTGTTTCTGCTGCGATTGCTTTCAAATTACTTAAAAGCTTTCAGTAGCATACTGATCGGGCTGCAAATGTGCTTCGGCTGTAAAATATTTTTGCTGTGAAATGCTTTCTGTTTGCTTTTTTTTTCTTTTTTTTTTATGTGATAGACTAGAACTAGAGGCTTAGGGAAAGCCCCTTTGTACTGTTCGACAATCTATTTTTTTTCTTAAGTTTTTCTACAGTTGCTGTGAAATACTTTGCTTCCTTCAGCTTTTTTTCATGGTCAGTCAGCAAGATATGTCGATTCTTATATAATTTTGTATTACAATATATTATAAGTTTATTGGTTTCTGATACAGGACTTAAAATTTGTGGTAGTGTGTATTTTTTTGTAGGGGGTTTTTTAAAGGACATTTTCTCTAAAATGAGTAAAGCACTATTTTTGATTTTTTTACGAAACGAACGAAAAAACTAGCAATAGAACTTTGCGCCTTTTTGAGAAAATGTCAATGAGAATCGTACCGGTTTAGCCACTAGGTCGTTTTGAAATTTTTTTGGTAGAGGTTTACATATTACTCTGTATTTTTTGTAACCATATTAGACATTTTCATGAATAAGGTAACAATCTACGCAGAACACTCCCACCTATCAAAAATTTGTAAAAGTCAAGGTTTCAATCCACCAACTTCCCGAGTCCTCAATGTCAAAATTTTGTTTTTTTTTCAACCACCTTTTCCTAGAAATATACCTTTCGAATATTATCATGGCCATGAGCTGCTGGATTCTCTTCTTACGTTATTCAAAACTCTATGTATATTTTGAACATTTTTTACGTAAGTATGTATTTTGAACTCTGTAAGTACAGTTATCTCCAGAAATACATTATCTTTGTACTTAATAATAGAAGCTCTAGATTTATTTTACCTATAACAATACCCATAACTCTAGTAAATATATTTAGGGTGTTCACGATTAGGTAGAAACAGCAACAACAGATTCAACAATTGTGCAGAAATGCACTTTCCAATTGTAAAAAAAATTTCACGAAAAAATTCTTCCTTTGTGATATAATTCACAGGAGACAATTGCCAGCAATGTATAACATATTACCATTGACGAAAGAAAAGCATACTTACCTGGCGTAGGGGTTACCGTGATCAAAAAGGCGGTTCCCCCGGAGCGAGGCTTGGCCATTGCACCTCGGTTGAGTTGACCTCCGCGATTACCCCTAATGTGGGTAACTCGTGCGCGAAATTTTTGGTAGCCGGGAATGGCGTTCGCGCCGTCCCGAACTAAGTTTTTGAAAAACTGTGTAGGGGAATATTAGTTGAGGATGATTACGCTAGGGTTGTGCCGTTGCTTTTATTAAGTTGGGATAAGCATTGATAAAATATCTGTCGGTCGATCATACATAAATCGCGTCTCATTTTGGACGAGGACAAATTTTATTGACTCGGCTTGTTGTAAACATAAAATAGGAAGATGCAAAAATTGTGTTGACAGGATTTGTACTATAGACAGTTTTGTACAAACCAACAACAGGCAATCAACATAAAGAGATTGAAAACGTCGTTTGTACAAGGGTGTGAGAGGACGAAGGAGTGGGCAGATTTTTTGAACCAGCTCTTGGTACTTTGACATTGCAAAAATGCAGGACGAGGTTCGTAACAGTACATCTTACAGAAAATTTGTTTAAGAGATTTTTTGTTTAGTATTAAATTATCTAAAATTTATTATAAGGCTGTTTTTTCGTAAATTATCTTCAAAGTCGATTCTTCTTTCTAAATCCATTCTGATTGGATTAATGTTGTAAAGAAAATTATTTGATCCTTTTTCGTGATGCACGGGATTGATATTTTCTGAAAGTGTTTTTTAAAAATTTATTTTACTTAGTAACTCGCTGAACAGCGTTGCTACGACTATATAGTCTGCTATGAACTTTCTGAAGTAGGACGTTAGCTCCAGAAACCTGTGAAAAGTTTTCCTACCATTTGGTATATAGGGAATCCAATTACTATTTTTGTCCTCTCCTCTGGTGGTCGTCGCTCCTGCTAGACATCCCATGTATTTTCTTATGAAGAGGGGCGCATTATTTTTAGTAGCCCATGGTTTCGGAATATGGACAGTCTAGAGATGCAGCAAACTATTATAAAAAAGCAAACACGAATTTCATTCTTTTCCTATGGTTTTTATAACAGTATTCTAGACTTTTTATAAGCCAAACCAGCCAAGAAAAGTTTGAGCATATTCCTCTCACTATTACACATGGGAAAATCTTTGTCTTTGGTATCTCAGTTTTCAGCCCAGCCAAGGCAGCATTTTCAGCCTGCAATAACAGTAAATCTATATTCGTTTTGGTTTCATTAATTCACAATTTTTACATATTATTAACAATTTTATTTAGGCCGAATATTTTTGTTTCAGTACAGATTCACGAATTCGTGGACATTTTGCCTAACCGATTTAAAAGTTACAATCTCCGGACTATCTGGAACTGTTGGTTGATGGCTATCAGCATTCGACTTGTATTTTTGTATTTCGTCGATTGTAGCATTCTTGTAGTAGTCTGTACTATTCATTTTTTCTGTTCGCGGTATGTTCATCGTCTGTATAATGAGCTTTCCATGTCCCAGGTATGAATCGATTTCATTGGTGGTCAGAATCCAAAAAAAAAAATCCGTTTGGATAAGATGGTGAATCCGTTGTGGAATATAACCTTCCTTTTGGATTCTATTCTGAATCTGGAACAACAAATCATGCCTTAGTATTAGCCGTTTGGATTTCCCAATGGGACAACAAGTATTAATTCTATCCAGCGGCAATTACATACAACGTTGTGCCACGGGGGAATATAACACACGCTTCCAAAACAATAAAGGTCCCTGCTACACGATCTTGTGTTTCAGAGTGATCTTTATTAATATGAGTAGACCTCCCTGTGTGTCGTGAGGTCTGACACGCCTAATTACCACATAATCTTGTAATCCACTTTTGCTTGTTTCTCGTTTAGTTTAGTTGCACAGCAAGAAGAACAGGATTTTGATTTTGCAGAAGAGTAAATAGAAAAGTCTGTTTCGTTTAGCCAAAACAAATGGCGCATTAGAACGGTAGACGAACTTGAAGAAATTATGAAGAAATAAATAAATATGTACGTACTTACATTCATAAAATTGAGCAGACTACTACGGCTAGCAAGAGTTTCACGAATCTTCGAACGAAAGAATGCTAAACTGCATTTTCAATGGAAGACTAACAGGAAAAAGACGGGTAGGATGACCAAGAAATGGAGGATGGATGCTATTCTAGAAGATATACGAAAATTGGTGAGAGCTAGTATGACAAATATGTATGGCTGGAAGAAGAGACTTCAAGTGTGATACAGGTTCTGTATAGCTATTTAAAAAGAAGAATCATTTTTATAATGATCTCAGCATTGCACCATCACTTAAGCAATTTACTTTAACAAAAACCACTAAATTTCTTCCTTCCAAACCAGGACATCTCAGCACTTCAATGATTTGTTAAATTAACTAACAATAACCGATGAAATTAATCACGCAGAATTAAACGAAAACTTAACTTAAAAATCAACAAAAAGGACCCAGTTAATATTTTCCGGACCAAGCAAGTCCTGTGAAAATCAACAAAGGCTCAATGATTGCTTCCAACTCGCAACTTTTCGGGTAGGAATTAATCCCAATTCCGTTCCTTGCATACAAATGAGGGCGAGCTTTGCTAATTTCACAGCAAGTTTGAGAATCTGTGGAGCCTTATCAGAAAATGTCCAACAGGTGAACTCCCAAATGGGGAGTTCTCTCTCTCGCGGCGTAGAAGCTTAAAGAAAGCTTTCTTGTTCTCTTAAAAATTTTTCAGATAGGTGCAACTTGTATAGATAACAGCAATAACGTTTCCAATTCGGATTCAGTTTAGCGTCTTCTCTCGTCGATAACTGTCGTGACTAGAATCGGACCCTAAAAGGGGTCCTTGATTTTTTGTGAGCCTCTGCTATAAATAAATCCAGTTTGAAAGCCACAGTGGTGGGGCCAGTGATGTATAGGAACTGTGCTAGACTTTCTGGTGTCAACTAAATTAATCGCGCCAGCAATTAAATCCCGGAAGCTTAAGTGTACACTTAGTATCCCCCCCTACGTTCGCCTTGCGGCGGGGGAGGTTCATTCTACTAAATTTGTTTTTGGTTTCGCTGTAACAGGTAAATTGTGAATAAAGTGAAAATGTGAAGGTGAAAAGGTGTAAATTGTGAGACGTGCTGCCACATCCGGGGGTAGAAGGGGTGGGAAAGGAGGTTCTTCTTATATCGTTGTTTGCTTTTTTTTGTATATACATATACCTTAGAAGCTACAGTTTGTCACCTGCGTGATATTGAAGTGTATTGAATGCAGTGCTCCTTTCCGGATAAAGGACTCACTTATCAGATTTATTTTCTACAAGTTCGAAATCTCTTCTGAAATTGGTTGCGATTTTGTATGTATGTTTATATATTTCTTCAATTTGGGGGTCGTACTGTAAAAGGTGGGTCCAAAAATTGTCGATCGTCATCATCATCAGCGAGACCAATTTCGAGCGTCTGTTTATAGCCTGAAAAGTACCTAGGGGGTGTGTTTTTTTCTCCTGTTGATACTGTTTTCACTGCTTTAATCCATTTTACGTCTTCATTTGGGGCAAAAAAAAACGGGGGGGCTGTGTCATGTGCTCCACCAGGTAGGCGCAACCTGTGCCACGATGATGATGACAACGACGACGACAACTTGTTACAAGGAAGTGCCACCCCGTACAGTAACGCAAAAATAACACGTGAATACTCGCATTCGCGTATTCAATTGAACTAAAATTGGATTTTCTCGTTCGCAAATTTCAGTTTAACGTGGAGACGATAAAAACATAAAAACGGATAAAGTGTAAAATTAATGTGCTGAAAAAAACCGGGGAAGCACAGGATCAGAACACCAAGGCACATATTCGAGCACATATATACTATAGTATGGTACTACAAGAACTAGAGAACATCGCTGGAACTGAATCACCTTCAATTTGCCAGGAGTTTGAAATGTAATTACTTTCGGATACTTTGTCTCTACCAGATTTTCTAGGAGAGGTGAGTTTATTTTTAGAACTTTTTAGAACTTGATCCTATTTTCCCTTTGTATGTATATGTATTCTTCGTTCAGCAAGGTCCTTGGTTCAGGAGAGGGAAGCTGTATTCGTTATACATTATTATTTTTTTCGTAACGACTTCGGATCTTAATTTCGAAATTTTTGTCGCTGCTAAGTTTCAATGAATTGTATAAGGAGGAAATACAAAAATGTATAAACAAGCTTTAGGAGTGTTCTTCTTTTTTGGAAAATGGCTGCCCATCAGGAACAGACATCTAATTTAGGATCAGGATTAGACTTTCATTTTTGTTTGAATGAGATTTTTTTTTTGTAAATAATGGATAGATACAAATACAGCAAAAAGAAACTTAGGAAAATGGATTAGTGTCAGGAAGCATTTTGTAATTGTGTTTCTTTGTGTTGTTATATTGAATGGAATGGAGTTTATAGCCTTATGACACTGGCTTTTTCGTAGGCTGAAAATGCTGCCTTGGCTAGGCTGAAAATGACGAAATCTGTTATACTGTGTGACAGAGATAGCATGTGAGAGTAAGAACGATTATCTGATTATTATAACAGATAGTTGTGAATCTAGAAGAAACCCGTGGGGAAATAATTAAAATATTTAAATTTATTATGATTTAAATTAAATTAATTTAAATTTATTGCACAGTAGAACACCGATTATCCGAATTAATTGGGGGTTAGGGCAATTCGGATAATGAAAAATTCGGATAGTTGGATATAGATTGGAAATATGGACCGATAGAATTTCTAAAGTTTGTTTTTTGTTTTGCAATTAGTGAGCTTACTTCCTGGAGAAACTTTTCAAATTGCTGTGGCATCCTCCTCAAAACCTTCTGGTACAACCTGCTGCCCACTTCCTCTATTTCCTTTAATAATTTATGGAAAAAATCTTCCGATTCTCTGAAAAGAAGCCACAATGGGGAGTTCTTTCACGTTTTTTTGTTTTTCTTCGCAGTTGGTGTATAAAATACACTTTTTGCCTAAACATTAAATAGGCAATTAAAATCCTATATTTCTATCCATTATTATTATATTTATTTTTATATAATATTGTCACTTTAATTTATTGTTATTCACACTTCGCCACACTCTTTTAAATATATAATTTTTATCACTTCAATTATAAAATGAATGGTAAATGTTTAGAATTGGGGCTCCAGAGTAAAACAATAGCTCCAATTTGAAGATATATTCAAAAATATTTCAACAACTTCAAATATCGACATCTCGAAAACTAAGTAAAATATCAAAAAAAATTATTATTTTCAAAATTCAGATTCCCCCAATTCGCTACCCGCGCCCTTCTGTTGTAATAAGAAAAATATGTTTCCCACTCCATGAAATTACTTTGGGCAATCAAAAAACCCACTAAAAACCTCAAAAATTTACCCTTCAATTAATTACATATTATTTATTATTAATAAATAATTATTATCACTTAAATTATATTTGTTGTCACTTCAATTTATTTTTATTCTCACTCACTGTTATAAAAAGTCTAGAGATGCAGCAAACTGTTATAAAAAGCATAGAAAAAAGAACATGAATTTCATTCTTTTCCTATGCTTTTTATAACAGTTTTCTAGACTTTTTATAACACTTAAAATTCAGCCAAGAAAAGTTTGAGTATATTCCTCTCACTCTTACATATGGGAAAATCTCCTTTGAATTTTTTCTTTCAGTTTTCAGCCTAGCCAAGGCAGTATTTTCAGCCTACGATGAAGCCAGTGTCATAAGGCTATTAGCAGCAGAACCAATTACTTTAAATTGAATAAATAAATTTGATTAAATTTTGTTTTTAGAAAAGGAAAGTATGTTTGGATTTGAAGAGATTATCTAAAGTTTTGATTTGAATATTTTTATAAGGGCTTAAAAGTCGTTATTAGGTTCTTTGTTTGTTTAAACGAAATTAAAATGAAAATAAACAATTTTATATAAATTAATACCGTATACACAATTTAATTAGACTAACTGGACTTAAGAAATTGCCTTGAAATTGTAGTGGTTAATGACTAGCAGGATAAATGCTATGTTATTAGATTAGTGTTTAAAATATTTTACTATTTTCTGAAATTTACAAAAGCTCACTTCATTCAACACATTTTTAACGACTGATCGAAAATAGCCTAAGTTATAACCTTCCTATGATATATAGCTCCCATAACTATTCTGGGTCAAACATAAATAAATATTTTTTTAAATAACTACATAACCACAAATTTTTATTCAACTTTTCCATCTTGAAAAACTTGAATAGCAAAAGTCTTCCAATTCGATGGAAAATATTTATGCATTCACCTTTGTGGTAGTACCTATTGCACCTTTGAGACTATCATCATTTCACAGCTTAGTAAAATTCTCTTTTATGGTGTAAATTTATTAGGTTTGATCCTGTGCCAAAGGCTTGAATCAGTTCTTTGCGAATATTTTATGGGAAAGTTTAAATTTTCAGGAGGATGGAAGAAGGATATTGATGTATTCCTTTGGCTTTCACTATCGGTTGCTACCATTGACCCAAGGATGGTGAAAGATTGCAAAACGACAAATTCAAATATATCTACTTTGATTGTGGAGCATATTGGATCGTTTTAAGATAAGGCCACCATGTACTGTTTTGTTTTCATTGATGCTCAATATGGTTGAAATCGACTTGAATAGATCTTGATGTTGTTCTAGCGATTCGATGCCATCTGCATATTCCAGTATTTTGGTCGGATTGTGGATGATTGTACCTATATGTCAGACCATATCCTTGTCGAAGTCCATTATAGGTGTTGATTGGTTTTGGACAGGGGTTCTGATATATTTACTTGGCTTGTTCCACTAGACATGGTAGTCAAACATAATCGTGTCAATGTATTGGGGTTGCCAAATTCCTTTAAGACTTTAAAGTGTGTAAAGTGGCGCAAAAGTTTAATTTTATTTTCAGCACTTGTCTCAGGGAATCATGGTATTTCTTTCTTTGCCCGTGATGGCGCTACACGGTGATGTTTCTAGTGTATTAGGCTTTTCTATAGTGGAAAATAGGCTTTGTTGTTTTTGAACTGGTTTATGGCTTTACTTACTTTTTCTTGGTGGCGCTAAAAAAAAATCCAAATCAATTTTTGGTGAAGCCTTGCATTCTCCCGTTAGCTTGTCATTTGGCAATTCACCATAATCTTCGTCTTTTCTTTTAATGTTACCTTTGGAATCGACGATTAGATTAACTTTCTTGTCTTTACAAAATGTGCAACTTGGCATGTGTCTATATGACTATGACTCTTTATGAGAAATAGCCCTTGTGCCTGTTGCTTCGTTATCTGTACTACTAGTGTAGATACTAGATTTCTCTTCCAAACTTTTGATTTTCGTCTGAACAGTACCTTTCTTCTTATTCTGAAATCTTACCAGCTTCCCCGTTTATAGGGAGATATTGAAAATCATGGGCGCGAGAATCAAAATCGTTTACAACGTAGCGTACGTTGCGTGCTTCCACCGAATTTCGAGAAGTATGTTTAGGTATGACGTCAAATTCGAGCGAAGTAAAAACGATATCGACTTCTTTGATCGAAGCGTATTAAAGACAATATGATCTAAAAAAAAAGTTTTCATAAGATTCCGTCAAGCCGTTTTTTTTGTTTAAATTAAAAATCTTCAATTGGGGATTTCTTGAAAAATATACACGATTCATTTTTACAGTCTCTATTCTACAATCATCATCAAACCAGTCGTTCAAATTTTTACTACTTCTACCTAATATGAAATTTGTTGTCTTCAAAGGCAGTATTTTTAAGGTGTTTTAATACTTAAATAATTTTTAGTAAGAAAGACGAATCTGAGACTTCGATTTTAATAAGTGCATGAAGAAAAATGAGACCCTACACAGAAAGTCAAATCGTGTGGAGTGATAAGTCGATTAAGTTGAAGGAAGAGACGATTTATTTGAATTACGACTTTCAGCTAGGGGTCAGAGCTAGACGTGCTAAATTGAGTTTATGCCCCATGTGCTGAAAGTCGTAATTCAACAGGAACGCCACTTTCTTCAACTTAAACAACTTGTCACGCCGCACGGCTCGCCTTTCAGCACAGAGGCCATGATAAGAGAGGCAATATTTGAGTATTTATCGAAACTCAATGAAATAATTATAAAGAAACTCAATAATAACCAGGGTCAACTTGAAAAAATCGAATACGAGTGCGCTCAGATTTTCCGCCAAATTGGGCGCAATTGTGTTAACACCTCAGTGGGAAGGTTAGGCGATATTAGGTGCTAATTCGCAAAAGCAACTGGAAATTGACGCCACTTTTCCCATCTATATAATATTTTATTTACGATGAAACTACGTATTAGAGTTGAGCAGGACTTACAGGAGGCAGAACATTTGTTCCTTACTTTTTAAATGTCGACGCTCAAAAATAATGTTCAGATTTATCTAATGAACAAACTTTACTTAACCAAAATTTAGCTAAAGCCGATAAAGCCTAGATGTTTGCGAAAAACTGATTTTTGTGACTTTTGACATATAATATCTCAAGACGCAGACACGAGATAATATGAGACTTTTGACACATCGTATGAAATGCCAAAACAAAGGTTTACAGAAATTTCCAGCTTTATTACCTCTCATTGCGAGGTAAAACCCTAATTCGACTGGACTAATGATGCAGGTTTTACCTGAACTACTATTTTTTTTTTGCATCTACTACCTATAAGTAGTAGTACAATAAACGAAAATGAGAAGAGAATTCCTCATAGTTTTCACAGACACCCGAGTACGATGTTAAGTTTACATTAGCGTGATGGACGAGTATAAGTCTGAAAAATGTTCTGAAGCAAAAGTAAAGTAAAAACACAAGCTCCTTGCGATTCATTGACTAAAAATCCGATGTGTGTAAAGAAGTAATAAACAAAATGACGGATCTTGAAAATTTACATCAATGAAATTGAAGTATACAGAAGATTTTGTTATTTAAATATTATCTAAAATTAGATTCACAAATTGAGAATTCGTTTATAATTAGTAAATATCTTCCGTACAGACAGATTGGAAGTTCCGGTGTACAGGTAAAGGTCAACGATTTCATGATTAAATACCTTCAGTCTGGTAATAAAATGTTTGTTTGTTATTAAACTTGAACCAAAAATGAATGAATTCTCCTTTTGTTTTTTATTTTTCCACTTACTTACACTTTTAATTTCCATTAGGTTAATCTTGAATCATATTGTACCAAAACGATTTTTTTCATCTAACTAACTATTTACTTTATTTCTTAATTCTATATATAAGGTTGTCAAATATCTCCCTTCCGCTTTTTTGCTCTTTATTCAATGCTTTATAAAATGTGTTACAGTAACAGTGTAATTTTTTTTAGGCCCAGGTGAGGTGCAATGACTTTCTATCGATTGATTAGTAATTATTACATTGTAATTAACTAGTTTTATAAATTAGACATGGGTGGCGTGCATAGGGTGCATACTAGAAGGGGTCAAACTTTGACCTTGAGTTTTGACCCCTTTGATTTTTTTTTATTTTTGCCTGATTATACGATTAAATACGAAGATTTTGAGGGGTCTACGAGCTTCCTACGATTTTTTTGGGGCCGTGGTGACGATTTCCGTGAAGTGCATAAAGTGCATTTTACTTGTTGCAGCCATAAAAAATTTTTTTTGACCCCCTTAGAGGCAAGGTGGAATTTTTCTGGTATTTTTTCCTAGTAGTAGAGACTGTTACGCAAATTTTGAGGGGTCATACACCCCCCTACGATTTTTTTTGACTACAGTGTTACAGCCACGAAATTCAAAAGGCAAAAAGGCGGAAGGAAGATATTTGACAACCTTATATTTGAAATTTTGACAATATTTTCACAAGTTCAAATCGGTAGTTTAATAAAATCATACTAAAACAAACATGCTTCGATTTGGTGAGTCTGATATCTCTAAGGAGTATGGAAACTTGCCCTGTTAAATAAAATCTAAGCTGGTTCCAATCTGATCATAAGTTTTCTATCTGGCCATTCAATCAGAGTAGTATCAGGGGCGGCGCTTTCATAGGTGCGATTGGTGCCCTTGCACCGGGCGCAATTTGTCGGGGGCGCAATTTCAGAAATTAAGATTTAAAAAAAATTTAAAACTATGAAAAAAAAAAAAATCAAAAGGGTGTAAAAAATTACACCAATTTACCTAATTTCGGACCTAGCGCATTCTCATGCAAGAAAAAAACGGGAAATTTAACGTCTCCTTCTGCAGGAAGTTTCCAGAGATCTTAGCTTCAAAGTTCGGGAAAAAATCTTCTAACTGAGAGAAATCTCTCTTTTATTTTGAGCTGTTTTGAAAATTCTGTAAAAAGCACCATATCCACATACACACAAACAGGAAAAAATGTTCCGATGGCTCTGTATTGTGTATTGCTGTTTACTATGATTGATATAAACTTGAAGGCGCAGTTGCTGAACTTTTAAATTCTCTTTCAAGAATTGTTAAAAAATTTAAATGGACGAAATGAGGACAGCAAAACTCCTTGTGACGTGAACTCCTCTTTAATTGCTCGTTTTTGTTTGTTTCTTTATACGCTGGCATCATCGGCTTCAGTTTAATAAAGTTAAGTTCAACCCGCATAAGTGGATTCATCGGCTGGCATGCACAGTTCGTGCTTGAAATTTTTGTTGCCAGAAGTGAGAAATGCAAAAGCTCAACTGGAATGACATTCCATTAGTCCAGATGATTACTCTCTTTCGAGCGAGCTTTTACGTTTAATCTCAATTTCATGTTCTGTTGGGCGAACTCGGGCTTTATTTTTCCTAAGCTCAATATGTGTGAAAATGTAACTCAGGGAAAAATTGAAGTTCAGTGCACCAATTGGCTTGAACTTGTGCAGTTCGGCCGGTGAGCTGGGGTAACAAATTAATATGGCCAGTCCACACAGGCCAACCAACAAAAATTGGCTGTAATCGTCCAATTGCTTCTGAAATTCGATGAATAATCGCATAGGTTTTCACAAGAGCCAACTTTTCCAATAAACTATAAAGGCATACACCGTCAAATTTAATGTACATCCAGATTTTCATTAAACCCACAAGCGCAACGAGTTTTGATTGGCCGACCGGCTCACAATCGATAGTTTTGGTTGTACATCCGCCCTTCGATGTACATCCAATTTGACCGTCAATGGGGACCAGAAGTTACAATGCGTTTTCTTTTCCCAGTAAAAGCGAGTTAAAAACAACAACAACCACACACCTATCAAAACTTGATTCAAAAATTCCGTGAAAGAAGTCGAGGGTCAAAAAATCTGCTCGCCCCATCGTCCTCGCCTGCTGTCTTCTCCGCAAACGACGTTTTCAATCGATTTTGTTGGGTGGTTGTTGACCCATGTGCAACTTTCTATATATGTAATCAATATGCAATTTTGATGCAATTTTGGTGCAATTTTAAATTTTGCGCAAAACTATGAAAATTATTTCTCCTATTCAGCGAGTGTTTGTGTCTTTTTCCATTGTCCTTCACTGCGTTCAAAAATGTGCTTATGGGGCGCAATATGGCATAGTGCACCGGGCGCAAAAAATCCAAGCGCCGGCTCTGGATAGTATTGGATAGAGTCAAATATAAAATCCAGCTCGCAAAGAAATGTGACTTTCGCTCCCTCAAAACTCACCTCATATTTATTGAGGAAAACATCATAAAATTTTTTTCGGCGCACTCTAATAAAACTTTTTATTTTTTATCTTTGTTTTCTTCAAAGGTAAATAATAAAATTTCCCACCAAAATAGGCACCACACACATCACGTACAACAAACCGATTACTGGCGCGCTTATTTCTCTTTTGCATCGGTAGTCTTTAATCCAAATCCAAAGGCCGATTGTACATAATGAAAATGTTATGCACTTGGCCTTTATATGCCCGCCATTCGCCCGTGCTTACAGCTCAGTACCACGCCATTTAAATAGTTTAGTTAAGTGTGGCCGTTCTGGGGCCGTTCCGTGCTTCCGTTAAAACTGGTTAAAAACTCTACAGTGATCATATGTCCCTTAAAAATCCAAGGGGCCGGTGTTCGCCCGTTGTAAGGCCATTTTTCGTTTACTTTTCCCCTGATAGATTTATCACTATTTTCATAGCAACTGTCACACCGAAATAAACGCACTCCTGCATCCACCACTATCTTATACGCGCAATACCAGCTTAGTCTGCTTGCCATATTTCCTCCCTACCTATAGCTTCTTTTTCCCCGCATCCTAAAGATAACGAATTTGTGCATAAACAGAACAGCCCCACCGTGGAACGGTCTTCCGCATTCTGCATTTCCGCTCTTCAACATCCAAGAGCTCAAACGCAGTTCTTATTGCTATCTCCTACAACATGCTTCTTATTCCTTGCACCATGACGTGACTAACGACATGACGGACTAGTAATTCACAGGGTGATTCCTGAGCTTAGGTCTGTCACATGAAGCACCGTTTTCCATTTAAATTATCCTCGACCTATAAAGTTGAATCAAAAGTAATTTTAGCAACTATGTATTGATTAATTTTTGTAAAACTTTTAATGAAATAATTTCAATTTAAATATATTTACAAGAGAAGAATCTTCTGATGCACGTGCGAGATTTCTCTTTGATATTTCTTACACTCCTTTGGAAAAGTTGAGAAGTTGCTGATGACTTTGTAAAAAACATTAAAATCTTTACGATAGCACATTACAAAAGTTCACTGAGCTATCCTCGGAAACTTATACAAACTTTGCGAACAACTTCATAATAAATATTAACCCGCTGAGCGCAACTTAAGACTGCAGTCTTCATCCTTACTAATCCATGTTTATAATCCATTCCACAACTTAAAATACTCTGTTTAATTTTCCCTTTAAAGTAAAAGGAATTGTGAGTGAATAAAAATATTAGAAGTAATAATTTATCTTTCGAGATTAAACTTTGTGTAAATAAATATTTTGTTTAATATCTTCATTAAAATCAGAATAGTTTTAAAAGCAACAAAACAAAACTCGAAAACTCAAATGTGACTCCAGCAAAGCCTGCAAAATACAAATGGCTTCGTGGGGTCTGAAAACTTGTAGCGCTTATCTTCCAATGACAAACTCAGCCCCCATTCTGACCCTTATTAATATGCAAATCCTGGAGTGGATAGGATTTTAGTGTGGAGATAAATTTTCGGAAATTTTGGTTTAATTTTACAATTCCTTGGGGCAATGATGTCTCATTAACAATATTAGTTCGATCTTATCACTTGGTTCCTAATGTCCATATTAAAGGCAATTAAACTATTTAAAAAAAAATCGGGTTTGGTCATTTTTATTAGACATAGGGTATCATTGGACAGGTTGCAGGACTCCCTGTTTAAGGTCGACCCAAGTAGGTAGCTTTAAGGACAGACAAACGGCCCTGCTATCTATATAAAGTCAAACAGACAAGCCACCCAAAAACCCATTATTCATGCATAATGGAATCAAAGCTTATACAGGGATGCAACGATTCCTTATACGTTCTCGCATGCACTAACAGAGTTGTGCTGAAATGGGTGCCAGTCCATGAAGGATTAAATGCAAATGACCAGGCAGATCCCCTAGCCGAAATAGGTGACTGCATCTCGTTTATCAGTCTAAGCCTTTCTGAGAGACATCCAATAGTGACATGAAGGAAATCCTTTGAATATGGAGCGAAAAGGGCTTATGTAACAGGTAGGAGACAAGCTAGGAAATTCGAGCTTATTAAACCTGAACTGAGAGTCTTCTCACAGGGCATTCTTTTGTCAGACAATTACTCTGTTTCTATGAGCCGATGTAGAGTTTTCGTCGAGTAAACAGAAAGCTTTTCCCCTCAACTTAACTCGATGCTGTTTCCATGATGATTCTGGATTGAAGTGACAGATAATCAATTTTACATTGCGTCGCGTTGGTATATGTTCAGTAAAAGATACTCAAACACACACATTTGCAAAACCCAGCTTAACCGGACTGGCTTCGTCGAGTTTTCTTGGATTTAACGAAATTTTGCTCAATGCCCGTTCCCATGGACGATTAATCTGAGTAAACCCAGGGTAAACTCTGCATGGAAACTCAGTAATTATTACCTAAAGATAAAGAGTAATGTTTTTTTTATTAAAGGTTTTGTTTAGCTTGACCTCGTATATTTGATGGTTTGTTTTTTTGGTGAAATCTTGGGGCAGCTTTTTCAACTACTTCTACTTAACCGATTCTTATGAAACTTTGCACCTACATTTAGTTCCCGTGTCAATGCAATCGGACAATTTTGAAAAAAACAAGATGGCGCTTCCAAGATGGCGGACGAATTTTGTAATTGGGTTCCAATTTCATTGAAAATCGGCATCAATGGCGGAGCCAATATGGCGGATGAATTTTGGAAATGTGTTCTGTATCCATTAAAAATCGGTATCGGGGATTTTTAAGGCCACAAATGACGAATCTGTGGTAAAAATTTCAAGAAAATCGAAAATGGGAATTAATGAATCTGTTGTCAAAATTAGAAAATTTAAAATGGCGCTGGCTATATGGCAGGCATAACTAATCAGTTCACCAGAATCCAAATCCAAAAATGACTGAATTAGCACTAAAATGAATACCATAATGATCAGGAATAATTTTTGATCTTTTGAATACACCCAAGCTAAAGTTTCTGGATTGTGCCGAGAACTTTGTTTCGTTTAGGGTGGGTAAAAATGACACGTCCTTAGTGACATACCACCACCCAAGTCAACGTAAGAAACGTGCCGAGGACTGGGCAAACCTTGTTGTATAAAAGCCTTGTCCCTACTGGGGTGGGCGGGGCACACGCGTTTCACATATTAGAACAAGTTGAGTCTATTGAGTTAAAAAAAGAAGAAGTACCACACTTGTCCATGAACGAAAACCAGCTCCAATTGGCTCAACGAGCTATGAATGCTGGTCAAAGAGAAATATTTACGATGGTAACCAAATCAATTCAAACTCAAATATCTGGTGATGGCGAGGGATTGAGAACATTCTTTACTGGTGGAGCCGGTGTAGGAAAAACGTACCTATTGAACTTACTGCGAAATCAAATCAATAGATGCTATATAAAGGACGCAGTAAAAGTATGTGCATTAACGGGAGTAGCATCACGGCTTATCAGCGGTACTAATGGTTTCGTTATAACCATGGTATTTTTGTTCAGTGTTGTTTGACATTTCATCATGGGAAGACTGAGCCCAGCAAAGAGTCATCAAATTATTCAATTGTATTTTGAAAATCGATCGAGGCCGGCCGGAACGTAACTGTCTGAAATTATACCCCGTAATCTCGACGACTCAAAAAGATCGCGCGACGACACAACAAGATCGCTACTACGCCCATGAAACTATAACTTAATTGCTAGAATAATTCGATAAGCAGTTAAATTCACGCTTCAGACTGGTGTGTTGGCGGCCTAGATCATGTGATATCACACCTCTAGAGTTTTTCATTTTGGGCTAAGTAAAATCCAAAATATGCAGAAAACGATCGAGGATTGGAAGCCAACATATTCGCGAATTTGGCTACTAGAACTAGAATGACTAAACTACAGAATGGACTATGTTAGGTCTCAGTTGCTAAAGATTACCTGATAAAATTGATTTTTTTTTAATTTTTGAAAAAAAGTACTTCTAAATGAATCACTCAATTTTTACAACTTGAAAACTTTTATTTATAATTAAAAAATACCATAAATGTGAAATGTTATGTTTAAATAAAACTATTTTTTTTACTGAAACTGCGGGTTTCGATTGGAAAACTTTCTTTGGAAACCCGGTTTTCAAAACCGGTTTTTAAGAACCGACAAACTATACTTGAAACTAAGCTAATAAGACCACATAAGATTTTCATCCCCTGCGGTCGCCGTGATTCAGAATTACTTGCATAATCGATATCAAAAAGTATGGCTACAAACCTTTATTTCAGATTGTTGCTAATCCCGCGCGGTGTTCCGCAGGGTTCCATACTAGGACCGCTGCTTTTCAGCTTGCATATAAATGATCTCAGCAGTGTCGTGACAAACTGTAAACTGCACATGCAGATGATGTCCAAATTAACTTTAGTTTATCATTCTCTTTGGTCTTATTTTTATTTTATTTTCATTTATGATTATTTTTCACATCTGATTTATTATTTAAAACTTTATACAAAAATATATAAAACATTTCTCAATTTTGTTTCTTTTTTTCAAGTTGCCATATTGTAATAATTATTAAGGTCATTCGCTTTTAGTGGTATAAGATACTGTAATTTTCATATACAAAAATTGAAATAAAAAATTATAATAATAAATACTGATCATGGCGGACAACATAATCGTGTCAGTTTATTGGGGTTGCTGAGTTATATTATGGCCTTGTTGAGCTATTATGCCGGCTTCGTAGTAAAACAGATCAGTTATTGCTTTGTTGGAAAAAGCTACCATCAGATTTCAATGCCCACTAAATGTATAATTAAAAGTTGCTCAGTACAGTGAAGCTTCTAAATTACCTTACTGGTTCGAGTTTACCAAACCATATAAATCAAAAAGTACTACATACTTTAAGGTTAATTCGGTAACCAAAAACAAGATACAGAAACGAAATAGAGAAACTTTTATGCCACATAGGGAAACCTAATGAAACTCCGATAACAAAAATGTATTCCACATACGTTACAAGTTAATTAAAAATAGAAACAGCATGTAACCATGCAAGTTTTATGTAAAGTCTTTTAAAACTTTCAAAATTGAAAAGTTCTTTAAGTTCCTTGAAAGGGTCCCCCATATCCTGTAACCGAACAAAATCTGAGAACTTCTCTCAAGGGCATTATAATGGAGATCTATATTACAAAACAATCCAAACAAATTTCATAAAATAAACAAAAAAAAAAAATTTATGTGACTATGTATGTCCATAATCAGCTCCTATACACGACGTCTATCCTTCCCATATATATCCACAAAGGATTCTTTATTATAAAATTTCAAACAATTTTTAGGGTACCAAAAAAAAAAAAAATAAAATAAAATAAAATAAAATCACAGAATATGAGGATTTGTTTACGGAATAACCCTTTTAAACGTTTGCCTACTTTGCATTCATTACAGATTGCTGTAGGCTCTGGATACCGGAGACTTTTATATGCAAAATTGAGTTTTCGTATTCAACCCTTTCAAGAGGATCCAAAATTGATTTCTCTCCAAGATCTCCTTGGACATCAGGAGATTATGTAAATATTTCATGATACACTTTCCTACTCCATATACGATAGATCCTGTGAACTGCTGAAATGAAGAAATTTTTCTACACGAGTGGACAAGTAGTTTTGATATCCTTATACATATATTTACCTACAATCTACATAAGTGCGAATTCCAGAAAGGGATGTTGTTTTTTTATTTGTGCGAAAACTTCCCTAAAATATCTTTCTGTATAAGAAGATTGTTAGATATTCTTAAGGAATCTAGTCTACCGTCGGGGAAAAAGCATATTGAGTTTGAAAACACTTTTTCGGGGAGTGGAGGAAAGCATATTTTAGGCAGAGAAGAAAATTTAGAAAGTTTTCATGTTCGCACAAATATGGAAGTTTTGAAAGTGAAAGGATAACTTAGGAGGAATAGTGGGAGATAAGTCTCAATATTTTTAGTTATTTTATGGGGTAGAAAGTTCATAAAATGATTTTTTAAACATTTTTATGTAAAGTTGCTTACCTTAATCCGGAATGAATGAGTTCTTCTCTCTCGATTTTTAAGACAGTCAAAAGCACCGTAGTAAGTATATTCTACAAGACCAGCATACGGTTTCTTTATTTATATTTTTATTTATTTATAAGAACTACCGAATTAAGATCAAGGTGATGTTTAAGAACTGCGTGTGACTCAGGCCACAACCGAGAAGAACTATAGGCTGATTAGCCTAACATCCTTCGTGCTCAATGAAGGCTGCTGGTCTGGGGGTCGGGTTGTGGGGAGACCTTGGTAGTACCGCCTAGTAACATGCATCACCACTTACCTGCCAGAGTGCGTCCTCACCATCAGGGCGAACCGGAGTTCGCTTGAGGAAGAAGAGGTGTCTGAAAAGAAACCCAAAGAGAGTTACATCGGCCTTGTGCTGTACTGATTTGTTCCATTAGACTATTTTCCGCGCTAGTCAAAATATTTCCGTTATGAAAAACTATTTCTTTCGGTAAAGAACAGGCCGTAACTGGTTTTCATTCTGTACAATTATTTCCCGGACTATTCAAACTTTCTCTGTTAAAAATAATTATTTTATTTCGACAGCCGTGATATATAACTGGAAAAAGTATATCGATTTACTCAAAACGTTTTTGGAACTATTTCCCCAAAACGGAAAAAACTTAAATCCTTTTCTAGTCTTTCTCCAACCTTCACCATTTCTAATAGGCTCCCTTCTTTTTACCTCCCTAACCCTTTAGCCGCTAGGACGTTTGAAATTTTTTTGGTAGAGGTTTACACATTACCCTGTATTTTTGTAGCTCTATTAGATATTTTCTTGAGTAAGGCAGCAATCTACACAGAATTCCCCCGCCTATCTAAAACTGTAAAAGTCAAGGTTTTCAACATACTAAAGTCCAGAGTTGTTCATTTTTCCAATTTAAATTTTTCACTTCTATCATCTATCTATCTTCTATCATGCCCGCCGTTACAATTTTCTCCGTAATAGTTCCTAAATCCGCCTCTGCCAACAGCGTTTCGATCGTTGTTGTAGATAATGCTCCTAGAGCAATATATTCAGCATTGCTTTCTGTTTTTTGGAGCCTTTCGAGTAGTACCTTTATTCCGTTAGGCGTCCATTAGGTTTTGCTGTCAGTTTTGCCACAGTCTGCTATGCTATGACTGACGAAAAACCTACCGTCTAAAGTAATGACTGAATAATTATCTGAATATTTTGATATACATCAATCATTACCGATGGAATTGATTGACGCTTGCATTTGGGAGAGCTGTATTTGTATGCCGGCCAGACAATTGTAGGTCCCGAAGAAAAAATTCAGCGAGAGGCCCCAGGGAGTGTAAAAAATTTGAATCTTCATATAACCCTGCCCCGCGACATTATTATGCAAAATGGGCACTCTATCACTATATCTGGATCTACATTATTATACATTGTGATCCACAGAAGAGGATCCCTTCGCAGCTCCACATGTTTTCTGCATACCGTTGGTCCATCTTCCAATTTACAATAAAGTGGCTTGAAAGCTTTCGTAGGTAAAACTCCAACTAACAGTTTGGGAGAGCCCTGTTTTGGACTGACTACCCACCCCGGCCCAACACCTTCCGCCGGCACTGATTCTAATTACTTCAAATTATTTTGAAAAATCAAACCCATCACTGAGTTTGCAAGTTCAATGGAAAAATACATCAAGTCCACATTTGCAATTAATTGAAAATTTTTTAAAATAATTAAAACATTTAAAATATAATTTTACGATATTAAAAATTATCAACTCATAATAACTTCCGCATAATGAAAATTTAATAAAAATTAAATCAAATAAATTTTTGGCATTTTCGAAATCCTACAATTGCATCCTTGTGTAAATTTCACCCAAACAGTATAAATCATAAAATTGTCCCTTTTAGGCTTTGGCAACATTCAAAAGCCCGCGGGCTGTGGGATGCACTGTTCCATATTAATCTGATTAAACTGAGCCCATATTTCATAGAGCGCGATTGCCATATTTTATGATAATGAAACAATTGTAGTAGAAATAAATGAGGGCATCACGTCATCATCGATATTAATGGAGTATAAAATTTACTTCAATTCAGTTTATTTGGGCAAATATGAATTTGTTGCAGGCGTAGGACAAAAAATACAGAGAATTAACAACCACAAGCCCAAACATTTTTGATTTCGAAATTTCATATTAATAAAATATTAATTAATTATTACGGTTTTATTAACATGGAATTAATTTGATTCTAGTGAGGGGAGGACAAAGGGCAATATTTAATAACTGAATTCAAAGAATTTAATTTTTCAAAGGTGTTCGGCGATTCAGGTGAATTTAATGATTAATTTGGAACGCATAATGTTTGTTCGGATTTGCGACAGCCTTACTATGAAAAAGTGAATGTGTGGTTGCCACGTACGTTGGAAGTGAAACTTCAAAGTCAGAGAAATGAAAAATTTGTAGGGAAAACGCACTCCACTAGATCAATTAAATTTCTTATTCCTGCCCATCTGTCCCTAATTGGTAGTCGCTCCTTCTTTGTGCATGCTATTAGGCTTTGGAATAGCCTTCCCAATGTGGTGCAAAGAATAGGCACAGTCGCGGCGTTCAAAAAGCAAGCATCTATTTTTCTCTCCTCCTCTTAATTTTCTCTTCTTTAGTCTCTCTAATCGTTCTTTCTTCTATGCTTTTATGATCACAGAAATAGTTTTAATTAATTTGTGTAATTTTCTAGTTAAGGTTAGTTTAAGCTATTTATTAAGTTCCCAATTTTTATATATTTATGTTTTTCTTTTCTGATACTCTAAAAGATGAAAGTCTTGTGTACTCATTCCTGTACTAAATTAGTAAATAATAAATAAATAAAATAAATAAATAAATAAATAATTAAACTATATTCTATATATTCATTCATTTTTATTCAAATTTATTTTGTGATAACTAAACTAGGATATAAAAGTATGTTCGTGATTTAACTTCACGAGACCCTACTCCACACATCGAAATAGAAAACTTCGACCAGAAATCGAAAAGACTGCAGGAAAAGATTAGAGGAGGCCAAGGCTGTTAGGTAGAGTTGGGCTGTAACGCCATGGGAAGAAGAAGATACACCCAAAGGCAAATTGTTCCTACAGAACCAGTTTTTGCCCTAACTAAAACTCCAAAGTGAATTTGGCGTACCTCCCCTTAGCCTGCCTAGTATGTAAATTCGCCTCAATTCTTACATTTTTCGTATCGGTCCCATTAGTGCAGGCGCTGGAGGTAGTTGAGTATGCAAAATATGAGGACCGAATCGCGTCAACAGATATCAGTTGAGAATAGCTCAAAGAGGAATAATGGTTGCCGGACCAGTTTTGGGTCCAATTTTTTTTAAACCCCCTTTACTGTTTCCATGACCCACTTTTTGACGATGGATTTTGATGAAGCACCACAAAATAAAACGAAAATCTGAAATAAAATTTTTCGATATCACGCTTAGTTTTCGTGATATTGACACTTGAAGTTGACGTTTTGAGGTATTTCCCCAAAATTTTTATTTGTATCAGAGCTACGATTTACGTGGCGCCGATGTTTTAATTATGAATCTCGATAAAACACCCTAAAATAAGACGAAAATGCAAAATATTTTTTTCGATATATCGCTTCGTTTTTGAGATATCGATACTTGGAATTTTAGGTATTTTTAGCGTTAACCCATTCTTTCTAAATTAGAATGCTCAAATCTACTTTAAATTATTTTTGGTTAGAGAATAACATTACTTAAATTAGGAGATTTTACTCGTGGGCTTCTTTTGCGTATTCATTTCCACTTACATATGTCAACATGCGCGGAAGCACCAAAGGAGTTGCACGTCCTGAGTACTAAATATCTTTCTAATTTCTTTTATTGTTGAATGTTGTTGAATTTTATTGTATTTTTCAACCTCCTTATTTCAAAGACCAAACATTGCAATAGATACCACTACCCTAAATACGTAGAAGCCGTTAAAGGATTTACTTTATTTGAAATAGCATTGCGACAAGCTGTGGCGAGACAACGGAGATCAGAAGGAGAGTAAACTTTACCAACAGATGCTATTTTGGTTTTGACAATATCTTACATCAAGCATCTTGTCATACCTTGACACTCGTCTAGAAAATGTTGCCAAGAACACTGTCGGATCATACACCTCGACAGGCCTGGGCAACATTCCCCTCGACACGGTATGGAAAATGCTGCCAGGGACCTTGTCGGATCGTACATCGCAACAAGGCCCAGGCAATATTCCCCAGGTATTCGGTAGTACTTGGTATGTGGTCGGAATGCGGTGCGGATATGTTCATGTGTGTGTTCTTACCGTGCCGAATCATACACCTCAATACGGTATAGGACCGGAGAAGGTGACCTCTCTGGAACGAGTCTGTTGAAAGACTAATTTTGGCCGGTTGAAAAGGATTATTTTATAGCTAGAAAGCTCGTCAGGGTAGGAAGCTTTAAAGCCTCGAAGTGAAGCTTTCAATGGAGAATCGTCTAGCCTGCTGGGTGAATATTTATATTCCTAAAGCTTTGTTGAGAGAGGGATTATTAGTAACAAATCGTGGTTTGTTATAAGTGTAAACTATACAGTGTGTCCGGGTTTTGATTGTACAAACTTAAAGGCTGGTAGTTTGCTCTATTTTATAAATAAAGTTATTCTACATGTGTGGTCTAAACCCAACACCCTTGACACAGGGGTGCAGTTTTATAGTCAAAAACCGGATACAATAAACGATGAGTGCGTGACGCTGGGTGATAGCAAAAAAACGTTGCCAGCTAGAGTCTTGGAGTGTTCTAAGATATTTTCAGGTACCTTTTTATCATCATCATTGCGCTCCTTTAATCCCTCATGGGGCATAGGGCGGAAACAGTTGCCCTCCAGCGGACTCTGTTTTGCGCGACAGATCTCAGCTCCGACCAGGATCTTCCAGTTGTTGCGGCTTCTGCTAGTAGGGTTCTCCTCCAAGTTGTTCTAGGTCTTCCTACTCGACGGGAACCTTGCGGATTCCAGTCAAGGGCCTGTTTGGCTAGATTTTCGTTTTCGCGTCGCAAGGTGTGGCCAACCCAATTCCATTTCCTTCGCCTGATTTGGTCGTCTATCCTTTCTTGGCCGGCACGGCGCCATAGTTCTTCGTTTGAAATTCTATCCTGCCAGCGGATTTTTAGGATACGACGCAGGCATCTGTTGATGAAGACTTGTAGGCGCCCCGTGATGAATTGGGTGACTTCCCATGCTTCGCAACCATACAAAAGTACTGCCTTAACGTTGGAGCTGAACAGGCGCTATTTGGTGTTAGTTGAGATGCGGAACAGGCATGCATATGCGCCTCGTGCTTTATTTATTCTGGAACTGACATCTTCTTCTGCACCGCCATTTTCGGTAATAATACTACCGAGGTAGCGGAATTTATCTACCAGTTCCACGTCACGGTTATTCAGCGCAGTCCGTTCAATGGTGTTTGCATTTATCCGCATTTCTTTAGTTTTAGTTGGATTTAGCCTTAAGCCTGCTGGACTACTTTCTGTTGCCAAATTGTTAATCATGTTTTTGAGGTCCTGGTGTCTGTGGGCCAGCAAACAGATATCATCTGCGTAGTCGAGATCCTTAAGGCGGTCTAACAAACCCCATTGTATGCCGCCTGTTCTACTATCTAGAGCGCCGACAAGGATGTCATTTATTACTATAAGAAATACTAAAGGCCAGAGTAGGCATCCTTGTCGTACTCCTGAGCTCACCTCGAAGCTGTCGGATAATTTTCCATTATGGAGAACTCTGCATTTGGAATTATTATATAGGGCTTTTATTAATTCTATTATTTTATTAGGTAGTCCACGTCGCCGTAGTGCCTGCCATATAAAGCTCCTATTGACCGAGTCGAACGCTTTCTCATAATCTACGAAAGCAAGGTAAAGGGGGGATCGGAATTCAGTAGACTGCTCCACTATTATTCGTAAGGTGTTGATATGATCAATACAGGAGCGGCCCTTCCTGAATCCGGCCTGCTGCCTCCTAAGCGTTCGATCAACTGCCTCACTTATCCTAGATAGTAATATATGGGACAAAATTTTGCCCACTGTAGATAGTAAACAGATGCCTCTCCAGTTGTCGCATATTGTTAGGTCCCCCTTTTTTGGTATTTTGACTATGATACCTTCCGTCCAATCCTCCGGAAAGGTACAGATGTTCCATGCTATTTCCAGGATTGGCTGAAGCGCATCTACTATAAAGCTTGAATCGGCTTTCAACAATTCTGGCCATCGCATGAATTGCGGTTACTATTTCCGTCTTGGATGGGGCCCGGGTGGTGATTCTTATTGGCTGTGCATTGTTGCTGGTTTCCTGAGGTTCCTGTGTAAATGAACCATTCAGGGCGGCGAAGAAGTAATCTCTCCATCTTTGGAGCTGCTCCTCGTCGCTGCACAGCAGCCTTCCATCCGCACTCTTAACGGCATGCTTTTTAGTAGAGTGTTTTCCCGTGAGCTGTTTAGTAATTTGGTACAGCACCTTACTGTTGCCTGTGTTTACCGCGTTTTCCGCTTTTGAGGATGTTAAAAAAGTTCAGAAAGAAGTAGCTTAACGATCTACTTTTTTGAGTTACCGTGAAATATGTAGGAAAAATGTCTGCCTTCGATCGATGTTGTTGTAAATGCGCCAAGAGCAATGTGTGCAGCGGTGTAAATTGGATAGTTGGGCCCTTTCGAGTTTTGTGTCAACGGATAAGAAACCTGTCTTATAAACACATCTAAAATAAACTTTCATAAACTGATAATATTTCTTATATTCTTATAAAAATTGTATTACTATATTGCCATTACTCCTTTAATCATGCTGAACTATGAAGGCTATACCCTAGCTAACTTAATTAATTTTTTAAGATGCGGCTATTTGAAACTTTTGTTTCTTAATACTTATTAAAATAAAAAAAATCTAATTGTCCTAAAAGTTCCAACTTGTTCCCATAGTATTAAAGAAAATGTCAAAACAATAAAAACAAATGAGCCGAAATTTGAAATAATAAAAACACACAGAATCAAATATCATTCCTATTTTTGGAATCCAAAATCCTCCCCACGAACGACGAACCCCCAATAAAGATAGGACTTTTACGTGAATGATAAACAAACATCAAAGCGTAAATTTTCTTTTCAAGATAAAATACCGAATTTCAACTCTTCGAAACTCAAAGAATTCTTGCTTTCGTCTTGTACAAACAAACAAAGGGATGGCATTCAAATATTAAAGTGGCTCTAGCCTTTACAGCCGTTCTTCCTTGGCTTACAATGGAATATTTCAAATGAAATACCCCTCAATACTATAAAGTTCACCAAGTCAAAAGCCCAGGGTGTAATAAATCTTTAATTAACCATTCCACCTTGAAGCTTTGAACTTACAAAATCACAATACCGACCTATTTACCTGATCAATTTTACATAACTCTCCACGAACCGATTTTCACGAATCCAGCATATTCCGAAAGAGATGAATATGAAATCACAGCGCTCCAAATTCGCCCGTTCTGTGCCAGCTAAAACGCGCTGCGTGGAAAATTTCCCCAGAGACGACTGTTTACCTCCCGGCATTGACGTCAAAAAATTCCATGAATTGTGTTACAGCTTTATTTGAAAAAATAAAAAAAAGGATCCCGAAAGCGAATTTCAATTGAAATATTTGAAATTCTCAGAGGCAAGCAACAGATTCCTTAAAGTGGCTTAGGAGCATCAAATACCAAGAGCACACCACGCCAACGTCGTCGTCGGCGACTTCTGTCAACGAAAATGGCATTAGCAGCATTCCCAGGTGAAAACCAGCGACACAGAACGTGAACGTAATAACGAAGGACTTTTCTCCACAAACAAAAGGAAAGGTTCAAAGAGCAAACAACACGCGATTCACCACCAGCCAGCGCCAAGGATGATGCCGGCGAAATTCGTCCTTTTCCAGCACAGCGCCACAACAAAAGAAGCGGGGCCCGACCGCAATCAACTTGCCTCAACAAAAACGCCGTTCTTCTTTCTTAATAATTATGTGCCTCGTTAGGATGAAAATGCTGGCCAGGCTTAACGGGAAGGAAATCCGTGGAAAGGACCACCTGGGACCAGTCAGCTCCACCTTGCGGGCGAATGCGTAACCTTCATTATTACCACCAGCAAATACCAACAAAAAACGCGTGCCTTCACAACGTCAGTCTATTTTCACATTATGTGGCCGTCGTCGGCCCAAAAATTGGGCTCAGCATGATTGTTTTATGCCACGGAGGATATTAATGGAGTCTGCATAGACCCAATCATGGCAGTGTTTAGGAAAAACACAATTTTCTGGAATGGCTCATTCCTGAATGGCAAGTGGCTCCTGAGAAGAGGCTCGAGTGGATCTTGATTTTAAGGGGGAAATAATAAGGTTTTGAGACCTTCACGGCTGGCTACCCCCAATCCCTTTGGGAGTAGTCGAAATTTTAATTATATTTTAGTTGGTCCACATTTGGGTTTTCTTCACAAAGTTTAAACAAAATTGCTGATAACCATCAGAAGTTTGGTTTTTGAATTTTTTTGGTGGAAGAAAATGTCCTTCGAGAATCCAATGGGGAAAGAGCACTTCACTCCTGAACCCAAAATACCAATTTCTGATAAAGCTCCCACGGGTATTTAATTTGTGAACTTGAATTTTTCTCGTCATATTCAAAAGGCTAAGATGGAGATTTAAAATAAACACTGAGTCCTGAGGGAATCATAAACGACACAGAACTGTCAAGCAATTTCGAACTTGGAAACGTCAACCCATTTGAACTGCTATACCTTGTGACTAAGAGTATTGTAACTATTCAAACAAATAGTGATTCTTCATGTAATAAAGTGATAGCCTGATCCCACACGAGCGTACACACGACACGACAAAAGTCGGCCGCAAAGGTGGTTTATGGAGAAGAGGGTGAGAGAGGACGATGAAAATAATTCCATTCCATCGTCCTCTCTCACCCTCTTCTTCAGTAAATGCTAGTACATTGAACCCGCTAGCTGTCGATGTCTGAAAGATGTTAGTTTTTGACCTGGGCCCCTTACGTTTTGGTAGTGGAGGGAAAGCGTCTCGACTTTTTTGACATCTGCGCTCGGAGTAAAAGCGTTTTCATGATGGGCTCGAGTACGGATACGCGGAACAAAAAGCTTGGTAAGGGCACCAGCAGGCCAGAAACCAAGATCCAAAAGAGTCTCGCCAATAACAGGCAGACAAAACAAAAGAAGCAAAAGGCTTGGAAGCCTTACTAACTTTTCTGAAAAGCACAGATTCCGGGTTTAATGATTTCATTCTTAAGTATTCACAAATAGTCTCCGCCTTAGTTTCAGGAGAGAGTCGCGAGATGAAAATATTCAGAGGTCTTGCGAGGTCCCAGAGAATCTGTAGCTACAGTGATCGGGCGAATACCAACTATTGGAGGGGAAGAGGGTGAATCGAGACCGGCGTAGAGGTTAACTCTGTCATTAGAACGTGGGATGAAAAATTTAAGGTGGCACCATCACGAAGGATGGCTTGGCGACTTCGACCATTCCTACGACTTTTGCGACGCACCTTAAGACCTGGCGTGATTTGATGGCTTGCAGCCTGTTGGAGAATAACACAGTCTGTTGGAGAATAAGACAGAGAGTTGAGGGCATTCAACAGCGATTCAATATCTGCCCGAACACGCTTAGTATTTCTTTTCATGTCATCCAATATAGGATGAAGGGAAGCCGAGGGGTTATAAGAGCAGGAAATTATGGTGACGACAGGATTTAGGATTTAGTTCACCAAAAAATATACTTTAAGAAATGGAATTTGAACACAGAAGAGACAAAATTCCATGAATAGGTTAGGTATAAAGGGGAAAAATAAAAAAAATGAAAACTAATATATTGGAGGAAGGCAAATTCATGAGGAATTTAGTGATACCACCTATGGTACACAACAGCGGTACTTGTACTTACCTTCTCGAGTTAAATTAAAAAATGGCCATACAATGGGCAAACGACGACCCTGATTGAAACATAGTCTTCGGACATGTTCCGGGGCATATTGCGAAATTTAACTACTAACTTCTGGTGTAGATTCCTTTTTTGGTTCCAATTTGCCGTCGTATGCCCGTGTGAACATCTCAGTAGTCGGCATTTTAAACTTTTGGTCCAATTTGGCCGTCGTGTGCCGGTATATGCTCCCAAGCGGACGGTTTTCGCCCGTTGTAAGGCCATTATTCGCCCGTTGTAGGCCATTTATTTTTACTCGGGATTGTATAATCTGTGCATAATAAAATAGGTAATCTATCTGTAAAAGATTAAGGGTGCATCGCACGGGGCGCCAGAATACGTAAAGTCGGCTCTTTATGGACCTACGAAGTTGCATAAGCTGGTGGCTTAGGATTGAGAGAAAATTCACTCAATTTTGCGACACTTTATTATAAAAAGAACGCGCAAAGATCCTCTGGAAAGGAAACAGTCTTATTAAGAAACCATCCATGCAGTTCATTTAAAATTTTATTTAAAGGACAAAGATTAAACACAAAATTCAACTTTAAGAAATCCCTTCAAGCAACGGCTGAGAAAACAAAAATAAAAACTGAAAAAACAGTGGAACTTTTTCAATTATTCAAAGTCTTTTTCGTATGCTCGGAAACTTGCTCGCTTTGATCCATCGCCTTCGTCCTCATCCTTGCTTCCGGATTTAAAGCTGGTATTTCATCAAATTCAATTCGAAGATGATATCCCGCCATTATTGTCTTGACTTCATGACGGAGAGCGCCCTACCTTGAAATGAGAGGAAAGGAAAATTCACGAATCATTTTTATTTGGTAGACAACGACACCAATATCCTCGTGCAAGTAATAAAACGCCTTCTCGTACACCCCCGATGTGCTCCTTCAGTCGTCCACGTGAACTTAGATTACCTGAAGAGAGGTCGCCTTTCTCCGATCCAGGAGAAGGTCCTTTTTTATGAATACGTCGTCTATCCTCACTTTTCTTTATTTATGCATAAGCGTCTTAGTAAAAAGCTCCATTAATTCGTAATTTCCACTTGTCTTAATCTGACTCATGAAGTGCTAAATGATGGTGTCCTCTTGCACATGTTCCTTTCACGTCTTTATAGATAAGGATTAGCAACAAACTAAGCAGCTTATCTGCTGAATGCGACTGTATCCGTCCCCGTTGGATTCACTTTGAAATGCGGTGCGGGATAAGAGTTTTCCTGCTTTTCTGTTTTCTCCTTCATTTTTCTTGTTAAATCAACTGCAATGAACTTGAAGGAAATCGTCCTTAAATGAGATCCTCCGGTCCATTCGTTCCATGGAATTAGTTAATTCCTTCCAGTTATTTTTTTTTCAAGAGAACTCAAATGTTTTGAGTTGTGCTTTTGTTATTTGAAAAATGCTTGAAAAATTCAACAGTTTTTTCTTGTTATCGAGAAAGAGGATTTATTCGATATTGCACAGTGCTCGTGTTTCCCGAGAGCAGATTTCACAAATAAACTTTTCCAATTGCGAACTTTTCAATTTTCACTGACTTTTACATGTTTTCTTGTTTTATTTACTTGGTTATGTTTGCCCGATGTCGTATAATATAGGTTTAGGGAAAAGTTTAACAGAAAAAGTTTAGACAAAGGACATGCAGAATAGTGTTCCAGGATGAACCGGAAAGTTTCATTATACGATTTTAGAACTATTTAGACACACAGTTTAGCTTGTTTCAATGGTCATTAAATTACTTTATTCTAAAAAGAGGATAGACACGACATTTGTAACCACATCGTAAAAAAATATAAATATAAATTGTTTGTTTTTGGAATTGTAACGTTGCAGTTGAAGTTAAAGCAAATCACTCCTCACCTGAGGGAACCGAGTGCATGCAGACTCCTGCAACTTTGTGGAATGTAAACAGATTAATAATGAAACTTCTAGAAAAGCAAGCAAACCATATTTATTCACTGCTACGGATTAAAATCAAATTAAAGTTCATTATGCAAAATGTCCGAAATTCTAAAATCCTTGACTGCATGGGAATCTTTATGTTTTTAGAGATTATGATCAAAGGCGAAAAGTTGGCTGCATAAGAATCATGTCCAAAACACTTTCAAATATGACTTACGGATATTCTTCTTTTATATGACAGAACTAAGCTTAGGAGTGAGCCTTCGTATATTTCCAGACCGCTATGTCATAGGGATGGAGCAAAATCTTAGCTAAGATAATAATTTGAAAGATAGATGAAGGATAGGATAGTCGGAAAGTCCTGGTTGGGTTTTTGATAAACCTTGTTTTTAAAAATGCCGACTGCAGTAGATTGTTCCACAGTCGAGAGTTGTTTTGTTCATATACGATACTTGAATTCTTTTTGATTGTCGTGTGCGAGAAAAGTATTGCTGAAGGCTGTCAGAATGGGCGGCTCATCTTGTGGGAAAAGTATAGCCGTCGAGTCAGATAGCCGATAAAATCTGGACTGGACTACTACATTTAATACGCTAATATAGTTCAAGAAAATATTGCCGACCTTGGAACTACCGCATCGTAGAGATCCTAGTATCGAATCCACTCTGCGACTGTTTTGTTGTCTTATTTCCATGAATTCTCTACATTTTGATAATTCTTGCATTCCCGACTATCGCCTTTCTTCAAAATTGGGACAAGGATCGCTTGCTTCCACGCCGACGGGACACGATCCGAATGCCATATGCGTGCCTTTTCTATTTTTCAGCGATTTAATGGCTGTCTTCACCTCGAAAATTCCGTCGGCAGTTCGATAATCGGCGGTTCGAGTACTGGACTTTGTGGTGTATCGTGGCTGAATAGCTGGTGGGGAGAGGTCACGAAAGTTCCATCCGATTGTTTGATCAACAGATGTTGTTTTACCGCCTAACCGCGAGATTGTCTGGTACAGCGTCCGGTACTCGTGCCGATTTCATT